>CM073143.1:39436494-40036494 GCA_037039145.1 Fundulus diaphanus
CTGCTGCTGGTGCCACTTACAGATGCTGATAAAGAGGCTGGTTATTACTCTGGAACAAAGGTGTTTTTGATTTTATTTATTTGTTATTTTTCTAATTGTTTTAAACATTTCTTTCCCTTATGCATATCAGGTGCAATGGATTGCACAATAGCAACTTTAGAACCAATGGGGAAAATAAAGAGGTACTAACTTTAGGGTGGAAATCTCGATCAGATTAGCAAACAACAGCTGTCTTCTTGTCTGCTGGAGACATTTCAGTAGCTGACTCATATGCAGATCTGCTGTCCCTGACCAAGCGGTGGTCCGGGGAAATCTGTCTGTCCATACTCTCTTATCCTTGCAGGGTTGCGGACAGGTTGCTAGTCCCTAATGAAATCTATGTTGTAAATTCTTTTGGAATTTAGTAACCCCCAATTCTTTTCTTGTTTTTATTTTTCTGATTTGTTTTAAACAAACATGAATTGTTACTTTAAAAAATTTGAAAGAAAAAAGAGTGGGTGTGATCAAATGAATTTTGTAGGGCCCTACACTGCCTCTGTGTGATTCCCCAGTTCGGCTGATAACATGAGAGCAGCTGCTGGTCTGAACATGTTGCTCCCTCAGCTACAGCTCACTCAGGATTATTAATCCAGCAACACACAGAGACTGGGGTCCCACTTTCCCTGGCCAAAAAGTCATTTTTGGAATGTCCCTATGACCTGATAGTAAAATATGAGACTTAAAACCTGTGAAAAAAAACCCAATTCCTCTGGCTCCTCCCAGTGGTCCTATTGTCATCTGGAGAAATACTCCTCTGTAACGGGGAGTCGTTGGGGTTGTTATTGGCCTGGCTTAAAGGAACGATGTTTTGATCCCCCATATGAGGGTTAGAATTGACGTGATGATTGGCCGGAAAGATAAAATCAAAAAGATAAAAAAAAAAAAGGCGTTAAAGCGAAAGTAATCAGTCAAACTGATTATTTTCGCTTTAACCCCTGGCCTATATACACAAGAATACAGTCTATGCATACAATAGCATAATTCCTCTCTATAAAATTTCTATAATATGTAAGAGCACTAGATTGTCCACTGTACCTTTTAAGGTCCAGAGAAAAAAATGTCCAGAAGGCCATAGTCAAAACATGCCTGTATGGGGTGAGTGATAGGGACCTCGAGGTGATGGCGAGGAAGGTAGAGCCTGATGAACATGTGGTATGTCGCAGCCAGTATAGTAATTGCAGTGTTCTACAGTATTATCGCAATTTATGTTTTCTTAACATCATCCAGCCCTGGTTGGTATTTTCCCCACATTTCCTCTCTTCTTTTTTCTGTTCCATTATTATGATGTCCCCATAACACCTGTGTGCTTTTGACATCTACATCACTGTAATCTATAGTAAGGGTTGGTGTTGGTGCCCTGAACGGCCATCTATTGGCCAAATGTATTGAACGCTTGCTGAGGGTGAAAGCATGGCACTTATAATGAATTTGCTTACCAGATACTGAATTCAAGCTGTTGTGTGTTTCCAGTATGGCAGATAGTTTTCTAATATCAGTTTAAGATGGATGAAGGCATGCTGAGAGAACTGAGCCTGCATTATTTCTATTGTCTCTTGTTGTAAGTTACTAATCATGTTTTTCTGTCTAGACTGCAGCTCTCCACTGGAGTCTGAGCTGCGAAGTTTGCTGCAGCAAAGGATTATGGTCCTAGATGGTGGAATGGGAACTATGATCCAACAAGAAAAGCTGGAAGAGGACGATTTCAGAGGAGAAGAGTTTAAGGAACACCCTCTTTCTCTGAAGGGCAACAATGACCTTCTCAGTATCACACAGCCAGCCATCATTTATAAAATACACAAGGTAGTTCCCCCAGATGGACCGGAACCTTTGTCCTGTCCTATGCTGGACACATGGCATCTGATGTCTTTGACTTTGCTGAGGTTTTGTAGTGTTACCATGTGATACATTTCTCCTGTGTGTTTTAAGGAGTATCTGCAGGCTGGTGCTGACATCATCGAGACAAACACGTTCAGCAGCACATCCGTCGCCCAAGCAGATTATGGACTGGAACACCTGGTATGAGTGCGGCACACGGCTCGAGCTGTGAACACAAACGTCATAAACACTGAGAGACCAGTGTTAATTCATTAACCATTGTTGGGTTCATTCTCAGAAATTCTCCTGTATCTATTTCTCCTACCAGAGCCAGAACCAGAGCTTATCAGCTGCTGTGACCTTGCTGTTATCTCTGATTAAAACCTCATCTTTTTGCTTTTCTGTTATTAGTTTCAAATCACATCAAATATTTCTATTTTACTTTCAACCATTGTTATTTAGACTTTTAAATGTGATTTTAATTTTTATTGACTGTTCTTATCCTCAGAAATATGCTTTATTCACAGACAGACAGGTTTAGTTCTGTGGCCTTTATGAGGGTCGTCGCAAGAACAGAACCGGCTGTATTTAAACAGAGAAGGTGTCAAAGTGGAAAATCTCTAAACAGCCAGTCTCATTTACAGATAGGCCAACCTGTTAGCGCTTAAGGAGTTGAGAACTGTTATAAGGTTGAACCAGAGCTTAGATAAGCTTTGGATTAAAGTATTTCAATGTATATTAAAATTATAGGAGCACAATCCACAACAGATCATCTTCCAGCAGGGTCTACCTGAAACCCTTCCAAATGGCGATAGTCTTTAAACCTGCTGGACAGATTCAGAAAAGCCCCTCGGCATCTGCTCCTAGCCTTCCTATGGATTACCAGGCTGCTCATCATCTTTAAGAAGGAGCACAGTTATTTTCCAAAGGATACTGCCGGTAGCTGCTTGTATCCGAGATCTTGTTTTTGTAATCATGAATCCTATCTGATGACCATAGGAGAAGGGGCTCGAAATATGGGTTAGGATAAGATGCATTCACCATTCATCACCAGTGTGTTGGTTTGTCTGGATTTGCATGTGGACATGGAAGTGTTGCCTGAGTGTACCGAGTATTAAACCAAATGGGGAACATATGAGTACTGAAAATACTGGAACAGGTTTTATCATCTGTAATTGTTCTTTTTAAATAAATAAATCAAAAGTAAGGGTTGCTTAAATGTGTGCTCACCTGAACCTTTACATGTTATCTATTGGGTCTGTGTAACAAGTGTGGCTACCGTGGCCGTTACATTTAGCATTCTGTATCGGATTACTTTGGATCTAGCATCCTGTTCTTGATTTACAGGGAAGCTGTGTATTTTTGTTGTGCAGGCCTATCGCCTCAACAGAGTTTCAGCAGAGCTGGCAAGGAAAGCAGCGGATGATGTCACCAAACAGTCCGGTTAGTTGACCCATTGGCAGTAACTCATCAGCCGGGACTCTTGCCTGCAGCAGAAATTTATTCCACAGCCTGCCTAGGATGTTCTCAGGTGATTAACATCCCCTGTGTTTGTTCTCAGGTTGTAAACGCTATGTGGCCGGGGCACTGGGTCCCACCAACAAAACCCTTTCTGTGTCACCCTCTGTGGAGAAACCGGACTTCAGGAATATAAGTAAGAATTTAGTTTTTGCTGTGAACACTTTAATTTTCAGCTGGATGCATGAAATATTTTCTGGACTTTCAGACCTTGCAGCACTTCCTCTTGAAAACAGAATAATGGTTTTGAGCCCTAACTCTTCCTCACTTACTAAAAGCAGCAGCCCACTAAGTTTGCAGTTTTCAACCGCAGAATCATGATTGTTCTGTTTCAACACAAAACATGAATGTATAAATTTAGTTAAATCTCAATGTATTCATGGCCTTATTTATTTCTGGATGAGGAGTGTGAGCCACTGATGAGGACGGCTCTGTCACAGTTTTACTTTTTTCCCCATGTGTGCTGTTCAGCCACACCATATTCAGAAGCTGGTTGCCTACATGTGCCAAGGCAGCTTTGCTCTATAAAAAGGAGATCTGGATGGAATCCTAATTGCTTGATTGATTTAATTAAAACAATGTATTAAATCAGAACAAATATAGACAAGCCAAATTGCTGAAATAGGAACATGTGCTCATGGCTCATAAACCAGTTGTTTCCAATTGTCATGCAAATTGTAGCCAAACTGTTAAAATGTCATAAAAAAGGAAAAGAAAAAAAGAAAATGGCAATTAGGCATGTTTCCATCTACTAACTTTGTCAGTAGTTGACATTACGCATGGCTGTAATAAACAGGAAGTAGAGGTTGCAAACTAGCATGGACTACATGTCTAGAGGTTTTCAGGAATATGTTGCTATCGGGCCAGTTGTAATTGTTCTGTCATGTCACTAGTATTGGCGATGTTACATGGTGTCCGGAGACAGGGAAATCCCTGTTTTCAAGCGTTATGGGAATATCTACAAAGTTGCTGAAGCAGAAACAGAGAGCAGAAAGTTGGTTTGTTGGTTTCTAGCTTTGAAACTGAAAATTCTAAGCTGGTAAAGGTTAAGGTCAGGGTAAGGTCATACACAGGGTTGAAAATGAATGGAAGTCAATGGAAATCAAGGCATGGTCCTCACTTTTTATTTTAAGCAAGGGTGTGTGAGAATTTCTCAGTTGTCATTGGCGCAAAGTAGTTAGAACTCGCACCTCTCAGCAGAGGCTAGTTAGCCTTATCTCCCAAAGGCCAAAGCAGTCGTAGGGAGAGATGCAGGGAGGAGATGCGAAGCAGAATCTTTGTTGTTGTGTGCTTCTGTTGCTGTTGTGCTTATGTGTGCCGGCTGTTTTTCCTAACCCAGCGTTTGATGAGCTGGTAGAGGCCTACACAGAGCAGGCTCGAGGTTTATTGGATGGAGGAGCTGACATCCTGCTGGTTGAAACCATCTTTGATACTGCTAATGCCAAGGTAACTTTGTTGTGAATGAAGTCATTATAAGGTGTCAAGTTTTTTGTGACGAACATCTTAAACATGCATGACAAAACATGTTATAGCTTTAGTGGTTAATGTGGCACTAATGCACTGCAGATGCTCTAATGTATGCGTGCCATTACTGATGAACTACAGGAGCTAACATTAAAAAACAGACAGATGTGTTTTCTGGATTGAACAGTTGCTCTTATTTTTGTCTCATGTTATCTTCCTCTCTGTTCACAGGCTGCTCTGTTTGCCATCGAGCTTCTCTTTGAAAAGACCTATGAAAGAAAGCCCATATTTGTACGTCATTTGCTCTGTACTCTTGTTATAATCTAATTGAATGACTTTTTTCGTCTGTCAAACATGATTCAAGTGTATCTACAGACTGATGTTCTTATTTCAGTTTATTTATTTTTATCTGCATCATTATATTTTTAATATGCTGCAGCAGAAGTGGAGTCTATGGATATGAGGTAGAAATATTTGTGTTTCTGCTTAAAGGTTAAAAGGAATTTTTCTGCTGTTGTCAAATTAGTATGTCACCTAACAGGTTTGCAATGCTTGATGAATACCACCAAACAGAATATAGCACCATTCTTTGTTCAAATTTTAGCGGATTACTTCAAAGGTTTACTCCTAAATGTTCCAATATTTTATGGTATTTAAAGGAGATGGCTACAAGTTTAACTCCCCCCGGCCAGTAGGTGGCGCAATTGCAGACATCCACTCTTGTTTCAACCTTCAGTTGTATTGTTTGCCAGCTGGTTGCCAGTTCATTTGGAAAGCATTAGCAAGCATTTAACTTGCCTGTCCAGAAGGAAAGCGGCAACCTCCGTGTGGCCCAACGCGCAAAAGTTTGACTGATGATCACCCTTTTTTTACTTCTTTTTTGCTCCGCTTGATAGGGCTAGGGGATCAATCAATTTAATTGATTAATTCGAATAAAGAATTTAAGATTTATTTTTTGGGAAAATCAGGATATTATTTAGCCAATGGGCTCATTGGGCTTCCATGAACAGAATAGCAGCAATACTGAATATATGTTTAGGAAAATATATTGTCAAAATATTATAAAGAGAAACTTTTTTACCATAAGACGAGGCCCTTTAATTTATTCATTTACTTTTTTTAAAGTTAGGTTGAAGTGAAGCTTGTTCTTAATTCATTGCGTAATACTACTAGCAGCAAACATTTAGTTAGATTTTTTACGATGGCAGGGCCGCCATCTTGTTTTACAAGCATGTTTCACAGCTTGTATTTAGTTGTAGATTGAATTCAAGTCAATTCCTAGTTGAAATAAAAGCAAGTTTTAAAATAATGTCTTTTTGTGAAATGAAAAGAAGGGGGAAAAATCGATTTAATCTGCTTTGGGATAATAAAAGCAGATTTTATTTTTTTTGCCCAGCCCTACCGCTTAAATCTGAGAAATGTCACACCGAGAAGAAGCAAATTTCTCAGCACTATCACAGCAGAGCTACTGCAATCTGACAACGCCTGAGCTCACGTGACTTCAAACTACCATTCCTTGTCGTGCAGAATCCTTTTGCGTCGATGTTGACATTGTAACCAGAAGTAAATATTTATATATTTAGGACCTGTCAAAACTTCTAAAAAAGTATTCATATTCTATACATTTATTTTTCAGTAAAATTGATACTTTTATTCTGCAACATTAGACTTACTATGGATGCATTATTTCTGAAAAAAATCATTGTGTTGATGAAAAAGTTGTAGCTATGACCTTTAAATAAAAAGAGTCCATAAGATATTTTGGAAGTACAGGGCCTATAAAATAAGGTTTGTTGAGACGAATAAGTTCTGAGCTGTTCTCTCATCATCCAGATCTCAGGAACGATTGTTGACCGCAGTGGACGGACACTGTCTGGTCAGACGGGAGAGGCCTTTGTAGTGAGTGTGTCCCATGCAAAACCCCTGTGGTGAGTTGACCTCTTGGAGAATCAACAAGGGGTGATGTAGGCTAGACGCCCAGACGATAACTCCGTATTTATCTCTCACTGTGTTGCAGTATTGGTCTGAACTGTGCGTTGGGGGCGACAGAAATGAGACCTTTTATTGAGGCAATTGGAAAAAGCACAACAGCTTTCATAATCTGTTATCCCAATGCAGGTAACCCACAGTCAGTCTGAACAACTACATTCAGTCTGTAGTGTTGTCATATCTGTTAAACCATGTTCGCATATAATGCTGATTTTTTTTTTTTTTTAATGAGTCACCAACAGTAATCACTAAAGGTGGCTTCTACACATCCGACACTTTCTCTGCCAGGTGTTAATGTTCACAATCAATAGAGAGACTGTTTTTTTTTAAATGAACTCCTGCTTTGACCAAAAGGCACACAGTGAACTGGGCTGTAATTCTCTTGGCGTTGTGTCAGATCACCCAGAGTAATACTTTGATTTCCTTTCTCTTATCTTTTTCTGACAGGTCTTCCCAACACTTTTGGAGGATATGATGAAACGCCTCAAGTAACAGCCTCCAGTTTGAAGGTTTTTTTCTTTCATTTTTTATTTTTCAGGCTAATGTTTAGAAGAACCTGGATTATTTGTCGCCATGATTAGCACGCCTATAACGATGTGTAGAAAAGCCTTATATATATTGTTTTCATGTGAACTGTAAGCACTGATGCAACCCAGTGTTGCAGTTCTAGCAATCTTTGAAGATTTTCCCACCTCCCTTCCCATCCTCCTTACTCCATTTGACGGTAGTGTTGTTTGCTTTGGAATATATGCATGACACAAATCATCAAATATGAGGAGGATTCAGCAACACATGAAGTACTTGGAACCAACTTTATTGACAGATCAGCGTGTTTCGAATTATGACCTTCATTAGGGTCATTACAAATTCTGAAACAAATTATTTTTCTGTTTAAACACTATCAGAATAAATTCAAATAAACCAATCACATATTCACACATACACAAACTGACCAATCGGCATACAAGGGAATGGTTCTCCCACAGAACCATGCAAACAAGCAAAAACCCTAAACACTAAAAAGAATAGTTCATGATAAAAACCTTCAACAGAACAGCAATAAGCATATATATATATATATATATATATATATATATATATATATATATATATATATAATTTAAATCCTTAAATTTTCTCAAAAATTTATGGCACACTTTATAATCCGGTACGCCTTATATATGATTACCGTACAATGTGCACAAAAATCTATTAAAATGTGTAAATACGATTTTGGTTAGCAACGAAGCTGCTCCACTCAATGGATATTCAGAGCATTATGGTACACTGTGTCAGTCCCTGATCGGACCCCTGGGCAGTCTACAAGACTGCCTGACTGTAATGTCAAAACTAGAAGTGGATTCATGTAAGGCAGCCCGCGCCCGTAGTACACGCTAGCAATAATAAACCAAGTAAGTTAATTCAATAAAATATTGAAGTTAATTTTGGCCTTATGTTATGTTATGTAGTGATAATCTGTAGTGGAAAAAATAGTAAAGTAATACAGAAAATTAGGTAATATATTAATTTTGATTAGAGGTTGACTTACACATCGTTGGACGATATTTATGGCCAATATTTGCGTTTCTTTAGTGTATCGGTATTGGCCGATGCGTTCACCAATCCATTAGTGCTTTCAGCAGCCATGCCTTGAGATCACTTGAAGCGCACATATTGCCACTCCCTCCCTGGCAGAGAGCGGCTGGTAATGTAGAACTGGGTGCCAACAATAAGGGTACGTTTCAACTTTTGATGTAGTTTCAGCTGTCTAATTTAGCTGGATCTGGCCTTCGAAAGTCTGTCTCTGTCTCACTGTGAGCGGGAGGGGAACAGCAGTGTGTGTGTTTCTGTGTATAAAAACCCATGTCTGATCTTCAGCTGGCGAACTGCCACTGCTGTGTGTGTGTGTGTGTGTGTGCTCGTTCCCATGCAGAATCGTGTATCCACATGTCTGGTGTATCCTCTATCACTACTCATACAGCATCTAACTTTACATAAAATAATGTCCATACACTGCAGCGGTAGTCAGTGTTTTTTTCTCCTCAACTTGAACTAAAGATCTTTTCATTACTTGTGAGCAAAGCGCTGCTGTAAGAGTCATGAAGCATGTTTTTTTCTGTGTACCTTTTAAACTGTGGTCTAAAGCTAAATGATATTAACTGGTTTAAACGCAACTTTTGAGAGGTGTGTAACATTTGTTATTATTGTAATTTTTATCATGTAAATGGAGGAAGAAAAAAACAATATTGGCCTCAAGAATCAGCCCCTAAAAATCAGCAGCACATATCTGGTAGACTGATGTCAGAGCAATCGGTATTTGCCTTTGAAAACCTGTATCGGTTGATCACTAATTTTGATCATATTTAAGTGACCAGTTATTGATACTGAGATCATCATTCATCAGTCCTGTGTAGCTTATTTAATTGACTTATTGGTCAGACTTTGTTTATACAACTGTTTATAGAGATTTGTAAATCCTTCCTTTGCTAGATAAAAAAAAGTTAACACTAAGACTCACTTATTGTCAGAATAAGTGAGTCTTATGTATTAAATCAGGGCGACTGGCAGAAAGATTTTTTTTAAATAAGACTATAATATTATCAGCATGGAAGACATGCTATGTTCTAATGTTTTCAGTTGGATGCCCAAAAGGCCTTTGTGTGTTCTTATTGCCATAATCAGGGGCTTTATGGCCAATGTGAATAATAATAGTGATGGGAGCATCCCTGGTGAGTGGATTGTTTCAGGATTACTAAATTAAAATGCTGTATAGAACCATATACATTTGATATATGGTTCTATACAGTACCATAGTTTTGTCGCTTCTGTTTGTGACCTGTCTTTGTTTAATATAAACATTCTGTTTGAAAAGTTAAAAAAGCTGTTTGTTATGTTCAGTTGCCTAAATGCTACTCAAGTGCCCCTTCTTTTGCAGGAGTTTGCTATGGATGGACTTGTAAACATTGTTGGAGGATGCTGTGGGACCACTCCATCACACATTAGGTGAGTATCATGCTTCTGAAAGCTCAATGTTTGTCTTGTGTATTACATGATCATTTTTCCTTTTCCCCATATAGAGCCATATCAGAAGCTGTTAAACCATGCCAGCCAAGAGTCCCTGCTGCTGATGCTTTTAAAAACTATTTGCTTCTCTCAGGTATAAAAAGTGACATTGTGTCCCATATCAACACTTTCTGTGAAAATTTTGGATTAATCCATGCTGATTATCCTGATCGCTGATACACTCAGTTGATTCAGTTTTGTTGCATCTTGATTTCACAGTATTGATTAAAATTAAATAAATCTAGGTTATGAGAAGGTTGAGTGGGATCTCTGGCAATACAAATGTCTATTTCTGGTATCTCTTCTTGAAGGTACTTAAAGGAAAGAATTAATGACATTCTCCACACACATTTCACAGACTTTTCAAAACGGTTCTCATACCAAGATTTCTTATTGTGTTCAACCTCCTGCGGAAGAGGAGCTTTTGTTCAGCTTTATTTAATCCAGGTATCAGTATCCAAAAGGGATGAAGATGTATGACACATCACTTTCTTCTCCTCCCTGGTTTTAATTTAAAACATTTCGATCAAGTTTAAACTTTTGCTGTTGGCAGCTCTACAGTGACTAGAGTCGCATGCAACCATTGTTTACACCAGGGCTCAGCTGCTAACCCCCGCCAATAGCCCTGCTGCTACAGCGACTGAACAACTGACATCCACCTCACCAAGAGGTGAGGGAAGTGGGCCGGGAGGAACCGGTATAGCTGGGGGAGAAGGTACTGACCCGTCTTTCCATCCATTATCATGGGAAATGTATGATCCCACACAAACAAAGTGGAGGAATTAACAGCGCTAACACAGCACCAGCACGCTCAGAGTGATCAGCTAAATCATGCTGAGACCTGGCTAACAATGCTAACTCCAGATACCGTTGTAAACATGGACGGCTGTCATCTGCTCAGGTCCGACAACAAATGGCTCATCTGCTCCCTCGGGAATATTCACATGTTCTCGCTGTAACAGTGTATGTGCCCCCATCTGCAAACACTGAAGCAGCCTGTGACGTCATCTACACCATTACCAGCAAACTGCAGATGCATCTAACATAGAATGGGCCAAGGAGGATGAGCCGCCATGTCCTTTAAAAACAGCAGCGCTCCAACTGCAAGTTGCTCAAGTGCGAGCCACCAGAATTGACAAAGACTCCTTCCTGGATAGGTGTTGAAACGTTTTCAGATAAACTGAGTGAAAGTCCGGTTGCTTCTGATTTAAACCTTTTTGCTGTTGCGATGACCCGGATAACTGAGAATTTGCACAGGCAATCATGTATATTGCAAAGTTTTCCTACATTCTTCCTTAATCGGATGTTGTCTTTCTTCTATTTGAACTTTCATATTTACCTGAATGTGCCATGTTGTCTTTTAATAAGTGCAAACTATTTTATTTCCCTTTCTAACAAGTTATTTTTCTGCTTTACAATTTAACTTTAAATCCAGCTTTTAATTAATATTATTTAATCTAGTGTACAAGTCTGGTGTCTTCTGTTTTACGTATTTTTTTGTTTCGGTCATGCCCAAATTTCCCCACTTTAGGACACTTAATGCATTTATATTCTATTCTAAAACAAAAAAACTTTGTTTAGATTGAATGAAAAACTGAGAACCAATGTGGTCATTCAGCCTGATTATGTTTCACAGAATCTTTGGCATTATCTAAGTCTTTAGTCTTGGCTCAGTGCAAGCTATGGTGTTGTAGAAAACAATTTTTCTTCACATTTTTATTATTGTTCAATGTCTGATAAGTTCCAGCCTTGTCACCAAAGAGCTGTTTTTCTTATGTTATACCAAAAAAAAATCATTGTAATTTCTAGGTTTGGAGCCCTTTCGAATTGGACCATATACCAACTTTGTAAACATCGGGGAGCGCTGCAACGTGGCTGGGTCACGCAGGTTTGCCAAGCTGATCATGGCCGGGCAATATGAGGTTATTATTATTGTTATTGTTATTATCAATTATGCCTTACATTGTAATAATATTACCACTATTCCATCAACAAAAGGTCATAAAACTCCACGAGAAAAGACAAGAGACTAAATTTGTTGTTGTGTGTTCTTCTGTATTTTCTCCTCAGGAAGCTCTGAGCATTGCTAAGACCCAAGTGGAGATGGGAGCCCAGGTCCTGGATATAAACATGGATGAGGGCATGCTGGATGGGCCAACAGCTATGGCTCGATTTTGTAACTTCATTGCCTCTGAGCCAGATATTGCACGGGTAGGACATTCAAAAGAAATTAACATTTCTCTTTTATCATTTTACCCATTTCTCATGTTCAGCTGACATCTATTATATTGCAGAACAGTGATACAGAAATTCACCTGTTTAGTTCCACATACAGAAACATGCTCATTAGGTAGCCATAATTAACCCCGGCATATAGAATTACCAGTTCCTGTCGTAACTGTTATCTATTGTGTGATTTCCTGAGCCAATGAAAACCAATTAAAGTCATCTGTTTATGTGGAAACTTTCTGCTCCAGGCGTAGATTAAACATGTTAAAATTGTTCATCATGGCATGTCAGCAACACACAGTTTTATGATAATTTACAATTTCAGAACCATTCTAACTTCTTTAATAACAAACCTGATTGACCTTGCTCAGTATTTTATGAACTCTACAGTGTTCTAGAAGCCTCCCTTTTTCTTCCTGCAGGTTCCTTTGTGTATTGACTCCTCTAACTTCTCAGTGATTGAAGCTGGGCTGAAGTGCTGCCAGGGGAAGTGCATTGTCAACAGCATCAGCCTAAAGGAAGGAGAGCAGGAGTTCTTGCTCAGAGCGGCCACTGTAAAGCGCTATGGAGGTGCTGTGGTGATCATGGCCTTTGATGAGGAGGGACAGGTGAGACATCCAATACACACAATCAATGTTGTAATCTTGAAATATCACAAAATGCCATTGACATTAATTATTTTTTTTTTGTCTGTGATTGCTGCTGCAAGACATTATTTACTGGTCTGGTCTCAAGACTTGCCTTGCATGGTCACACTTTGAATCCTTTGCAACATAATCCTTGTTACAGCTGCCTTTTAGCCCAATTGTGCAGATGTTACTTGGTTTATTGTAAGTTTAAGTATTACAGATTCAGATACAGAATACAAATTCAGTTCAATGTTATTTTATTTATATAGCACCAATTCATGAAACATGTCATCTCAAGTCCCAAACTCAAATTCAATCAGATTATACAGATTGGTCAAAAAATTTCCTATCTAAGGGAACCCAGTTGATTGCATCAAAGTCTTGACAAGCAGCATTCACTCCTCCTGGAGAAGCGTAGAGCCACAGGGAGAGTCGTCTGCATTGTCCATGGCTTTGCAGCAATCCCTCATACTGAGCAAGCATGAAGCGACAGGGGAAAGAAAAACTCCCCATTAACGGGAAGGAAAAACCTCCAGCAGAACCAGGCTCAGTATGAATGGTCATCTGCCTCGACCGACTGGGAGTTAGAGAAGACAGAGCAGAGACACAACAAGACAGACAAAAAAAGCACAGAAGCACACATTGATCCAGGAATCTGTTCTATATTAGATGGTAATAGCAGGTTATCTGTCTTCCCTGGATGATGTCACAGCTAACAGAACGCCAGACCAGGTGTACCTACTATGAAGAAAAAAAGAGAGAGAACAAAAAGTTATAAGCAGAAATGACAACAAGCAATGCAAATTGGAGAACAGTAGGAGAACTCAGTAGAGTGAGATAAATATGCCCTGATGTCCTCCAGTAGCCTAAGCCTATAGCAGCATAACTATAGAGGTAGCTCGCAGTAACATAAGCCACTCTAACTATAAGCTTTGTCAAAAAGGAAAGTTTTAAGATTAGTCTTAAAAGTAGACAGGGTGTCTGCTTCACGGACCAAAACTGGGAGTTGGTTCCACAGTAGAGGAGCCTGATAGCTAAAGGATCTGCCTCCCATTCTACTTTTAGAGACTCTAGGAACCACCAGCAGACCTGCAGTATGAGAGCGAAGTGCTCTGTTAGGAACATACGGGGTAATCAGAGCTCGGATATATGATGGAGCTTGATTATTAAGGGCTTTATACGTTAGAAGAAGAATTTTAAATTCTATTCTTGATTTAACAGGAAGCCAGTGAAGGGAAGCTAAAATTGGAGAAATATGATCCCTTTTGTTGATTTTCATCAGAACTCTTGCTGCAGCATTTTGGATCAGCTGAAGACTTTGAACTGCATTTTGTGGACTTCCTGATAACAAAGAATTACAATAGTCCAGCCTTGAAGTAACAAATGCATGGACTAGTTTTTCAGCGTCACTCCTGGACAGAATATTTCTAATTTTGGCGATATTCTGGAGGTGAAAAAAGGAAACTCTGGAAACCTGTTTAATATGGGATTTAAATGACATTTAAATACACCAAGGTTTTTTACTTTATTACTAAAGGCCAACTTAATGCCATCCAGATTAAGTGATTGATTAAGAAGTTTATTTTTTGAGGACTCTTTTCCAAAGATTACAACTTCAGTCTTGTCAGAATTTAAATGCAGGAAATTTAAAGTCATCCAGCTTTTGATGTCATCAAAAGATTCAAGGTCTTGCTAATGGCTATTTGCAGACTTTTAACCTCCCAGTGAATGTTTGTCTGATACATTCATGCAATAGCAGATTCATTTACGTCGTTCTGTAAACTGACTGCTATCTGTCTTTACTGACGCGAACATTTAAATCTGTCAGATGCTACGGACTGTTTTCACACTTCTCAGGAAGTGTTGTCGTGCATTCAACTATTAGAACATTACGTCTTGTTTGTGTCTCTGTGTTGTGTGTGAATCTGTGTGAATTCTGAGCAGGTGTCTCACCAAAATTTCTTTATGGTCACATAATGACAATAAATATTCTTGATTCTACAGCTTAAGTTTACCATAATGGCAAAAAAGACAGATTGAGTACCGAGGTAATTTAAGATTGCACCTCTTCAGCAGTCTGCGGAATGCTGTCAACCAGCGAACTAGAACCTAAATCGGACATTTCAAAAAATTCAAGCTCTAAAATTACTTTTTCTAAATTACTTTTTAACAATATGTCTGAAGTGATAAATAAACATTTGGAATGATTTCTAAATCCATGATCATCACTTTGCTGTCTATTGTAAGAGAAGAGACTTCTGGAAGGATTCTTTAAAAGTGGTAGAAAGAGGTCCAAAGCAGGCACCTCTGCTTTGGGCCAGTCTATGGTTAAAATTACAAATTGACAAAGGAATGAAATAAATCCTTCTCCAAACAATATATAGATATGTATATGAAATGTAACTAGTAATTAGACTGTTATGGGGTTAGTGGAAGCACAATAATGCCAGTAGACCATAACAGTAAAATTCACTTCTTGTGTGTGAAAAGGAATAAAAAGAAAACAATGGCTACAAGGACTGGTTTAGGGTTGTCGTCAACAGTTATTTTAATAATCGAGTAATCAGAAAGAAATTGGCACATTTAACAGATTTTCACTTCATTATTTAAGCTTATTTTATGAGTAATAGAAATAAATGAAAAATGCAAATTAGCAAATAATTAAACTCCT
Source organism: Fundulus diaphanus (assembly GCA_037039145.1). Taxonomy (NCBI): domain Eukaryota; kingdom Metazoa; phylum Chordata; class Actinopteri; order Cyprinodontiformes; family Fundulidae; genus Fundulus; species Fundulus diaphanus. The sequence goes on from CM073143.1 coordinate 39,451,912, forward strand.
TTTTAAAATAATAAGAACGCATCTGCAGCTAAAAAAAGTTATAACGTCAGTATGCAAAGCTCAGTAAATTATTATGTTTTTTTGTCCTGTCTGGCAATGTGGCATTAAGAATTGTTGTCTTAATGCCAAAGGGAGCCCAACGGATTTTACTTTCGCAAGTGGAGCCTTACTACTTTCACCATAGTTCTCCATTTGATTTATATATGCAATAAACTTAATTAGAATATATGCTGGGACTATTTCATGTTAAATGGACACAGAAATAGGAAGATAGACGAGGAAAAAAAGGAGAGAAACAGATGAGACAAAATGGCAAAAGGGAGAAAAGGTGAAAGAGAAGGAGGAGAGAAAAGGGAGGGAGCAATATAACATCCCTTGAGTCTGCTTCTACACCTGCAAAGAGGGAGGTAAAAAGAACAGAAAAACCAACTGATAAAGTATTACAGGTACAAACAACCAACCCCTTGATAACATCATTGAAGAATATAGAGTATTATTTAATACGAAATGTATAAAGTGACAGCTAAAGCTAATAATAGGGGTTTTCTGTATAGAAGTGAATCTGTAAGTACCTGAATCCAAGCACCTGTAAGTGTTTGTGAGAGTGTGTTTGTGTATATCAGGTTTCTCAATAAAAAAAAATGCTCAATAGTGGTTGTGAGGAGCCAAATACTCGCCCCCCAAAGCACTGAGGTAGACGCCAAGGGAACCAAAACCCCAGATGCCCGAAGGGACCCCCGAGAGCAAAGGTGCCCACGAGGAGCCAACACAGGGAAAGCTGCCCAAGTTACACTTTTCTTGTTTTTTTAGTCCAGAAACAGACAAGAAATAAAAATAATTACACATTCGTAAAAAATGTTAACAGCTAATTTAAATTCAGGCATGATAAATACAGCCTTTTTTTTAAAAAACATTTTTATGTTTAATAGAATTGAATAGAAGTACCTTTATTGTCTCTTAGTGAGAAAACTGGTGTGTGACCGTGGCAAAAACAGGTAGACAAAAGTCACCAGACTTACACATAAGATTAATAAATATGAAAAAAGCAACATTTGAAGTTAAGCTTTACAGCAGAGAAAGACTTAACAGTAAGGGAAAAGTAGTTATAAATATAAGGTTGCTAATCAGTTTGCTGTGACCTGTAGGCCACAGATGCAGAGCGCAAAGTGGAGATCTGCACTCGGGCCTACAAGCTCCTGGTTAACAAGGTTGGATTTGATCCTAACGACATCATCTTTGACCCCAATATCCTCACCATTGGCACTGGCATGGAGGAACACAATGACTACGCTGTCAGCTTCATCAGGGCCACCAAGCTTATCAAGGTAACAAAACCGCCACTCAAGCCAAGATCCAAGACAAAAGGTCTGTGCATCTCTGGTCTGCGCTCCATCCAGTATGTTTCTCGATACAATGCAAATGATCTGATTCATTTTAGTTTCATAGAGCTAGATTCACCCCTCTATCATAAAGCAGTTTCATTTAGTGATTTTTGAATAAACAAAATGGAATTAACTTTGATGCAACAAGATAAAGGACTTTTAGAAATTATGACTAACAACCACTGACAATGACGCCGCTTTGTGCAGCATTATAAAAGCCGGCATCAGTAATTGTCTTTGAACAAGCTGAGCTGTAGGAAATGAGGGCAAGAGAAAAGTTGGAATACTTGGCTCACTGCTTTCAGAGCTCCTGATCAGGGATTTATCCGAACCTTAGGTAGCTAAGGCTACCCCCACATTCATGGCACGTCTCTGTCACAACTGTGTAATAAGTAAGTAAACTGATTTTTGCTGCCTCCGCAACCTTTAAGTCATTCCTGTGTCTGTGACACAGGAATGACTGGAGGCATTGCTGGAGGCAAGATATTCATGTAAATCGGTTAGTCTTTCCAATCTTAACCTGCTAAATGACCTCTTTATTTAATGCTTTAAAACCATCCTGTAGTAGGGCTATATAATATTAGGAAAACATCTTATATGTGAGAATATTGAGGCATGTTGTAATGATGATTTAAGTTGCGATAAAACAAATACTAAACTAAACAGCGTAAATGTCTTTCTGCTTTGGGTCCACTGCAGACATAGAGACACTAATCTATGCAGCTACTGGGGAAAAAAGAATGAAATTACCCTTATGGCTTCAACAGAACATTTAATACCCTCCTAAGACATTTTCTCTTTCACTAAACAACAAATGTCACCAAATGTATTATTATGATAAGCAGTCTGGTGCATGGTATATTATAATTAGTTTATGGTTATTACTGTCCAACAGGTCTTTGAAATATTAAAATGATGATCATAAATTAGCATTGTATTGTGCAGCTCACCTTCCCTAGGGGCTTCGTAATACTTTTACCATCACTCACTCCTGCATAACTAGAGACCAACTGTCCTGCTGGTGTCCTCCTGGTGAAAGAAAGAAGGTGTCTGGAAAATGACAATGTTAATGAGCGAAGGATCCACACATGGCCCTTGTTGGCAGCTCATTAGAACCTGTTTGCTGTCCCTGTATCTGTCTGTGATTAGGAGACACTACCAGGAGCCAAGGTTAGTGGAGGTTTGTCCAACCTGTCCTTCTCCTTCAGGGGTATGGAGGCCATCAGAGAAGCGATGCACGGGGCTTTTCTCTATCACGCTATCAAGGTAACTATGGTTACAGTGTTGCATTCACTTACCGAGACACAGCTGCCTTTCAGTCTTCTCAAATCATGCCTTTTCTTGTGGACTCCTGTCAAGCCCAAAGTTGACCGTGGCTCAAATGGTTACTGTTGTCAGAGGCTGTTGTAGTTAGCAGAGAAACACCAGTCCTCGTCGGATCAGGAGGCGGGCTTTAGTCTCAACTTCAACTCAACATGTCAAAGGTCCACACACAAAAAAATAAAAGTCCACATTGTATCTGACAAAAGTATTTGCATTTCTTGAATTTTTTCACATAGTGTAACTTACAATTAAAAACATATTTTATTGGGATTTTGTGTGATAGACCAACAGTGGCACAGAATTCTCAAACGTTTTTAGTCGAGTGTCCCTTTAGAGGGAATAAATTATCCAGATCCAGCCCCTCCTACCTCCTGAATTTCAACTGTTGTCAGTGGTGAATTCAGGGTCATCGTTTGACTATCTGATAATTTAGGAAGTTAGTTATTTTATCAAGAAATTGATTGATGTCATTATTCATGAAGTATTCCTCACCACTCACGTAAACAGCTGTTAACTGCCCGCACTCTGAGTATTCAAAGCATTGCTGTGTCAAACTATAAGTTATTTTTCAGACAACTGCTGCTCTGTAGGGATATACAGGACTGTTTCAGAAAATTAGAATATCGTGATAAAGTTCTTTATTTTCTGTAATGCAATTAAAAAACATGAAATGTCATACATTCTGGATTCATTACAAATCAACTGAAATATCGCAAGCCTTTTATTGTTTTAATATCGCTGATTATGGCGTACAGCTGAAGAAAATTCAAAAATCCTATCTCAAAATATTAGAATATTTCCTCAGACCAAGTAAAAAAAAAAATATAACAGCAAAACAAAATCAAACATTTGAAAATGTCCATTAATGCACTCAGTACTTGGTTGGGAATCCTTTTGCACAGATTACTGCATCAATGAGGCGTGGCATGGAGGCAATCAGCCTGTGGCATTGCTGAGGTGTTATGGATGCCCAGGATGCTTCAATAGCGGCCTTTAGCTCATTTGCATTGTTGGGTCTGGTGTCTTTCAGCTTCTTCTTCACAATACCCCACAAATTCTTGATGGGTTTCAGGTCAGGGGAATTGGCAGGCCAATCAAGGACAGTAATGCCATGGTCAGTACACCAGTTACTGGTGGTTTTGGCACTGTGGGCAGGTGCCAGATCTTGGTTGTGCAGCGTTTCCTGCCACATTTCCCCCTTCCAACACACTTTTTGTGAATGTGCTTTGAAACTGCACTCTGTGAACAGCCTGCTCTTTGAGAAATTTCTTTTCGTGTCTTACCCTCCTGATGGAGGGTGTCAATGATGGTCTTCTGGACAGCAGTCAGATCAGCAGTCTTCCCCCCACTTGTGATTTAGTTTCCTGAACCAAGCTGAGTGTTTTTCAAGGCTCAGGAAACCCTTGCAGGTGTTTCGAGTTAATTAGACGATTCAAGTGATTAATTGAATAGCCTACTAGTATACTTTTTCACGATATTCTAATTTTCTGAGACAGTCCTGTATGTTATGATTGAGAGCAAAGTGAGACTTACGGTAAGTCAAATTCCCTGTTTGTGAGCACAGGCCTGGCGAATAGAGCTTAGACTTAGACTTCACTTTATCGATCCTTTGGGCATGACTTCTTCAGGATTATTGAATTTCAGGCAGCGTATTGACTAGGGAAGCAAACAGCAGTAACAACTGTTTGTAAGTAGGTATAAAATAAGATTCTCATGTAGTGAAAAACAAGACAGTGACTAACTACAAAAGAAGCCAAAGAGTACAGTTAAGTTTGCTTATGAACTTAAAATCTAAATACTAAATACTAAACAAAATACAAAGAACTCTCTCAATTAAATTAATTTAAAACAGCCATTTCTCCACCATTAGCACTAACTTTTGGTACAGTCCAATGTACCAATTCCCCTGTTTAGGCCATGCATGTCTAAAGTGCCGCCCTGTGGCCATATTCAGCCCCTGGACTGATTTTAAAGACAGGTAAAAATCTTACAATTAAAAATGTCAGTTTAATAACCACACTTTAATTTCATAGTAAATAGGAGCACATCTCTCTGAGGACTTTGATTTTAATGCACAAAGGTCTGCATTTAAGTTAGTTTTGAATTCATTTATTTAAAGTAGCTAAATACAGCAAGTGTTTTCAAAGAAATACTGTCCCAAATCATGTTCTCATATCGCTAGACCAAAAAGAACTCCGTTTTCTTTTTCAACCAAGCCTAAAATAATTTACAAACTGAGTGACCATCTTCTGATAAGGTAAATGATAAGTTTTTAACTTTATTGTTTAATCTGTTATATTAATTTTTTTGGCCTTGAATACTTTTAACTTGACGATTTTGATGTGCCGAAAACTTTGAAAACCCCTGGTTTAGGCCCTTGATTGACCAGGCTCCCAGGGACCGTGGAAGATGTGGAACCAAGAGGACAAGGCGAACAAAAAATAATCAGTTCCAATAAATTAAAGGCGAGATATCAGTTGTAGAAAACATACAAATAAATGAAATGTGGATGTTTGCAAATAAAACTTTAATTTGCTGAAACTGAAGTTGTTGCCAGAATAAGAAATAAGCATTAATTTATAATCTATTACAAATGAAGGTGCTTTAATCTTGATCATGGATGTTTACAGCTGCTCCATCCTCTGAATGAGCAGAGCTCTGGGAGATGTTCAAAGCTTGGGATGTGGTTTTAGAACCTAACCCTCCACTTCACATAGTGGTTTCTCCTATCAAATCCCATTAAAAAATATTGAAGTCTTTGGCTCTAATGTGACAAAATGTGAATCAAGCGACAGGTACCTGCATGGATACTTGCACAGGCTGTAGGAGGAGCTCAGCTGCTCTGTCATCTGAGAGTCTTTGCGGTTGTTCTGTCTCCTCAGTCTTCTTCCTTCTGCTTCACATGTTTCAAGTGAACACATAAAACACAACTAAGATTTAACTCTATTGAATTGTAGCAACAGTTTGAATGAACATCTAACTCTCATGTTAAAATAGATGTCATTTCCTGTGTCCTTGGTCAGGATGGGATGGATATGGGGATTGTGAATGCTGGGAACCTTCCTGTTTATGATGACATTGATAAGGAGCTGTTGTTACTGTGTGAGAATCTCATCTGGAACAGAGAGACGGATGCTACAGATAAACTACTAGCCTATGCACAGGTAATGGAAACCTACCGGACATCAGTCTGTTGTTGCTTCTGTTGGATTAAAAGAAGTCTGACTCATTACCAGAATAAAGGCAAAGGAGGAAAGAAGGTGGTTCAGACAGACGAATGGAGAAAAGCTTGTGTAGAAGAAAGGTTGGAATACGCTCTCATCAAGGTAAAACCTTTCATTCTGGAACAGAGACTATGTTGTGTCCCTTTAAACAACAAACTGCTTTTGAACATGTCCTGATGCATCTCAATAATCCAGGTAGGAAAAAAAAGTTGGTTGATGTACGAAGAATTCTGTCATTTAAAATGACAAAAAAGAAAAACTGATCTACATTCAGCTTTATGAGTTTTGTAAAGAAATAAATTTTTCTCTGTTTAAACTTTGGTGTTGTGTTCTGTACTCCTGTCAGGGAATAGAGAAGTATGTTGTGGAAGATGTTGAGGAGTGCCGAGCTCAGGTAGATTGCTACAAGCGGCCCCTTCACATCATTGAGGGCCCCCTGATGAACGGCATGAAAGTGGTGGGGGATTTGTTTGGAGCCGGGAAGATGTTTCTGCCACAGGTGCCCCTGTTATTTACTACTAGTTACTATTTCACTTATCATCATATGAATGGTCATTTATGATGATTATGAGTACCAACAAATGCTCAATATGTAAACAAATCGTTGTTTTCTATTGACTTCTATTAACCTGTGGCTCTCTGCAATTTACACAAATCTGGGAAGAACAGATGACTCTCCATCCACTAACAGAACCACAGACCTATCTATAGTGCAATCACATGATATCAGTGCTTACTACTTTAGTCTTTTCAAGGGCAATTCTCATGTTTACTTTCAATACTTTGTAGATAGAAACCACAGAGGTTTATAATCAGAAAATACCTTTAGGATCAGCAATCCAAAATTTATTATTTCTGTGCATAAACTGTTGAGTAATTAGACATATGTCAGAATAGATTTTATTTAATTAGCATATAATTAGTATATTCATTCATTACTGTGAATAAGGGACTAAAAATTGTTTCCCGGCAATCATTGTTATCTGTATAACTTTTCTGTTTCAAGACATGGTTTGTTTGAACAGTCTTCGGCTCCATTAAAAAGTTTGGATTCTAAATATTTCCAGTATATGTGGAATGATATGAAAACATTTAAATATGTTTGTAAGGAGCCTTATTAATTGTAGACCAAGTTTGATTTCATTGCACTTCTGTTTATTGCAAAAAATAATTAATCAAACCTTAAAGAATTGAGGCGTTAAACAAATAATCTTTATTTTGCCCTGTGCTCCATGTTATTGGTATTTGTAGTCTGGACCATGGTTTACTGCGCTGCATGAGGATGTTTTAACCAGTCAGAAACGGATGTAAGAATGTCTAGTTTTCCTAATGACATGGAGACGGGCATAAAATGGCTTGCTTTAGTCAGAAGAAGCGATCATTCAAGCAATTTTCTACCAAACAGACGTAATGGTAATCATTTAAAAATGCACCTGTTCCCCCACAACGATCACACCAGCTTTAGTTAAGGGACAGAAGAAGGTGTGGGAGGCAGATCTTTTAGTTATCAGGCTGACTGAAACTCTTGAAATAGGTCATTACTTTGTAAATGTTTACATACTTGATTAGCAACTACTTTCTCAAGAATTTTAGATAAGATAAAAAGATTAAATATATATGTCATCTTGATCAGGAGATGGTTTCTTAAGTAAAGGTTTAATAACAGCTACTTTAAAAGCCCTTGAACCTCTCTCTTTAGAAACGAACAGTCAACAATACAAATAACATAAGTTTCATGCTAAAATGTCTTGCTGTTTAAAACGGGATGAAGAATTGCTCATTTCGTGAAGCTAACTGGAGATGCTAACCTACTAGAACTATTCCACTGCTCCGTGTTTTACTGTTGCTCTTGAAAAAACGGAGATGATGCCACTTTCTCACTATGTTCAATTATCTAGACATGCTGAAGTCAATTTGTTGGAAGTTTAAACGGAGCATCAGAATAGGAAAAAATATAGATTTTAGAGGCTTTGAACGTGGTGTGTTTGTTGGTACCAGAAAGGCTGGTGTGAGTATTTCAGAAACTGCTGATCTACTGTGGAATAATCTACCGATCCAAATCAGAGCTGCTCAGTGCCTCAAGACTTTTAAGGTGCTCTTAAAGACCCATCTCTACTCTTTGGGTTTTTATTTAGGGCTTTACATCTTAACACTTTTAACATTATTTTATGTCTGTTCAAAGTAATGAAGTATTTTTCATGTCTTTTTTGTGTTTTTTTCACTTGAAGTACTCCTATTTTATTGCTCAGACAAACTTGTTTGTTATAATGTGCTATGTAGATATATTTGGCATTGAGATTAGATTTCTTGGTTAATCGAGTTATGAAGCTTGTGGACATACACTGCTCAAAACAATAAAGGGAACACTTAAACAACACAATGTAACTCCAAGTCAGTCACACTTCTGTGAAATCAAACTGTCCACTTAACAAACAAAACTGATTGACAATCAATTTCACCTGCTGTTGTGCAAATGGAAAAAGGTTGAAACTAGGCAATAAGCAAGATAAAGGAGTGGTTCTGCAGGTGGTGACCACAGACCACTTCTCAGTTCCTATGCTTTATGGGTGATGTTTTGGTCACTTTTGAATGCTGGCACTGCTTTTACTCTAGTGGTAGCATGAGACAACCCACACAAGTGGTTCAGGTAGTGCAGCTCATCCAGGATGGCACATCAATGCGAGCTGTGGCAAGAAGGTTTGCTGTGTCTCTCAACATAGTGTCCAAAGCATGGAGGCACTACCAAGAGTCAGGCCAGTACATCAGGAAACGTGGAGGAGGCCGTAGGAGGACAACAACCCTGCAGCAGGACTGCTCCTCCGCCTTTGTGCAAGGAGGAACAGGAGCACTGTTAGAGCCCTGCAAAATTACCTCCAGCAGGCTACAAATGTGTATGTGTCTGCTCCAACGATCAGAAACAGACTCCATGAGGGTGGTATGAGGGACCGACGTCCACAGGCGGGGGTTATGCTTACAGCAACACCGTGCGGGAAGTTTGGCATTTGCCAGAGAACACCAAGATTGCCAAAGTCGCCACTAGCACCCTGTGCTCTTCACAGATGAAAGCACTGACACATGTGGCAGACGTGGCAGAGTCTGGAGACGCCGTGGAGAACGTTCTCCTGCCTGCAACATCCTCCAGCTTGACCAGGTTGGCAGTGGGTCAGTAATGGTGTGGGGTGGCATTTCTTTGGGGAGGCCACTCAGCCCTACATGTGCTCGCCAGAGGTAGTCTGACTGCCATTAGGTACAGAGATGAGATCCTCAGACCCATTGTGAGACCATATGCTGGTGCAGTTGGCCCTGGGTTCCTCCTAATGCAAGACAATACTAGACCTCATGTGTCTGGAGTGTGTGAGCAGCCACATGAGGCCTTCCCCAGACCTGAATCCAATTGAGCACATCTGGGACATCATGCATCACTCTATCCACCAATGTCACGTTGGTGGATGGAGTGATGCATGTGTGGCCTCCAATGTCACGTGGAGGCCACACATGCTATCGACTTGTTTTAAGGACGTTACATCAAAGTTGGATCCACCTGTAGTGTGTTTTTCCACTTTAATTTTGAGTGTGGCTCCAAATCGAGACCCCCATGGGTTAATACATTTGATTTCCATTGATAATTTTTGTGTGATTTTGTTGTCAGCACATTCAACTATGTAAAGAACAAAGTATTTAATAAGAATATTTCATTTATTCAGATCTTGGAGTTTTTATTAGTGTTCCCTTTATTTTATTTGAGCAGTGTATATTATTACAGGCAGAAGACTTGCGGTTCAGTCTCTCCAGCTGCCTCTTCCCTTGACTTCTAGAAATAGGAAAGTAGGAGGGGTAGGGAGCAGCACCATCTCCTGATTTGGTTCAAGACAAACTAGTGGAAGCAGAAGAGTCCATGACTGAGGTAAAGGATAAAACATCTGAGGTGTGACAGGAAAGCTGTGGGTCAAAGGAGGGTGGGATGGCTCTTTGGGTGGGGGCAGAAGGGGAGGACAGTGAGCTTGTTCATGAACTGAACCTATTGAAGAATATGTTCAGTTCCTTTGCTCTGTCCAGACTTCCGTCTATCCGATCCTCTTTCTGCTTGAATCCTGTGATCTTCTTCATCCCTGACCACACATCTCTGATATTGTTCCTCTGCAGTTTACTTTCCAGCTTTTTCCTATACACCTCCTTTATATCTCTGATCTTAAATTGAGCTGCTTCTGTATACTCCTCAATAACTCTTTGTCTTGCTCCCTAAAGGCTCTTTTTTCTTGTTCAACAGTTCCTTCAGGTAACTGGTGATCCAGGGTTTGTTATTAGGGAAGCATCTCACTGTTCTGGTGGGGATGATGCTGTCTACAAAGAAGTTCATATAGTCAGTCACACTCTCAATGTGTGCCAAACATTAGTCTGTATGTTATTCAATTTACTACAGGTATTAGGACATTTGATAATACTCTTTTTTTTTTGTGCTTTTATTAATATTGTAGAATCAACAGTGGCCCCATACTATAATAATCTATATTGCTCCTTGTATTTTCAGGTAATTAAGTCTGCTCGTGTTATGAAGAAGGCAGTTGGTTATCTGATTCCATTCATGGAGAAGGAGAGGGAGGAGATGATGGCAGCATCGGGATCAACCGAGGAGATGGTCAGGAGTTAAAACACCTGTAGCAGCATTGTTTTTACGACTTGTGTTCTGGATGACTTTTTAAAAATTATTGGGTAAAACTAGATGAACATAAACTCAAAATAACCATTTGTTTTCTCAGCAAGGCAAGCCAGATTGATAATGTGTTGCACTAAGTAGTGGGCACAATTGTGATGATACAAAAATAGATAATTGCGGAGCTAACTTTTTGCTCATTGCATTATCGTTCAACCTAAGTTGAAAGCTGTAGTTGGTAATCCTGTTCAGAAACACTTTTTGTCATACTGGGTAACATCATCCTTCCATCCTGAATACAGTATATATTCAGAAAAAGGAGGTTAAAAATGTGATCTCTGTGGGAGCTGCAGGCCTTTAAGAACTCCAACTAATCAATGCCGTTCGGCCCGAAGGGCAGGGATTTGTCAGAGTTTTGGTCCTGCTCTCGCACCCCTCTGTCCCTCAAGTTCCAGGGGTATCACCTTATCTATTGGTTGTCCCATATGCCAATCATTCTGATGCATTCACACATAGCGAGTGTGCTTGCTCCTTCCTTGTTATTTTCTGCTTGCTGATCTTGCGCAAGCTCTTAAAAAAAACAAACCAAAAATCAGAACCATAGTAGTGTTATGTATCCGGTTAGCTTAGTGGTTAGCTTCTCTTTTAGCCATTCATTGTAGCTCCGCTGCTCTGACCGTATACTTTTAACATGGCTGGGAGTCGCAAGAAGCAAACCGCGTACAAGTTTATGAGAAGAGAAGGAAGGCCTCAGTAGAAAGAAATAAGACCAGAGTGGAGTTGGGAGATTCCCCAAATCAATCCCCCTGAAAAGCGGAAGAGCAAGGTAAGGCGGTCTTGCGGATGCGCGGTTATTCAAAAAGGGACTTGGGGAAACTTCTGGAAAAATCGCAGACTCCACCTTGAAAATTTGTTTGCAGACCAGTTTGCGACTATTTTATTGGGTTTCGGTAACTGTAAGTATGATAACGTTCACAACAAGATATTCATCGGCCGTTTATGTCACCGTCCTGGCTCTCGGTACACATCCACACTGACTTCTCTACAGCAGTAAGAGTTACAGCTCTACGAAAAACCATTGTTAATAGCTATGCTGATTTCTTCTTACTTTTCTTCTTCTTATGATGCGGTTAGGAATCAGCATTTTTTTCTGTCAGCAGTGCACCACTGTGTGACCCTAATCCATTTAATTAGTAGTATAACCGAGCTTTCTGGGTTTGATGCTGGCACCGCATGAAGTGGAAGGAGACTAGACTCGGAGCTGGGCTTTTAGGTTGTTGTATGGCTCAGCGAGAGCCTTTTGTTTTTTGTCCAACATTTTATCACAAAACACCAGGCAGCTGCCCTATGGCAATCCTCGAGGGACATGCATTTAACCAGCATGTATGAATTAGGAAAAATTTGTTTCTATACAGCAATGGTGAAACCTATTTTTATCTATGCTTTTCATTTCAAAAATAGTACACATTAAATATGTGACAGTATTGATGTTACAACAATAAGTAATCCAATAAGTCATGATTTATTTCACGTTTGTTAAAGAGTGATGACAAGAGGGGAAAAGGGACCTCCAGAAAAACACTGTATTCCAGGCTTCCAGCAGTGTTGCCACGTCTGCTTATTATCATGACTTTGGGCTTGTTCATCTATACTGTTTACAAGGTAGAGCTAATAGAGCTGGATGCTTGTTCCTCCCACAATAACTGGCAACACTGAAGTGGCTTCCCAACTTGCAGTCCACTTGCACCTCAAGAACAAAGGGCACTCTTTGGACGACAATGATGTCCAGATTTTAGACAGGGAGAACTGATGGTTTGAAAGCGGGTTGAAGGAAACATCACTAAACAGAGGGAGAGGACTGTGTTTCCACCTCCCCAGTGTTTACAGCTCGGTCCTCCAATACTTTCCAAAGAGATTACATCAGCAGTCTTGTCATGGTTTAGGTGACCAAGTATTCCACTCACACTAAGCAATAGCTTCTAATGACCCAGGACAGTGATGGGTGGGTAGGTGTTGAAATGTTTTCAGAAGGAACTGAGCGAACGTCCGGTTGCCTCCAATTTAAGCTGGTTTGCTGTTGCGATGACCCGAATAACTGAAATTTGCACAGGCATCCTTATTTATCATCGGTTAAAGGCATACTAAGTAATTTTCGAGTGGCGCCCCCCTTACAAGACATTTTGAAAATAGCAGTCGTAAATTCCCGCTCCCCTCCCAGCCTACCAATTTTTGGTTTTAGCCAATCAAATGAAAATGTCCTAAGCAGCAGGCGCCATGAAAAACCAAGCTAGTTAAGCTAGTTCAGGCACGCTTATTTGGATAGTGACACTCATGACGTGGAGTCTGACAAAAATGATGTGATACCAGCAGCTATGCGTGTTTCCTCTTTCGCTGCCATGTTTATTTTGACTCTGCTGAGGGCTCGGCAGCTCTTGGTTTAAAAAATAAATAAATATATATATATATATATATATATATATATATATATATATATATATATATACCACTTTAAATCACAGTACTGCAACATGAATGGCCCAAACCGTACTGGGTCAGTTCTCAAACGGTTGAGGCGGGAGCCACACAAGATAGATTCCTGTGTGTTTGTGAATGCACAAATACCACGAGAATTTTGCTTGCAGGGAATGTTAGTGTTTTCTATGTCCTCTGGACATTTTGTACATATTGCTGTTCCTTTGCGTATGTTTCATCAGATTTGTGGAGATTTAGGACTTTAGCAGGAGGGTTAAACAATAGCTAAGGTCACATATGAGTACCATGAAACCAAACAAGAAGCCTTTGTCGTTTCAAAGGTGGACTCTGTAACCAAATTAAGAATTTTTGACAGAGCTCCTCATCACATGCCCTGCAGCTCTAAGGTTCTGCAGAAGTGTTAGCATCCTTATTTTTCAACTCACAGAATTTTTTTTCTGCATATCTGTGCAGTCTTGACTGACACACCCTTAATATTTGCAGGCGTTTGTAAGCTTTTCCTAGCAGCTTTAACCTAAGACTTCACTCTTTGAACAACATGCACAGAAAGAAAACCAGAGCATGTCAAAGTTGAAAATACCTGACACTTTATTTTCCAGAAATGTTTGAGGGAAAAGTTCAAATCCCTGATCATTTACTCTCTATCTACAGGATCCCTATCAAGGCACAATTGTTTTGGCTACAGTAAAAGGAGATGTCCATGACATTGGGAAGAACATTGTAGGTGTGGTGCTGGGTTGTAACAACTTTAGGTAAATACAGTGTCATGCTTTGCTACTGATGTATTTTTAGAAATAACAATTATAAGTTATCTTCTGATTTTGTTTCTTTGCTCCCTAATATGAACTTTACCTTAGTTGTTAATATGAATCCATTTATAGTATTCAGATCTCCAACAGATTCCCAACATTTTTAAAGTAAACAGATCAGAGCTACTAATGATGAGCTGAAAAATCAAACAGTCAGACCCTTTGTGCCAGAGGTAGTATTAATGAAAGGCTGAAGTTTTTCCAACTTATTGGAAAGGATTTCTCCATATATCCATTTACAGAATCTGGAGGAATGTTGCTAACATGGACAGCAAAAATCTCCAATCCCTCACTATTCATCAGTATCTGACAAACCCAAAACGTAAAAGAGGTTACTTTTGGTAACCTTTAAATTATACAAATGCTGATTTTGACTCACAATGTAAAAAATTGGCCTCTTAATATCTCTGCTCAAAGGTCGCATTCACTTCTTTGAGCTGAAAGTTGGGATGGAGCATCACACAGTGACTACATTGAGTTTGTTCAGACAAATTTCCATACAGTTGATTGTTTAGGGATCAAATTCTTTTTATCAAATTTAGCATCCTTGTTTGCTTTTGTTTCACTCTTCTGTATAAAGTCATATTTGATAAATTAGAATATGCATTTCTAAGAGGCTTCTTTGTCAGATTAAAAGTACCTTTTCAAAAACCACAACCTTTAAGCCGGTAATAAACATACTTTTCATTAATTCCCCATTTCTGCTTGAAAAACTTTGCTTATTGGTCTGATGAAATGTTATAATCTTAAATGCTGTGTTTCTTTTAGCTGGAGGTGGAAAGAACATCATAACAGAAATAAAGGGTTTAAAGCATAATCAGCCTGTCTTAATCTATATAATGTTTCATTTAGTGGACTGAGCTACTGAAATAAATGAAGTTTTCAAAAATATTCTAATTTATTGAATATGACTGTAGAATAAAACCAACAGTATGGAGACAAGTACCTGATCTCATGAGAAAAGAATGCTAATTAACTGTTTTGAGTAAATTCAATTCAATTTTATTTATTTTTCAAATTCAATCAGATTATACAGATTGGGTCATATTATACAGATTGGTCAAAAAAATGTCCTATTGGGGCGCGCATGTGGCGCAGCTGGTAGCGCGACCCATATACAGAGGCCTTAGTCCTCGACGCCGTCGACTTGGGTTCGAATCCGACCCGCGGTCCTTTGCCGAATGTCTCTCCCCCTCTTCTACCCCCTTCCTGTCAGCCTACTTTCGGAAACAGCGAACCACTAGAGCCGCAAAAAATCCCGAAAAAAAAAAATAATAATAATAAACGTCCTATCTAAATGCAGTGTTTTATTAACAAACCATTAATCAACATAGTAAAATGAATCTGAAAATTATTGAGTAGGGTTAGGGTTATAATATTTTTTTCCAGTTGATGTTTTTGAAGAATTAATCGGGTCTGGTTTGCTCTCTTGCAGGGTGATCGACCTGGGTGTGATGGTTTCCTGTGATCGTATTCTCAGAGAGGCTGTAACACAGAAAGCTGGTATGTCCAAAACTTACCTTATGGCAAAGGTTGCTGGGTAGCTGTATATGTTGTGTAAAGCAGAAGTGTAAGAAATTGGGGAAGAAAAACTTGGGGTTGACTTTGATTGTTTGATGGGAAAAGGAATCCTAGTACTGTGGGAGGACGTATGGCATTCGTTAAGGGGGTGTTCACAATTTCCAGCCATTTCACAAGCGCACTAACCGTACACTGGGGGAAGGGGGTGTTGTGTACAATTGAATGTTGTTGTGGGATATGTCATGTTGCTTATCTGGGTTTGGCTATTTGGAACCCTTTTTTCCTGGCTATCGCAACAAGAGCTATTAACAGACTGGCGCACGCTGCTGCTGCATTACAGACAGCGCGAGCTGGCTGAAATATCTGTTGCCGTGCAGGGGTAGCTCACGCAGCCCATATATTGAGGCCTCAGTCCTCAATGTGGCTGAGACAGGTTCGACTCCAGCCTGCGGTCTTTTGCCACATGTCTTCTCCCTCTCTGAAAGGGATGTTCGGGTGCTAACCCGGATTGTATCCAAAAAACATAAAACCACGGCTCCCCAAATCACGGCAGAATTAAATATGCATCTCAACTCTCCTGTTTCCACCAAAACTGTCCGTCGGGAGCTCCACAGGGTCAATATACACGGCCGGGGTGCTATAGCCAAACCTTTGGTCACTCGTGCCAATGCCAAACGTCGGTTTCAACGGTGCAAGGAGCGCAAATCTTGGGCTGTGGACAATTTGAAACATGTATTGTTCTCTGATGAGTCCACCTTTACTGTTTTCCCCACATCCGGGAGAGTTACGGTGTGGAGAAGCCTCAAAGAAGCGTACCACCCAGACTGTTGCATGCCCAGAGTGAAGCATGGGGGTGGATCAGTGATGGTTTGGGCTGCCATATCATGGCATTCCCTTGGCCCCATACTTGTGCTAGATGGGCGCGTCACTGCCAAGGACTACCGAACCATTCTGGAGGACCATGTGCATCCAATGGTTCAAACATTGTATCCTGAAGGAGGTGCCGTGTATCAGGATGACAATGCACCAATACACACAGCAAGACTGGTGAAAGATTGGTTTGATGAACATGAAAGTGAAGTTGAACATCTCCCATGGCCTGCACAGTCACCAGATCAAAATATTATTGAGTCACTTTGGGGTGTTTTGGAGGAGCGAGTCAGGAAACATTTTCCTCCACCAGCATCACGTCGTGACCTGGCCACTATCCTGCAAGAAGAATGGCTTAAAATCCCTCTGACCACTGTGCAGGACTTGTATATGTCATTCCCAAGACGAATTGACGCTGTATTGGCCGCAAAAGGAGACCCTACACCATACTAATAAATTATTGTGGTCTAAAACAAGGTGTTTCAGTTTTATTGTCCAACCCCTGTATATAAAATATGTATCTGCATGCACACACCTCGCCTCACCCCTAAATGTGCTGTTTTTGAGCCTCAGCACTCTTTGCCCTGCTCCTCTCCCCTCCCCGCGGAGCCATGGACTATTGACAATGTCCAGCTTTCAGAACGTAAGCTGCATTTAATTGTCTTGTAGTTGGGTCATGTTATTTTGATGAATTTTAACAACTCATACCAGCTCGAAAAAACTGCTTTGAGCTAATGGCTTTAGTTCCCTTTGAAAACGAGCCCGCATGTACGTCGACTTCCGAAACACAGCGGTTACTGGGTGATTGGTGCATTTAATGCAAAGGATGATTTATACAAGTAGTCCACAGATGTCAAAAAAGACCACATGCACTGGAACAAGATGAATCATAAATGACACCAACCACCGTGGATGATGATGCTAAACATAATATTTATCCCTCTGTCTGGAAAAATTGTTGATTTATAGTTTTCTTTTCAATCAATACATGTAGCCTGTAGTAAAATATTAAAATGTTTTGTTTTGGATGTGGACTTTGTTTTTAAAAAAAAATATGAATATCCAATGTATTTATTTTTTATAAAAAATAATTTTTTATCAAACAATAGCCCCATATTAGTAGGCTCCATATCTCATATCTCCATTGTAATAGGTTAGGGATTGCCAAAATCAGCCTTTAAATGTATGCTTTTTTGTGTTTTGTAAACTTATGAAAATGTTGAGAGTTGTAAACAATCCCTAACGGGGGCATTATATAAATCTAATTGTTCAGGAGATTTTATGCTCCTTTTTTCCTTCCCAGTTTATCACTTTTTTTTTTTTTTTATTGGTCACATCAGTGAGGCAAACTCAGAATCTGCCCTGCTGATGACTGTTAGATTCTGTGCTGATAGATCTGTATCTGTTTGGGGCAGACATCATTGGTTTATCAGGCCTCATCACTCCATCTCTGGACGAGATGATTTATGTGGCCAAAGAAATGGAGAGACTTGGAATGACAACACCTTTGCTGATTGGAGGAGCCACCACATCAAAGTAACCTAGCACCTAAATACAGTATATTTTTTAAATAAAACTGTAATTATGGTACTGTAATGGCCCAAACTGGAGCGTTACGGATCTGTTTGGATGATTAGTGTTTGTTGTGTGTATTGTGTAGGACACACACTGCTGTGAAGATTGCACCCTGCTACAGTTCTCCTGTTGTCCATGTCCTCGATGCATCCAGGAGTGTGGTGGTGGTAAGACTGCTCACCTTAAAATCTGAAATTCTTCCTGCCATGAACGGAACAACTGAAAGCTAGTTGAGATGTGTGGTGGAATCCCAGCATTGCTTGAAACATATTTGTCTATTAGACAGCAGCATTAATGAGGTAATTTAGTTCATCAATGCTGCTGGGAAACCACAGCTTCAATATCACACCATCCTTCAACACAGGTTGAGGTACTTGTGTTTCTTATGCTGCGTTACATCTAGTGTGTTTATTAAGATGAAGAGACCGAGTGTAGCACTGTTTCAGAATAGATTAGTTCTGTTTATGCCATAATATCAAAGCCGTTACTTTTTGCTATTCATCATGTGACCATCTTGGCTGAATTAAATGCTCTAATCCATCATCTAAAGATCTCCAAGATATCAAATAAATGTTGGGGTACATTAATCAGTAAATATAATCAACTGCACTACAATGTCAGCCGCATAATGCTTGCTGAGATCATCAGTACAGCCAGTTTATCTGCAATCTGCAGCATGAAATCAATGAATCTTGTCTCCTCACTACTGTATTACTTCTGTAAAGGTTGTAGCAGTGGAGCATGTGTTATGGAATATCTCAGATGTTATGCTGTAGTCGAGAACTTTTTGCCAAAAGATCTGCTGCAGCATGCTTTTATTGTCTGTCACAAACATCTGATCATATTTTTTCAAGTGAAACATAGCTGGGTCAAGAAAACAATGCAGTATTAGCTATAGCACATGGGTTAAAGTTCTCTGTTGCTGCAATGGATTTTCATCAATTGGAAAATGAGAGCCAAAAAAATGTATCCACTTGGTTCCGTTTAGACTTTTTATTCAAGGTTTCAAACTGAAGCTGCTCTCAACCGATGAAACCTGGGAGAGCCGGGACATTAGCCAATCAGAAATGGAGTAGGGTGGGTATTTGCAAAGCGGACATGTGCCAGTCTGATGTTTGTCGGTATTCCATCATTTTAACTTTTGGAAGAACCTCTCAAACTGGCCCCAGTTGACATGAATGGAAGTAGTGGTGGTTAAACGTTTTCTTTGGATTTATGTGAACCAGAAAGTGTAGCTTCTGTCTTACTGGTGACTAGCGCATTGTCTGTCTCTAACACATAGACACACATGGCAGCAGCCTTGTACTGAAAGCCCCTTGCTTGCAGTCAGAGCAAAGATAGTAGAGAGGAGGGAGGCCCAATCTGCTCCGTTTTCAATGTATAACGCATGTGCAAAGTGGCAGATGATTCCGCCTTGGATTACAAAGCGGGATATAAGTATAATGTAAATACAGTTCTCTCTGTAAATGTTGCACTAAGATAATTCCCTGAATTTGATTCGCGCACAGCTTGAATCCCTTATTCACCTCGTTCACTGTGTGCCTCTGATAACTGTCTTTTTGGTAAAAATTTATTTTATATAATGTGGATTCAGGCAATGTATAAAAATTCATAAATTCTTTCATGAAGTTCATTTCTAGTTCTAAACCTATTTTGTGTTTTTACTCACATTTTTGTCTTGCCAAAAGCTTCTCTTTTCTATAACCTGGAACACAAGTACATGAACAAATATGCAAATTATGTGGTGACGCCATCTAGTGACTTTTAGGACAGCCAATAACGGCTCTCCTCGCCGAGGAGTTGGCAACAGTGTGTCTATCACTGTTAGTCCCTCTTGTCATTAAATTCACGAGTGGTATTTCCACCTGTGACCATGTCATTTCCTACGATACTACGATGACTTGGGTAACGTGTTGACTCGGCATCTGGCCTCCAGAAAGGTCAATATTGCAGATGGAATAACTGTCACACGTTGTATAAGAATGAATATAAACCTACACAGAAAAAATGTATAGTCCTTCATTTGTAAGATAAAACTCTGTCAAACTACCAAATAGCTTGAAAAAATGCAGTTGGATCATGTTAAAGGCAAAATTAGTTTTTGAATTAAATCACTTCCCTGTTGTCTTCAGTATTTCAGTAGAATAGTTTCTGTGCCCACCTTTTGTTGTAATATAACATTTTATTTGTAACCACCTTAAAATCACCCTCTGAATAAACATAAAATAATAAAAAGATAAATAGCTTAGCAAATAATTTGAACTTTCATTTACTTGGATAGATATGAAAGTAAGACACTTACCAAAGGAAAAGGTTGTGGTTGGCCTTGTATGTTCATAGGATTGATTTTATATTCAATGTGGCAGGGAGCCAGTGGAGTTAACGTACAGGTTTGAAGTAGATTATGTAATGATGCAAGCTGCTGTCTTTTGTGCTAGTTGCAGTTTATGGAGGGTTTTCTGGAGGACAGGGAGGTAAGGGAGTTGAAATTATAAAGTCGAGAGGTGAGTGGACTGTTTGGCAAAAGTGTGAAGGAAAAACTTGCTTGATGCTGCACAGCTGAAAGTAAGTTAACCAGGGGATGTTATGGGTCCAGGATGACACCAAGGCTGTTAACCTGAAAGGTGGTAGAGTTACAGGGATCGTAAATGCATATTTTAAAATTGCCAGATTTGGTTAGAGTTGACTTTGCACAATAAGCAAGTGTGGTACGTAATGTGTCATGACGTCCACGGCACCAGGAATGTATCGGCTGACTAGAAAAAAATTCAGTCAACCTGATTATTTTTGCATTAACCCTTGCTATAGCAGCTCATCCCAGCTTTAACGTCACAAGGGAATGTAGAATACAAAAAAGGTAGGTGTTTGCTTGACCTACAAGCAACCTTGAAGTGATTTGTTTAGTGCTATTTATATATTTCTGCTTTTATTTTTAATTTTAAGTTTCGATCCTCCATAGAATTATCCCCTCCTCTTTGATTTTGCCCTAATTAAGAAAATTTAAATAGATTTTTTTATACTGTAAATAATATTTTTTTTTCTCTTAACCATAAACAACCCTGTGCCTTCAAAAAAGTTTTGCTGCAGTATTGAAAATAGTAATGAGTATAAAATACTTTTTAGTATCGTATCAAGTTTGACATCTTTATTATTGAGACAACCCTAGTTATGGACCTGACGATCCAAAGCACAGTAGAAATGGCACCTCTGAATGAATACAAAAAACACCAATTTTGTCCTAAGGATGGGAGGTATGTGTACTTGACTAGATGTGGGGACGGCTTAAACAGGGAGTGTAACTTAAACTTACTGCTAAAGGTGAAACTTGATTATATACAACAAGCTCGGCTTGGTTAACTGATCCAAGATTGGTCCGAGCTTGGTATGGATCGGTTTAACAAGGGTAGTGTAAATGGGGCTATATAGCACACCTCCAGCTTGGATGCCCCTTGGATCTCACCTAGTTACTAATTGGCTCCATTTTCTTCAATGATAAATGTCCAACCTCCAAAGTGACTTCCCTATAAAATGGCTAATGCTGTCTA
Organism: Fundulus diaphanus; assembly: GCA_037039145.1. Lineage (NCBI taxonomy): Eukaryota > Metazoa > Chordata > Actinopteri > Cyprinodontiformes > Fundulidae > Fundulus > Fundulus diaphanus. The sequence continues at coordinate 39,473,305 of CM073143.1, forward strand.
ATGTCTCCACAAGCCATCCTCTGTGTCTGCTGGCTTTACTCACTGTTTTCACTGACTGAGACTGCAGCAACTCCCTGATAACACCTGTCACCTCAACAATGATGCCCCCTGGTGCCTGTTCCTAGAGGTACCAGGTCCTTATGAATTGAACCACCACTGAAGTACAATTGGACCGTGCCTTTCCAGTGTTAAATATCCATGTCTATGTTTAGACATGAAAAGTTCTTGTGCTGCTTTGATTTGAGTCTACTTGTAATCATCCTGTTATGTTGCCGTGTCTCAGTGCTCCCAGCTGCTAGACGAGGGAATGAGGGAGGAGTATTTGGAGGACGTGAAGGAGGAGTATGAGGATGTCAGACAAGAGCATTATGACTCTGTGAAGGTGAGAGTTGCTTTTGGTGGGGAATCTGACTGGTAAGGGAGGGGTTCTCTGGGCCCAGGGATCCATTTTCCCCATGAAACAATGAAAGCTTGTTGTATTGTAGGAGACGCATATAAATTAAATGCTCTTTCTCCTTCTTCTGTTGCTTCTAGGACCGTCGGTATCTTTCTCTCTCTGAGGCCAGGCTGAAGGCTTTGCATATAGACTGGTTCTCTGTGCCTAGACCAGGTGAGTTGGCACATATTTAGCAAATTTATAGCAAATATGGCAAATATGCTCAGTCTGATTCTCTTGTTGCAGTTCACCCTCAGTTCTTAGGCACTCGCGTGTTTGAGTGTTACGATCTAAACAGTCTGGTGGACTTTATCGACTGGAAGCCTTTCTTTGATGTGTGGCAGCTCAGAGGGAAATACCCCAACAGAGGATACCCCAAGATTTTTAAAGACAAGACAGTTGGTATGAGCTTCTTTTAGACTGTTCTGCTTACACTTGCCATCTATTTTTCTGGTTTCAAGCTGGTTGCATCCTGTTTTTTTTCTACCAAACCATTTCCTGTGTAAAAATATAAAGAATTGGTGTTAAGTGTTTTCACACCAATTCTTTTTGGTGACAGAGTTTTTGGCAACATAACAGTTTTTGTGTTTCTGCCTCCGGCATTGGAATTTAGTTGTTACTATTAAACTTTGACCTTAGCACAGCTTAGGTCAAAGTTTAATTCCCTTGGTGCTGGCAAAGTGCACCAAGCACCGATTTGGTACACTTTGCCAACACCAAGCTGCAAGTATTAGTACATGCAAAAAAGCACGTTTCAAAAATGATAAGACTGCAATTTGTAAAACTCTGTCTCCAAAAACAAAAATTAAAATAATTAAATCTGAGAAAAAGATTTAACTCACATAATCTGAAAAAATGTCAATCTGCAAAAATGTTTGTTCAACTTTAATTACTCTCTAAACCTTTTGATTGAGTAGTTTTTCAAAGCTCCATTTTTGAAACGTGTGTTTTGCTTGCAATAATACTGGAACAAATTTCTCTCCATATTATGTATGATGAACACTCCCTTTGAAAGTAGATTTCAGAGGTGATTGTTATTATTGAGGCCAACCTTTAAAATCTAAAGCCAGAGAATATCTGTGGTGGAATGAGACATCCTGACAAGGTGAGATCGGAAAAACAGCTGAACATATCAATTCGATTAAATTTTATTTATATAGTGCCAGTTCACAAAACATGTCATCTCAAGGAGCTTTACAAAGTCAAATTCAATCAAATTATACAGATTGGTCAAAATGTTTCCTATCTAAGGAAACCCAGCAGATTGCTGAAGTCTTGACAAGCAGCATTCACTCCTCCATAAAAGAGTGTAGAGCCACAGCGGACAGTCATCTGCATTGTCGATGGCTTTGCAGCAATCCCTCATACTGAGCATGCATGCAGCCACAGTGGAGAGGAAAACGAGAGTTACGACTGTAACTACGGTTCTATGAATCCCGGATGACAGCCAGAGGCGGAGTACTGAATGATCACTCTTGCGTGTGACCCCGGAAGTCCATATAGTCACGTGACAACAACAGCTCAATCCCTTAATCTTCTCGCGAACAACACGATGATTCCGAGGGACCGAGCGCTCTGGCGGTCATCCGGGATTCATAGAACCGTAGTTACAGTTGTAACTTTTGTTCTATTTCATCCCTACTGACCGCTAGAGGCGGTGCTTAAAGCACTGGATGACGATTACCAACAGAGTCCTGAGGAATCACACACAGTAAAGAAACAACCCCGAAAACATGCCCACCTCACTGGGATGATGGTGCTCACTGGGATAGGATCACCTTCTTTGGGTGAAAAGTGGCCAAGTTAACCCTGTAAAACCTAGCAAAGGTATTCAAGGATGACCAAGAGGCTGCTGCACATATAGCCTCCAGAGTGACCCCAGTCATGGCGGCCCATGACACACTAATGCTCCTGGTGGAATGGCACCGTACACCAGCAGGGGGTTGGCGTCCCTGTAGAACGTACGCCTGTTCCACCATGTCCACAATCCAACGTGTAAGACGTTTAGAAAGGGCCTGCCCCTTGCAGGGCCCTGCGTAGCAAACAGACTATCAGACTGCCGGAGAGAAGCCGTGAGTCTGACATATGCCTCCAGTTCCCGAACAGGGAAGAGAGGCTCGTCAGGCCCACCCGCATCAAGGCGAGCAAGGTGTAGGGGCACAGTGTGGCTCCCAGATGAGGCCACTTTAGGAAGAAATGCAGCATCAGGCCAGAGAGTAATGCCAGAACCAGCCGGGTTCCAGCGGCAACAGGACTTGTTAACAGACAACGCATGTAGCTCACCCACCCGCTTCGCCGAAGCCATGGCGAGGAGAAAAGCTGTCTTTTTCGACACACACTCAAGGCTCGCCTCTGCCAACGGTTCAAATGGAGGAGATCGCAGGGCAGCGAGGACGAGAGAGAGGTCCCACACAGACACAACAGGGCGTGTGGGAGGGCGCAAACGTTGGGCACCTCTCAGAAACAAAGAAACATCTTTGTTACGGTCTATCGTTTCCCCACTCACCACCGAATGCCAGCAAGCGATGGCAGCAACATAAACTTTCAGAGTGGATGGAGACCGACCTTGAGAAAGCAGTGCTTGAAGGAAGGTTAAAATAACAGAAACAGGACAGTGTACAGGGTCCACATGTCTTGCATGACACCAGCTGCTAAAAAACTTCCACTTATGGGTGTACACCAGTCGTGTGGAAGGGGCCCTGGCATTAGTCATTGTATGTCCAATGTCTCCGTCATACTCCGAGAAGGAAACGCCGGACCCTGTAGCGGCCAAACCCAGAGTTGGAGGCGACTGGGATTGGGATGCAGGATCTGACCCCCCCAGCTGTGACAGAAGGTCCTTCCTGCGGGGGAAAGGCATTGGAGAGCTGCAACAGAGACTGTGCAGCAGTGGAAACAAGGTTTTCCCTGGCCACCGGGGGGCCACTAGAAGGACCTGGTGCCCCTTCTGAAGGACCCTCAGGAGTGTTGGGCCTATCAGGGGAAGCGGCGGGAACGCATAGAGCAGCACTCTCGGCCAGTCGTGTGCCAGTGCATCCTGACCTAGGGGACTGGCATTATCTGCCAGGGAGAACCAAAGGGGGCAATGTGTTGTCTCTTCGGACGCAAACAGATCTACAGCTGCTCTTCCGTACCTCTCCCAAATGATCCCCACTACCTCCGGTTGGAGACTCCACTCCCCCGGTGGTGGACGTCCCTGAGAGAGAATATCTGCCGGAACATTCTGCACCCCTGGAATGTGGGCTGCTCTCAGGCTGGCAAAAAGAGGGGCTGCCCAGGTAAAGAGCTTCTGGGTCAGCCTCAGCAATGTTATCGACCGTGTTCCCCATTGATGGTTGACATGAAATACTGCTGAAGTGTTGTCCGACCGCACCAGGACATGCCTGCTGCGCAAGTCTGGGAGGAAGTGTTGCAACGCCCACTGCACAGCCTCCAGCTCGAAGGCGTTGATGTGCTGCAGCTTTTCCTGCGGAGACCATGTCCCCCGGGCGATCTGTCGCTGCCACGACACCCCCCATCCTGTGGTGGGTGGCGGGTGTCTGGGGTTCTCTGCCGTCTCAACCTCTCGTCGAGACGGCAGAGAACCCAGTGGAACTCCTTCGTCATAAATGCTGCATCCCGCCACTGAGCCAGTGACGTGAGGCAATCAGAGGACACCTGCAGTTTCTTGCGATGGTGCACCGTACGAGAAAGGTCCAGCCTTAGGCTGTTGAGCCACATCTGCAGTGGTCGCAGAGACAGCAGTCCCAGGGGTATTACTGCAGCGGCAGCAGTCAGCTTGCCCAGCAGACGAAGATGGGCAATAAAAGGGGGTGCATGGCCGGACAGAAAGGTGGGCAGCATTTGCAGAATGCCCTCGACACGCTGAGGCGACATAGTGAGGGAGTCCATTGTGATTCCAAGAAACGTGACCTCCTGAGATGGAACTAAGTTGCTCTTCTGCCAGTTCACACGAAGACCCAATAGGTCTATATGATTGAGCAACGTGCGTGTGTCTGCAGCGGCTTGAGCTTCTGTGGGCGCACAGATGAGCCAATCGTCCAAGTAGGGCAGGATCTTCAACCCCTTGACCTGCAGAGGACACAGGGCCGCAGCTACGCACAGAGTGAACACACGTGGGGACAGAGAGAGACCGAATGGAAGAGAGCATGTGTCCCTCAAGTCGACCAAGGTGAACCAGTCGCCTGGGGAGATTGTCTGAAGCACATCCCTGATGCTCAACATGTGGAAGGGGATGGTCTTCAAAAAAACATTCAGACCTCTCAGGTCCAAAATTGGGCGGAGTTCGGCAGTCTTTTTTGGGACTAAAAAATACTCAGAGTAAAAGCCCCCTGGATCTCGCAGGGAATATAGCACCCTTGGCCAGCAAGGCGTCTATCTCTTGGCTCAGAGTCTGAGCCTTTTCCTGGTCGTGAATCACCGTCATTCTGACTCGACCAGGAACAGGAGGGCGGCAGAACTGTAGCGCGTAACCCCGGGTAAGTGTAGACACCACCCATGGATCGGGAACGAGAGCGGCCCAGCAACTGAGCTGGTCTGGGGTAAAGTGTCCCACCGCCAGCTCGGTGATGTCATTTCCGAGCCTCACTGCCCTTAAGAGGGCGGGAGGGTTGCCGAGTGAACTGCCTGTGTTGGGAAGCGACATGAGCCCGACCCCTGGGTAGATCCCATTGGCCATGAGCAGGTCTTGCAGCAGGCACTGCAGCAGGCCGTGTCTGCCCCATGGGGGGTGTAGTCTGGGCAGCATAAGTGCGCGAAAGAGATGCAGAGGCACTCACAGCAGGACGCTGCAATCGTCTGCGATGAAGGCCGGCCAACTGCTGCCTGGTACGGGAGGCCTGGGCCGACTGCTGCAAGGCTGCAAGCGCAGCAGAGCCAAACAACTCCCCAGGAACCACTGGAAGGCTCATCAGGGTCCTTCTACATGCTTCAGTTAGAGGAGACTGAGCCAGCCAAACTTGGCGTCATGCCTGAACAAGGGTAGACAGGACACGGCCGATTTCCCTCGACAAAAGGGCAAACTCATGAAGCGATGCGTCCATCAACCCTTGAGTAGGCGCATCAATCGCGAAGCCCTCCAAGGAGGCTGAGAGACCCAGTAATAAATGTGACAATGAATTACCAAGTCGCCCCAAACGAGACCCTGAGTCATAGGCTCTACACAGCAGATCATCCGTCACATGACACTGAGGACGAGGACACCTGGCATTAGCTCTCAAAGCCTCATCTGGCGCCACAATGAGGGATGCTGTGGCAGGTTCGACAGAAGGCATATACCCCAAGCCAAACTTGGGCGCATTTTGCATGGCCGCCAGGGCCCTGCCATCAGAGGTCGGCCGTGAGAAGGCCTTAGTGTCTGCCCAACAGGCATGAACCTCCTTCACATATTCGGCAGATGGGGGAACCATAAACGACGACCTAGCAGTAGGACGTCGAAAGAAAGCACTGGAAGCCGCAGGTTGGTTCTGCGGTAGAGACTGACATTTTTTCGGGAATCCCGCGGGTCACGTGATTCCCACGGGAATCCCGCGGGATAGGAGTCAACATCAGTAAATATCACGTGATTGGGACGGTACAGGATTAAATATCAACGGGAGCAGACGGGAGCGGGAGTAAACCAACAACAGGTACAATTAACTAGGATTAAATAAAATAGAAAATCAAAAATGTAGGTTCGCTGCCGCCATTTTGTAGTTTTTTTTCCAAGAAACCGAAACTATAATGCAGGTCAAAGAACTACACGACCCAGAAGCCAACAGTGCATCCGGTTTATTTTTTCCGCCAGCGCTCAAAAAACAGAATGGGAGGAGGGGGGGGGGGGGGGGGGGGGGGAAATCAACCGCCAGTGGCGAACTCAACCTGGAAAAGTTGGATCTGCAACGCAAAGTCAAAAGTGAGGACTTATTTATTAAACTCACAGCGCAACTGTAAAGTTGCAAATATTAACAAACTTGACGAGAGTTGAATGTCACGGTGTTAACACTCAGTACCTGCTTGTAAAACGTGTTTCCTGGACTAATTTCCCAATGTGCAACAGTGTAATAATACGGCCAATAACTTAAAACTACTTTATTATTTTATTTAGTATTGTCTGAACAGTTGTGTTTTTTTTTCTGTTTTAACCCAATAACTGAACATAGTGAAACACTTCTGTTTCACTATTTAACAAAAGTAAAACATGTCTACTTCCATGTCTGGTCGGGTAAAAATGAGACGGAGCCGACTGGACCGGCTGTTCCTGGGTCCAGTTAGCTCCGCCTCCAGCTCCGCATCATCCCATGAAAATTAACATAATCTCACTTTTAACTTTTTATAAAAGTTGAGAGATCTGTCTAAGAATGTGTTTAATGTTCAATGAATGTATTGGTTCTGATAGTAAACCCTAATTAGTTTGTGGATATTTTATTGCAAATGGAAAAATACTAATATGCTTGAATGATATTCAACTTTTTTTAAAAATTTTTTTTACTAAACTGAGTTTTTGAACCACTTCGGTACATTATCTAAATTGTGACAGTAATGCCTTTATGCACTTTTTTCTTAACTGAGTATAGATCTCTTTCTCGGTGTATTATTCTTTAGTTTCAGCAATTTGAAATATAAAAGTAACTTCATTGTTCATGTGAAACAATTACTTAATGAATTAGTAAAAAGCAACATTGTACATTTTGTTTATTCAACTAAGATAGGCATGGTCTGTTTCCTTGTTTGTTACTTTTATTATTTATTTATTATTATTCCTTTTACTTTAACTGGCCTTTACTACAGCTAAAACAGGAACTTAACTGACCCTTCATAGACGTTCAGGTTTAATGTATTGCCAGAAAACTTAATGAAGACAACAAGAATGGGAGTAGGGCAGGAGCGGGAGTCATTCTGAGTGGGAGCGGGATGGGAGTGGGAGTAATTTTACCAGGAGCTGGACGGGACAGGATTTTTTTTTCTACTCTGGCCCGGGATTGGGACGGGACACAATTGTTTTCAGTGGGAGTGGGACGGGACAGGAGTGAAAATCCACTCCCGTGTCACTCTCTATTCTGCGGATCATCCAGCTGCAACCGGGCAAGAGCAGTTCTCAATGCACCCACTATCGAACCATCCTCTTCCGACTGAGAACCAGAAGAGATATGCGAACTGGCTGCCGACAGATGCGAGCCAGAGTCAAACTGATCTTGAAAATCAGTGTCAGATGCTGCCAGGGATATAGCATCGTCCTCTAAGGCAGAGAGTCCTGAACCCATGCTCTGCCCTGGGTCAGGGTCTCCAACCAGGCCAGCACCACGCCCGTCCCTAAGGGACTCGAGCTGCACTTTCATCTCCTCCAGCTCAGAGGTGAGATGGGCCACCTGCCCAGATAGGCCCTCTGAATCTGTGGAGCTCTTCTTGGTCCTCTTCTGGGGAGGCCCCATAGCCTCAGGAGCCATACGCTTCACAGGCTGGCGCCCTGACAGTCAGCCAAACGAGCAGTACATAGGGACAAAGGCAGGACAGAACAATTAGGGCAGGCCGCATCAGTCAAGGCCTCCTTTAGGTGATCCGGTCCCAAACAAGAGGGACACAGATCATGCCCATCCTCCATCTAGAGAGGAGCCAAACAAGCTTTGCAGCACGGCACGTCTAGCATCTTACGCACACAGGACTAGGTCAGGTCGAGCTGAAATCGCCACTCTTGACAATAGCAGACGAGCGAATAGGCCAGGAAACCCAGTCGAGCAGAAAACGCCACCAGGGGTTCCCCAGCAGCGTAAAAAGCTGCAAGGCACTATGAGCACCGTAGCTACAGATAAAGTACAACCAGCAAGTTTGCACCACTCAATTAGGAAAGCCGAACACGGCTGCACAATAAATGAAAAGGCAGACCCGAAAACGGCTGAGATTAACAAATACAGGCAAGCTGAACACGGCTGCACAGTAAATGAAAAAGGCGAACCTGAAAACGGCTGCAATTAACAAAATACAGGCAAGCCGAACATGGCTGCACGGTGAATGAAAAGAAAAGCAAGCCCGAAAACGGCTGCAATTAACAAAATACAGGCAAGCCGAACATGGCTGCACAGTAAACGAAAAGGTAAGCCCGAAAACGGCTGTAATTAACAAAATACAGGCAATCGCTTCTATCGATTCAAAGGAAAAAACAACCTGCCAAACGGAGAACAAAGTTGTATGAAGAGGAGCTTGCGCAGCCTTTGGAGGGCGAGATAATCCTCGCAGCTCCGACCGTAGTCTCGAGGCTACCAGCGACAAGCAATAATCAGTGACTTACTAACTGTTCAACCTGCATACGAGAAGATGAAAAGGGACTGAGCTGTTGTCACGTGACTATATGGACTTCCGGGTTCACCGGGGGTCACACGTGACCATGTTGGTATAAGATTGTCGACCTGTGCATGCGCAAGAGTGATCATTCAGTGCTTTAAGCACCGCCTCTGGCAGTCAGTAGGGATGAAATAGAACTCCCCTTTAACAGGGAGGAAAACCCCAGCAGAACTAGGCTCAGTGTGAACAGTCATCTGCCTTGACTGAGAGAAAACAGAGCAGAGATACAAAAAGCACAGAAGCCCACATTGATCCAGGAATCATTTCTGTTATATGGTAATAGCGAAAGATCTGTCTCCCCTGAATGATGTCACAGCAGAATAACAGAATAACAAGAAACAATGCAAATTGGAGAACAGTAAGAGAACTCACCAGAGTGAGAAAAATAGACCCTGATGTCCTCCAGCTGCCTAAGGCTATAGCACCATAATTACAGAGATAGCTCAGGGTAACCTAAGCCACTCTATAAGACAACTATAAGCTTTGTCAAAAAGGAAAGTTTTAAGCCTAGTCTTAAAAGTAGACACGGTGTCTGCCTCACGGACCAAAAGTGGGAGTTGGTTCCACAGGAGAGGAGGCTGATAGCTAAATGATCTGCCTCTCATTCTACTTTTAGAGACACTAGGAACCACCAGTAGACCTGAAGTCTGAGAGCAAAGTGTTCTGTTAGGAACATATGGGGTAATCAGATCTCTCATGTATGATGGAGCTTGATTATTAAGGGCTTTATACTTGAGAAGGAGAATTTTATATTCTATTCTTGATTTAACAGGACCGCAATGAAGGGATGCTAAAATAGGAGAAATATGATACCTCTTGTTGATTTTCATTAGAACTCTTGCTGCAGCATTTTGGGTCAGCTGAAGGGTTCAAACTGCATTTTGTGGACTTCCTGATAGTAAAGAATTACAGTAGTCCAGCCTTGAAGCAACAAATGCATGGACTAGTTTTTCAGCATCACTCCTGGACAAAATATTTCTAATTTTGGCAATATTCCGGAGGTGAAAAAAGGAAACCTGTAAACCTGTAAACCCATTTAAATATGGGATTTAAATGACATGTCTTGTTCAAAAATAACACCAAGGCTTTTTACTTTATTACCAGAGGCCAATTTAATGCCATCCAGAATTGGCCCAAGGACTGAACAAGTGACCTTAGAGTTTTATCAAGCCCTCTTTCCTCTAGTCTTTACTAAACGTGGCTCGACTCTGCTCTACTTGGTTATAAGGATTCTCCATTAGTAACAGTTATATGGTAGCAGTCCCTTTTTTAACTACCTACTTGGCTGAGTTTCAATCACGTCTTCTTCAAGCAGTGGGGAAAACGCTTGGTCGACATAATCAGAGACACTGTCACTTATTAGGGAGTCTATAATTCTTTTAGATTTTTTTTCTACAAGAGTTCAGCCTGTTTCAAGCGGCTAGTCTTAAGCCCAAGACACACCAGATCCAAAATGGCATCTGATCCAACAGAATGAGGATGGGGAGACCCCTTGTGGTTCTCTGCAACTGTGTCTGTAGTTCGACTAAGGGAGACCCCTTGGGTGTCATTTACAAAACATCACCTGGAATCCATAATAAAAGTGTGCGTACACCAAAAAGATTAACGATTTATAAAAACATGCACACACCAGCACGCAATTTTCCTTTATAGATCACAGCTACACCTGAATGTTTGCATACCATTCTGCCTCACGTTCTCCCCTCTACATGCCCAGATTCTACCATAAATGGTCAATGCAAAGCACTGCATAAATGTTATTTTGTATTTAAATGAGTCTGCCGATCAATGTTTTTTCATGGTTACCAATGGCAACCATGGAGCAAACATGGGAACTGTCCACTGTAGGTTTTAGGGTCTAGGGAGTCTAAAACGGCATATCAGTCAGTCATCATCCCATTTAATCCCTGAAACCGGAGTCTGTAACTCCCTCCAAGTGGAATAATGGACACAAGTCGTTCTTGATTTTTCCTGGCATTTAATTGGCACAGGTGCCGTCAATGATGTTTGGAGAACTGTACAAACAACATAAAATAATACATTTTCATACAGTAAGGCACTCTCATAGAGAATAAACAATAAAGCATATTTTTCAATAACAAACCTTCACGAACAGTAGTTTGATATATGGTTAACAAACTCAGCTGGTCTATCAAATAAAAACATCTTCCTTTCATATAAATACATAAAATACACCTGGTTTACCTCGTTAGTTGGATTAACTCGAAAGGATTAATAAAAAACACATCTTGCAGCACCGTCTTGCTTATCAAAGTGCTGAAAACTTCACCTCACACACCATGGACAGAGAAAAAGAAAGCATCCTGCCCTCTACTGAGTGTGACGTGTAACTGAAAATATCGATCCACCCTGAACAACGCATAGAACATTGGTTCCACCCTGGAAACATTTTACAGAACCTTTAAAATTTGCATTTTAAACATTAATGTATATATTTTATATTCTGATTTTATTAATTCTAAATTATTTTTAACTTATGTATTGTAACTTAAATCTATGAAAATAACTTAAACTGCATAACTGCCACTGATGGCAGCCACTGAGTCCCTCCTAATTCTCCCATTTGCAAGGTCCTCCAGCAGTGCTGCATCCACAGCGCAGCATTATGCACCAGTGTGTTTGATTGTTTACAGAGAAAGAAATCATGATCCACTTTGGCTGAAAATTACGACTTTACCATCTGCTTTGCCAATTTCCCCTGTCTCCGAAACAAGTGTACGCCTGGGTCAGAGTTGCTGTGAGTTCTGCACATTTTCCCGCTAAGGTCATTTTATATGGATCACAACCTTTGTGTGGAAAGTGATGTATGCAAGTTTCAGGTCTTGCTTTGTCTGTGTACAAGCTTTATAAATGAGGCGCCTGGTCTGTCTTGGTCTGAGCAAAGCAGCAATTTGACAGGAAAGTCATGAGTCAGACAGGAAGAAAGGCAAAATAGAACACATCTGCTTTGGGGAAAATACCAAGGTAAAGGGTATGCAATTTCTGGTCAGGTTCTTCCAGAAACACAGCTCAATAAATAAACAGTAAAACATTTCAATAAACACCGTACTTACCCTTGGTAGGAGCTCAGAAGTACAGAAAACAGACAAAGTGAAACAGCGACATTCTTTGAGCTTACTCGAGCAGCAACTGTATGTTATAAAGTTTACTGCCTGGCTTGTCTATGCTGGCAGAACATCCAGTACATACTCTGGTCCACCCTCCGGTGGTTGGTAGAGGGACCCTTACGTAGCCAGTAGGTCAGGAAAAAAAAGATGATAGGAGCGTGAAGGATCAAACGCAAGAGGTGTGTCTTGGACTTTATTCTCAACCGGAATACAGTCACCTGGTATACCACTAGCAGACCGTAAGTATTTTGGATCCAAACTTTCATGAAAGATGACTCATTCGCCTGTCCTCTGTGACATCACAGGGATTAGTACTGAGAAACACCTCCTTCCTTCCTTTTTAAAACAGCTATGTGGCTTAGTTACAGGGCTCATAAATGGAATATCGGAGGTACAGATTTGCTTACATAGAATTTGTTCAATTTCCATCTGTAAAATGTCAATTTTTGGTTGTATTGTAGTCTATGTGCTAAGTAGTAATGTAGTCATTTCTAAAAGTTTAGAAGTTCCAATCATTCTAAACTTTTAATGTTTTGTAAAATGTTTAATCTGCATGGAGGTTTAGATAATAGATGATTAAACTGAAAAGTTATAGTTTACTTTAGGGAGAGTCATCATTCTCCACTGTGTGAGGTTGTATTATATTAATTTCAGTAATGGGATGTGATTTATTTTTCTCAACTTATTCAACTGTTTAGAAATATTGGGGCAAAGTTACCAGAGGTTTCCACCAATTTGTTAAGGAATGGTTGGAGAGACATAAATATTAGAGGAGATTAGAAGAACCTTTGATTTTTTTTTACATCTGTGTAACTAAATCGTTTTCATGGGCTACAAACTGAGTTAGCATTTTTCATTTTTATTTTATTTTACTGCATTAGTGATGTTTGCATTCGAGTGATGTTGTTTTACCAGGGTTCACGTTTGATGTAGAGCTATCAGCCTATATCATGCCACTTTTGAAGACTGCTGATGTGAAGCTTTTTTGAACCACCTTTACAATTAGTCATACTAATTGTTATAGCTCTTTTAATGATCCTAAACAACTAATTTTAAAGAAAGAGACTCTTCAGGCTCTGCCTTGTCTGTTCTTCTTGTTGTTTTTTGTATTATGGCTACATGTTCCACATTATAAGAGTACCACACTTTAGTTCCACTCATAAATGTTCTGTATTGGAATACTTAAGACTACTCTGCACTCGTTACATTACCCTACAATACACTGTTACATCACCAGTACCTTTGATTAGCCTGCAGAAATGCTTCAGTTATCCTAAACAACTCATTGCTTTTGTGCTGTAGGTGTGGAAGCACACAGAGTCTTTGATGACGCCCAGCTATTGCTCCATCGGATGATCGACAGCCACAGCCTGAAGGGGCGGGGCCTGGTGGGCTTTTGGCGTGCTCAGAGTAACGGTGATGATATCAATGTTTACAAAGAAGATGGTACAGTTCACAAAAACACAAAGCCCATCGCCACTTTTCATGGCTTACGGCAGCAGGTGAGTTTATAGCCTTCTTTACGCCTGGGCAGACGGCCACCTTCTATTCAGTTTCACAGACTTCTGTCTCTGAGGGCGTAAGGGAGGGACATGCAGTTGGGATAATATATGTAAGGCTTAGGAGTAAGGCCATGTGTCTCTATTATGCAGGCGGAGAAGGACAGCTCCAGCTCCGAGCCCTTCCTGTGCGTTTCTGACTTTGTGGCTCCTGTGGACAGCGGCGTGGCCGACTACATTGGGATGTTTGTTGTAGGTGTGTTTGGAGCTGAGGAGCTCAGTCAGCAGTTCCAAACCCAAGGAGATGACTACAACAGCATCATGGTTAAAGCTCTTGCTGATCGCCTAGCTGAGGTAATGTTTGAATGAAACCTTTACACTATAAGATCTGGTGAGAGTGTTAGTAATTCCCAAGATGTGTGTAGTGATTAATAACAAATTGTTGATGGTAACCTGGATTGGGGTTTATCTTTGGGCTCAGAATGTCAGAGGCAGGACAGCACAATGAATAACCTGACTAAAAATCACAATGAATCTCCTTTTGTTGGAAGTCCTAAGATGACCTTAACTATAGTAACTGTCGGACACACATCAGGAAGAAAAACTGCAAGAAGTCCTGATCATCAGCAAATATTGGAGTAATCAGTGATAGTGCTAGCCATTTGGGTGCCCTAAGCGCAAATGCTTTGTGATTAGAGAGATGTAACTGGCTGAACATGGGATAATTTGTCATGTCTTTGTTACTTTTGTATTTATAATTTTTTCACAGTTTAGCGTTGCTTTAGTAGTGAATAACTGCATGTGAAATCATACTTTACTAAATTTTTTTGTCTACAACAGTAAAAAACTCTAAAGGTTCTTTCTGCTTCTGGTTCTGAGGGGTGTCAACAGCTGCTCTGAGTACCGGGTAGGAGAGCTTGACAAGAGAGGAGACAGAGTGTGGCTGTCTTTTTAAGAAACGGGAGAAACAGCTGGAACATAAAACTAAATAAGATTCAAACTACATCACAGACGAGGTCCATAAAGTTGATATTGTGTAGCAGTCTCGGTTTAGTTCTACACATTATCAGACCGGGTCTGCTCCCATTGAATCCATTCGGGGAAATGAGGGACATTCAACAGAACATTCCGAGCCGATTGGGCGAAGCAACACCTAGTGCCTGTCTTCCCGAGGTTGGTTTTAGCCATTCACGGTATCAAATGAAAATGCCGTAAGCAGTAGGTGCCATGAGAAACCAGAACAAGTTTACACTAGTTCCTTCAAAGCCTTCTCCAGTTTTTTCAACTTCTTTCAAAGATGAAATCGTGGATTTTGAATAAACAGATGTGATAACAGCAGCTATGCATCCTCCTGTACTACCATGTTTATTTTGGTTTGGCTGTGGCCTTGACAGCTCTTGCTTTCATTGCTGCAGTATGTCCCACTGTAAACCATAAGTTTGAGATAGAGAACGCCTGCCGAGAGACAGGCGTTCTCTATCGGGATAGTGAGCCTTAAACCCTCTGTCAGCTGAAAACTGAGGAGCCCCGCCACCTGTTAGTGCAGCAGACATGTCTCAGCATGTCCAAGCATTTTTAGAGTTAAGCAATATGTTAACACACCGAGCAGATATTTCAGGTTAACATGGCTAACGTCTTGATTAAAAGCTTTTTTTTGAGTTAATTCTATGTCACAGAAAGCGTGATATATCCAACATTATTCACAGCTTTTCACTCCTCTCCGCCATTGCTGTTTGAATTTTGCCATTTGAACAATTCTCTTTAACCCACAATGAATCATGGGATAGGGTGGGCCACGAAGGATACACTGAAACCATCCCTCAAATCAGGGTAAAGAAGGACACATTTGTCGGCCGCATTTTAAGGAGCCGTGAATTGGGACAGGCTTTGTCGCAGTGCTGTGATGTAATCAGGTTACAAATATGGCCTTCGAAGGATGTAGCCCCTGAATTGCGAAGCACCCACTGTGAAGGAGGGTGATTCTAATGAGCGATAGTGGACTGAGCCAGGTCATCCGTTTTTTTCTGCAATCACAGAGCCAGCATTCAGCGTCCGTTTATTTAGCCTCCTGGTGTCTTACACTTTCATGTTGGCCCTCAGCAGGCTACAGCATATAAGATGGCACTGTCTGCTGTTGACTTCTACTCTGTGGCCTCTCGGAACATATAATAGCAATAATCAGAGAGCGTTCACAAGAAGTGAAGCTAAAGGAATTGGGAAAATGCCTGTTAGTTTTCTGATGTTTTGATAGTGTTGTGCTTCAGCTTACTCTCCTGAATTTCCTCCAGGCCTTTGCTGAGGAGCTTCATGCTCGTGTGCGTAAGGAGCTGTGGGGCTACAGCTCTGATGAGGCTCTGCAGGCCTCAGACCTTCATAGAGTACGATACCAAGGCATCAGACCTGCAGCTGGCTACCCCAGCCAGCCTGACCACACAGAGAAGCACATCATGTGGAGTCTGGCCAGTGTACAGGAGAAGACAGGTGAGAACACCAAAAACCTCTACAGTTTCTTACTATAGCCTTAGAACCCTATGTCATCCCAATTTATAACTGCAGTCGGTATCGTTGGAAACTAATCAGTCAGCGTAGTGGCCCCCACCACACTGAGAGACCAGACATTCCTGCAGACATACGGAGAAAATGGAGAGGCTGCAGGGGTGGCAGGACGAAGCAGAGGAAAAGTTATTTACCATCGGTTGTCATGGGAAACGTAAGATCTCACTGCAACAAGACCGAGGAGCTTGCAGCACTAACCCGTTTCCGGAGAAAGTACAGGGACGCTAGTATCATGTGCTTCACGGAGACGTGGTTAGATGGATTTGTCCCGGACTCAGTGGTTTCCCTGGACGACTTTTAACTCATCCGCGTGCACAGGACTTTGGCAGAGAGTGGAAAGAAGAGAGGAGGGGGGCTGGCGATGTTTGCGAATGAGAGATGGTGTAACGAGGCTCATGTTCACGTGAAGGAACAGATATGCTCCTGGGATGTGGAGTTACTTGCGGTGGACATGAGGCCGTACTATCTCCCACGAGATTGGACATGCGATCGTGCTCTGTGTTTACATCCCTCCCTCGGCGGACACTACCACTGCGTGCAAGCAGATCCACGGCGCAGTGACCAGGCTGCAGACACAGCACCCCCGTGCTCTCCCACTTCAATCGAGCCACTCTTCGTTCCACCGTCCCCACGCTCACCCAGTACGTCACATGTACAACAAGGGACAATAAAACTCTGGACCTTTTCTACGCTAACTTCCGCCCCCCTCCCCCCACTCGGACGATCGGATCACAACCTTGTCTACCTGCTCCCCCATTACATACCAATGCTGAGAAGGACAATAGCGCACAAGAGGTCAGTGAAAGTTTGGTCAGATGAGGCCACTGAGAAACTGAGGGATTGTTTCAGTACCACCGACTGGAGCATGTTCCAAAGCTCTCATGGTGATGACATCAGCAGCCTGACTGAATGTATCACTGACTACATGCCCTTCTGTGTGGAGAGCATTGTGCCTACACGATGGCTACGGTGCTTTCCAAACAACCCCCCCCCCGGGTGACCCCTGAGCTGAACGTCCTCCTGAACCAGAAGAAGAGGGCTTTCAACTCAGGGGACAAAGAGGAGCAGCGTAGAGTTCAGCGGGATATCCAATGGAGGATCAGGGCGGCAAAGAAAGACTATGGGAGGAAGATGGAGGAGATGCTGGCGCAAAACAACGTCAGGGATGGGTGGAGAGGTCTCAAGAATATCTCCGGCTTTGGGCAGAGGACCAGCAGGGCTGCAGACGGTGACAACAAGTTTACGGATGAGTTAAACAGGTTCTTCGCCCGGTTTGACTCCCCTCACACTGACCCCCTCCCTGCCCTCAACCCTCCACACGTCTCCAACCCCCAGCCCCCCAGAGACCTACCCTCCCCCCCGCCACTCTCACCAACAACTGACCCATCCACACCCTCAGTCCTCCCCACAGAGACGGCACCCAACTCCATCCCCCCTCCATCGCCCTCTTCTCAGAGCCTGCCCTCGTCTTCCTCCACCGTCACGGTCACTTCAATGCAGGTGAGAGGCCAGCTGATGAGGGTGAAACAGAGGAAAGCCTCAGGACCGGACGCCATCCCCCAAAGGCCGCTGAGGACCTGTGCAGACGAGCTCTGTGAGGTCCTCAGCTACATCTACAACCTGAGCCTCAGCCTGGGGGTGGTCTCCACCCTGTGGAAGACCTCCTGTGTGGTACCGGTTCCCAAAACGCCCCACGCCAAGGAACCGGCTCACTTCAGACCAGTCACCCTGACCTCCCATCTGATGAAGACCATAGAGCGCCTCATCCTTGCACACCTAGGCACCGTGGTGAGCCCCACCCTGGACCTGCTGCAGTTTGCCTACTAGCCCAACATCAGAGTAGAAGACGCCATCATTTACCTTCTGCAGCGGGCGCTCACCCACCTGGAGACCACCGGGAGCGCTGTGAGAGTCATGTTCTTTGACTTCTCCAGTGCTTTCAACACCATCAGACCGGCGCTGCTGAAGGGGAAGCTGGAGGACGCTGGAGTGGAAAAACATCTGGCTGACTGGACCATCGACTACCTCACTGACCGCCCTCAGCATGTGCGTCTGCACGGCTGTCAGTCAGAAGTGGCAGTCTGCAGCACCGCGGCCCCCCAGGGCACCTTTCTGTCTCCATTTCTCTTCACCCTCTCATCTACAACACGGACAGCTGCCACCTCCAGAAGTTCTCCGATGACTCGGCCATTGTAGGCTGTGTGTCTGAGGGGACCGAGCTAGAGTACCGGTCGGTCATCATGAACTTTGTGGACTGGCGTGCGAAGAAACACCTGTGTTTAAACACCAGTAAGACCAAGGAGATGGTGATCGACTTCAGGAGAAGACCCCCACCTAACTCTCCCGTGAACATCCGGGGGCAGGAAATGGAAACTGTAGAGAGTGTCAAATACCTGGGTGTTCATGTCAATAATAAACTGAACTAGACTCATAACACCGACGCCCTGTACAAGAAGGGCCAGAGCCGCCTCCACCTCCTGAGAAGGCTGAGGTCCTTTGGAGTGAGCTGGCTCCTGCTAAAAAACTTTCTATGACTCTGTAGTGGCCTCAGCACTCCTCTACGCTGTCGTCTGCTGGGCCCCAGGCAGCGCAGAGCGGGTCAGAAAGAGACTGAACAAGCTGGTGAGGAGGGCCACTTCTATCCTGGGCTCGGTGGAGGACGTGGCCGAGAGAAGGGTGTTGTCCAAGCTTACATCCATCATGGACAACACCTTTCACCCCCTGCACCAGACTGCTCAGCTCCTCTACACCCCGTGTGTAAAAAGGAGCGCTACCGTAGGTCATTCATCCCTGCTGCCATCAGACTTTACAATGCCACTGCACTATAACCTGGTGTAATAACACTGCAATAACTGTGCAATAACTATTTGATACCCTGTGCAATAACCTGTGCAATAATCCTGTACTATAAGTGCTTTCACCTATCTCAGTTATCTCACTTATTTTATTTATTTATTTACAAACCAGAAACCGCACTGTTTTTTACCTGCCACCACTGGAATGTACATAAGATACCTTAAATCTTTACTGTGTATAAGTCACCTTAAATCTCTTCTTCTTTATATTTTTCCCCATCCACTGTATATATCTGGATACACTGTATATACTTCATGCACCTTTTCCTCCTTTGTGCACCTTCTGTTGCTTATAAGAGCCAATGTCACAAGTGAATTTCTCCATTGTGAGATCAATAAAGTTCTATCTAATCTAACACGTGCTGCTGGACACATGGTGGGAGGAGGACCGTATGTCTGTCCATTTTGTCTGTCGAGGATGTTGAAAATGTGTTCAAAGTTGGATTTATGATAACAGGACAGGACAGCAACATTTGTGCTTTTTGGAGCTGGCGGTTACCTGGAGTATCGAGAAATTGTGAAATCGCCGGCAGCTGTTTAGGCCCATGTCAAGGCTGCGCGAACTATGTGAGGGATATGTCCGCTCACTCTGACTGTACTGCTGTGTAAAGCAGAACTGCAGGCCTGCTGAGTTGTACCAGTGAGACTTTAAGGCAGACAGAAAAACACGTGTGCCTGCCCAAAAAATGCTATTATCCAAACTGGCTCCCCTGTTAATCGTAATTTCTCCTGGATGTTATGTAAACAAGATGCCCTGTGACACCTGTGACCTTGAACACAACGCACTGAACTGCTTAATAACATTCCATCACTATGAAAGACTAATGGCTGCAAGTGTTATCTGGGCCAGTTCACAAACACACACACGCACATTACATTAAAACATACAGGCACACACACACCACCTCTACTGTGCTTTCTTCCCTTACTATGCTGCTTTCTGTTTTAACTGTAGCGTCAGAAATGTCAGATCAGACACCTCAAGCTGTAGCTTTCTTAGAACTTTTAGTGATGAAGGTCGTTCTTTTTGTTTAATATATGAAAGAATTCTAGTCAAGGATTTATTTATCTTATTCCTTTTGTTGTGCAATTATACACTGTTTAATGTTAATTAATGTTTATTAAACAACCCTCTGTCTGTTAAGTATTGTCTGGTGATGATCAGCTCTTAAGCTGATATCAAGACAATGGTTGAAAGGGATGAATTCGACCACTAGCGATCTTTTAACAGCAAAACCTGCACACACATAGAATAAAGAGTGACAACTTCTTTTCAAGTCCAAGAATTTAATAACAGAAATAATATGAACCTCCAGAGAACATCACTATGTAATGCTGTTTATCTGAATTAACACAATATTTTGATTAACAAATCCTCTCTACTAGGCTAGTGAAACTTAACTAAACTACCAAGCAAAATGAAGATAAAAAAGAAGCTAAGCTAAGGAACCATTTACATGCAAAACAACAAAAGACAAACAAAAGTGGTTGATCATAATAAGATTAATTCAGTGAATCCTTGTTCACTACAGATCTGATTTCAAAAGCATGGAATGGAGCTAAAAACATTTACCATGTGTTTCAATCCATTCACAATGCAAAGCCCAAGTTGAACAAAACATTATTTTGAGAAAATAACATTCTGAGGACCGGTTTGTCCTGTAAAATCATTTAATTCAGAATCGCTTGCCTTTGTTTATGCGATTCTACCTCCGGGCGCTAGGGGTCGCTGTAGCAACTCGGTGGCTAGAGGTTACAACATAAAGTTACCAAAATTGCCTTGAAAACCGGCATTAATATACCATACTGATGCGGGAATAAGGCTCAGAACACCATCGGAGGATGGCGGAGCAGAACAGTTACGCTTTATGCTTTAAAATGAACTCCTTTTGAAATGTTTGAAACCGGATGTTAGCAAGGCTAATAGCATGTTGGCTAGCGGACGCTCGGCGCTAACAAATGAAAGCTTTTGCTTTATTTTTAGTCATAATGAGTGGCTGGATAACGTAAACATTAATGTCCCATCAATGGGACATTAATTAAACCCTTGTGGAGGTAACCTTGTTATAACCAAAGAAAGACACACTCAAATGATATTAGCAATACCATGAAACGAAGGCTAGCGTGAGCTATTTCGTTAGCCCTTTGTTCTAAAGCACCATGTGTACAACGGCTTACAAAACATTTCCCAATAAACCTTTTACTTCACCCTCAGCCCGCTGCCCGAACCTGTCTTTTTATCGTGTCAGTTCTGTTCAGTTTGGCCATTCACGGAAGGAGCGTTGAAGGAGGAAGTTGTTGGCTAGCGTTAGCGGGCTAGCGCTTGGCTCTGCTGCCATGTGGTCGGGTCGGAGGCCTGGTGTCCTGGAGACAGTCTTTGCCTCCGTTGCAGTCCGATTTGAGCAGATTTCTCCTCGTGACCATCCAACATGGGCTCTGCTGCTGGCTCTCAGCAGAATCTGGGGTTCTCTTCCCTGTGTGCTGAGGAGAAATGCAACAAAACTGTTTTTGGCATGCAGGATCCTTCTTCCTGCATCTGGTTATCAGGTTAAGACAGCAAACTTAACCTGATCTGCCCGGACATGTTCTCCGGGCGACGAGGGGCTCTCTCCAGATGCTGGATGTGCGGCGGTCAGGCCCGTGCAGGGCCCAAAGCAGCTCTTTCCTGGTCTGAGCAGTCTGAGAAGTGAAGAGCTGAAGAGAAGAGAGAGGCTCTTTGTCTGTGCTGTGACTTTTATCTGTAAGGAGGGGTCACAGCTAACCTCCTGCTGAGAAGAAGGGCTGTCCAAGCCTTGAGGATCTCATGTTGCCGCCAGAGTGGAATTCCTTTGTTAAACTCTTCCACTGTTCAGAATCCAATCCGAGATCAATTATTTATCATGGCGTTATTATGGCATAACACTTTGTTTTTCATATGTATATCTGTAATGTTTTTCTTTTCATGTACAGCACTTTGAATCATCTTGCTACTGAAAAGTGCTATATATATAAACTTACCTTACCTAAACTTACTTTACCAAAACCTGAAAGCAGGCAAAGCCATACGATGGCTGTCAAAGATGTAGATTGGAAGGTAATAAAACGTCTTGTAGGTACCACTAGAGGGAGCTCTAGTATTTTCAGGGATCCATTTCCACGTGATTAAGAACCATATATGGCTCTAGTTTGACTGCATGTGTGATGAACACTGTCTGTGGAACACGGTGTCCTCTTTGTAAATGTGTTTGATTGTATGCAGGGTCTCTCTTGTCCGTTTATTTGATCTTTGTGTGTCTGTCTGCAGGTATTGCTCTGACTGAGTCCCTGGCCATGACACCAGCTGCCTCAGTCTCAGGACTTTACTTCTCACATCCTCAGGCCTCGTACTTTGCTGTGGGAAAAATCACCAAAGAGCAGGTTCATGTTTCAATACTGTTTGTTTATATAACACTGATTCACAACAAATTTAGTTTCAGTGCACTTAACAAATAGATCCAGAAATATTCCACTGGTAGATAGCCTGTAGAAAGACAGGGCGCACGCAAAAATCACAGAAGCACTTAGGAGTACTGTCTATATTAAATTGAAAGTATGGCTTTAATGGCTTCAGCCAGCAGTGAAAGGGTAGCTACACAGATAAGTTCTGACACAATAGTACAACCTCTGAGATGAATAATGGAATACATACAGCAGCAGTAGCTCCTAAAGTTACTTTAGTCAGGATAGGGTTAAACACTGAAGGAAAGGGTCAAGTGTATCGTCTAAAGTTGTAGAACAAGAAGTTATTTGCAACAGTAGCTCATCTTATGCGTGGCTCATAGACCTATTCTGAATGTTTAAAAAGAAAGCATAAAAGGTCCCTTTTAAACTCTGAAGTTGGTGGAACTTTTTATGTCAGAAAACATTTTTAAAGCTGTTTTTTCAGATGCAGTAAATTATTCTGCGTCTGATTACTCAGATTACACAGTATACTGAAAACGGTGCTAATGGTTATCCTAAAATCTGAAACCTCAATGTCTGAAAACATGGGTTTCTGTCAAAACTTTGGGAATGTCCTTGTATGTACATGTGTTTTCCAGCTCTAGATTATTTGCAGCATATTCAAACAAGCCATAATGCAGAAGTTTCACCTGATTTGGACTCCACTAACAATATTGACAACATTTTAGACAGGAAAAAAAAGCTGATAAAAAACAGAGAAAGAAGCTGTTGGGTATGATTAGGTTTGAAATACGAAAACCCTAAGATGACAACTGAAAATGGAAACCCAGAACAAAAACCAGGCTAATCTTTATTCTCTTTGCTCTTGTTATCTGCAGGTGGAAGACTATGCCAGGAGGAAGGAGATGAGTACAGAGGAGGTGGAGAGATGGTTGGCTCCCATCCTGGGCTATGAACAGGAGCCGTAGCTTAGAGTCAGGTCTCTGGTGTTATCATTCCAGGAGCTGTTACTGAGGCAGCTGCATGTGGTTTCGATCTGGCATCAGAAGGTGCTACATTTACAGCCCATAAGGCCCCAGTGTTTGACTTTAAATGGGAACATTGCAGACTGAATCACACTTCTGTTCCGGACTGTCGCTGACTAATCTGCCACAGTTGGGCTCAGAAATCTGTTCTCTTAAAATTTCGGAAGCTAAAAGATCTTTTAACACTATTAATGTTTTAGAGATGGTTTTAAATTAGTTTTTTAAATTAAACTAGGTCTTCAGCCATTTTTTTTATTTCAGCTTTCTTTTTAGGTTGAGTATTTTATTTAAATAATATGGTAAATGCCCTGGAATCTGGAGTGTACTGTCATGCATGAGCATGCAAGCAACTTGGAACATCTGCACTGAATATAGCTGCTGGTGCAACAAAATGCTCCTTAGAAACTATTACGCATGTCATTTTTAAGTCAACCACATGTTAAGCATATAACAGAATTTGGAATATTTTATTAATTTATTGTAAGTAATCTTCTGTTGAAAAAATAGAGCTGCTAATTCAGTTTATAGAGACTCTAAAGGTTCATTCCAGGGCTCCTGAGATTTAAAGGAACAGTCCATTCCTGCATAAGTGGTCCTTGTTATTGATACCAAAAATCAGTATTGATTATTATTGTATTCTGAATGATATTCAGAAAGTAGTCTTGAGTTTATATTTTTGATGAATGAGCATTTTTCAAATTTCAAAAGTATAGTTATTGTAGTGATCATTGGATTAAGGATTTTAATGTTTGCAACTAAGCATCCTGGAGTAAATAAGGATTTCTAAAAGAAATTATTTAAAAAATGCTCTGGAAATTAGGATAAATTGTTCTACGGTGTGTTTTGAAATAAATAACTTTTTATTTACTGGAACCATTTGTGTTAGAAAAGTAACCTCTGTAACATTGTTCTTACCTTCATTCACTTTTTTACCAACTATTGCTCCATTTCCTCCACCGGATCTCCTGTGTAAGCAGTATGGAAGACTTAAATAATCTTAGATGGTAAAAACTGCAGGAGAGCTGCTGCAGCAGTATGTCAAACTTTGGGAGCTTCTTCCTTTTAACAATCTTTCCAACTGTGGATTATTAATAGTAACTTGTTTAACATTGAGATCTGACTGTTGGAATAAATGATTCATAGAAAAATAAACTTGTCTCGGGATGTCAGTGTTTTGATGGGAGCCGACGTTCTTTCCCACCCGTTCTGGGCACCAAGCATTACAACATATCTGTATGTATTGCATTATGTAATGTATTTTTTTTTTTTTTGAGTTTTTTTTTTACGGCTCTAGTGGCTCGTTTTTTTGTACAGTAGGCTGACAGGAAAAGGGGGTAGAAGAGAGGGGGAGAGACATGCTGCAAAGGACCACAGGTCGGCCGAGTAGAGGACTAAGGCCTCTGTACATGGGTCATGCGCGCTAACCACTGCGCCACCGAAGCACGCCAACATTATGTAATGTATTATTTTTATTTTAACATTATAGGCACTGGTAAACATCACAAGAAGGCGAAGGGTTGCCGCTTTTGGGAGGCTGAAATATACAGGACTGTCTCAGAAAATTAGAATATCGTGAAAAAGTACGCTGGACAGTTGCAGAGTGGTCCAAAGTCCTCTTTTCAGACGAAAGCAAGTTTTGTATGTCATTTCGTAGTCAAGGCGCCAGAGTCTGGAGAAAGGCTGGAGAGGCGCAAAATCCAAGTTGCTTGAAATCCAGTGTGAAGTTCCCACAGTCAACGATGAACTGCTGTGTACAACTGTGAACGTTGTACACAGTTCCCCATGTCAGCTGCTGGTGTTGGTCCACTGTGTTTCATCAAGTCCAGAGTAAATGCAGCTGTGTACCAAGAGATTTTAAAGCACTACATGCTTCCATCTGCTGAAAAGCTCTATGGAGATGATGATTTCATTTTCCAGCATGATGTGGCACCTGCCCACAGTGCCAAAACCACCAGTAACTGGTGTACTGACCATGGCATTACTGTCCTTGATTGGCCTGCCAATTCCCCTGACCTGAACCCCATCGAGAATTTGTGGGGTATTGTGAAGAAGAAGCTGAAAGACACCAGACCCAACAATGCAAATGAGCTAAAGGCCGCTATTGAAGCATCCTGGGCATCCATAACACCTCAGCAATGCCACAGGCTGATGGCCTCCATGCCACGCCGCATTGATGCAGTAATCTGTGCAAAAGGATTCCCAACCAAGTACTGAGTGCATTAATGGACATTTTCAAATGTTTGATTTTGTTTTGCTGTTATAATTGTTTTTTTTTTACTTGGTCTGAGGAAATATTCTAATATTTTGAGATAGGATTTTTGAGTTTTCTTCAGCTGTACGCCATAATCAGCGACATTAAAACAATAAAAGGCTTGCGATATTTCAGTTGATTTGTAATGAATCCAGAATGTATGACATTTCATGTTTTTTAATTGCATTACAGAAAATAAAGAACTTCATCACAATATTCTAATTTTCTGAGACAGTCCTGTGGATGGTGTTTCCTAAAGAGAAATGACTGCCTTACAAACAAGATTGTTATGACCATACATGTATAAATAACATGATTAAAATCAATTCAAACTAATGTCAATCCATACTGGATGACCAGGAAAAACAAGGTGTTTCAGAAGAAAGTCTGTATTAAAAGGATGATATTTTAATAAATATATGGCCTGTTTTCCTGTTGGATCAAAACTTACACTGTGCTGCTACAGTGTAAAGATACAAGTATTAGCTTGATTTCAGATATATTAAATAATTTTTCAGGTCAACATACAGCACTTGCTACGTATGGATGCTCTGTGTGGGCTGCCCTTATCAAAAACTCACCTATGTAACTTGAGAGGGTCAGATCTGTCGCTGAATGGGTCATGTGACCTAGAACGCCCCTCTAGGTCACATGACCCATACTAAGTTACAAAACATATATTTAGCTGATCAGACATATTTTTGGTTCACTGATATAGGATTTAATCTAGAGGGGTGAGGCATTGTCTTTACAAGTGACTCAATGACTTCTCAATCTGCTGGTCCAAAGTGGTCAGATGAGATTCCAAAACACGAAGGGGTATTATTCAATTTTGCAACAGTGCGGTGTTCTCAGTGGCCTTCATGGGTGCTAAACCTGGAAGTTACGGGGCTAGCACCCCTAGTGGCTAAATGTTACACAGTGGTGCTTTAATATATAATTATGTTTTACCATTTACCAAAAATACAAATAAGCTGAGTAATTCACTCAGTGTGTGTGTTTAGCACTGTCCTTATGTTGGTTTTTACGATGTATTTTGTGCGTCACGGTTCCTCAGGAGAACCAGCTATTCTGCGGTGCCCAAGTAAAACACTTTTTGTGCCGTGGCGCCTCTTGTTTTCAGTGGAAACATGCCACTGTGGTTCGAAAACGTGTCCAGGGACCGAAATGGGCTCTAAGCCGCATTTGTGTAAAAGGCCAGTAACTTCTCTGGTTCAAATCTCTAATAGTTGAGAGCATTTACATTGGGTTAAGAAGGGATTCTGTATTGTGATCCACTTTTAGTTTGTGTTGCCTGATGGCACCCCAGGGTAAGGAAATTCAGATAATAAATTTTAGGGTCTTCATTCTTTTAGCAGCAGAGATATAGGCTCCATCCGAATATGTCTTTTGGATAAATACTCTTAAGACAAAGCGGAAGTGCGTCAGCAGTCGCCATGATAAGTGCTGTCAGAACAGTGCAGTCAGTAAAGAAGAAGGTAGGAAAAGGAGCCTGTATGCTTCCTCTCACAGCTATTTCATCATAGAAACCTCACAATGTTACCTCATAATGTTACCGGCACTAAGGAGCTATAAGGAATCCCACAATCCTTTGCATGACATGATGTATTAGCACAACCCACTTTGAAATCAAGGAAAGTGTCCGGAGAGAAGAGAACGAGATTTGACTGGAATCATCCATGTGTGTTTTCGTCGCCTAATGACGTCGGAGTTAAAGGCTGTCCAAAACCGGCACAGCTGTCTGAGGCTCCTTTCCTCCCCACGATACAGTTCTGACTGTTGACCCCATAAAAGGTCAAGGAACGAGAGCTAGGAGCTATGATTAGATGTTTTCGGATAGAGCCATGGTTGCATAGTTTATAGATTTCCTGTTTCTTTGTTGTTGTTGTTGTTGTTGTTCTAGATTTTTTGTGACACTAGTAGCTTTTATTTATGAAGTTACACAATAGGGGTTGGGTGGATGACATGCGTTGAATAATTTATGTTGGGGGGTTGAACCCCAGTTGTACTTTGTTCTGGGCCTAGAGCCTTAGTATGGTGGACCTGCTGTAATCACTGAACTACATGGTGTTCCCATAATTTTCACTATATACAAATCCTGCAGCTGTACTTTTCTCTCTGTTGTTACTACAATGTGTTTAGTTTTTTTCTGTTAAAACTAATTTGTTCTCATTAAACAAACATATCTGAAATGGCACTTTTCTGTATTTCACTGAGTTGCAGGTGTAGGTTGTGAGCACAGCTGCCCTGCCAGACTGTGATGGCTCAGCCTTCAGCCGGGTTAAATTACCCTGCTTCAGTCTGGGTTACATAGTAATGTACAACTTTTCACATTTATGCTGTTTGAGTTATGAACACTCCACGGACATTTATAGAGCTCATTCAAAAACGTAATCCTTTTAAACATCGTTGGTTTAGATTAAGGTCTACTAACGCTAAATTAAGCCAGTGGTTTTAACTGGACCTGTAGTACTTGAACTGGGTATAAGAATGCTTTAAAAAAAAAAAATTAATAAAGGTTAAAAAAACGTATTTTTATGTTATTTACATAATCTACATTTGGCCTATGATAATTCATTGATTGAGACTTTAAAGAATTAATAAACTAATAAATCAAGCTGATGAAAGATACTCTGGATGCCACAAAAATAGTGGCTTGACCCATGCACTGAAAGTCCAAAGCCAGTTTTAGGATGGTGGTGCCATTATTTGTGCAACCTGCAGGTCAAAAACTCAACTGTTCAAACAGGTTCATAGTAAATATATTGTATAAAAATTTTCAGAATTTGATCAGAAATGCCGTAAAACAATTTTATTTTAAGCTTACAATTGAAACGTTTTACAACCAAGGTTTTCCCCCCTCATAAAGTAAATCAGCTGGTGTTGTTCAAAGACAACTATTTCAACTCAAACCTTTTCAACCTCATTTAGGTTTTATTTTAGTTCTAAACTCTAGCCCTATTTTTTCATCTTAATTTCTTCATATCGATTTACTGTACCTCATTTTCCCCTATGAAAAAAATTGGTTTGAGATGTCAAGAATAATGATCATATGGGGTAACAACTTTTTGTTTTACACAAAAATACAGGTATGTACTTCTAAACGCTGACAGCTTTTAATTTTTCAGATGTTTTTATTTAGTCTGTCTACTATAACTGTACAGCAATTCATAGAACAAAAGACATACATGATTTACTTGAATGTTCCCTAATAAGCAACAGAACCTCATCACACAATAGGAGTGAACCTGTACACTGTGCTGCATCCAAAAAGCACAAATAACATGACAACATGACAAGACAGACGACAATTTACTTGCCAAACAACATTTAGAGCATCTCTGTTCCTCAGCAACAACAAAGGCATGGTTGGTTCCTTTCATCTCTCAGCTATTTTCTTTAACATTGAAATGGGAGATAAAAACAATGTTATTTATTTATTTAAAATTTCTACAACCCTAAGGACTGTAAGAAAGTGATTATCAAGCAATCTTGTGAAATAAACTGAGCACAGAAGACGTTGCTTTTTTTCCTTAAGCTGTATTTCTTTGGAATAAATCTTATATTGTTGAAAATCCTTTTAATTTCTCCCGAAATGGTGCCGTACTTGGAAGGGAAAAGCAGTTTTGGCCATGACACCCACAGTGGAAAAAAAAAAAAGAGTTAAAATTTAATTGAATAACATTTTTGAAAGGATTTCATGTAACCTATTCCAAAATGTGTCAATCGCATCCATAAAGCCAAAGGGACACAGACTGATTTAATTTTAAAAAGGTCAGTTAAAGAAATTAATGCAATTTGCACAAACAGCCGTGGTTATGCAAAAAATGTCAAGAGGGTTAAACAACTCCTGCTACTCGCTCTTTTACGAACATTGGCAGGGAGCACTTCCCACGTCCACCGGCAGGGTGAGCAGGAAGTTCAAGGCGCACGCGCACACGCTCGCTCACACCTGGGCTGCTCCTCCTCCGCCAGGCGCGCGGTATCCAATGAGCTGCGACCTCTTTCGCTCCGGCTCTCACCGCTTCAGCCGCAGCATCCTTCCCCATTCCCCAGCCTGGTTCCCACACTGCAGGCGCCATCCGGGAAACAGCTCGCCATGGCTGACCTGGGAGAGGGAGAGGATGAGATCCAGTTCCTGCGAACAGTAAGTCTCCTCCTTGTCCCTGTCCAGGCGGATGTTGGCTGGGTGTTCGCTGCGTCTGTGGGAGATGCGGGATGGATGCAGGGAGTTTACCGCATTAAGATGACAGCCCTGCTTTATTCAAGTCATTGGTCAGGGAGTCCGCATAATGCCGACAGGAGGGTGGAAGAGGTGTGGGAATGATGGACAAAAAGAAAGGAAGAAGCGGATAATGAATGTGTAGATATAGCCAATGTACTGTCAATGTTCCAAACAGGAGTTTACAGGGAGGTCCACGCTGCGTGGAGTTAGTGGTGCTGTGTATGTGCTGGGCGGGACGGTGCGGGGCGCAGTGCGGTGCAGCCTGCTGCAGCTGCCTCACTTCACTGAGTTTGGACACCGAGGCGATGCTCGGGTTGTTTCCTTCGGTCAGGTTAAATCAGCTGATGGGCTGCATGTCAGGAGCTGTTCCTTTCCAACACGCCACACGTGAATTATCACGTGAAGCCACTGCGCCTATGGTTATCAGGTTTTTAAGGGAAGCAACTGGCAAATATACAAAATGTTCTGAGACTTATTATGTAAGTCGAAATGCAGTTTATGGAGAACATACCATTTGTTTGCTTCTCTGTGAGGATATCCAGGCTGCTTTGTTAGAAAGACACTTTCTGTCTTGTTTTTGGAGCTTTTAGCATCAGCATCCTGATGAAAGAGGGAGCTGCCTGCAGTGGCGTTAAAGTGAAATGACTTGATGCTCGAAAAGATTATTGGTTGGGAATTTTGGGATTACTGTATGTGCTGATTTTAAAGCTGCACTGCACCACGCAGTTACTTGACCATTTGTACAGTGAAAAGATCTTATGTAAAGGCTAACACAAACATCAAAGACCAACAATTATCCCTAACTGCAATCCTGTGTGAGAGTTTCCATTCCTGCAGTTGGCAGATGGCCACGACACTGTGCTGACAAATACTGGATACATTTATCTTATAGCTTCCATTAATGAACAGCATGCATCAAACTGAATGATCATAGAAAATAGGCTTTGCCGTATAGTATATACACATAAATTAGAATGTGGGTTCCAATGAGACTCATTTGTCAGGTTAAAAAGGATTGCTAGGGGCAAGTATTAAACATACTTTTCTATAGCGCACATTTACAGGACTGTCTCAGAAAATTAGAATTTGTGATTAAGTTCTTTATTTTCTGTAATGCAATTAAAAAACATGAAATGTCATACATTCTGGATTCATTACAAAACAGAAATATCGCAAGCCTTTTATTGTCAAGTGCTTTTGCCAATGCACCCAACACTTGAAGGGGTGGACCCACGACAACAGGAGTGTAGCTGGAATTACTCAGACTGAACAGTTGATTCTTTTTCCCAGTCTTTATTTTGTTTGATTCTTTTCTTGTGCTTGAACACCAGTCAGGTAAAACCCTTTGAAAACGAATATTACAATTAATACATGCCCAATATTTACAACACACAAATTCATAAATACCATAAACAATTATACCAATCTAATTCCCATTTCAATTAGCAGAGCTTTATAAAAGTTGCTTGTATTTTTTATGCACCAACTAACCTAAAATCCCACTGGCTCATTCACCATCATATTGCACTATGCCCAAACATATACCCACATCACACATATCCCCAAGCTTATTATTTACAATGTGAAATGCATGTTTGTTTTAACTCACTGCGGCCACCTTCACAGGTGCACAAACCATGTAAGCAGGACTCCAACACAGCAACCATCACACATTAAGCTCTGGAACAGCACCAGGAATCTTAAATAAAACTTCTTTTCTTACCGGCTGCCCCTTCAGTGTTTGTCAGTGGGTCCTTGCTTCTCTGCAGTCAGTTTGCAGTGTGTCTCTCATATATACCTGCTGATGAGCACAGCTGCTCTCCCAGGTGTCATTTACCCCTAATCAATGTCTTTCAGGCAAAGTGCTGGCAGGTCAGCGCAACATTTATTGTTTTAATATCGCTGATTATGGCGTACAGCTGAAGAAAACTCAAAAATCCTATCTCAACATATTAGATTTTCTCAGACCAAGTAAAAAAAAAATTATAACAGCAAAACAAAATCAAACATTTGAAAATGTCCATTAATGCACTCAGTACTTGGTTGGGAATCCTTTTGCACAGATTACTGCATCAATGCGGCGTGGCATGGAGGCAATCAGCCTGTGGCATTGCTGAGGTGTTATGGATGCCCAGGATGCTTCAATAGCGGCCTTTAGCTCATTTGCATTGTTGGGTCTGGTGTCTTTCAGCTTCTTCTTCACAATACCCCACAAATTCTCGATGGGGTTCAGGTCAGGGGAATTGGCAGGCCAATCAAGGACAGTAATGCCATGGTCAGTACACCAGTTACTGGTGGTTTTGGCACTGTGGGCAGGTGCCAGATCTTGGTTGTGCAGCGTTTCCTGCCACATTTCCCCCTTCCAACACACTTTTTGTGAATGTGCTTTGAAACTGCACTCTGTGAACAGCCTGCTCTTTGAGAAATTTCTTTTTGTGTCTTACCCTCCTGATGGAGGGTGTCAATGATGGTCTTCTGGACAGCAGTCAGATCAGCAGTCTTCCCCCTACTTGTGATTTAGTTTACTGAACCAAGCTGAGTGTTTTTCAAGGCTCAGGAAACCCTTGCAGGTGTGTTGAGTTAATTAGACGATTCAAGTGATTAGTTGAATAGCCTACTAGTATACAGTACTTTTTCACGATATTCTAATTTTCTGAGACAGTCCTGTATATATTGAAATTTTTTTATCAGTTTGATGTAATATTCAAATTATATTTGATAAATGTTGTGTTTTCATTATATGTAAGCAAAAAAAGCATTGTTATTAATAAAAATAAGGGCTTTAAAACCCCAGTCTGTGAGTAATTAATCTATATAATATGTTTAGTTAAGTTAATTGGGTTACTGAAACAGATTTACTTTTTGATAATATTGTAGTTTACTAAATATGACTGTAAATGAAAAAGTGAACTGTTAATATAAATCTCTGCATATCCATAAATCTAAATCTACCTAAAGACAGGTAAAGTCTGTTTTAATACAAACTCTTATACTATGGCCAAAAGTTTGTGGTCTTTCAGGTGTTTCTTTCAGCCCCTTCCAAGGCCACAAGTGTACAAAATCCAGCTCTTAGACATGCTGAGTGCTTCTACAAGCCTTCGTGAAACAATGGGTCACTCTCTGGGCTCAGTGAATTCCAGCATGGTATCATGATAGGACGTCACCTCTTCTTACTTCTAAATTCCCCCCAGCTAACTGTTAGATGTAATATAACAAAGTGGTCATGACTGGGAACAACAGCAGCTCAGCCATGGAATGGGAGGCCATTTAAAATCAAAGAGTCTGGTCAGTGGTCACAGTGCTGAGGAGCACTCAGAGGTCTTCCAACTTTCTGCTACCGACCTTCACACAGCATGTGGACAAGTCTCAGTTTGGCAGTGCAGAAAAAGCAGCACTTTCCTCACTGCATGTCAGGTGAAGTAAAGTTTGGTGGAGGGAAGTTAGGCTCGGGCCCTTAATTTCAGTGAAAGAGTAATTGTCTCTAAATCAACAGACAATGTATGATTGGCTGTTGATTTACAACAATAGTAATCAGAATTATTATTAAATGTGTTCATGCATATGCTTGGTTATTATTTAATTGTGGAAAACAATTAAAAATATCATCAATAAAAGCTATCGGGCTCTGCCTTCTGATGTTTTAAAAGTTTTAAATGTTTATGACAGGATGGGTTTTTTAAATAGCTTTCACAAGTATTTTATATCAACAGGTTTTTTATTTGACCTTGTGTAACTCATCCAGTGTTCTCTATGAGCAATTTAATTTTGTGCCTTTTTCTGCTGCTGATGTACATGAAGCCCACACAGCTTTAGACCATAGGAAATCTCAGGGACCCGATCTAATACATCCTTTGTTCTTAAAGATGGCAGCTGACTTTGTAGCTGAGCCCCTGGCAACCCTTTTTAATCTTATTGTGGATAAATAGGAAATCCCTTTAATGTGGAAATCAGCCATTGTTTTCCACTTATTAAAAGGTGGTGATCCAGCCATTTTAACTAATTATAGGCCAATATCCAATCTTTCGGTGCTGGCAAAAATGTTAGAATCTCTTGAGTGACCAAGTAGTTATCTTGGAATAATACTATCTCAGCCTTTCGATCATGGTTTAGAAAGAGGCAAAGTACTGTGACAGCTGCATAAAGGTTGTTAACAATATTGTTGTTGCTCTTGATAAGAAGAGTAACAGCAGAATGCTGTGCAGCTCTTTTCATAGATTTGTCAAAAGAAATTGATACTGTAGACCATGAAACTTTGATAGTCAGAGTTTGACATTGTTTTTTTTGGACCAAACTGTTGGAACAGAATGTATCTCATGGAGATTTGCATTTTTATGCAGATGACACAGATATTTATTGCACAGGACCCACTCCTACTCAAGCCATTGAACTTTTGCAGAAAGGCTTTGTTGCTATCCAATGCTCTTTATTAAATTTGAAACTTGTTCTTAATAAAGATAAAACTAAATTGATGTATTTTTTCCAGATTCAGTGGGACTCAAGAGATCCCCCTGGTGTTCTCTTCTGGAGGAAATTAAATAGATCTGGTTCACACATAAATATCTGGAAATTTCCTTTGATGACTCCCTCACTTTTAAACCCCATCTGGAAAATCTTGTAAAAAGGCTTAAATTAAAGTTGTGTTTTTATTTTCGAAACAAGTTGTGTTTTTCAAATGATGCTAAAAAGCGGCTTATCGCTGCAACTTTGATATCTGTGTTTGACTGTGGAGATCTTTTGTACATGATTGTTTCATCACAATGTCTTAGAATGCTTGACTCTGTCTATCTCTCTTCTCATGTCAAAACACCATTGTGATTTTTACCCACGGGTGGGATGGCCTGGTTTGGCTGCTCGAAGGAATTCTCTTTGGTCAACTTTGATTTACAAGGCATTACTTGGACTTCTGAGAGCCTATATCTATACTGCATTGACAGATGTTATTAGCATCGTATAAATTTCACTCACACAGTTTGCTGCTTCTTTCTGTCCCTTTTGCTTGGACTGAATTAGGCAAGAAGGCTTTTTTTACTTAGCGCCCTCCTTTTAGACGTTGCTTCAGAAAACGTTGAAATGAACTGATTTTATTGAGTGCCTTTGCTTCCAAACTAAAGTTTTTTCAGGCTAATTCAATAACATGTTCCCTTTTTATATAGCTTGTTGTTTTCTTTTAACTGTGTAACTTTTTGTTACATAGTTATTATAACTATTTGTGGCTGCCTCTTGCCTAGACTCCCTTGAACAAGAGGGTTTTAATCTCAGTGGGACTATATTCCGGTTAGATAAAGGTTAGAAAAAAAATAGCTTTCTGTCTTTCCTTTGAAAAGCGCTTAGCTGCAAGGCAGTACCCTTCATTCACAAGGTAATCGCCTTGTGACTGAAAGGTACTGCCTAGCCTAAAATCTTCCTTCCTAATTTTAAGTTCTAGCTTTGGTCATTTGTAATTTAGATTTATGTTTTCTTTTACTGATATGAATACCATAAGGTGTCTGATTTCACATTTTCCTTTCCTATACCACAGTTACCTCATCAAGGTTTTTTTTCCATCTGTTAGCTGCTGCAAAAAATCTTAATAACAGATCCTTATTTTAGGGCATTAACTGTAAGTTGGTGAGAGCTTCTGTAGAAAAGGTGCAGATTCCTGGTTACTGTGCAGACTGGTTCTCTGCGGGCCATCAGTAACCTCCTCAGCATGTGGTAGCCTCTGTGCCATGGATGGAGTGTGAGTGCAGACATTCTGGCAAAGCCTGTTAGGTGAGCTGGTTCCTGAGTTCCAGTATATGAGATCCATGGTGGAAGTGAAATATTTCACATGGGCAAAATTTTATTTTTGCCTTTTATGTAAGAGAAAATAAGTTAGAAGTTGAAGGTGGCTGAGATGTGTGGCTAAAGAGAGGAATGCAAATATAGGGAAAGTCAGGAGCTTGCTAGATGAAAAAAAAGAGTTCGATAACAGTTAAAAAAATTCTAGCTGTTATAGTTGAAGTATTTAACATGAAACAAAGTTCTCAATAGAGAAATCTGAAAATCAAGACAGCAAAAGAAACGGGAAAGCTGACAAGATAATGCAATTGACTTTGAAAGGAGTTTAAACAGAGGCTCAGGGTTATGAGAGGGAATAATCTCTTTTCTCCTATTAAATGATGATTGAGTTACTAAGAAAACACTGAAGATCACCCCTGTTTATTAATCACATAAAAGCTGAAATCTTAAAACTGAAATTTCTCCCTTTTCCCTGTAAGTAAGTCCTTCCATGAAAAGGATCTTTTTTTAACGCGTCCTGTATGGCAGTGTAGCATTAAGAATTGCTGTCTTAATGGCAAAGAGAGCCCAACAGAGTTTACTTTCACAAGTGGAACATTGATTTATATATGCAAAAAACTGTATTAGACTTTATTCTGGGACTATCTCACGTTTAATGGACACAAAAACAGATAGGTAGAAGAGATGGAAAGGAAGAAAAAAGGATGAGACAAGATGCTAAAAGGGAGAAAAGGTGACAAAAATAGAGGAGAGGAAAGAAAGCGAACAAGATAACATCCTCGGAGTCTGCTTCTACACCTACAAAGAGAGTTATAGAAAGAACAGCAAAACCAACCAAAACAGTTTCACAGGTACAAACAACCAACGCCTTGATAACGTCACTGAAAAATACAAAGTATAATTTAATACGAGATAGCACGATCTTTGTTGTTCTTACAGATCTGATAAAGGTTAGAGGAAGATACTTTGAACATCTCTTAAATCCCTACAATGTCTTCTATATTCTAAACAGTCTCTGTCAAAGAATCTAATGCACATTTATTTCTGTTATTGTCAACACTACATTTAATTATTAAACAAAAATTTCTACAAATGACAAACAGTTTTGTATATTTTCTAGTCCTTAGAAAGCAAATCTCAATTAGTCAGTATTGAAATCAATAGTTCACACCTGAAAGAAAACTGGAAATCTGAATTGGCTGCTAAAACCTGGTGCATGTAGTTTCAGACATGATGTTTCTGGGTAATGTTAGCCAGTAAGGA
Source organism: Fundulus diaphanus (assembly GCA_037039145.1). Classification (NCBI taxonomy): domain Eukaryota; kingdom Metazoa; phylum Chordata; class Actinopteri; order Cyprinodontiformes; family Fundulidae; genus Fundulus; species Fundulus diaphanus. Next base: position 39,510,039 of record CM073143.1, read on the forward strand.
ATCAGAGTAAAATTATTTGCCATACCCTTGCTTGGGAGTAACAGAAGGAAGCAATGGCTGTAGTCTAGACACTGACAGAGGTCCTGTGAATGTGTATGTTTGATCATGTGGAAGCCACCTTACTGACAGCATAAGCATTTGAACACTTCATTAGGTCTTAATTGATTTGCATTTGGATGCACATTAACAGTTAAATATAAAAACTATCATACCAGTATGATAAACTGATTAAATCTGAGCTCTTGGTTTTTAGGAAGATGAAGCAAACCTGAATGCCGTTGACTGTCCCTCAATGTTCAAAAGTTCAAGCCTCATAACATTTCTTTATGTGCTATCTGACATGAAATCAGACAAAATGTCTTCCTGTTTTAGTTTTTTTACTACCCAAATTATATGTTTGCATAATGGCAGAATGCTTTTTGTAGAGAAATTGTTACTTTCTTTAAACTAAGACTTTTCCATCCATTTTCTCACTATTTGGTGGAATTTGGGGGTATGATTAGAGTCATTGCCCATTTCAAAGACACATTTGTGCCCAAGCTTTAACATCCTAGCTTTCCTGTCTTGCAACAAAAAACAAAACAAAACATCATGCTGCCATCTCCGTACTCCACAATTGCAATTTTATTCTCAGGTTTGCAAGCTTCCCTATTTTTCCTCTAAATGATTTGTCATTATGAAACATCAACATTAAACATTTCAATTTCAGTTTCATCAGACGATAGGACACATCTTCCAACATCTTCCATCATTGTCCCTGAGTGAATTTGAAAACTAATCTGGATTTTTACAATGTCCTTGTGTTTTTTTCTGGCTTCTTCCTGTCTGAGCGGCCTTTCAGCCCATGGTGGTACCCAATTTGTTTCACTGTGGTTAATAACACACTCTTACCAGCTTCAGGAGCATCTTCACATCTTTAGCTTTCATTCTGGTGTTGATTCACACCTTTTACACCAGAACCTATTCATCTCTGGGACATGGAACCCATTTCCTTCCGAAACACTGTGATGGCTGGACATTCCCATGCTGTTTATACTTGCTTATAACTGTTAGGAGAGATAAATGTAGAATCTCAGGTATCTGGAAATAGGACGCAAGGATAAACCAGACTTGTGGAGGTTCACAATTCTCTTCCTGGTATCTTGGCAGATTTCGTTAGGTTTTTCTGTGATGTCACACAAGAGAGCAGTTCCTGAATTTGTTTATCTTTTAAACCCTTTTCTCATATCTTAAATTTTATATTACAGATTTTTTTTCCTATAACAATTCCTCTTTATAAATTAAAGTGCAGCTCTGTCAATCTCAATACTTGTGTTGTTTGGTACTGATCTGCTACACTCTTTAAATTGTTCATGGACTGCGCTGTAACTATACGCTGTAAGCCTTTCTGTGATCTGTAGTCGATAATATGAGGAGAATAGACACAGCTGTACAGTAAAGCAAAGTGTTATTGTTTGATTAAAATAAAGATAAAATGGTTGTGGAGCTGACATTTAAATAGAGGTTTGTGGAGTTAGCAATGTACCCAGCAGTTAGTGTGTGTCTTCCCTAAAGGGTTGTTGTAGCCTACCTTGAAGAGCTTGAAGATTTTCAAGATTCACCAAAAATATTGAAATCCACCATTTTCCATGACAGATAGAAACTGAAAATTCAAAAGGATATGACAAAAGATTTTGTCTGCAATACGTCGAGTCTTGCTGTTGGCTGCTTTGGCCCCTCTTTCTAGCAGGTGTCATATTGCCATCCATTGAAGCGTCCGTTGAAGCAGGGCCAGAGTGGAACTCGTTTTCAGCCCTAGAGTTTCATGCCTCAGACCGCCCCACTTAAGAAAACAACCTATAATTATTAAAAGAATATGAAGATTTATTTCATATTTTGGTAGAGGTTGTTGTAGGACCCAAATGCAGAGAGACCAAGGCAGGGAGCCGTTATGGGTTTAATGAAAAAGCCAAAAACTTACAAACAATGGAGAAAATGCAGAAGTAACTATAGAACAAAAACGTAGACCTGGGGTATGCTCGAAGAAACAATCAGGCCAGGTGACAGGAAACAACAGTAGAAATCAGTGGAGAGTGGAAAAATGAGAGAAACTTAAATACTGGGAGGAACAAAGGCAGTGGTAGATTGACTAATTGGTCGCAGGTGTAGAGAAGGTGTCATGATCTTGGCACTAGTGCTGGTCTGATTCACCATTTGACACACCTGTGCAGCTCCACCCCATTCTCATCAGATCCACCTGCACCTCTGACTATATAACCAGCTCTCAGACCAGAGCTGAGATTATTACGAGCCACCAGTAAGTTTAATCCAGCGTTCCTGAATCCTGTCTGCCTGTTACCTGACCCGTTTCCCTGAGCCTGCCAAGCCCATCAGATCTGATTGTTGTGCTGTCTGGATCTGTTTCTGTGCCCTGACGCTGCCCCCGGATTCTGCTTTGGATTTTCCCTGGATCCCTGATCACCTGGCTCTGACCTTGGATCTGCTCTCGGACTCCGGACTCTGGTTATTCTCCCTGACCATACTGCCTGTTTCTGCCATCACGGTTCTGACCCTGTGCCTGTCCTTTAACCACTGATTACCTGCGAGCCCCATGAGTAAGATCCTTCAAGCTGCCCTGATTGGACTCTGGATCACATTGGGCTTCACCAGCAACTTCACCCACCAACAGGAGCCTTCACTCCCCAGCCTGTTTTCGGATTGTGAGAAGTGATTCCTGTCCCAGACGCTGGTGATTCATCCTCGACCTGCAGCAGTATACGTCACAATAAACCTTTTAAACGTAACTCTGTGTCCGGTTGAATGTCGGGTTCCCCTGCAGTAATCATTACAGAACGAGCTGGGAGAGAAACTGGGAAGAGAGAGCTAGTTGCAACAGGGGCAAGAGAGAGCAACAGAGGAACAATAGATAGATAGATAGATAGATAATTACTTTACTGATCCCCGATACAGGAAATTCATCTGCATGATAGCATAGATAAAAAAAATATTAAAATAGGATTAAAACCCCCAAAACTGACATTAATGTCAGGACTGTTATTTTTGCTATTTCCTCAACTGTTGCTTTACTGAGAGCATCAATAAATATGAATAAATTCAAAAATAGAGTTAAATGCAGTTACTGTGTGCAGGTTGGTAATAAAAAAATCAAACTTCTTTTGAAACATATTTTGAATTTTGTTTTAGTATGTTACATTTTTAAATATTTTTAAGGACAGTATTAGTGCTTATCGGACAATAATTGACATGCAGTTGCAGCCACACAGTTACCTGAAAAAGACTGCAAGAAGCTGTAAGTACTCTTTTATCATCACTTTTATCGTTATTTACAACAATATATTGTGATAAAATGTAAAGTCATATCGCTCACCCCTATTTTGAAAATGGTCATAATTCTCAGCACAGGTCAGTTTCATTAATGTAGAGCTAAATCATCGAATATCTCAAGGCACTATCCATACAGAACAGCACGATACTCTTCATTATATTATTTCTAATATTCACTTAATGAATAATCCTTCCTGCCCACTCAGGACTTGTGGGCTCATATCTGGTACTTGGTGCTGTATCTTGCTTCTGACTCTGAGGGGCTACAACACAAAATTCCCAGTTATGTTGCATTGCATCATACTATAATGTAAACTATATAAGATTACCTTATGTGCCACAACATCACAAAATTCAGAGACTTTGTACACTCAACAAAAATATAAACGCAACACTTTTGGTTTTGCTGCCATGTTTTATGAGATGAACTCAAAGATCTAAAACTTTTTCCATATACACAATATCACCATTTCCCTCAAATATTGTTCACAAACCTCTCCTTTGCTGAGATAATCCCTCCCACCTCACAGGTGTGCCATATCAAGATGCTGATTAGACACCATGATTAGTGCACAGGTGTGCCTTAGACTGGCCACAATAAAAGGCCACTCTGAAAAGTGCAGTTTTATCACACAGAACAATGTCACAGATTTAAAATATTTTAGAGTATGAGCGACAGTTATTCTGAAATATCGGTGCAAAACCGTGTCCTGATAACTCCTTGGTTTCACACTGCAAGTTGTAGCCACTCCTTACCTGTGAAGACCCAGAATCATCATCCACTGCTTCCTGCTTCTGCTCGCCCTGCTTCTGTTCTTTCTACTGTGGCAAGAAATATTTAATATAATTACTTGGAAAGCCACAGAGAGCAAAAGTTCTAAACAAAATTAAAGATGATTGTGTTTATTCTCGCCATGAACTAACTAGCAAGGGATATAAGTAACACAGGTTCTCTGCTCACAGATGTTATGCCAGAAGCTGTTTTAATATGATTATTATTATTAATTATAATTTGGTGTTATACTTTTAATAATAGGTTATTCAAACTCAAATGGTAGCTATAACAAAATATGACTCAAATGGTGGTGATTATAAGGCTCTAAACTTGTAATGGCTAAATACCACTAATGCATTTATTAATTAGCTGTTATGAACTCATTTATTCCAGAACAAGATTATCCGATCGGCTCCTGACCAAAGAGATTTATCCAGCAAGCTATGAGAACCCCAATATAACTGCAATTAGAGTTTAAATCCTTATTCCTTATCACCAATCCATTGATAATGTCTCTGTGTTAATGTCAGATGTTAACTCGAAAAAGTAGGTAACTCTATATTCTGAAAGACCATGCAAATCTGAATTGGAATGAACACAAACAATTACTATTCCACACGTTGGAATTTATTGAACCAAACAATTCCCTGTTACAGTAATTATTCTAATTCAACAACTTAGGAAACTCTACTCACTACCAAACTAAACATGCAAAATTATATGAAAATAAACAAGTCAAAAATTGATTAAAATAATAGGTAGCAAAATCTTAGTTCAACTCAGTTGTTTAAACATCACATTCAAGACGTCAGCATTTAACGTAGCAGCATTGACAGACACAACAGCTTTGAGAATCCCACTGGACGCTTTAACTGTTCTAACAAGCTGTAGCTAGCTAACAGCTTAGCTACGCTGCACCCTTCCAAGATGGCGACTATGACGACACGTGACCCTTACGCATCACCTTGCGTGATGCGTAAGGGTCACGTGTCATCGTCCAGAACACATCACTTTTTAGAAATTAAAAATATAAGAAAAAATGTTTTCAATAAGATATGATGGTGCAGTGTATAAATAGTTTTGAATGTTAAAGAAATGCTAAAGAACTGTGGGTGTGATGACGTCACAAGTACACGAGTACGCTTCTGTTCCAATACACAGAGATACGTGCTGCGTGCTCGCGTTCTCGTCAAGTCCGATCTTCAGCTGCGTGAAGCTGACACCCCACCCACAGAAAAAACTCAGTTAAATAGACGGAATAGTTAGTGCCTCGTTTGTGCAGATTTGTGCCGTTAAAATGAGCGTTTGTGCTGTTTTGGTTTTGAAGATATTAAAGAATATTTGTAAAGGTCATCTAGAGTTCACCATCCCCCATTTTGTTTCAAATCCGACCAAACTGGGCTACTTTTTTTAGTGCTTTGTTTGTGCAGGTTTGTGGTGTTAAAATTAGCATTTGTGCTGCTTTGGTTTCGCAGATATTATAAGTTTTAATTTCGGCCAGTGACGTCACCATAGGCCTCGGCTGCAAAATAAAGCGCTACCTTGTTATTTCTTAGTTGGTGCTGAGCTGGAGCCAAAGCAAACCAGAGTGGTCTACTTCTTTAGTGCTTCGTTTGTGCAGGTTTGTGCTGTTAAAATTAGCGTTTGTGCTGCTTTGGTTTTGCAGATATTATGAATTTTAATTTTAGCCGATGACGTCGTCATAGCCAGCCGGTTCAAAATAAAGCACTACGTTTTTCTTTCTTTGCTGGTGCTTAGTTGGATCCAAAACAAACCACAGTAGGCTACTTTTTCAGTGCTTCGTTTGTGCAGGTTTGTGCCGTTAAAATTAGCGTTTGTGCTGCTTAGCGTTTGTGTGGAACTATCTCAGGGAGGAAATGGATATTATCCCTATCCCCGTTGGCTGCAGCGAGTGACCTGCTCTCCTCACAAATGTTTGATACCCTGTCTCGTAGGTAAGTCTGGATATCATCAAAAGGATCCCCTTGATGCACTTCCTTTGTGTCTTCAGCTGGAATGATGATGGAGTCTTCTGTGATCTGTGTTTTTAGGTATTTTTTACACCTTTCTGATTCCAGAGGGACTCCAGAACTATCATCACTGTCTGCCTTACTGAAGGCCACAACAGTGATGGCATGTATTAGCTGTTTTGCATGATCCAAGCAATGTGACTGAAGCAGCTTTGCTATTGCCCTGACAAAGAAGTCTTTGACACGGTGTGACTTGTTAACAGATCAAAAACTGATCTAAAAGGAACAAATCATAAAAATCTAATAAAAATCAATACGGCTCACCTTGAACCAAAAAATAAAACAATTAAATGTGGTCTATTAAATATAAGGTCTCTCCCTCCAAAGACTTTGTTAGTTAATGAATTGATTTCTGATAATCAGATTGATTTATTTTGTCTCACAGAAATCTGGCTACAAGACGACTACGTCGGTATAAATGAGTCAACTCACTCCAATTATTCAAATTTCCACATTGCCAGATCTGTGGGAAGAGGAGGAGGAGTGGCAACCATCTTTCAGTCTGATTTATTAATTAGTCCCAGGCCAACTAATAACTACAGTTCTTTTGAACATTTAACCCTCAGTTTCCCTCATCCAAATTGCAAAGTAATAAAACCTCTTCTGTTTGTTTTGTATCTTCCACCAGGTCCTTACTCTCAGTTTTTGGATCAGTTGTCAGACTTCTTATCTGATTTGGTGATAAACACTGACAAGGTTATTATAGTGGGGGATTTCAACATTCATGTTGACACATAATGTGATTGCCTTTAAAACTATCCTAGATTCAATTGGTTTTGCTCAAAATGTGCATAAACCGACGCACTCTTGGCTCCATACTTTAGACCTTGTGCTGACATATGGTGTTGATGGTGAAGAATTAACAGTATTTCCTCACAACCCTGTCTTATCTGATAATTTTTTAATAACATTTGAGTTTAATCTAACTAAGTTCTCCACCCACAAAAGAGAGTTCCATTATAGTAGATCTTTATCGGATAATGCTGTATCAAACTTTAAAGAGTCTGTCCCCCTTTTAATATCCTCAGTATTGAAGAAATGCCCTGCAGATGGCAGCAATGTTGTTTCTTCCCATTCACAAATAGACTATTTTGTTAATGGTGTGACTTCCTCATTGCTTTCTGCATTAGACAATGTAGCTCCCTTGAAAAAGAAGGTGATTATTCACAGGAAGTTGGCTCCTTGGTTTAATTTAGAGCTGCGTTCTTTGAAGCACAATGTTAGGAAATTGGAGAGAAGGACACTCTACACACCAAGAGGAATCCTGCCTAATCTGGAAAAACGGTCTTCTGTTGTATAAAAAGACCCTTCGTAGAGCTAGAGCAGCATATTTTTCATCATTAATTGAGGAGAATAAAAATAATCCTAGATTTCTCTTTAGTACGGTTGCCAAACCTACCAAGAGCCACAGCCCTGTTTTAAAAATAAAATAATTGAGATCCTCCTAAACATGATTACCTCATCCTCAGTAAGTGAGGCAGTGTTGGAGGAATCTTTAGAACCTGATCGGTGTTTGAACTGTTTAGCAGCAGTAGAGCTTTCTGAGCTATCTAAAATTATAGCTTCATCTAAACCTTCTACTTGTAACCAAATCTGGTAGGTCTACAATATCCAGTGACCATTCCTGTATCTCTCCCACCTTTCAGCTTCAGAGCCGTGGCGTCATCCTGGACAGCCTCCCATCCTCTCCTTCACTTTCCACATCATCACCTGGTTAACTTTCATCTCGGCAGCATCAAGTTCTTCCTTTACACTTTTGCCAAACTGGTTCACAGTCCACTCACCTCTTGACTTTACAATTTCAGCTCCCTTCCCTCCCTGTCCTCCAGAAAACCTCCATAAACTGCAGCTAGTACAAAGACAGCAGCTTGCATCATTACATCATCTACTTCACTCCTGTACATTAACTCCACTGACTACCTGTCACATTCAATATAAACCAATCCTATGATCATACAAGGCCAACCACAACCTTGAACAATGCAGGACACATAATCAACACTATGATGACGTCATATATTTTAATTTAACACAGATCGCACATTACAATAATCAGTCTGTTTTTTCTATTATTGCACAGCAATTAATTATCACAACTCATGAGTTTATAAAAAAGGCATCATTTAACTTTTGTGAAGTCTAGTAAGGTTATATTTTAGCCCTGTGACTGGCGACCTGTCCAGGATGTAATCTGTGTCCCCGCCTAGGGAAAGCCACCTGCTGTCCCCGCCCCCCCCATTACCCTGTTTCCCCATCAGATACGGCTTGACGTCACACCTGTCCGGAAAAGCGGGTATAGAAAATCCATTGATGGATGGGATGTTACATTTTTAAAAAGTTTAATAAAATTGCTCAAAGTTTATCAGAAAAAAACATAACGTGCTTTTAAAGATGAACACTTTAATTAGAAAAATGTTATTAAACTTTGCATAAAGTTAAATATTGCTGAAGGTAATCTTGGCTGCTGTAGCTTGTCTCTCTGGGAGGTGATTTTGGGTTGAATAAAATGAGTCCATAGATGGACAGGAGGCTTTCTCAGCTGGTTCTATGGCGACTTGGTTCTACAATGTCGCTTCACATCGCGCCCCACTCTGTTTAAAAATAAAAAATAAATTCATAAAAGCTTTCTGAGAATCGCCTTTCTCTGGCCTCACCCAGTTAGAACTAGGGGTGGGCGATATGAAGAAAATCTAATATCTCGATATCTTTGGGCTATATCACGATACACGATATATATCGCGATATGTTCAAATAACCTTGAATAAGAAATGTTTTTAGCCACATAGTGCCTAAAGTTGCAGGAAGGAAGCGGGAAGGAAAAACCTCCAGCAGAACCGGGCTCATTATGAACGGTCATCTGCCTCGACCGACTGGGGGTTACAGAAGACAGAGCAGAGACACAACAAGACAGACAAAAAGCACAGAAGCACACATTGATCCAGTAATGTGTTCTACATTAGATGGTAATAGTGGTGATCTGTCTTCCCTGGATGATGTCACAGTTAACAGAACGTCAGACCAGGTGTACCTACTATGAAGAAAAACGAGAGAGAACAAAAAGTTAAAAGCTGAAATGACAACAGTCATTTCAATGTAATACAACGAAAAACTGGAGAACAGTAGACTGGAGAACAGTAGAAATCAGTAGAGTGAGAAAAATAGGCCCTGATGTCCCCCAGTAGCCTAAGCCTATAGCAGCATAACTATAGAGGTAGCTCAGGGTAACATGAGCCACTCTAACTATAAGCTTTGTCAAAAAGGAAAGTTTTAAGATTAGTCTTAAAAGTAGGCAGGGTGTCTGCCTCACGGACCAGAACTGGGAGTTGGTTCCAAAGGAAAGGAGCCTGATAGCTAAAGGATCTGCCTCATTTGTGAGAGGATTATATTAAATTACTATGGAGAAAGGTAAATGTATTGGTGGCTTACTTGACATTGCTATCTAAAGTAAAGTTCTTTAAATGCGACAAAATAAATCGTAATATTTATTAAGGAATAAAGTACAAAACAATATAACACACTTTTTTTCACAATAGCGGCTAAAACAACTTGCATGATAAAAGAAAAATACGAAATTAATAACTGCTTTCTTGAGAAAAGTGTTGAGACCAAACGGTATATCTGGCCACATCTTCTTACACAAATGAAGAACATCATTAAGGACGCCAGTCATCCTGCACAGAGACTGTTCCAGCCTCTCTTCTCAGTCAGGAAGCTGAGATACACAAGATGGGACACGTGGTGAAACTGCCTTCATGTGTTGACTTCATGGCTTGCTGTTGTTGAAGAATCACTTTTCTTTCCATGTGGCAACCAAGCCACTGTATAAAATAAGCATACTAAGAACATCTCAAGTCTCCGATAGGTGCGGAGCCCATCCCCCCACGTCCTGCCCTCTTCCGCTGCGCTGGCAGGCGCCTTGGCCCTCTGGCGCGTTGACGGCCCTCGGGCATGGGGCGGGTTCCCGGGTGGGTGCCGGCCCATTCCCGGTGGCGGCACAAACGTGGGGCTGGCTGCCGGCGGAGCCCACGGGCTTGTCCCCGCGGCTCTTGGGGGCGTCGGCATTGCGGTGGCTGGGGGATTTCCTCGGGGTCGTCTCTCCTCTTTCCTCGGGGGGGGGGGGGGGGGGCAGATTTCCTGTGATGGACCCTCTTGGGCACACTGCTTTGGGGGCCCCTTTGGGAGTCCGGGGTTATGGGTCCCCTGACCCCTGCCTCTGTGCTCGGGGAAGGCGGGTCTTTGGTTCTCCACAACCACTATTGAGCTATTTCCTTTTGGATAATTTTCACCTAAACTAGTGCACTCTCACAAACTCCCACAGGTGCAGGGTTCCAGGTATTACGTGTTCACTTATATACAGAAAGCCTGTAATTTTTTTTTTTTTTCTTTCACTTTCTTTTTTCAGGTATCAGGTATATTTCTTTTATTTCTCTTCTTGTTCTTCTTTTACCCTCCTACTTTCCCATTGTAGTGTCCATATAATTTGAAATTCTCCCTGCAGGAATCACAATAAAGCTATTTACATGCACAAATCAAGCGGAGCACAATGGCGTAAGCTGTTTGCTCCACTTGTGAAAGCAAAATCTGTCGAGCTCTATTTGGCATTAAGACATCAATTCTTATTGCCACATTGCTAGACAGGACACTGGGAGGAAAAAAATAATAAAAAATACTTCACTACTGTACTTAAGTATATTTTGGAGTACTTTATACTTTTCTCGAGTAAAAAAAAAAAAATAAAAAAAAAAAATAAATAAAAAAAAATAAGCATACTTATAACAGTGGAAACAAAAAAAACAAAAACATGTTTCCCAAGAGAGCTTTAATAAGAACGCTGTGGGGGGGGGGGGGGGGGGGGGCAGGCTTGGTAAATGACACAACTTCATAGTATTGTTACTGCTTTATGAGTAGAAATATATTAAAAAGACTTACGTTTTTTTCAGTGTTGGCAATAACATATGATTTACCGTAGCACTTTATTTTGAAGCGGCGGGGTGGGATGACGTTATCGGCTGAAATTAAAATTCATAATATCTCCGAAACCAAAGTAGCACAAACACTAATTTTAACAACACAAATCTGCACAAACAACACACTAAAAAAAGTATCCCAGTTTGGTCGGATTCGAAGCAAAATGGGGGGATGGTGAACTCTGGATGACCTTAACAAATATTTTTTAATATCTTCAAAACCAAAACAGCACAAACGCTAATTTTAACAGCACAAACCTGCACAAACTAGGCACTAACCATTCCTTCTATTTCACTGAGTTTTTTCTGTGGGTGGGGTGTCAGCTTCACGCAGCTCCGATCTTCCTGTGTTCTTGCCAAGACCGGACTCGCGTTCTCGTGAATTGAGAAACGGCCCACATGTGCTCTTTCTCCTCTCCCGTTTCCACTGTGCTAATGCTTTAACAAATCATGAGCAGCGAACAAAATCATATTTTCTAAAAAACATCATATCCTGACTGGTTTTACATCTAAAAAAAGTATTCCGTTTACGGATTCACAAGACTCACCAGGATTATTCTTCAACAAAAAACACTTGTCAAAACGTTGTCTTGCTTAACAGGTTACAGGACTGAACTCCCACAACATCTTGTGCCTATACAATACATATATAACAATCAAAATCAAGTTTCAACAAAGTATTTAATGCGTTCGACCTAGGGTGAATGTTTTATAAGTTACCTCGCTCCGTGCAGACAGATGCGGTGAAAGAAAGCACGCTAGCTCTGAGCTGCGAGGAGCTGTGAGCAACGCTACTGTTCAGGTGTGGTGCAATCACAGTGCATGGGAAAATTCAGTACTCAACAAAAAAAATGTTTTTCTTCAAGCAATTTATAAATAAAAAATATATATATATACTGACAGCAAAATAACCATGGGTTACAATGGCAATAGTTAGACTAGCTATATTGATAAAACCTTTGCCTTCTTTCTTACTTCACATCCTCCAAACACAACTCTATGTTGCTCTCCACAATTACAACATTTTTCTTGTACTTGTGAACTTCCCCACATTTTGGACATCTCTGCTTTCCTTTACAAACTGCTGCTATGTGTCCGTACCTTTGACACTTAAAACAATGAAGTGGTGGAGGTATATAAGGTCTGACCTGAAAACTGAGACAACCTATTTTAGTTTTGTGGCAACTCTTTTTCTTCAAACTCAATGAGGATTGATAAACTTCCTACCTTTTCTCCATTTATTGTTTTTTTTTTTCAATTTCTTCAAGTTATTCACTTTTACACCCAGAATACTTCTCTTAAGTTTATCAAGATCTTCATCTAGAGCAGGGGTCACGAATTAAAAATCAGCGGGGTCCGAATAAAAAAAATCAACAACCAGTAAAGGTCCGGACACATTTGTAATTACAATCCGTTACTTCAAACAGTATTTAACACTGAAATAAAATGTTTATGCATCCACAAAAAAATAACATAAAAATAGAATGTTTTTCTATTTTAAAATCCAAAGTGCTTTTTGAAATAGAGAACCACAATCTTTCACAGTTTGGTATATAGACAATTTCCTGACTTTCACATCTTTTATAAAACACCTGAACTTTTTTTAATTTCTTTTTTATGGCTTAATGAGAGAAGTGATCTTTAGGCTGCCCTGCAAGGATTTTAAACCAGAGTTTGATTGGCAGCAAAGCCAACCTCAAGCACATATCAAGGTGCTCCCTGTCACATTCAATATAAACCAATTCTATGATCATACAAGGCCAAACACAGCCTTGGAAATGCAGGACACATCACCAACACTATCATGACATAATACATTTTAATTTGACACAGATTGCACGACAGTAATCAGTCTCTGCTTTGCCCGTTATTGTTCACCAATTAATCATTACAGTTTATAAAAAGGCATGATTTACCTTTTTTGAAGTTTAATAAAATAGTTATATTTTAGCCCAGTGACTGGAGACCTGTCCAGGATGAACCCTGTGTCCACGCTCCACTTTAACTTCATAAAAAAACTCTCTGAGAATCGCCTTTCTCTGGGCTCAACCAGTTAGAACCTGTTCTCCAGTCCATGTTGTAGCTGCAGTTTATTTATTTTATCTTTTTGATGTAGTTTTCTTAACAATCTGTAAGCATCAAAATCCTTGTCATTTTATTTAGTGTCCTGGAGCGCAGCTGCTCATCAGGTGAACACTGTTGCATACCGACAGCCGATGCAGCTCTGCCTTCTTTGTTTCAGAACAGCGCAGGTTTTTTTTTTTTTTCTTTTTCCCAATCGAACTCAGTCAAATGCCGACATCAAGGGTCACGCTAAATTAGCCTGAGCTAGCGTGTTACTCTTCTTTGTGTTTAAATAAAACATAATAGCGAATCACGAGGAGATCCCTGGTTGGTCGCCGCGTTTATCTGCGAGGGAATAAATGCTGACAGACGACATGGCCACAGGTGGAAATAATTCATTGATTAACTGCGGGAGCAGCGACAGAAACGCTTACCGAGGGAAGTTGTTGTCAGCTGTTTTATCCACTGAACTTTCTGACCTGCTGGTTTGCATTAATCCAAAGAAAACCTTTGACCACCGCTACTTTCAGTCATACCATCTGTGGTCAGTTTGAGATGTTCTTCCAAAAGTCAAAATGATTGAACACCGATAAACCTCAGACTGGCAAAGGTCTTTGCAAAGACCCGCCCTACTCTCTTTCTGATTGGCTGATGTCCTGGCTCTGCCAGGTTTAATTGGTTGAGAGCAGCTTCAGTGCAAAACCTTGAATAAAAAGTCTAGAAGGGACTTTTTGCGCTCAATTTCCAAATGACGGAAATCCGTCGCAGCAACGGAGAACTTTAACCCCTGAGTTAGACACTGTCGTCGGACAACATGCGGTAATATATAAATGTTTTAAATCAGGTTGGGTCCGGATTATCCAGCAGGTGGGTCCGGATCCGGACCCTGGTCCGCTAATGCGTGACCTCTGATCTAGAGGGATCCCATAAATCACTCCTCTAATCTTTTTATTTTCTCCCATGACTTTTTTCTCCAACACAGTTTTTTTTACAGATATTATCCACATTTAAAGCCTTATTCATTTGTTATTAATTTTTACAAACTACCAATAGGTTTCAATCTCGCAAAATCTTTACCATTTCGACATCTCCAATTTTCTTTTTAATTTCTCTTGACACCACCATGGGGCTGATGTTATCCTGTTCCTGCTCATTCTTAAGTTTTAATAATATTTTAAATCCCTCCCTCACAAGTTTCCTCCTAACTATCCTTTCTTCATCTGAACTACTGGTTGCCTCTGGCAACCAGTTGTATAATATTTGTTTCACCAGCAGATGTCAGCATACATCATTTTCTGAAAATTCTCTTTGATAAGTTTTTCCCTAATACATAATAAATTCATTAAAAATCAATGGTTTGCTCTAAAATTATGAAAATATTCATGGATCTCAAAGGGTGCTTTCTCTAACCACTAGAAATTATAAATGCGTTTTTTTTCTCTAAAAAGCGTTTTAGAGAAAAAAAATGATTAAACTTTATAGTCTTGTACATGTAAATTTCAATGTCTTGTAAATAGGTCAAAATCGCCTGGATTTTTACCAAACTGAAATCCATGTTTAGTCTGCATGTGCTTTACAAATAGAGGCCATTTTTATTGGCATTGAACAATATTTGTGGAAAATACATTGATTTCTCCATTTTACAAACTTTTAAAAAATCAGAGTGAGCGACTTTCAAACACTTCAATACATGCAGTGAGAGAATTGTTACACCTTATTCAAGGAATACATCCTGAAAATCTGAGCTAATTACACCAAAACATTGATTTTAGGTGAATTTTCGTAGTTTTCAAGTTTTTTTTCACACTTTTAGAAAAAGGCCCCGCCCACTTGTTTCAATCATTACCATATTTAATACTCTAGTTCAGGGATATAACTAGAAAGGAATAAAGAAGGTTTTGTAAAAATCCGATCGGCCATTCTTGCGTAGTAGATTTCTTGACATCACAGCGCCCTCTAGTGAAGGACAATCCTCAAACGTGGGACATGTGTGCAAAATCTTATTTGGAGTATGGGTTATGAAGGACATGTTAAAATCTGTTATGGTTTTAGAATAATCAGCAATTACATTTAGAGCTAGCTAGCTAACAATCACTTATTTTAGCATTACTTTTCGAAAAAGTCAAAATTAAAAAATCCGCCGCGCTAACTTTTTTTAAATTGTCCATTACACGGTTATATATGGAGTTTTGTGTGGATTGCACAAAAAATGTAGGAGGAGTTTAACAACAAAGGTTTAACTTTTGTAGCCATGTAGCGCGAAAAGTAGCTAGTAAACGAGGGTGTGCAAATTCCCTTAATGATGCAGAATCATCCAATAAACAAACGCATTGTCCTTCGTTATAGCGCCCCCTAGTTGTTGAGGGGTCTGAATTTCTGGGTCTGAGTAGCGGTGCACGTTCTGTACTTAGATACCTGATTCAATCTATTCGTTACAAATCCACATGGGCTGCACAACGCGTTTCAGCTGAGAATCTGGAAGAATATATAATGAAAAAACACACGAAAAACAATAGGGTTCTCTGCACTGCAGTGCAGACGAACGGCTATGCGTTGCATAGCCCGTTCTTTCTACACTGCGGGCTTGGAACCCTAATAATTTAAAAACACACGAAAAACAATAGGGTTCTCTGCACTGTAGTGCAGACGAACGGCTATGCGTTACATAGCCTGTTCTTTCTGCATTGCGGGCTTGGAACCCTAACAAGAATGGACAACAGTAGGAGAACTCAGCAGAGTGAGGGAAATAGACCCTGATGTCCTCCAGCAGCTTAAGCCTACAGCAACAGAGCTATAGAAATAGCTCAGGATAACCTAAGCCACTTTAACTATGAGCTTTGTCAAAAAGGAAACTTTTAAGCCTATTCTTAATAGTAGACAGGGTGTCTGCTTCGGACCAAAAATGGGAGTTGGTTCCAAAGGAGAGGAGCTTGATAACTAAAAGATCTGTCTCCCATTCTAATATTAAAGACTAGGAACAACAAGTAGACCTGGAATCTGAGAGTGAAGTGCCCTGTTAGGAACATGTGGGGCAATCAGATCTCTGATGTATGATAGAGCTTGATTATTTAGGGCTTTATATGTAAGAATGAGATTTTTTTATTATATTCTTGATTTAACAGGGAGCCAATTAAGGGAAGCTAAAATTGGAGAAATATGATCCCGCTTGTTGATTTTCATCAGAGCTCTTGCTGCAGCATTTTGGATCAGCTGAAGGCTTTGAACTGCATTTTGTGGACTTCCTGATAGTAAAGAATTACAATAGTCCAGCCTTGAAGTAACAAATGTATGGACTAGTTTTTCAACATCACTCCTGGACAGAATGTTTCTAATTTTGGCGATATTCCGGAGGTGAAAAAAGGAAACTCTGGAAACCTGTTTAATATGGGATTTAAATGACATGTCTTGGTCAAAAATGACACCAAGGTTTTTTACTTTATTACCAGAGGCCAAGTTAATGCCATCCAGATTAAGTGATTGGTTAAGAAGTTTATTTTTTGAGGACTCTGGCCCAAAGATTACAACTTCTGTCTTGTCAGAATTTAGATGCAGGAAATTTAAAGTCATCCAGCTTTTGATGTCATCAAGACATGACTGCAGTCGAAGTAATTGATTGGATTCATCAGGATTTATGGATAAATATAGCTGAGTGTCATCAGCATAACAGTGGAAATTAATCCCATGCTGAAAGTAAAGAGAATTGGTCCAAGGACTGAACCCTGTGGTACTCCACAAGTGACCCTAGAGTTTGAGGAAGATTTATTATTAACATTAACAAACTGGAATCTGTCCGACAGATAAGATTTAAACCAGCCCAATGCTTTCCCCTTAATCCCTACAGTATGTTCAAGTCTTTGTAGGAGAATATTGTGATCAAAGGAAGCTTTCTCAATTCAAAAGGTCTGGAGTAATGATGAGTACCAAGCTTTATACTACTGCCAAACAAAGGCCTTGTTTGGCAGTAGTACGGAAAACAAGTCCAGTTGCATTTTCTGCAAAATTGCAGAATCTGGAGAGACCGCGAGCTTCGCAATGTACTTGCGCCGCCATCTTGGTCTTTTGAGGTGTTGCTTTTAATGACTACATTTCTTTAGAATAAATTAGAACAAAAATACCTTCACAGACTTAGACTTTCATAACTCATCTTTTACTATGAGAACTTTAGGTAATACCGACTGCTCTTTATTTTTGATTAGCTCATTGTTGTAAAAAAACTATGTAAATGCAGCTATCAACAACCATTATCAGCTGAGCATCATTTGTAACCATTTCTGTTTTCTTGTTTTTTTCTCTTTACTTGGAGCCAGAAATAGCACAGTGGTTCTTTAGAAGTAGATATAATTGGCGTGCTGGTGGCGCAGCAGGTAGCCATGTACGGAGACCTTAGTCCTCGACGCGGTTCAATTCAATTCAATTCAATTCAATTTTATTTATATAGCGCCAATTCATGAAACATGTCATCTCAAGGCACTTTACAAAGTCAAGTTCAATAATATTATACAGATTGGGTCAGATTATACAGATTGGTCAAAAATGTTCCTATATAAGAAAACCAGTTGATTGCATCAAAGTCCCGACAAGCAGCATTCACTCCTGGGGAAGCGTAGAGCTACAGGGAGAGTCGTCTGCATTGTCCATGGCTTTGCTGCAATCCCTCATACTGAGCAAGCATGAAGCGACAGTGGGAAGAAAAACTCCCCATTAATGGGAAGGAAAACCTCCGGCAGAACCGGGCTCAGTATGAACGGTCATCTGCCTCGACCGACTGGGGGTTACAGAAGACAGAGCAGAGACACAACAAGAGAGACAAACAAGCACAGAAGCACACATTGACTCGGGTTCGACTCTGACCCGCTGTCCTTTGCCGCATGTCTCTCCCCCTCTTCCACCCCCCTTCCTGTCAGCCTACTGTGTTAAAAAGCGAGCCACTAGAGCCGCAAAAAATCTCCCAAAGAAAAAAAAGGTAGATATAATTTTCATTTTATAAGCATAGTTTTTAACAGCACCTGTTAATTTATATCCAAGCTTTTGATTGCCCCTTCTCACTGTCCTCCTCCCTTTCCCTCCCTGTCTTTTATCTTCCTCTGCTTCTCCCTCCCTGTAATTCTCCAGCACTCCTGCTAAGTGCACTTTGAATGTAGATCAATACATGGTTACTGGTGACTGCTGATGGCTCAGCACAAAGCAAACAGCATGGCTGCAGTAGAGTGTTTACCTTTATTTATTTATCTGTGTTGCAGGGAAATGTCTGTGTTGGCAGACTGCTCAAAGAATTCCAATGGAGAACCACCTCAGGTCAAATAAAAGGACACCCTGCCCATTATCCTTTAGTTGACTTAGTTCAATCCACTTTTGAATATGATCAGAATACTGCTGCCTTCAAAGAAAGACTGTGCTAAACACAAAGAGTATAAGTAAGCTTTCGTGGTTAGACTTGTTTCATACAAACATCATATATTAATACCACTGTGATTGATCAAATGTTAGAAGTGAGCATATCACTAAAGAACAAATAGTGTACTGATTCGAGGCATGTTTGAGAATTCTTTATTGGGTTAGATACAGCCACGAAGAGCTTTTCTTATTTTTATATTATAGAAAAGCACCACACAAGGTGGTAGCTTGCTGGTCTAACTGTTATATTCGTTCCAATTTACCCTTTTTAAAACTTTTCTTCTTAATTTTTCTGGTGGAAACATTGACTTGAAGGATTTTTTCTCACAGTTTAAGGTGTGTGCAGCTGCAAGGATTTTTGCTGATAATGTTTCCCTTTTGACCTTTATTATGGTGCATTATGGAGTATTGCCAGACATCTCTAGCGATCCCCAATGCTCGGCTGTACACCCTGGCTTGTATAAGACAGCGCAATTGCTCCCACAATCCAGTGGGAGAGTGACTGCTTTGTGATGGGCTTGCCCCTTAAAGGCTTCGCCCAGGACACAAAGAGTTGATCACTTCTCCGGAAGTTGCTAATCCTGTCCACATAGGCCCGCCGAGCCCGGACTGGACAAAGCTTGTTCAGCCACTGTTCCTCCGGTGAGGAAAAAGGCGGTGGAGAAAAGGATGTAAGAGTAATAGGAGAGAATGAGCCCACCACTTTAGGCACAAAAGCTTGGTTGGGCTGCAGTGAGACCTTGGCATCTCCGAGACCAAACTTGGTACAGGAGGGGTTCACTGATAGAGCATGGAGATCACCTACACGTTGAGTAGATACCAATGCCAGCAATAGCACTGTCTTGAGGGACAGATGCTTGAGATCAGCCTCCTCCAAAGGCTTGAATGGGGGGTTGGCAAGGTCCTCCAATACCACTGCCAAGTCCCATGGAGGTGCCAGGGACCTGGCAACCAGCAGAAGCCTACGTGCCCCTTTCATAAAACGGCGCCAGGGGGGCTGCGCCCTGATGCACTCCACGGTGACAACCACCCTCCGTGCACCATGACGCTTGGGGTGAAGCTTGTGCGCGGCTACCCAGCACTGAAATCCTCTCATATGCAGATGGCCGAGGGGAGCGACTAGGATGATGGAAGCCATCAATCACGATTGGCATTTCCAAAATCTCATCCCTTTCACGATCTGACAGGTTGGTCAGGTTGAGCCACCTAGCTCTTTCCTGCAACACCATCATCCCCATTGATTTCCCAATCGCCTGGACTGTGCAGCGCTGCACGCAGAGGCAGAGGTCCATTATCACGGTGATCTCATCCCACACGTCAGGGTCCGGCTTGGAGGCCATGTCCTTGCACAGTTCCGCTTGGCACTCGGAGAGCATGGAGGATAGATTCGGCACTCCTACCGCAACCGCTGCCGCTTTATATGCCCCGCCGTCAAACGTGGGGTTTGGGAGGTAGTCGGCATCCGTGGATGCAGGTGTTCTGCTGAGTCTAGGACTTGGGGCGTCCACCTCCAAGCGGGCATGTTCCAGCCCAAGGCATGTCAAGCACAACTGTGGGTCCTTGCTCGAGATTTTGTTCCCACAGCCACATAAGCGAGCTTCCGAGCTGCTACCTCCTCTGGTGTGAGGGGAAGCAGGTTCCATTTCGGTTGCTGGTTTGCTAGCCCAAGTGAAAACTGAGCTGACTGGTGTGACAGCTCAGAAAGGATAATATTAGCTGGTGTGCTAATATAGGCGGTAGTTGCTCCAGACTACGGTGACGGCTGGAGCGGTAGCAGCTAGCGCCTGAGGCCGGAGAGTTAGCTTAAAACTCCCCAATCAGTGGATAGTTGAACTAGCCTGCTATCAGAGATATACCTCGATGCGAGAAGAGGTTTTCGAATGACACTGCACTGCACAAGCTATTTATAGGATTGGTGACACAAGCGTCGTCGTCAATACCACACACATGGATCCTGAAATGCCTGAAGCTGTACTCGGCCAACGGCACTCTGAGAGCCTTCATTGCAAACTCCACGAGGCTGTGGAAAACCATAACCTGACAACAGCCAGATGCATATCGCTCCGCCTAGCTCCACTCACATACATCTGGGACACCGCCGATAGAAAGTGAGTTCTCCAACCAATTTTATGGTCTGGCCAATCAGGACGCAGGGCTGGAGTTTCATAGATGTGACGTAGTGGAGACGCGACCATGACGTGAGACTGTTTTGATAGCAATGGCGGCTCGTCGAGGAAGCAAGCATTAACAGTGATGCTGCTATTTCTTCCGTGTTGTCCAATCTACCTAATATTGTTTCATTAAAAGAACATCAGAGAACGGCTCTGAAGGCTTTTGTTGGTGGAAACCATGTTTTCGCCCTTCTCCCGACCGGATTTGGCAAGTTTTGTTTTCCGGGGCGCGTCCGCGTCCGCAGTGGACGCGCCCCGGAGCGGTTAGGGGTTAGCGGTTAGCGCGAACCATATTAGGAGGCCTTTAGTCCTCAACGCGGTCGGCCCGGGATCGACTCCGACCCGCGGCGCTTTGCCGCCTGTCTTTCCCCCTCTTCCTGTTAGTTCACTGTCAATAAAACGCGTGCCACTAGAGCCGCAAACACATAAAAAAAAAATGTTTTTTTTTTTCCTGTGTCGCTCTCATCAGTGTCACGGGTTAGCTTCGGTGTGAGTGGTTGAAATAGCACGTCGATAAAGATGACAGACAAGTGGCTTATCCAATCATATGCAAGGAGTTTTGATAAGGCCCAGCCTTCATTAAAGGCAATTTCTATGGCGGTGTCCCAGATGTATGTGAGTGGAGCTAGGCGGAGCGATATGCATCTGGCTGTTGTCAGGTTAGGAAAACCACCCTTGTGGCCAACTTCAAGCCAATTCTACAAATCTCCATATAAATTTGGAATATAGCAAGGAGATGCTCTGTCCCCTCTACTGTTCTGCATAGGCCTGAAACCCCACAGCCAAATAATGAACAAATGCTATGGATACCGAATTAGAAATGGGTCGGTATCCATTTGAAACAATTATGGATTCTCCAAGAGAAGAGGATAGCCCTATTTATGTCAACAAAGCTACTACTTGAAGAAGACACCATTGAAGTCGCTGCCCAGTGCACTTAGGCTGAGCAGGTGCTTGCCCTAGATCCTAGAACAACAGAGGCCTCCACTTTTTCTCTGGTCATCGTACCCATGTTATGGGAGTTTTGGGTGGAATTCTAAGCAATAGTAACTGAGTTCCCATCTTTACTAAATGACGAGACGGTGGTATGACGTTCCAGCACTTTTATTGAGAAACAGAGCAGAGATTCACATAGATGGAAGTAATCGCACCCCACGGTTCCGCTGCGGTCTGCGTCTGCCCTGTCTCCGTCTGTCTCGCTTTTCGGGCTTCCCCTAATACTGCACCGTGGCCTTGGTTTGAGACATAACAAAGACAGTCTATCATAGACAATAATCATTCTACGCAGCATTCAGTCTTGCACTCGGCAAACAGTGGAACTTATACACAGACATCAGGTCTCCAGGCCTCCTCTGTCCGAGTGGTGTGAGGCCATAGTGACTTCAGAATAATAATTCTTATAACAACCCACCACACCACTCACTCGCTATTAGATGTCCTCTACTGTTAATCAGAATGAGAGTACAGTAAGAGGTTGCGTCTACGCAGAGAAAATTAGGCTGGGATAATTTTCTCTATGTAGAGTCTGAGTCCTAGAGTCTGTAAAAGTAGAATGGGAGGCAGATCTTTTGGTTATCAGGCTCCTCTCCTGTGGAACCAACTCCTAGTTTTGGACTGTGAGGGAGACACCCTGGCTACTTTTAAGACTAGGCTTAAAACTTTCCTTTTTGACAAAGCTTATAGTTAGAGTGGTTTAGGTTACCCTGGGTTATCTCTGTAGTTTACTGCTATAGGCTTAGGCTTCAGGAGGACCTCAGGGTGTATTTTTCTCACTCTGCTGAGTTTTCCTGCTGTTCTCCGATTTGCATTGTTTGTTGTTTTTTCAACTCTTAACTTTTTGTTCTTTCTCATTTTGTCTTGAGCCTGGTGTGGCCTTCTGTTAGCTGTGACACCATCCAGGGTGTCAGATCATCTGCTATTACCATGTAACATAGTGAGGATTACTGTATCAATGTGTGCTTCTGTGCTTTTTGTGTCTCTGCTCTGTCTTCTTTAACCCCCAGTCGGTCAAGGCAGATGACATTTGTTCTACTGGAAGTTTTCCTCCCTGTTAATGGGGGGTTTTATTAAAAAATAAACATTTTATTTGTGTTTATTTTTTACGTTAATAGGCCACATTTTTAATCAGTTATTTTAAGAGAAAGTAAGCAGAAATCTTATTTTTGAGGAAATTCAGTTTTCCCTCCAGAATAGACAGGTTGCTTTTACAAACTCGGTGAGTAATTGTTTAAATAATCTAAATTTCCAAATGGACCAAAATAATTGTGATTATATTTTTTTCTTAATTGAGCAGTCATAGCAAATACATTTCATGAGGTGGACAAAAAATAACAAATTCAAAGCTCAACAGAAGTAAGGTCAATGATGGATAATTAAGCACCTCTAAGAAAAACACTCCCTGTTATTCAGCTAAAGTGAACCAAATGTGATACACCAACAATTGCTGTGTCTCAATTCGGCGGCTGCGTCCTTCAAAGGACCCAGCCTACACAGCCTTAGGAGGACCCAGCCATCGGAGGATGCTCCGGAGGATCCTTAACCGTTGGTAAATGGGACGGTCTAGCCTTTGGAGCACTTCCTGGTTGCGACACGACGTCATCACGTCTACCCCAAGCCCGGCGAAAAACAGCACCAGCGCCGATAAACGACGCAAAAAAAATGGATATTGAATTTATTTATTTTTTATTTACTTGTTATTGGAGGAGGAGAGTCGGTTTAGACGGCTTCGGCGGCAGTAAAACCGGCGACGAATATTTCTCAGGCTGGAGGAGCGCAGTGGAGAGGTAACATTTACCTGCTATTATTTTCACCCACAGGCCTGCTAATGATCATAATATACCAGTTATTAAACAAACGCTTGTCAGCAGATTGACGAATATGTTTAAATATAAAATGTTATATTTATTTGTAAGACTTGATATAGGCTTATGTTTGTAACTTTAGTAATTTGAATTGAATAGTTAAATGTGTACAAACCCTGTAAATAACTGACTTAAATCACTACTTTCACTATCACTAATGTTGTGTTGAGAAGCCAAACTAATATTGAGAAATAAATCTTTATTTGTCTAAATTGTTATCCCCTTACTGCCTGATTTTATTTGTAATATAACGAAAAAATAATACAGGAAAAATAAATCTAAATATAAAAACGTAAAAAAAAAGTTAAATAGTGGCTCTAGATGAAGTAAAATAAGTAAAGGCCAGAATTGTTTGGTCACAAATTAGCAACACCAGGCGTTAAGGGGTTGACATTCACTAGAATTATATCAGCTAAAATGAAATTGCTATCATCTAATCCTGTTGTTCTTAATCTTCATGTCTCTATCCAGACAAGGCCGATGTACTGCTGCATCAACTTAAATGCACAACATCTGCCTGGGAGCCGGTGACATCATGGCCCCATACGATGAAGTGCAGGACGACATGCCAGAGGATGAGGAGGGGAGAACGTGTTGGAGGCAGTCAGTGGTGCTCCCTGGCGGGACCAGCTGTCTGCCGAGGTGTCTGCCCTGGAGGAGGTTCTACCCGACCACGATTACATTTAGATGGCAAGTATAATCACTTTTTAGCTTTTCTCATGTAAGGGTTATGAAAACAGTTGTAGTAAAGTCATTTTCTGCGTCTTCTTAAACATTTTTAGGAACATGGCAGCCGTCGATTCGGTCAGCCCTGCAAACCCTGATGGACGATGTGGTGAACAGTGGAGAGAGGCATCCCCCACCCCCCAGATGATGTCCCACTCGCAGTCAGAAGACTCCAAGGTCATCTGTGTGGCATCCCATCCAGTCCAGCAGCACCACCAGGGACTCCTGCTCAGTCAAAATTGTATATATATATATATGTATCTTCTGTAAATAGTTGTAGTAGTTAATTTTAAAATCTAATGTAAATAGTTAAAATGTTTTTGATAGTTTATTGTAAATACTTGTTTCTCTAAAAATAAATTGATGTTGTCACTGAGAAGTTGTTCTAAGTTTACTTAAATTGTAAAGAAGTGATGAAACAGATAATGTAAAAGGTTAAAAGACTTTAAGAACACACAGACAACAATAACTTTTATAGACAATTTAATAATTTAATTTAACAATGACAGCAACACAGAACCTGAGGACAAACCATGGCCAGGTGGCAGCAGTAGGCTTCCCACTGACCCCCTGCCCTGTCCCTGGATCTTTTTTTTCAAGTTGTCCCACTCTTTTTTGGCCTGTTGTGGCTCAACTTCACCCTCCAGGCCCGTTTTTTGCAGGATTGTTCTAAACAAGAGAAACGAGAAGAGATAAACACACAAGGATCACTACTATCACAACTATAAGATTAAAAAAAAGTGACATCTGGGCATCATTTGATGTGATCAAAAGATTATATTTGTACGTTGGTGTTTGAACAGGACTTCTTTGAACTTGTGTGAATTTTACATACAAATGCAACATGTAAATGGAATTATGTCTCAACTCTTACCTCCATCCGACTGTGGCAGTGTTTTTGGCCCCGGTAAAGAGGTGGTCATTTTGCCCACGGAGTTTTATGCTCCTCGGAGTTTTAACTCCTCTGTATGCTCCCTGCTCCCTAGAACAAAATGACATGTAAAGCATATTTCTGTTATGTCAACAGGCAAAATGACTTTTCTGTATAATTACGCCGGTATTGTTCTTCAAGTGAATTATACTTTAAACTTTATTATACTGTACTGTAAATTAACTATACGTTATTGAGTATTCAAACAAAACGTTTGCAGTATTGACAGCCCAGTACAGCTGGACTGATGTTATTTCTTCAGCTGCATTAAGCTTTGACAGTTCTAATCATTTGTAATAAACTGTATGAGAATAGATTGATCGGATTTGTGAGGGACACGGCTATCAGCACAGTTACAATAAGATGTAGGTTAAAATCAAAAATTGTGACATTTTTATGAAGGCTTTTAATGTTGCTGAACGTCTCGTATCAACAGATTAGCTCTAAGCTTTAGCTTTAGCTGGTCCTACAAATTCCGGTGGCTCCGTTACCGTCACGTATTTTAATAGATGTTCAGTTAAAAAAATAAAAACAAACTACTTACATTTAAAGCTGTACTCAGCACTACTGCCAGCGCTGCTGCTTTCCATTAAAAAATCTGCCTTCTTTCTTCTTCTTCAACTACTAAAAAAAAAGCGAGCAAAGAACCTCGGGAAATCTTAGGCCAGGCGAGGCCACTGAGGATGGTAACGGTGCATCCTCAGAATTCAGGGAAAAGGAGGACGCATTCGAAGGCTGCATTTTAAGGATCCTCAGAATTTTTGCCAAATTGGACAGCCTCCGCGCATCGTTGTGACGTCACCGGCCTTAAAATGCGTCTTTCGAAGGACGCAGCCGCCGAATTGAGACACAGCTAATGTGTCCTTTAAACATACTGAAATCATCAACACACCACCAAATATGGATCACAGTTGATCTGGTTCTACTTCGTATCTTACTATGTCAGACAGAAATGAAGAAATAGTGTACAAAAAAACTTATGGACATGAGTAATGCTTCCCCTGACAGCCCTAACATGTCCTTTGAGGCAGGAGACAGCACTCTGAGCCTTTCAGGTTACAACTCAGAGATGCTAACCTAACAAAGGCGAGACCACTTACTCCCTCTAATAAAAGGCACTCTTTCTTGACTTCCTTTCAAACTTTGACTATAGCAGGTTACACTTTTAACATGTTCCTTACCAGTAAAGTAGAATAAAGTTAAAATGTATAAGCTAAGTAAAATAATGAAAAACAGTTTAGATAAAAGTAAAAGGTCTCAAGGAGCTTGTTCTAATAAAGTGAGTGCATACTTTCACAGCCTGCTCCAAAAACCACAAAAAAGTAGGATAAAGCATTTTTCCCTACTGCTGTGACCCCTTAACAGTTATAGCAGCAACCCATATACCATGACTCGTGCAGGTGAGCATATACGTATATGTGCATGTTTGTAAGG
Source organism: Fundulus diaphanus (assembly GCA_037039145.1). Classification (NCBI taxonomy): domain Eukaryota; kingdom Metazoa; phylum Chordata; class Actinopteri; order Cyprinodontiformes; family Fundulidae; genus Fundulus; species Fundulus diaphanus. The sequence goes on from CM073143.1 coordinate 39,536,716, forward strand.
AAGGGCACTCTGAAAGAGTTTGAAACTTGGGCTCTGTTCAGCATATCATACATCATTGTTGATGTGGGCTACGGCTGCTCAGGCAACCTATTTCTGGAAGACCTACCTATGGCATAGAACCAAGTTTATACTTACAGGTTCCTGCCGCAGTGCTGTATTTTGCTGTGGTCCCAGTGGCTGCTTTTGGCCTTTCAAAGACATCAGAGAAGCCTATAAAGTCCAACTTCATAAGGTGTCCCAAATATGACAAGAAGAGTAGCATAAACACAGATTCTGCACACACAGCTCCCAATTATTTTGTCAGACTTTCTATCAAAGATACAGTTTTTGTAGCAAGTTGTAGGTAAAACATCCGGTAGTTCAAAAAGTCAAATGAAGCATCACAAATGTAAAAGCATAAAAACATGACCATCACAGAGCAGTGAGAAATATTAATATGAAATTTAGAAAGACACAATCTGAAAAAAGCTAGAAATGATAAAGCCATCTTGGGCTTTCATGAGTTAGTTGTAGTAAACAGTGATGTTTTCAGTGCTGATTTAAAGAAGCCAAAGGTTTCTGCACATCTCATATTTCCAGGTAGTTGGTTTTACAGCAGAGCAGCATAGAAACTAAGAGCTGGCTTCCCCTGCTGAGTTGGTTTACATGGGCCATACATAGCTGAGAACTTAATAATAATCAAGCTCCATCATATATCAGAGCTCTGATTACCCCGTATGTTCCTAATAGAGCACTTTGTTCTCAGACTGCAGGTCTATTGATGGTTCCTAGAGTCTCTAAAAGTAGACTGGGAGGCAGATCTTTTGGTTATCAGGCTCCTCTCCTGTGGAACCAACTCCCAGTTTTGGTCCGTGAGGCAGACACCCTGTCTACTTTTAAGACTAATCTTAAAACTTTCCTTTTTGACAAAGCTTATAGTTAGAGTGGCTCATGTTACCCTGAGCTACCTCTATAGTTATGCTGCTATAGGCTTAGGCTACTGGAGGACATCAGGGCCTATTTTTCTCACTCTACTGATTTCTACTGTTCTCCAGTCTACTGTTCTCCAGATTTGCAGTGCATTACATTGAAATGACTGTTGTCATTTCAGCTTTTAACTTTTTGTTCTCTCTCTTTTTTCTTCATAGTAGGTACGTTCTGTTGACTGTGAAATCATCCAGGGAGGACAGATCACCGACTATTACCATCTAATGTAGAACAGATTACTAGATCAATGTGTGCTTCTGTGATTTTTTGTCTGTCTTGTTGTGTCTCTGCTCTGTCTTCTGTAACCCCCAGTCGGTCGAGGCAGATGACCGTTCATACTGAGCCCGGTTCTGCTAGAGGTTTTTCCTTCCCGCTAACGGGTGTTTTTTCTTTCCACTGTCGCTTCATGCTTGCTCAGTATGAGGGATTGCTGCAAAGCCATGGACAATGCAGACGACTCTCCCTGTAGCTCTACGCTTCTCCAGGAGTGAATGCTGCTTGTCGGGACTTTGAAGCAATCAACTGGTTCCCTTATGTAGGAAATCTTTGACCAATCTGTATAATCTGACCCAATCTGTATAATATGATTGAACTTAACTTTGTAAAGTGCCTTGAGATGACATATTTCATGAATTGGCGCTATATAAATAAAATTGAATTGAATTGAGTAATTGAAGCGCCCTGTGGGCACCGTGTAAGCGGTGTCCTTGGCAGCATGGCCTCAGTAAATCGTCTCCCTCTGAAATGTTTGTGATGTATGTGATGGCGGTTGTGCTGAAACAGTAATTTCCCTCTGGGATTATTAAAGTATTTCTGATTCTGATTCTGATTCTGAAATACACTTTATTGCAAAGCACTATGCCCATTAGATTTACTGACATTGACAAAGAAAATGATGTCATGTACAGTGGGTACGGAAAGTATTCAGACACCTTTAAATTTTTCACTCTTTGTTTCATTGCAGCCATTTGCTGAAATCAAAAAAGTTTTATTTCTCATCAATGTCACTCAGCTCCCCATCTTGACAGAAAACAATCTAATCAAAAATTGCTAATTTATTAAAAAAGAAAAACTGAAATGTCACATGGTCATAAGTATTCAGACCCTTTGCTCAGTATTGAGCAGAAGCACCCTTTTGAGCTAGTACAGCCATAAGTCTTCTTGGGAATGACGCAACAAGTTTTTCACACCTGGATTTGGGGATCCTCTGCCAATCTTCCTTACAGATCCTCTCCAGTTCCGTCAGGTTGGATGGTGAATGTTGGTGGACAGCCATTTTCAGGTCTCTCCAGAGATGCTCAATTGGGTTTAAGTCAGGGCTCTGGCTGGGCCAGTCAAGAATGGTCACAGAATTGTTTCGAAGCCACTCCTTTGTTATTTTAGCTGTGTGCTTAGGGTCATTGTCTTGTTGGAAGGTGAACCTTCGGCCCAGTCTGAGGTCCTGAGCACTCTGGATGAGGTTTTCTTCCAGGATATCTCTGTACTTGGCCGCATTCATCTTTCCTTCAATTACAACCAGTCGTCCTGTCTCTGCAGCTGAAAAACACCCCCAAAGCATGATGCTGCCACCACCATGTTTCACTGTTGGGATTGTATTGGGCAGGTGATGAGCAGTGCCTGGTTTTCTCCACACATACCGCTTAGAATTAATGGTAAAAAGTTCAATCTTCGTCTCATCAGACCAGAGAATCTGATTTCTCATAGTCTGGGAGTCCTTCATGTGTTTTTTGGCAAACTCTGTGCGGGCTGTCATATGTCTTGCACTGAGGAGAGGCTCCCGTCGGGCCACTGTACCATAAAGCTCCGACTGGTGGAGGGCTGCAGTGATAGTTGACTTTGTGGAACTTTCTCCCATCTCCCTACTGCATCTCTGGATCTCACCCACAGTGATCTATGGGTTCTTCTTTACAGGCTCTTCTCACATGATTGCTCAGTTTGGCTGGACGGCCAGGTCTAGGAAGAGTTCTGGTTGTCCCAAACTTCTTCCATTTTAGGATTATGGAGGCCACTGTGCTCTTAGGAACCTTGAGTGCCGCAGAAATTCTTTTGTAACCTTGGCCAGATCTGTGTCTTGCCACAATTCTGTCTCTGAGCTCCTCGGGCAGTTCCTTTGACCTCATGATTCTCATTTGCTCTGACATGCACTGTGAGCTGTAAGGTCTTATATAGAGAGGTGTGTGCCTTTCCCAATCAAGTCCAATCAGTTTAATTAAACACAGCTGGACTCCAATGAAGGAGTAGAACCATCTCAAGGAGGATCAAAAGAAATGGACAGCATGTGAGTTAAATATGAGTGTCATAGCAAAGGGTCTAAATACTTATGACCTATAGCAGCACTGCTCTGGAAAGTTTTGAAGAGTAAAGAGCCGATAAAACAGTGAAGCTCTCAATGTACAGTACAGACCAAAAGTTTGGACAGACCTTCTCATTCAAAGAGTTTTCTTTATTTTCATGACTATGAAAATTGTAGATTCACACTGAAGGCATCAAAACTATGAATTAACAGATGTGGAATTATATACTTAACAAAAAAGTGTGAAACAACTGAAAATATGTCTTATATTCTAGGTTCTTCAAAGTAGCCACCTTTTGCTTTGATTACTGCTTCGCACACTCTTGGCATTCTCTTGATGAGCTTCAAGAGATAGTCACCTGAAATGGTCTTCCAATAGTCTTGAAGGAGTTCCCAGAGATGCTTAGCACTTGTTGGCCCTTTTGCCTTCACTCTGCGGTCCAGCTCACCTCAAACCATCTCGATTGGGTTCAGGTCCGGTGATTGTGGAGGCCAGGTCATCTGCCGAAGCTCATCAAGAGAAAGCCAAGAGTGTGCGAAGCAGTAATCAAAGCAAAAGGTGGCTACTTTGAAGAACCTAGAATATAAGACATATTTTCAGTTGTTTCACACTTTTTTGTTAAGTATATAACTCCACATGTGTTAATTCCTAGTTTTGATGCCTTCAGTGTGAATCTACAATTTTCATAGCTACTAGTTGCTGTCTAATGTTATCATAGCCTATGCTATCATAATTGTAGACTACTTACCCTTTTAGTAACAATGAAACATCCCGTTGTGATAAACTCCACAGCAGAATCTAGGCCACAAATCCTGGCTGAGTCCATTTATATCCCTCAAGGCTTTTGTAGGCTTTCAGCGATTCTCCGGTGAAGTGGGAGGGAAAGTTGATTATGTAGTTGTAAATGTCCGGGTATTCCAAATTCAGGAGTCCAAATTCACCGGCTACTTGATCAATTGTTTTAAAAAGCACACTAGGAACTAAATATGGATCAATAATTTTTAGTCTGTTGAGTTTAGTTGTGTATCACTGTATATCGCTTTCAGAAAGTTGACTACTCCCATCCATGCCTCTCATTAATTTCTATGCTTCCTGATCCTGCCAATATGGCGCTGTGAACCAAATTCGTCACGTGATTTCCGGAGCGCAATTATAATCTTACTGTTTATTATTTTGCTCCTCTGGAAATAAGCTTCTGTTTGGAGGCCTAAACATATTCAAAATATCACCAGACGTGAAATTTTAGTATTTTAATGGAATTCAAAATGGGCGTGGCCAAACGGCTCCATCGTGCCTCCCAACATGAGATAGAGAAATTGGTAAGTCCTAGAAACTTGAAATTCGGTGTATAGGTAGATCTCCCCGATTCAAGAAAAACCGTGTCTTGGAGGTATGCCCTAAAGCCAACAGGAAGTAGGCCATTTTGGGTCAGTGTCATTTTTGCCAAATTTTCATTTTCATACATTTCAAACTTTAACAAACTCGTCCTAGTGATTTTGAACTGTCTGCTTCAAATTTGGTCAGTGTAAAGTCCAGGCATGGGGGATTAAGAATAATCAAAATCTTAGGTTTTCGTGCATCTTGAAAGGGTGGGGCAAGGCTCAAAGTTGACCTTCTTGGCAGAGAATTTCAAACGCTGTAACTTTTATATGGAATGGCCAAATGGAACCAAATTTGGTATTATTTATCCCTCTCAGATACCCAACGATCCTATGTGGTGAAATGCTGACATCATCAAAAAACCAGGCGACTTGCCGGGACTGGGGCTGACACTTCTGCCCTCCCTGGGAATGGGTGGGGGTGTGTGGCTAGGGCATGGAGGGGGAAGGATTGGGGGTGATAAATATTCTGGATTTATTTGGGGGGAGGGGGGGGGTGGGCTCTGGTTGACTGGCCAGTCCGGATCATGTTGGCGCTATCCTCGGTGGCTTGTCCCGTGGGCCGTCTTCCTTTGGGGTTGGCACCTAGACCTGGGAATATGGGATGTATGTGATGAATGCAAATGTATGTACGGCGTCACCTCCCTTTTTATTTACTGGTGTGTTTGTGGGTTGTGTGTGGGGGCACTGGGGTGGGAGTGAGTGAATGAGACTGTGTTTTTTTTTCAGATTGGGTTTGAACTGCTCCCTCTCCTAAGGACATCTCAAGTCTCTGCTTAGTGCGGAGCCCATTCCCCCTGTCCTGCCCCCTTCCGCTGGCTGGCGCCTTGGCCCGCTGGTGCATTGGTGGTACTCGGTGTCTGGGGATGGGTGCCCGGGCACGTGCCAGCTCACTCCTGGCAGGTGCTTCGTGGGGCCTGGCCCCCCGGGGCTTGGTCGGGGTCCCCGCCATGGGGCGGGGCGCCCCTGGGGCCTCAGGTCCCTGGGGTTCATGACCAGTTCCACCACGGCGTAGCCGGCTGCTGGCGGAGCCCACGGGCTCGTCCCCGCGGCTCCTGGGGGCTTCGGCATTGCAGTGGCTGGGGGCCGTCTCCCCTCTTCCCTCGGTGGGGGGAGGGGGGGTTGGGGGGCGGATTTCCTGTGTTGGCCCCTCTTGGGCACCTTTACTTTGGGGGTCCCTTTGGGCATCTGGGGTTTTGAGTCCCCTGGCGCCTGCCTCGGTGCTCTGGGGGGGCGGGTCTTTGGCTCTTCACAACCACTATTAAGCATTTTCCCCATGGATAAACCTTACACACACAAGCACACTCTCACAAACATCTACAGGTACTTGGATCTGGTTACTTACATACTCACCGATTTTTATCTTCAGCTACCACTTTATACATTTTGTATTGATTAATACTTTATACATTGTATACACTGTGTAATACTGTATGTATTATACTTCAGTGATGGTATCAAGGTGTTGCTGTATTGTATCTGTAGTTCTATATCAGTTGGTTGTGCTGTTCTTTTTACATCTCTCTTTGCAGGTGATCAAGCAGACTGATGAAGTTTTGTCAATCTCTCTCTTCTATCTCCTCTTTGTTTCACTTTTTATCCTTTTTTTCTTCTTCTCATTTTCTCTCCTCTTCTACTTTTCTCAATGTAGTGTCCACATAACATGAATTATTCCCTACATAAATCATAATAAAACTATTTACATATATAAATCAAGCAGAGTACTATGGTGAAAGCGATAATGCTCCACTTGTGAGAATAAAATCTGTTTGGCTCTTTCTGGCATTAAGACAACAATTCTTATTGCCATGTTGCCAGACAGGACACTATAAAAAAAGAAAAAAAGGAAGGTATCCTCAGCTAGCTTAGTAACATTTGAAGCAAGTGAAGTTTAAACCTTTTCATCTGAGGTTTAGGAAGCAAATGCACTTATTTACATCTGCAGCTGCAGATGTATGAATGCTTGTAACACTGTTAAAGGTATGCTATGCAACATTTTTCAGTTAATTAATGTGTTCCATACCGTTTTGGATGATTAAATGAGTCATTTCAGGTCGAACAAAGGTTTTCTCGGCCGCCCTGGGGGTCTGTGCGGGAAATACCGCACTTGTGATGCAAGAGCCCTCGGCCCGCACACACAGAAGTCTCGCTTTACGGCGAGAACTCCATGTGTTTTTGTCCTGCCATTCACTATATGCACGCGCGAAAGCAACAACAAAGAACCGCGTGTTAACGTCAAATAAACATGCAAGCATATCGAGTTTTATTATTATTATTATTATTTTTTTTTTTTTTTATGTTGGCGAGACGCTACCGCGGCGGCCGCGGCGAGGCGGCGGCGGTAGCGTCTCGCCAACATAAAAAAAATAAATAATAAAACTGGCAAGGCGGCGGCGGCAGCGGCGGCTTGGCGAGGCGGCGGCGGCTTGGCGAGGCGGCGAGGCGGCGGCGGCGGCTTGGCGAGGCGGCGGCTTGGCGAGGCGGCGCTGCGGGAAGCTTGATGTTCATACCTTCACTGTGTTAGTCATTGTTTGTACTGCCGTTTTTTCCACTTTTCGTTGCGTTCGCCTGTCTGCTAAGCTCAAAACAACCGCGCCTGGCTTGACGGAGAAACCAGAACAGCTGAGCATCTTTACGACAGTGCACTTTTACTTTCGCCCTCTGGGGGGAGCCTCGCTGGAAAATCAACCCCGGTTGCATAGTATACCTTTAAGGGCTAGCATTCATAAAGGCATGCATTGAAGTTTGCCACTCAATAAATGGGGAGAAGCTTTACTAATCTTACTAAACATTTTTTTTCTCCTTTAATGTTCAACTTTTAGGTTTTGGTTGAACCATATATTTTGTAGGCACCTACTCTATCTCCCATCATTTAGCTTCTTAGGAAGAAGAAAGCTAAATTAGATTTGGTGGGCTGCACCAGTTAGGGTTAGGGTTTAACCAAATGTGATACAACTGTTCAATCTGAACAGATTGAAGGTTTTCAAATGTTTGGCCTTATAATGTGTTAATTAATAGGTTATTTCTTGTTGCTATGGATTAAGACTTCATCTTTAAGCTATTAAAACAACAGTCAAAGATGCTCATCCTTGGATGTATAAGATGCTTTCATTATCATTACTTCTTTAACTCTTTCTTAAGATCCGTAACTTGGCTTAAATCCTCCATACTGTCAAATTCAGTAAATTAGAATATGCTTTTTGTCAGTTTAAAAGTACCTTTTGAAAAAATCAACCTTTGAGTCCATATTAAACATACTTTTCATTAAGCCCCCATTACTGCATGACAAATGTAGAGTCTTATTGGTCTAATGCAATATTGTAATATTAAATATTTTGTTTTTTTTAGCTGGAGGTGGAAAGAAAATGATAATAAACAGTCTAATGATGTTTTATAGCCTTTATTGCTGTGTTAATCTATATAATGTTTCATTTAGTGAACCGAGTTACTGAAATAAATTAAGTTTTCAGTAATATTCTAATTTATTGAATGTGACTGTAGATATATGGCTTATACAACAACAGGCTGCACCTCGCCACAACACCTATGCATGCAAACACATGCGTCGCTGTTTTTGTGTCTTATCTTTTTTCTCCTCATGTTTCTTCCATTCATTTTTCATTTGCAGGTCCAACATAAGTTTTCTTTAGCGAGGCCAGCAGTATTCGGATGTAATTACAGCCATGTGTAGCTGAATAACAGGCGTGCATATGAGTGTTTATTTGAGGTATTTCTGGTATCATAGAAATGTTGGCAGATTCTGTATGCTTAATCCTTCAAATCCCATGGGGACCTATTAGTGTGGTCAGACTGTGGTCAGCTGAGCAGGAGGCTGGCAGAACTTAAGTGTTTATTTATTAAGAAAAATAATTACAGATTCAGTAATAACTCTCTTCTGCACAGAGAACTGTCTATGTATTTATCTATGTATACCTGTGGGTAGAGTGAGTCACGTGGCACAGACAGAGACACCATTCACACTTGGCACTAAGTGTTAATGGTGTCTTAAAGCAGTATTTAAACTTAGTGAACTTTGATTTTATTGGATCCTGAGTGATCCAATAAAATCATCTCAGATCTCCACTCAGTGTGGAGCCCATCCCCGCTGGTGTGTTGGTGGTCCTCAGTGTCCGGGGCCAGGGGCTCGGGTGTGTACTGGGTCACTTCTGGCGGCTGCTTCGCAGAGCCTTGGCCCCGTGGCTCTGGCCTCGGGTCTCTGGGCCCATTGCTGGACCCGTTCTGGCGTAGTTGGCTGCTGGCGGCTTCAACTCTGTGGCTGTTGGGGATTTCCTGGGGCTTATCTCTGCTCTTCCCTGGGATGGGGAAGGCAGCTATCACTGTATTTTTCCCTCTTGGGCACCTTTGCTCTGGGGGCACTTTCGGGTGTCTGGGGTTCTAGTTTCCCCAGAGTCTGGTTCAGCGCGCTGGGGGGTGGGTCTTTGGCTCCTCACAATCACTTTTGAAAATTTTTCTTGGATAAACCTTACATACACAAATGCACTCTCAAAAATACTTACAAGTGCTTTGATTTGAGTGTTTACGGACTCACTTTTATACAGAAAACCCCTATTGTTAGCTAAGGTGTCACTTTATACATCTCGTATTAAATACAGTGTATTTTTCCAATGATGTTATCAAGGTGTTGGTTGTTTGTACCTGTAATACTTTATCAGTTTTTGCTTCTCTTTTTATATCTCTCTTTGCAAGTGTAGAAACAGACTCTGAGGATATTATCTTGTTCTCTCCTTGAACTTGAAGTAGTCCCAGAATAAAATATATATATAAATCAAGTGGAGCACTATAGCGAAAGCTAAGATAGCGCTTCCTAATGCTACACTGCCAGACAGGACATGTTAAAAAAGAAAGAAGAGCTGTTGTTGGGCCTTCTTCACCAGGTGAGTGGTGTTCACATGCCAGGAGAGGTCAGAGGAAATGTTGATGCCCAGGAACCTTATGCTTACTACACCGCCTCCCAATGTAATGCTCCCCAGAGAGGAGCATGTTCAATCTTCCTGGACCCCCTGTAGTCCACTATGACCTCCGTGGACTTGTGGGTATTCAGGATGAGGTTGTTCCTGGAGCACCACTGTGTCAGATTGTGGACCTCCTCTCTGTAGTTGGTCTCATTGTTGTTGGATATGAGACCCACCTCAGTGGTGTGGTCCACACACTTCACAACCATGTTTGTGGGGTGGATAGCAGTTGTGTGTGAAGTGGGTGAAGAGTGCAGAAATGAGTACAGGGCTATAGTACTAACCAGTTTAAAAACAGTCTGAAAAAGAAACTGTTACCTCTTGTTACTATATTGACAGCTCTTTTTAATCTTTTTATCTTTACAAAACAACATGTTTAAATAATAAGTCCTACTGTATGAATATTAAGGAATCTTTAAGTCATGAACCACTTAAAAAGCTTCAAGTAGAGACAAACACACCTGCAGGCAGTTTCTAAACTCTAAAGCAGACATGTTTACTGACATATAGATGTGACATTTCTTCACATGTGGACCTGAGCCTTTAGCTCTATATCTTTCTATGTGATGTCCTTATGTGGTTCCCTCTGTCAGCTCCTCTCTCTCCCTCCATACAAGGCTGGAATTCAAACTCCTCCTGACAGGCCCTAGACATTTTCAAGCAAGGAAAGCTTTTTGTGTTTGTGTCAGCCTTCATAAATGTCACTAAAGCATGATTCCACTTAATGATAGTCATGGAGACTCTGCAGCAACTTCTCAGTTTCTTGTGTGAGGATATGTGTGGGTGTGGGCAGGAGGGATTTCATCTGTCCAGCGTAAGTGTCATTAAGACAATACAGCAGACTCTGTCAAACCCTACATGGTCTTAAGTGTGATGGTATTCCCTCAGCCCACACACTGAGATCATTAAACTAAAGCATGAATTCCAGGGGCAGGTTAGGATATCTTCAACATTTTTCTGCTATTACATTTCTATTACATTTAGTTGTTTTTCCTTTTATCCTTGATGGTTATTTCTTTGCTAATGGAATCACAGTTTAATATACCACCTACTGGGGCTGTCAGCTGCTTTCAGACAACAATTCACCAGAACTGCACTCATGGGAGACATGTGATACACATATATCATATGTGTATCACATGTCCTGGAAACATGCAGCTGTAGTTGTGCCCTGATGAAAAAATCCTACATGATATCATAATACAAACTTAACAGAGTTAATAGTTTGCTCTAAATCCCATTTCCCAACCCCACCGACCTACATAATGTAGCTGTTCCTGGAGTTATACATTAGTTGCATGTTTGAACTTTGCTGCCACTGACTTTATTGATGCAAGTTGTACATAAAGTTTTGTAACACACACTTAGCAAGTGCCATTTCAATCAGCACAACAATTTCATCATTTCTGTCTATATCAGAAAAAATTGGACATTTACTAGATGTTTAAAACTTGAATGAGATTTCTCCTAAATTTAGGGAGTTTAGGTAGAAGGTGGCAGCCCCTTCCTGGGTCACCTTACCGTGGTGGAGGGGTTTGAGTGTCCCAATGACCCTAGGAGCTATGCTGTCAAGGGCTTTAAGCCCTTAGTAGGGTCACCCAAGGCAGACAGGTCCTAGGTGAGGGACCAGACAAAGAGCAGCCTAAAACCCCCTTATGATGAATACAATAAATGGATGTCGTGTTCCCTCGCCCGGACGCGGGTCACCGGGGCCCCACTCTGGAGCCAGGCCTGGAGGCGGGGCACGTTGGCGAGCGCCTGGTGGCCGGGCTTTTACCCATGGAGCCCGGCCGGGCTCAGCCCGAAGAGATGACATGGGTCCCCCTTCCAATGGGCTCACCACCTATCGGAGGGGCCAAAGGGGTCGGGTGCATTGTGCAATGACTGGCAGTAGAGGGCGGGGACCTTGGCGTTCCGATCCTCGGCTGCAGAACCTGGCTCTTGGGATGTGGAATGTCACCTCTATGGTGGGGAAGGAGCCTGAGCTAGTGCGCGAGGTTGAGAGGTTCCGACTAGAGATAGTCGGACTCACCTCGACGCATGGCTCTGGCTCTGGAACCAGTCTCCTTGAGAGGGGTTGGGCATTCTTTCACTCTGGGGTTGCCCCTGGTGAGAGGCGCCGAGCTGGAGTGGGCATACTTGTTGCCCCTCATCTCAGTGCCTGCACGTTGGGGTCCACCCCAGTGAACGAGAGGGTGGCCTCCCTCCGCATTCGTGTGGGGGGACGGACTCTGACTGTTGTATGTGCTTATGCGCCAAACAGCAGTTCAGATTACCCACCCTTTTTGGGGTCCTTGGAGGGGGTACTGGAGAGTGCCCCTCCTGGGGACTCCCTCGTTTTGCTGGGGGACTTCAACGCTCACGTGGGCAATGACAGTGGGACCTGGAGGGGCGTGGTTGGGAGGAATGGCCCATCCGATCTGAACTCGAGTGTTGTTCTGTTGTTGGACTTCTGTGCTCGTCATGGATTGTCCATCACGAACACCATGTTCAAGCATAAGGGTTTCCACATGTGCTCTTGGCACCAGGACACCCTAGGCCGCAGTTCAATGATCGACTTTGTTGTCGTTTCATCTGACCTGCGGCCGCATGTCTTGGACACTCGGGTGAAGAGAGGGGCGGAGCTCTCCACCGACCACTACCTGGTGGTGAGCTGGCTCCGATGGTGGGGGAGGAAGCCGGTCAGTCCTGGCAGGCCCAAACGTACTGTGAGGGTCTGCTGGGAACGTCTGGCAGAGTCCCCCGTGAGACGGAGCTTTAACTCTCACCTCCGGGAGAGTTTTGAACACGTCCCAAGGGAGGCGGGGGACACTGAGTCTGAATGGACCATGTTCCGCGCCTCTATTGTTGAGGCGGCTAGTCGGAGCTGTGGCCGCAAGGTTGGCGGTGCATGTCGTGGCGGCAACCCTCGAACACGCTGGTGGACACCGGCGGTAAGGGAAGCCGTCAAGCTGAAGAAGGAGTCCTATCGGGTTTTATTGGCCTGTGGGACTCCGGACGCAGCTGATGTGTACCGGCAGTCAAAGCGGCGGGCGGCTTGGCTGGTCGCCGAAGCAAAAACCAGGGCGTGGGAAGAGTTCGGAGAGGCCATGGAGAAAGACTTCCGTACGGCTTCGAAGCGATTCTGGTCCACTATCCGGTGTCTCAGGAGGGGGAAGCAGTGCAGTATCAACACTGGTTATAGTGGGGGTGGTGTGCTGCTGACCTCGACTAGGGACGTCGTGAGTCGGTGGGCGGAATACTTTGAAGACCTCCTTAATCCTACCAACACATCTTCCATTGCGGAAGCAGAGCCTGGGGACTCTGGGTCGGGTTCTCCCATCTCTGGTGCTGAAGTCGCCGAGGTTGTTAAAAGCTCCTCGTTGGTAAGGCCCCGGGGGTGGATGAGATTCGCCCTTAGTACCTTAAGGCTCTGGATGTTGTGGGGCTGTGTTGGTTAACGCGGCTCTGCAGCATTGCGTGGACATCGGGGGCAGTTCCCCTGGATTGGCAGACTGGGGTGGTGGTCCCCCTATTTAAAAAGGGGGACCGGAGGGTGTGTTCCAATTACAGAGGAATCACACTCTTAAGCCTCCCTGGTAAGGTCTATTCTGGGGTTCTGGAAAGGAGGGTCCGTCGGATAGTCGAATCTGTGCTTTGTGGATCTGGAGAAGGCATTCGACTGTGTCCCTCGAGGGATCCTGTGGGGGGGTACTCCGGGAGTATGGAGTACCGGGCCCTTTAATAAGGGCTGTCAGGTCTCTGTATGACCGGTGTCAGAGTCTGGTCCGCATTGCTGGCAGTAAGTCGGACTCGTTTCCGGTGAGAGTTGTACTCCGCCAAGGTTGCCCTTTGTCACCGATTCTGTTCATAACTTTTATGGACAGAATTTCTAGGCGCAGCCAAGGTGTTGAGGGGATCCGTTTTGGTGGCCTTAGGATTACGTCTCTGCTATTCGCAGATGACGTGGTCCTATTGGCTTCATCAGGGCGTGATCTACAGCTCTCACTAGAGCGGTTCACAGCCGAGTGTTAAGCGGTCGGGATGAGAATCAGTGCCTCCAAATCCGAGACCATGGTCTTGAACCAGAAAAGGGTAGAGTGCCTCCTCCGGGTTGGGGAGGATGTGCTACCCCTAGTGGAAGAGATCAAGTATCTTGGGGTCTTATTCACGAATGAGGGGAAGATGGAGCGGGAGATCCACAGGCGGATTGGTGCGGCGTCTGCTGTGAAGCGGGCGCTGTACCGATCCGTTGTGGTGAAGAGAGAGCTGAGCCAAAAGGCGAAGCTCTCGATTTACCGGTCGATCTACGTTCCTACCCTCATCTATGGTCACAAGCTTTGGGTCGTGACCGAAAGAACGAGATCCCGGATACAAGCGGCCGAAATGAGTTTTCTCCGTAGTGTGTCTGGGCTCTCCCTTAGAGATAGGGTCAGGAGCTCAGTCATCCGGGGAGGACTCAGAGTAGAGCCGCTGCTCCTCCACGTCGAGAGGAGCCAGTTGAGGTGGCTCGGGCATCTGATTAGGATGCCTCCTGGACGCCTACCTGGTGAGGTGTTCCGGTCACGTCCCACCGGGAGGAGACCCAGAGGGAGACCCAGGACACGCTGGAGGGACTATGTCTCTCGGCTGGCCTGGGAACGCCTTGGGATCCCCCCGGAGGAGCTGGCCCAAGTGGCTGGGGAGAGGGACGTCTGGGCCTCCCTACTGAAGCTGCTACCCCCGCGACCCGACCCCGGATAAGTGGAAGACAATGGATGGATGGATGGATGGAGGTAGAATTTAGCCTTATTTAAACATGGAGGTCAATGGAGAAACCAAAACAATGCTGAGTAGGCTGAAAGGAAAACCTAGAGCCTGGCACGTTCAGTTCAAGGGTTTTATGATGTGTTATAGGATGTTTAAGCTAGGTTCCAGCTGACAAATAAATAATTAAGATTTTTTAAGGAACATAGTATACAAATTGTCTTTAGTCATCTTCACATAAATTCGAGAAAATGTTTCTGGTCTGATTTGTATATGCAATAAAATCACCATGTCCTTGGTTTGGTAGGATGGATAAAGGGTTGCCAGTGTAATAATTTTTTCCTTTGTCTTAGTATGTTGGTGATGATGCTCAGTCATCCAGTACATGGCAAATTCAAAAATGGTTTTCAAAAAATTCTGTTGTTTTTGTTTTTAACCTTTTTTGAATGACCTCTATGCTTAGAAATTCTGGATTTAAATGGGTAACAAACATGGTTGGAAAAGTCTTTAGGTCATCCAGATTTAAAGGTACTGCTTGTCTCCTGCCATATTTCCTGCCTGAGCATCCAGGCAAATTGCATAAAGATTGCACAAAGATCAAGATAAACCTTAGACAGGTTTATCTTGATCTTTATGCAATCTTTATGCAAGCTCTGGGAAAATAAAGTTTTCTCTATTCTGTTTCAACCACATCTGATTGTAATATAGCTTCTACTGAAAATAACACTACTATGTGCATTATAAATGTCCATGCAAAGTGTTTCTTAATATGAAACTTGTAGCCACTAAATGGATTTTATTATAACAAAATATTTACACATCTAAAATCTGACTCCACCTCCTCCTGCTAACTCCAGCAGCAGCGGAACCCAGTACAGCCGAGCACCTGGAGTCTTCCAGTCGGTTGTAAACCCTAACAATTTAAAGAATTCACACATGGGAGTCCTATCAAAACAGCAGCAGACAATATAATATATTAATTGGAATAAATTCTTATACATTTAAAGAATTGTGTGTGGATATTTTCATTTGGATTTGGAAAACCAGTCCTAGAGTAAATTTACAGTGTGCTGTTCTTTCAAGCACATGCACACAAACAGCTTACTTTGACGTGGAACTTGAGCACTGCAGTGAGTGGGCGGACTTGGCAGCCTTTTTCTGAGAAAGCAATAGTTGATTGAGTGGGAGCAGGAGAGAGAGAGAGAGAGAGAGACAGAGAGAGAGAGAGAGTTAGTGCGATTATGTAAAGGTTTACATACTTGAAACATGTAAAAATAGAGATTTAGACTCGTCAGTGTTTTTTGCCTGATGCTCACAGAGCAGCCGTTTCTGCATCCAGGGGACCTATCAAACATTTGTTCTTTTATCAATAATGTTCTTGTGTTTCTGATTGTGTGTCTGTGTATACAGTTATTTGCACAGTAATTTTCATCCTCCTGTAAAGTGACTGCTATCTGTCTTTTTTGACTTGAACATTTAAATTTTACTAGATATCAAGGACTTTTTCCATGATTTTTTGGAAATGTTTGTCTGATACATTGATGCATTTGCACAGTAATTCACATCATTTAGTAAAGTGACTGCTGTCTCTGTTTTCACTTGAAAAATTGACATAAATAATTCCTTTGTAGTCCCACAAAAAGGGGATTTGTCTCCGTGTTTATCCCTTCCCTTAGGGAGCAGTGTTCTGCCAACACTGAGGGGTTAAAGGGTCAAGGGCTCAAGTGACAGACTGAGTTTTGAACCACTGACCTTTGGGACCTCTCCAAGATACAAACACCCAGCTCTCAAACCACTAGGGCACCTCTCCCATGTCAGGTGTTCTCTCTGTCAGGGAATCAAACCCCAGTCTCCCACATGATAGGGAGGGATACTCTCCACTATACTAACGAGGAGAGCCCTATTGAGTTCATCAGATACTAAGGACTTTTTGCCCACGTTTGGCTTCCTAGCGAAGTTGTCGGTGCAGTCAACGTGAACATTATATCTTGATTTCTGTCTGTGTGTTTTGTGTGAATTCTGAGCCAGTGTCTCACCAAAATTTCACTGTGGTTACATAATGACAATAAAGACTTTTGATTCTTATTTAATAAAATAGAAATACCTCCAGATTTTATCCTGTAATATAAATGGAAAGAGAAATAGGCAGTGATAATAAATGTCAGAGATGAATTGGAATATTTGAGCTCTGTCAAACAAATCAAATGTGTAGTTTTCTGTAATGGTAGATTCAACAGCAAATATCACTAGACTGTCATATCATACTGTATGCTGTATCAAATACAAATTTGTGAATTTAGGTATACGTCATCATGCAATATTGTAAACTGCTTCCTCAAAAAGATTTGAAGTACATTTAAGAACATATTTGTTCAAGTAAACTGCCATTTACACGATGTTTTCATATTCAACAGTTTAAAGTAATTCTTTTGTCCCTCCTAAGATTAGTATTCGGTTCGAGAGATTCTTTCAGAGACAATATTATAAAAGAGAGTAATGCCTGCACTCCTCAGTTAATCCTGCCTTTTCTTAGTGCAATGAAATTAAATTCTATGACATATTTCAAGATGAAGCTCTGACCATTTCAAAGATAATCTAAAACTGCAACTGTTTGTGGAATTTTTCCTGTGATGAAGTGAACTACTTTCGCATGTTTCATAACGTTAATACTGTACTTGCATAACCCTGTTGTGCTGCCTAAACCAAGCACATGCTGCTGCTTTTTAGGTTTTTATCTATATTCACTATTTTGCCATTATGCATGGGTTTAAGTTATTTAATGCTTATTAAATGACCCTCTGTCTGAATATCAGTCCAAACAGCTGATCTTAAGACAATAGTTGAAAGGGTGATTCGAGAGCTGGCCATCTTAACAGCAAACTCTGCACACAAACTCTTCAAGTTCAAGAATTTATTAACAGAAATAAATGAACATCGAGAGAACGCCACTATAGAATGCTGTTTTTATCTGAATTAACACTATATTTCAATCAACAAATCCTCCCTACAAGGCGATTGAAACTTAACTAACTACTAAGCAAAATGAAGATAAAAAGAAGCTAAGGAACTATGTAGACACAAAAGAAACAAGACAAATAAAATGGTTGAAAACCATCTTCAGAATGATTCAGTGAATCCTGGTTCACTGCAGGTCTAAGTTAGAGAACCAAAGTTCATCTTAAAGAATGTGGAATGAGGTTAAATCAGTTTAATTAATTTAGAACAACATTTGGTATGTGTTTCACAGTTCACGGGGAAAGAGGAAGATAAATCCTAGGGGGCTTGGTACATAGCTGTGTTGGCACCCCCTGCTGTGATGTGCAGTCCCCTAGGGGCCCGTAAAGGTCTCACATTTCAGTGGCTTTAAACTTACAGTCTGATTTTATCCTCCATGGCTTATTGCACAACAACACACTGGTCCTGCTCAAAGAATAAAACTGATTAGTTCTGAAGTTTACCATAAGTCTCATGCCAACAGGATTACTGTTCCAAACAGATAATAACCCTGGCATGGTGAATGAGAATATGTGTTCAGTTTTTTTCTTAAGGAATCTTTCAGATATGCTTCACAGAAGAGAATAACAGTTCTTGTAAAGGAGTGAAATGATACAGCTCTAGTTTGATTCTGCTTGCACTTAGTAATCCAGTGCTAGTATTTCTAGATAATATTTTTTGGGGGGATCTTTAGCATCAGACATGGTTACAGTGGTGTGATACTACTGATTTTTAGCTAGTTCCATCTAGTGCGACAGCCACAGGTTCCTGCTTCCATTCCTGTTGGAGTCAGGATTAGTTAAAGTGACATGCAGACCCATTTTTAATTGATTGTAACTTTGTGATTCAGAACATGTTGTAGTGCCTTTACTATTTGACTGCTAAGAGGATTAGTATAGTGACATGGGCCTTCTGAGACTCATTGTACATCAGGGTGAACCTGCAAGAGGATCTGGCAGTGAAATAGAGAAGATCTGAGAGCTATCACCGCTCAACTTTGACCCCCACCCACAACATAAGGAAGTCATGTCCACAGTGTTGTTCATATTCACCCTCACTACTTTCACCTTCATCTAGCACAGTTTTAAAATGTATTAGAATAAAATTTAAAATGAATTCATCTTCCTAGAGCCCTACATTTAATTTTGATCCCCTGTACCGTTCAGCAGTTTGCATCCACTGATCATGGTAATGAATGTTCCAATAATTTTTGGCTTTCAACGATGTAGTCAAATAGTTATTTTTCCAAGTTGGGATGATGAGACAACTTGCAGCCTCAGTGATTTTCAATAAACATAACACTTTGAATGGTAGGGGCAATGGGTATTTAGTGACTTAGCCACAGTCTGTAAATTGTATCATGGATCAGAGAAAGAATAAAAGCTTAATAAATAGATGTGCAAATTCTTATCTGTGTTGTGTTGTGTGTTCAGGATGATGAAGTGGTCCTACAATGCTCAGCTACAATCCAAAAGGAGCAACAGAAGCTCTGCCTGGCAGCTGAGGGCTTCGGAAACAGACTCTGCTTCCTGGAGTCCATCTCTAACTCCAAGGTACTGAACATTCTTTACGCCCCATTCTTTATTATTAACGAGTGCATAAAAAATTGCATCAACAAAATGACTAATATTAATACTAATTGCTCACACAGTGTTATATTTCAAGTGTTTATTTCCAGGAACTTTCATCATGACTTAGCTGTAATCAAAACTCAATTTCACCCAAAGTTTCAACGTCACATAAGACCAACAATAAAATATTTTTAAACAGAAATTTCAGCCTCCTAAAATGTGTCCCTGTGTACTGCACACAATATGCACCATGAATTGCTGTATCAATGCAGCGTTGCACAAAGGCGATGAGTCTATGGCTCTGCTGAGGTGTATAGGAAGCCCGGAATGCTCTATTGGTAATACTACAGATCTAATGTAGCACAATGGTTTGGCGCTACTACATCAAACATCAATACAAATAATAAAGTAAGGAACCTTATCATTACCATTAAACTGCTGGAAGGACATTCTTGATCCAAAAAACTGTTCCTGAAGAAAAACTGTACTTTTAAGGTTATTTTGAAACGTCTGAGTAGGCATTCTCATTGGCTCACCAGCATCAGCATTTTTTTGACCACATTTCTGCCTGAGCACTCACACACCTTTGTTAAGATCTCTTGACAAGAAATTTTTTTGTTGTTTAGTGAACTGATGAAATGAACAGAAAGCGACAAACAATCAGAGAACGTAATGTTCTGATTGCTGTACCACAGGTATATTTTGAATTTAAGTTATCTCCTAAATAATGTCTAGCAGTAGGAGTCAGTCTTTTCAGCTGCTCCCTTGTTCATGGGTCACCACAGCAAGTCATTATAACTTGCACACAGACTTATTAGAGTTGTTATACCAGATGCCCTTTGGGACGTGAAGGATCTCCTAAATAAAGTGTAAAAGCGTAATATGCACATATTTTAGATGAAATGCTCTTCCAGGATTTATTGCTGTGTCTGTGCTCAGTGGGCCATGACCAACCACTGACTGGGTATATGTTGCTGGTACAGCAAAAACAGATGGCTGGTGGCTTGCACTTGAGTGCACCTGAGCTCAAGTGCGAGCCACTAGAATTGACTCCTGGATAAGTGTCGAGACATTTTCAGAAAGAACTGAGCAAAAGTCCGTTTGCCTCCAATTTAAGCCTGTTTGCTCCTGCTTGTACACTTTTTTCTACCACATCTTTTCCTTCCCTTTGCCTCTCTGTTAATGTACTTGGACACAGAGCTCTGTGAACAGCCAGCCTCCTTAGCAATGAACTTTTGCGTCTTGCCCTCCTTGTGTAAGGTGTCAGTGGTCGTCTTTTTGACAACTGTCAAGTCAGCAGTCTTCCCCATGCTTGTGTAGCCTACAGAACTAGACTGAGAGACCATTTAAAGGCCTTTGCAGGTGTTTTGAGTTAATTAGCTGATTAGAGTGTGGCACCAAGTGTCTTCAATATTGGACCTTTTCACAATATTTTAGATTTTCTGGCGTACTGAATTTGGGGTTTTCATTTGTTGTCAGTAATAATCATCAACATTAAAAGAAATAAACAGTTGAAATATATCAGTCTGTGTGTAATGAATGAATATATTGTGCAAGTTTCACTTTTTGAATGTAATTACTGAAAAAACAATCAACTTTTTCATGATATTCTAATTATATAACCAGCACCTGTATATTTATAAAAAAAATGGGGGGATACTGTCTGTTGTGTCTGCCTGTATATATTATGTACATCCTGTCACAAAAAAAGTTCACCCCAGTAACACGTGATGACAGTATAGAGATTCTATCCACATGAGGCTTTCTATGAAAATAGCACATTTTAGGTACACAGAGACGCTTGAATTTGGGAATACTGTTTGAATAAATGTAAGTTAGATACAAATCAGGCATGGTACAACAAATGTAATAATAAATAGAACAAAACACAATAAAGTAGATAAAAATGAAATCATATGTGAAAAAAGAAAGCCATAGTTGCATAGGAAGATCTTAAATGTTTAAATACTTGGCTGATGGTCACACTCCAACAATTCTGTGCAGATCTGCAGCAGAGCAAAGTCAAAGGGGAACAGGACAAACCAGGGTAATTGTCACTAAATGTTGGCATTGGGCCTGGGATCCTGCACATCTAATGGGGCTCAATGCACTTTTTATGAGAGTGAGCAATTTTAATGTTCCTGCAGGCAAAAGCAGGTGGTTATTGAAAATCCTCCAGACTCCTTGGACATGAACAGTCTGGCAGTTCCAGATGATCTGACTTATAGATTTTGACCTGTGTTGTAAAAGTATGTAAACTGAGCTACTGGCTATTTTCTGACCTTCTCAAGAAACATCTATCCTCCAACTTGGGTCCTTCTACTTACAGAATGTACCTCCAGATCTATCCATCTGTACCTTTGTGCTGGAGCAGTCACTATCTGTACGAGCCCTCCAGGAGATGCTGGCCAACACAGAAGAGAAGACTGAAGGGGTAAGTGTGGAGACACACATTAAATGTTCCAGGGATGAAGAAATTAATGAGAAGATCTTAAAGGGTTGTGGTGAGATATCTCCTGAACAGAGAAAGTAAATTAAACCGAGTTGTTTTGGTTAATGGTCTCTTAACCTGGCAAGCCAGGTTGATGATGTGTAGCACTCTACATACTTCACATCATCGGTCTGGATCTGCTCCCATCTAATCCGTTCGGAGAAAGGACAGACATTCAGCAAAAACTTTCCAAGTTGATTGGGTGAAGTGACACATAGGGCTTGCAAACCAAA
This sequence comes from Fundulus diaphanus, assembly GCA_037039145.1. Classification (NCBI taxonomy): domain Eukaryota; kingdom Metazoa; phylum Chordata; class Actinopteri; order Cyprinodontiformes; family Fundulidae; genus Fundulus; species Fundulus diaphanus. Next base: position 39,558,342 of record CM073143.1, read on the forward strand.
GGTTGGTTTTAGCCAATCACAGTATCAAATGAAAATGTAAGCAGCAGGTGCCATGAGAAACCACAAGTTTAAACTGGTCAAGACCCTTCATATTGTTCTTCTTTCAAACAATAAATCTTGGATTCTGACTAAAGAGATGTGATAGCAGCAGCTACGTGTGCGTCCTCCTGAGCTGTCATGTTTTTTTTTTGGTTTGGCTGTGGGCTCAGCAGCTCTTGCTTTTGTTACAGCTTTATGTCCCATCTTAAACCATAATACTAGAATGTGATTGGCCTAAACCATTTTTGGTTTGGGCTCAAATGATTGAGATAGGAACAGGACAAGATGGATTCTCTTGTGTTAGTGAATGCACAAATACCAAATTTTAATTTGGAAAAAGTACAGGAATATCCCCTAAAGTTGGAATTATCTTTGGCATATTGAGTGGTTTCACCTAAAGCAGCTTTAAAATTCAATATGGCTGTCTTACATATCAAAAACAAAAACATGGATTTATCTTATTGAATCTTTTACACACAGTGCTAGTCATCTTGGGCATATTGCCACAGTGTTTGAAAGTTGAGTATGCAGGGAAATAGTTTTTACAAGTATTATTCACTTGTACTGCTAATAGTAGTTACACTCGGAGATTATGACAATTACTGCTATGAAAAAAGTTGCCATGAAATGTTATGGGAATATTCCAATGTGGCTTTGTGTGTTTTAAATAAATAATAATAACTGGAACCCCAAGGAAATAATTAATTTTCTTTTTTACATTTTTGCAGGATGATTAGCCTAAAGAGTCATTAAAGTGTTGAAGACCCAGTCTTTGTCTAACATAATATTTTAGCAGATTAAAACATGTTAATCTTTTTGGATTTCTCTACTAACATGAGAAATTCATCTGGATTTTGAACCAGCAGGGATACTTGTACCACAGATTAAGAACCACTGATTTTGATCAAATCATATTCATTTGTTGATGACCCAGTTATTAACAAAATAAGGGTTTTTATCCATCTGTTGAGCAATTACACATGTTTTTAGTTATTTATGATGTCTATCAACAAAAAAAAATAAAAAGCTTGGACTCCTCTATACTCAGCCCGCCTTGGTTGCGGGTGAGTGCAGCAGATAGTATGCGGGACATATGGAAGGATAAAACCACACTCCTGTCACTCCTCGGAATAACTGGCCTTTTCGAGGAACTCGAGTGGAACAAACAAGCTGCATTCGCTCAGCTCATCAACAAGCCGCTTCCACCCAGACCACCATTCAGCAGCTCCCCAGTTCCCCGTCGTCTCTGTCACCAACCTCCATGATTCACAGCTTGCCACACGTGTAAGACCTGTTCGGAAGACCACTCCTCCTCCAGCCAAAGCTCCTCATCTCACAGAGTCTCATCTGTGGGATTTTTTATGGGGACAGAGAAGACATATTTCCCCTTTCACCTGCTTCTGTTCCATCTTCCGCCCCCCAAGAGAACATTTCTGTGCCTGTCCATTCCAAGGTAGACGCCGCAGTTTCTGTTCCCGTTGCCTCGGGTTCGGCTGCTGCCTCGGGTTCAGTCTGCACTCCAGAGTTCTGTGTGGAGGGCATCCAGGTGGAACCGCCTCCAATCTCCTCTCCAGTGTCCTGAGAGGAGGGGGTCCAAGTGGTTCCGCCTCTAGTCTGCTCTCCAGTGTCCTGCAAGGAGCGGGTCCAGGTGGATCCACCTCCAGTCTGGTCTCCAGTGTCCTGCGTGGCATGTCTGGATGACATCAAAACCTGGATGACTTTACATTTCCTGCTTTTAAATTCGGACAAGACCGAAGTCGTAATCTTTGGACCTGAGTCCTCAAAAAATAAACTTCTTAATGATTGGATGGCATTAAATTGGCCTCTGGTAATACAGTAAAAAACCTTGGTGTTATTTTTGACCAAGACATGTCATTTAAATCCCATACAGGGTTTCCTTCAGCTAATCTAAAATGCTGCAGCAAGAGTTCTGATAAAAATTAACCAGAAGGATCATATTTCTCCTATTTTAGCTTCCCTTCATTGGCTTCCTGTTAAACCAAGAATAGAATTTAAAATTCTCCTTCTCACATATAAAGCCCTTATATAAAGCTCCATCATACATCAGAGATCTGATTACTCCACATGTTCCTAACAGAGCACTTCGCTCTCAAACTGCAGGTCTACTGGTGGTTCCTAGAGTTTCTAAAAGTAGAATGGGAGACAGATCTTTTAGTTATCAGGCTCCTCTCCTGTGGAACCAACTCCCAGCTTTGGTCCGTATTAGAAACCATGGATGTCAAGAAAGTTTATGTTGTTTGATCTAACGTCAGTGTTAGACAGCTGACTAAAGATTTTAATGTATGATTTAATTCCAATTTACTTAGATTCCTGCACTGCACTCTACTCTGGGCTTAACAAAACTCTAGTGGCTTGAATGCAGCTGCTCTAAAACACTGCTGCTCTTCTTTTAACTGGTACCAGAAATTGAGGGCACATTCTTCCAGTTTTAGCAGCCATTCATTGGCTACTGGTCCACATTCGGATTGATTTTTAAATTCTGTTATTTGTTTTTAAATATCTTCATGGCCTTGGCGTGCTTCATTTGCACACTCCCTCTCATTTGCTCAGGTCAACAGATAAGTTTTTATTAGTCATTGTCATGGTTTTAATATGTTTTGCCCACATGCAGACACAATACGGAAGACCAGCGCAGTTTAAGATGTTTATTAGAAAGTTCAGGCTGCAGAGAGAGACACTATATACAGGATCTATTGAGGTCTGAACGTCAGTGCTGGAGAAACTGTGGGAAGAAAGAGGAGAATGATTATGAGAGGTAGAACCAGAGAGAAGTCTCCAGAAGCCGAGCCGCTTACCATTTAGTTGGGCGAATCTAATCGGGGAAGTAGTGACGAGGGAACTCTGAGGTCCAGTGCTCACGGAGGTTAACTGGTGGCTAGCAACTGGAGGGCGGACTGGTGGTAAGTCGGCGAGGGATCTGGAGCGAACCACGGCAGGCAGAAGATGGTTAAACCAGAGAACGGAGGGAACCAGCAGAGTCCAGGAAAGGGAACCTCGAGCCCGGCTTGGTAATTCCAAGGGAGTAAGAGGGGGAATGCCAAAGAAACATCTGAGCGTTGGGGACTCTTGGGAGGCTGGTTCGTCGAACCAGACGTCAAGGTGGGTGAGTAATCCAAAAACACAAACTAAGAAAAAGCAGGAGATCCAATATTAGTCAGATGCCAGAGATACAAAAACTCACAAGTGCAGATTTCCAGGATCAGGTCCGAGGCCACGTCGTACCACGACTGGGTAAGGCTCTGGCGTCTTCCATCTGTCTGTGCCTTCCTTAAGACGCCAGTGAATCACTGCTCCAACGAGCCGCAGGTGTGGGCCATGCCCCCCAGCTGACTAGAACCACATGTGGAGCAGAGTAGAGCACCAACCACACAGAGAACCCTGACACTACCCCCCCTCAATGGTCGCCTCCCGGCGACCCAGACGATGACGTGGACGGGCGAGAAGCCCAAAAATCACTCAGCAAGTCCTGGTTGGCTACAGCCGAGCCAGAGACCCATGACCGCTCCACAGGATCGCGACCCTCCCATTCGACTAGGTACTGGTGTACCTTACCCCGTCGACGGGCGTCCACGATCCTGCAGACGCGGGGGTTCTGACTGTCCTGGGAGGGTGGAGGGGGTTCGGAAGGAGGGTTCAGCTCACTCTCCAGAACCGGCTTGATCTGTGACATGTGGAACGTGGGGTGGACACGGGAGTGAGGAGGCAGACGTAGACGCACGGAGGTGGGGCTGATGACTGACTCAATCGCGTACGGACCAGTGAACCGAGTTTCTTGGCAGAGGGGTTTGACAGAACGTCCCTGGAGGATAACCAGACTCTCTGACCGGGGTGATATTGGGGAGCAGGTGACCGGTGCTGGTCGGCAAACCTCTTATTCCGCTCTGCGGTGCGAGTGAGAGTGGTGACAGTAGTCCTCCAGGTGTCTTGGCAGTGGCAAATGTAGTTGTTGACGGATGAGAAAAGTATTCGTTGTTCATCTGTGGGTAGTAGTGGTGGCTGATATCCAACCGACCCAGGGTAAAAAGTTGTTCCAATCAGATGGAGAAGACGAAGTGAGACAGCGAAGGGTAGTTTCTAATTGTTGATTCATTTTCTCTGTTTGACCGATCGTTTGGGGGTGGTATCCAGACGTGAAAGTGTAGTGGGCACTGAGAGTGGAACAAAAGTGCCGCCAGACCTGAGAGACGAACTGGGGACCCCGGTCAGAGAGAATGTCAGTGGGTATTCCATGCAGTCTGAAAACATGTTGGATAAGTAACTGGGCTGTTTGCAGGGCGTTGAGTAGCTTGCGGAGTGGTATGAGGTGGCAAGCCTTGGAGAATCTGTCCACTACTGTCAGGATAGTGGACATGCCCTGAGACGAAGGAAGACCCGTGACAAAATCTAAAGCTATATGTGACCACGGGCGTTTCGGAACTGGGAGAGGATTCAATAATCCGGAGGGCGGCTGATTGGACGGCTTATTCAGAGCACAAACAGGACAGGCCAAAACATATTCGCGCACATCTTTAGTCCAAGATGGCCACCAAAAATGACGGGAAACCTGAGACTGGGTCCTATAAATTCCTGGATGGGCGGAGAACTTGGAATCATGACTCCAACGGAGGACATCAGGACGAACGGATCTAGGGACGTAAATTAAACCCGCGGGGCCGGTGCCAGGGTCAGGATCGAGTCGCTGAGCTTGGTTTAACCGGTCCTCTAGCTCCCATCGTAAAGCTCCCACGGTGCAAGTGGGGGGTAGTATGGGTGCTAGTTCCTTCTCCTGTTCTTGAGATGCAAATTGTCGAGACAAAGCGTCAGGCTTGACATTTCTGGAGCCAGGACGGTAGGTGATGGTTAGATTGAATCTGGAGAAGAACAGGGACCAACGGGCTTGACAGGGATTCAGACGTCAGGCAGACTGCAGATAAGCGAGGTTCTTGTGGTCGGTCCAAATGATTATGGGCTGCTCGGATCCCTCTAACCAATGCCGCCACTCCTCTAGTGCTAATTTAATGGCAAGCAGTTCCCTATCCCCTACGTCATAGTTACGCTCGGCTGGAGACAGCCGGCGAGAAAAAAAAAGCGCAAGGGTGAAGTTTATTGTCTAAGTCTTCAGCTGATCCAAAATGCTGCAGCAAGAGTTCTGATGAAAATCAACAAGAGGGATCATATGTCTCCAATTTTAGCTTCCCTTCATTGGCTTCCTGTTAAATCAAGAATAGAATTTAAAATTCTTCTTCTAACGTATAAAGCCCTTAATAATCAAGCTCCATCATATATCAGAGCTCTGATTACTCCGTATGTTCCTAACAGAGCACTTCGCTCTCAGACTGCAGGTCTGCTGGTGGTTCCTAGAGTCTCTAAAAGTAGAATGGGAGGCAGATCCTTTAGCTATCAGGCTCCTCTCCTGTGGAACCAACTCCCAGTTTTGGTCCGTGAAGCAGACACCCTGTCTACTTTTAAGACTAATCTTAAAACCTTCCTTTTTGACAAAGCTTATAACTAGAGTGGCTCATGTTACTCTGAGCTACCTTTATAGTTTTGCTGCTATAGGCTTAGGTTACTGGAGGACATCAGGGCCTATTTTTCTCACTCTACTGATTTCTACTGTTCTCCAGATTTGCATTGCATTACATTGAAATGACTGTTGTCATTTCAGCTTTTAACTTTTTGTTCTCTCTCTTTTTTCTTCATAGTAGGTACACCTGGTCTGACGTTCTGTTGACTGTGAAATCATCCATGTAGAACAGATTACTAGATCAATGTGTGCTTCTGTGCTTTTTTGTCTCTCTTGTTGTGTCTCTGCTCTGTCTTGTGTAACCCCAGTCGGTCGAGGCAGATGACCGTTCATACTGAGCCCGGTTCTGCCGGAGGTTTTTTTTCCCGTTAATGGGTGGTTTTTCTTCCCACTGTCGCTTCATGCTTTCTCAGTATGAGGGACTGCAGCAAAGCCATGTACAATGCAGACGACTCTCCCTGTGGCTCTACGGTTCCCCAGGAGTGAATGCTGCTTGTCGGGACTTTGATGCAATCAACTGGTTTCCTTATATAGGACATTTTGACCAATCTGTATAATCTGACCCAATCTGTATAATATGATTTAACTTGATTTTGTAAAGTGCCTTGAGATGACATGTTTCATGATTTGGCGCTATATAAATAAAATTGAATTGAATTGAATTAAGTCAGTGTGCTGTGATAGGACTGCACCTACGCCAGTGTCTGACGCATCTATTTCCAGGGTGAATTGCTTAGTGGGATCGGGGTGAACCAGTATGGGTGCCTGAGAAAACCTGGTCTTAAGATTCTGAAAGGTCTTCTCTGCCTCAGAACTCCAGACAAACGGGACCTTGGTAGAAGTGAGAGCGTGCAGGGAGGAAGCTATTTGACTGTAGTTTTTAATGAATTGGCGAAACCTAAGAATCTCTGAAGCTGTTTTCTGGAGTCAGGGGTTGGCCGGTCAACAACTGCCTTGATCTTTTCGGGATCTGATCTCACACGACCGCCCTCTAAAATAAGGCCAAGGAATGAGACTGTGCTAAGGTGGAACTCGCACTTTTCTGCCTTAACAAAGAGGCGGTTTTCTAAAAGGCGTTGAAGAACTAGGCGGACATGATGCTGATGCTGAACTTGGTTGCTGGAATAGATCAGGATATCGTCTAAGTATACAAACACAAAATCATTCAAAAAGTCCCTTAGAACGTCATTTTCTAGCGCCTGAAAAACAGACGGAGCGTTACAAAGGCCAAAAGGCATCACTAAATACTCAAAATGCCCCAATGGGGTCTTAAAGGCGGTCTTCCACTCATCCCCCTGTCTAATCCGAACCAAATGGTAAGCATTACGTAAATCTAGTTTTGTGAAAATGACAGCATTCTGGACTGGTTCAAGCGCTGAAGACAAAAGGGGAAGCGGGTATTTATTCTTAACTGTAATTTGATTTAACCCCCGGTAATCGATACATGGTCGGAGGGATCCATCTTTCTTCCCTACAAACCCCCCCCCCCCGCACCTAGAGGAGAAGAGGAAGGTCAAATTAATCCAGCCGCTAGAGACTCACCAATGTATTTCTGACGTTCAGACCTCGATATGTTGTACAGGCGGCTGGAGGACAGTGGAGCACCGGGTAGCAGGTCGATAGCGCAGTCGTATGGGCGATGCGGAGGAAGAGAGCACGCCTATCTCACCCTCCAGTTGGGGGGTAGGAGCAGATGGATGGGAGACTGGTCGGGCCAAGAGCAAACACCGAGAGTGGCAAGCTATGGACCAAGATTCTAGCCAGGATTCGGCCCAATTTAAATGTGGAATATGAATTGTTAACCATGCCAAGCCTAAGATCACCGGAGAGCGTTTTACAGGAAGAATAAAAAATGACAGCTGTTCTCGGAGATTACCCAATACAATTATCTCCAGGGGCTCAGTCTGGTGGGTGATAAGAGTTAATTTCTCTCAGTCTAACGTGGACACCTGGAGAGGTGTGGAAAGCGGCACCCTCCTAACGCGGAGGTGATTAACTAAATCTGAGTCGATCAGGTTAAAATCAGACCCTGAATCGACGAGGGCTGAAACATCGAAACTATCTTGCCCGAAAATCAAAGTAACTGGCAGACAAAGACGGGACGGGGATGAATTAGTACAAACCTTGGGGGACAAAATCTTACTCTGGTCCGCGGCCTTCCCCACTACAGGTGACGGACCCGATCTTTTGGCCGCACCGGACAATCCTTAACAAAATGGCCCTTACCCCCACAATAAAGGCACTGATTCTCTGAGTATCGTTGTTTACGCTCTTCACTAGTCAAATGAACACGTCCAATCTGCATGGGTTCAGGAGGTGAGGGGGGTGAGACTAGCGGACGCTGAGAGGCGGACCCCAGCACAGGTGGACCAGCAGACCGTAGCGGTCTTTCAGTTTTTCCTCGGTTACAGCTACGTAACCGGGTGTCCAGCCTGATGGCTAAGGCGACTAGGTCCTCAAAAGTGCTAGGCTCCTCGAGTCGAGCTAATTCATCTTTCAAATTTTCATGTAACGCCTGGAAAAGCACTGCCTTTAATGGTTGGGCTTGCTAGCCAACGGCTGCAGCATAAGTACGAAACTCTACGGAGAAATCAGAAACACGTCGCCCTCGCTGTTTTAGCGAAAGTAATGAGCGAGACAACTGGACCGGGTCTAATTCGGCAGAGAAAACCGTTTTAAACTCTGCAACAAATTCCTTAAGACGCCAGTGAATCACTGCTCCAACGAGCCGCAGGTGTGGGCCATGCCCCCCAGCTGACTAGAACCACCTGTGGAGCAGAGTAGAGCACCGACCACACAGAGAACCCTGACAGTCATCCGAAAAACAAAGAGTAAAAAGAAGAATTAACCGCATTTTCTCTGTCGTTGCACAAAACTCTTAAGCGTTTGGTGCATGATGCGCATGGGTGGAGCTTCAGCCCTGCCGATAACCTTAATTAGACAGCCCTGAGTGTTTTTTAATCAACTCACATTAGCTTGTTCAAAGGATATTACAAGGACAGTATGCCTTTATAGGACTGGTACAGTAAAGTACTGTGTTAATGGATTTTTTTCAAAATATCAACTTTTCTAAAGCAAAAACTTAACATATTGTATTCTCTGCATGTAAACTTTGTACAAGCCACTGTAGTTTGCTGCACACCTTTATCTGTTTTTATTTGTCTGTCTGCCTGTGTCTCTCCCAGGTGGCCCAGGGTGGTGGACATCGCACTTTGCTGTATGGGCACGCTGTTTTACTACGACACTCGTACAGTGGAATGGTTAGTAAAACCACTGCTGAGCAACAAGAATGGCCTAAACTGGGAGAGGCAGACTCCAGTTAAATGTAATGCAAGAACCTCATCACTGGAAGACCATAACAGTCATCTTTAATCACATTATTTCCCCTTTTATCTTCTGTATTTCTCTCTTTTGTCAGAAAAGCTTGATGCAATCCTGCTTTGCCATTCTGAAACCAGTCTTGGTGTTTGTTTGGAGAGTGTTGCTTAAAAGCAGACAAGCACATTCTCCCAAAATGATCAGCTGCCCGCATGGACAGGCTAAATGACCCATTTGTTCATAACAAGAAGTATATTTGCAGGGGAAATGTTAGGCCTTCAAACTTGAGCTGTCAAGTATGTCGATGAAAGGATAATTAGCAGGGTCTGGGTCAAGTTACCCTCAGATCAACAGCTAGATGGTTGAAACTGGGACACAATTTTGTGTTCCAACAGAAATTCACACAAATTCAAATTTGCCTTTACACAGTTTTGTCATTTGTTGTATGATTACCTTTCATTATTGTAGCTTCCTAATTGGTCAAAAATTGTTTTTGTCTTGTGTTCCTCATTTTAGTTCTTGTGCTGTCTGTCCACCTCCCGTTCATCCACAGACAAACTGGCTTTTGACGTGGGATTGCAGGAGGATACCACAGGTAGGGGTCGGATGGACTGATAGATGCATGGAAGCAGGGGCGCAACTACCCAGTATAAGAGGGGTATGCAGCATCAGTTTTGGCGCCCCCCCCCCCCTTGATTAAAATAAATAAATAAGTGCCAGACATCATCATGTATGGTCTTTAAATAATAAAGGTTTATTTTAAAGTATATCAGCCACTGTAGGCCTACCATAATAATAATTAGATGGTATATTATTAACAATGTTAACACATAATAAACAGTTGCAAATTGACAAGCATTAACATTATCATTATAACCAATGCAACTTAATGCAGCCTTTCTAAATCAGCCTAGTGATGGCATCAGATAAGACAACTATTATGCAGTAAGGTTTTGCTGCTGTTGAAATTACATTCACATTTTGGATTTTAAAAAGTAGAAATATGGATAGCCTTAGCACAGACCTTTAGAGAGAGAGATGTGACCCTGTAATTACAGCTTCCATGTCACCCAACAAATGTAAAGCAGCCTACATGTCTGACAGCACAGCTAACATGAACAGCTAATGGTAAAACAACATCTTTATTGCATATTATTTATGCATGAGTTACTGCATAAATTATGTTTTCTGGATTCTGGTCATTTATTGTACATGCTACCTTATATTTTCCACTATGTCAGCGCAGCAACAATGTGCTGATAAGCTAGCTGTAAACCCCCATTTGGCTGCTACATTCCCACTGTTAGCAAACACAAGCTAGTCTGTTCATATATATTCATATTGTATGAATATACAAGCCTAAGTAACGGGAGCAAATCTATGCATGATTCCATGGTAAACCAAAGTCATTGCATTAGTTATATACATCAACAGCTAATGGTAAAACAAAATATATTAATGATTCCATGATAAACCAGTTTATGTATCTGTTTTCCAGATTCTTGTCCTGTATTGTACCTGCTACCTTACAGGGTTTCCCGCAGCGCTATACTCACGCTACCGCCTCCCCCCCCCCCCCCCCCCCAGTCGATCCGCGCAAAACTTGTCGCCCCGCCAATTCACCGCCTCGCTTAGCAAATTCCTGCTTTATATTTTCCAGTTTTCAACTCAGCAACCTCGGTTTTGCACATTCTAAGCAAGCTGTGAACCCCCATTTGGCTGCTACGTTAGTAATCGCTAGCTAGTCTCTTAACGTGAATAACGTTATTTGCAAGCCTCCAAGCACAGCCGTCAAACTTTAATTCCTACCTGTTGCCTTTCACCATCCACTTGTTTAACTGCTGTTGCATCCCTTGACATGCCATCTCCCTTTCCCTCTTCCTTTTTTTATTTTTCGCCCCCCCACAGCTTTCTTGATTTATCCATTTTCCATAGACAACTAAACTCACTACTCGTAGGCTATTCTATCTGCTCGTTCAGCGCTCACGGTGCCTCCGCTCCCAAGTACATCCCGCTGCAGCCTTCCCGCAGGCTGCAGCGGGATGCTTCTCCCCGCTCCCTCTTGTGTCAAAATTCTACGGTGGAATCTTATGACATAGGGCGTCTACTCTAACATGTTTTGTTCTAAAATGTTATTTAAAACATTGAGGAAATTCAAAAATGTTAAAGAAAAGCACAATAGCAGCTACATATAAAAAATGCCAAAACTTTTTTTTTTTTACCATCACTTTGGCGCCCCCATGGTGCTGCGCCCCTATGCACTGCATATAGTGCATACCCACTTTTTGCACCACTGCATGGAAGGACAGATGGATAGAATACATCAGTAAACAGAGTTTTCCAAATACCACATCTGACAGATGTTTTGAAACAGTATCACAGATGACTTAGACTTTTAAATTGTTATGTCATGTCAGAAAAAAGCAAAAAGCATTTTTAGTATCTAATGCCATGATTGGTTAAATGTGGCAGTTTAATAATGCATTTCTGTTTTAGTGAAGACTAGGTCAGATTTCCAAGTTTTACGAGAATAGCAAAGTCGCTAGAACTAAAGCCGGGCGTACACTGTACGAGTTTTTCAGTCGTGGTACTTATATACATCTCAAACTGTGCGACGGAACCGCGGGGTTTAAAAAGTTCACCGCTCACGATCTGTGCGGCGCGGCGCTTGGACGCGACCGGACTGCTCACACTGTACGTCGTGCCCCCTCTGGGACCGCTCGCTGTGGTGGCAGAGGCAGGCGAGCGACGGTGGGTGACAGGGACCCAGAGCAGGGGTTCGAGCCCAGCTCTGGCGAGGCCCGCAGGAGGCACCGGGCGTCGGGGGAACGGAGGGGAGAGAGGAGGGACGAGACGCACCGGCGGGCCGCTCGGCACGGCAGGTCGCCCGGCCCGCACCCCCCCCCCCCCCGAAACAGGCGGCGGACCGCGGAGGAGTGCCGAAACAGGCGGCCAGCGCGGACCGCGGAGGAGTGCCGAAACAGGCGGCCAGCGCGTTGCCGCCCTCCCCAACGCCCCCGCGAGCGGGCCGGGCGGAGGTCGCTTCAGGGACGCCCGCTCCCCTCCCTCCGCTGGCGGGGACGGAGAGGAGGGGAGGGCGCCCCCTCGTAGCTCTGCTTGAACAGCAGGATGCGCTCACGAAAACCTCACGACAGCCGACTGAATTTCAAACATGTTTGATTTTCACCGACCGTCCGATTCCTGATCGGGAGGTAGTCGTGAGAAGCCATTCCCCCCTCCTCCCCCCCTCTACGATCAAGCTGAAATTCGGCCCGATTCAAAAAATGCCCGCACGACTGAAGAATCGGCCCGAATAGGGCAAAAACTCGTACAGTGTACGCCCGGCTTAAGTAATTCTGTGTGGAAAAGTAGGGGGTCTCTTTCTAATCCTGACCTCAAAATCCAATTTGGCTCTCTGTCATATAAGCATAGTTGTAGCTGCAATGGAAAACCCCAACACGACTATTTTGACAATTTGCATTTCACTAAACCTTTCACACAGTGAGAATGTTACTACAGTTTTGAATGTACAAGATGCAGAGGGATGCAATGTTGTTGGTTTATATTGTTAGCCATCTTACTGACCACATAAATTAATAAATCTCCCTGATTTATGAACTCGGAAGTGGCACAAGTTGGTTGTGATGGTCCTACAAGATTGCAGTTCTAAATTAGTAGGTCAATGTATTGCAACAGAGGTTGCCATCCTGGTTCACTGCCATCCATTTCAGTTTTGACTGGAAGTTTTCAAAGTTGTCTCAAATACACCTCTTTTGTTTTAGGCAAACAATTAAATAGAAAAATCTCAGTGGCACTTCTGCGTAATATTAACAGTACAGCACTTTGAGAACCACAGGTATACGCATTAGAAAAGCTAATAATAAGCTAGCTAGATCATTCTAGTCTTCTATTGTACATGCTTCGTGGCCAGAAAAACCTCTTCCAAAAATCTCTTTGATAGATTCCAAAATCCATCCACACTTCCAACTGACTGCTGCGAAAAACCCAGAATGCAATCACTGCCTTCGACTTACCATCAATTTGCCTTCCTTTTATACTGCATTAAAAAAGCATGACTGAATAGACCAGTTCACGCGTGACGTCAGTGCTACGTCCGGGTCACGGTGGTTGGCAAAAACAGTACTGTTCTCGTCTACTACATGACAAAACGGGTGATTTAGAGCGTATTTTTAGTTAGTTTACTTTTGGAATCTAAACAATGCCTACCACTTGTTGTGCTCCCGGTTGCACACAGAGGCATTCCAAATTGTTGGATGTACGTTTCTGTCGTTTCCCGAAGGACAAAGAAAGAAGAAAGAAATGGATAATTTCAATGAAAAGAGCGCTGGCAGACACTCCCAATGGACTGGGGGATCCATCATACTACGACAGAATATGCTGTCTACACTTCATCTCCGGTAAATACAACTTAATTCTGCTCTAGTCATTGTTCTACTTGAATAGCGGCGGAGGGGAGGTGGCGATCGCTAGACGGAGCCTGGAGAAGCGGAGTTAATGCGCTGCAGCAGCAGCAGCAGCAGCAGCAGCTGCATTACGCCCCCGTTCACGGGCGCTAGTACTTCTGTGTTTACGCTGCAATGTCGCCGACACCCCCACCCATTTTAACAAGACAAAAACACCAAAATAATCCGTAGTGAACTATGTTTTTTTTTAACCTACTGGGCGGGTCTTCCTGTCCGACTCCGCGTTCGTATGTTACACATGTCTGAACATCCATCCATCCATCCATCCATCCATCCATCCATCCATGTTCTGACCCGCTTAATCCCTCATGGCGTCGCGGGCGTTGCTGGAGCCTATGTCCAGATATAATATAATTGCAGCCATCCAGTGGTTTCATGCTTCCATGCTCTCTCGTGTGTACTGGCCTGCGTGTTTATAAGGTAGCTGTATATGTCGCGGTACTGAACGCTTGGCAGCATTTCACAGACTCGCTCCGTCCCTTCAGGCTTTTGCTGTGTGGATCTGGCAATCTGATACCATCAACCATCAACTTAGTCTTAAAACGATCTTGTGATACGTTATCTAAAGAAGAAAAATACGTGGAGAACTCGTCAGTTTCTCTGTTTGCGTCCGCCATTGTGTTCGTCTTTTGCCAACCAGTCCGGCGCGCATGCGCGAAAAACCCGAATCAAAACAATAACAATGAACTGGTCTATACCTTAGTAACATTGCCTAAATCCATGCCACTCACATATTATGCAAATATTTGGTGCAGTCCTAGTACTTCTTAAAATATTGATATTGCATACACTAAAACTGCAATAACTAAAATTTGTGATATGTTCTGCAACCCTAGTAACAAACAAACACCTAATAGCATCATTAAATTGCTCCGGCTGTCTCCTAAGTTCCACCATTAGAGGACACTTTTTTTTAAGTCAGGGTGCTAGGGATACTGTTTGTAAAGTTCCACAGTAAATAACTAACAGAAATATTTAGCTTGTCATAAGAGTAATGCTTGGACCTAAATGTTTAGCTAGTATACAAATTCACTTGTCAATAAGCAGAAGTGAACTACCAAAACAAAAACTGGGTCTTCCTATCCTCTATGTAAACTCCTGCTGCTGGAAAGATTGAATTGCCACAGAGCCATCACAACCAGCTGTAATATTGTGACCCAGCAATTCAGTCTTGTAAGCAGCAGGAGTTTATATAGATACTCATAAGACCCAACTCTGTTTTGGTAGTCCACTTCTGCTTATCAGAAAGTGAATTCTCATATTTACTAAATAAACAAAAGCATTTAATTTCCAAACTAAACATTGATTTTGCAAGCTAAATATTGACTTCCAAATTAAATATTTTGTTTAAAAAGTAAATATTTATTTTCCAAACTAAATATTTAATTTCCGAATTAAATATTTACCTCAAACCTAAATATTTAGTTAGCAAGCAAGCTTACCGCGAGCTACATATATAGATCAGATCTCAATGTTTTGCTGATATGTAAATTCACTTGCTGATAAGCGGTTGTGGCCTACCAAAACCAAATCTGGGTCTTGCGTACCTCTATATAGACTCTTGTGATGACAAGACTGAATCGCTTCAGTTATCGCCCATGTAACTTTTTTTAAAAACTTAGTCCTTCTCCTCTCGACATGTTCAACAATCCAGCTGAAAACACAAGCCATTTTAACATCAACACAGGCGTTTACTCAATGATCTACAGTAGGCAGTCCCCGTTTTGGATGGCCTGTTCCCCGTGAAAACTGTCCCTGGAATATCTCTGATTTCAGCATTGTATGTATTAGAATCCACTGTCGCACGCAACAACAGCTATTTTGGAAGCTCAAGAATCAAGAATATTTTGTCACCACAGCGAAATTTCTCTTTGGCTACTCCAGTTCACATTAAAGTTCACATTACATATAATGCAGGCAAAAAAAAAAACCTGACAAACAAACAGGCAATGAACAACGGTTACTTTTTTTTTGTAGCGCTCAGGAAAGTCACAGATAATACATAATGAGGTAGTAGGGTGCTTATTGAACAATGATAATTTGAGGCTTCGTTTATAGCAATATGCATTTAGATATTCAGAGATGATAGTGTGCAAGTAGGCAGTAACATTAAGGTGACTGTAATGTATGACGGGCTAGTAACAGTGGGTGTGATTTAAAAGCATTGGACTGCAGTCTACTATTAGGAGGCGATTGCCCTCACAGCTCTTGGGAAGAAGCTGTTTCTAAGCTTATTTGTTTTCGCTTTAAGGCTTCTGAATCTGGGTGGGTGGGATCAGTGGAGATGCATCTGGCCCTTCTTTGGACTCGTTCTGCATAAATTGAGTCTAGATCCTGCAGTCGGCATCCCACAATCCACTGCGCTATTTTCACCACCCGTTCTAGGTCCTTCCTCTCCTGGACTGTGCAGCTCCCATACTATACATAAAACACTCTCTATGGTAGCTCTATAGAAGTTCTTTAGCAGTTTAGTGGGAAGTCCAGACCCTTTCAGTTTCCTGAGGAAGAAGAGCCATTGTTGGGCCTTCTTCACCAGGTGGGATGTGTTCGCAATCCAAGAGAGGTCGGAGGAGATGTGAATGTCCAGGAATCTAATGCTGTCCAAGCGCTCCACCACCTCCCCCTAGATGTAGGGAAGAGCGTGTTCAGTCCTCCTTGACCTCCTGTAGTCTATTATTACCTCCTTGGTCTTACTGGTGTTCAGGATCAGGTTGTTCCTGGAGCACCACTGTGTGATATTGCTGACCTCATCCCTGTAGTGGGACTCATCATTGTTGGAGATGAGACCCACTACAGTGGTGTCGTCCGCAAACTTCACCACTGTGTTTATGGGGTGGGTAGCAGAACAGTCCTGGGTGAAAAGGGTGAAGAGAGCAGGGCTGAGGACAAAACACTGTGTTGAGGATCAGTGTAGCAGATGTGTTTCCCTATCCTCACCACCTGGGGTCTGTTGGTTAGTCACTGATCCAGGAGCAGAGAGGTGTGGATAATCCCATGATGTGGTGCTTCAGAGCCAGCATGTCTGGTAGCACGGTTTTGAATGCTGAGCTGAAGTCCATGAAGAGCATCCTAACATAGGTGTTGGGCTGCTGCAGATGAGTCAGAGCTGAGTGCAGTGCTAACAAGACAGCGTCCTCTGTGGAGCGATTCTCCCTGTAGGCAAACTGCAGGCTGTCCCGGCCAGCAGGCATGGTATCCTTGATGTACTTTAGGAGGATCTTCTCAAATTGCTTCATGATGACGGGGGTCAGAGCGATGGGACAATAGCCAATGAGGCAGGTGATGACTGGTTTCTTGGGGACAGGCACAATAATGGAGAATTTCAGACAGGGAAGAACCATGGAGAGGTTGAAGATGTCTAGAAAGACCCGTGCTAGCTGGTCAGCACACGATTTAAGCGTCTGGGCTGACACCATGTCTAGACCTGCGGCCTTGTTGGTGTTTACCTTTTTCAGGGAAGAGGTCACTTGGTGGAGCTGCAGGACTGTTTTGTCGGGGACGCTGCCGTCTAACCACGAATCTGTGAAAATTGCTACACAGCTGTCCATCTAAACAGCAAGGGATCTTACGCTGGCCAGAGTGAGGCTTAGAAGTGTTAGTCTGTATGGATTAGCTTTTAGCCTAGTCAGCAGGCCTGCCCGACAGCCTCATCATCCTCATTCTTTGCTTACCCCGTTTCCTAGGTTTCGAGAGCAACTAGAGTGGAGCCTCTGCTGTCTGTTGCAGATCTGGGTGAATACAGTCCTGATTCCACGGTCGGTTCAGTTTGTGGACTTCTGGGTTGGGTTGCAGCTCCAACAGCTCTCTCTCTCCTGTATTGTATTAGAGCTTGAAGTGGTGATAACATGAGTGAAAACACAAAAAACAAAACAACCCTGAGCCCCTCTGCTGCTGCAGGTTGGAAGGAATGTCTACGCACATTGCATTACGTGAGCGGGTCACTATGATTTGCATGGGGGACAACTAATAGATAAGGTGATCATCCTGGAACTTGAAGCCGAAAAAGATAGGCCACTATACCTTTGAATATATAGTTTGAAACTGTGACATTTGTATGAATGACATGATATATGAATGACATGGTGAACGTTTGACTTAGAAAAATGATCCCCCATTCTTTTCTTCTATGACAGGCTAAATAACCAAAAAATATTGCTTTTATTTTTTGACTGTGTAACTTTGTAAAAACAGTACCCTACCCCATAGTTTTTGAACTTTGGTTGCAGCTGCTGACGATAATCATCCCAAATGAAGGAAGTCTAAGAAGAGGACACAAAGATGCTTGGATTATGTTATTTACATTTATTTTTCTTCATCTTACCACTCCAACAGTTTTGTTTGCTCCTCTACGAACTATTAATGTTTGCTTGAGGAGAGATTTAAAAATACAGGCCTTTTAAGAGGATGAGATAAAAGCGGCACAAACCTACCAAAGCCTTTTATCAGAGGTGGAGTATAGGAATATGTAAGACTATGTTTCACAGACATGTCCTCTATCCCCTGCTTTTTAGTTAATGTGTGTGTGTGTGTGTGTGTGTGTGTGTGTGTGTGTGTGTGTGTGTGTGTGTGTGTGTGTGTGTGTGTGTGTGTGTAGGTGAGGCGTGCTGGTGGACCATTCATCCAGCATCAAAGCAGCGTTCAGAGGGAGAGAAGGTTAGAGTGGGAGATGATCTCATCCTGGTTAGCGTCTCCTCTGAAAGATATCTGGTCAGTTGTTCACCTATGGGAGAATGTGTGAGCAGCACCAGTCTCTCATTTCTTTCTTTGTCTTACTTGCCTTTCAAATCTTGTTCTCCTTTTTTAATTTTGCCTTTTCTTTTCTACCTTTGCTTCAGCAGCTTATCATAAACTATATTGGACATATTCTGTTAAAATTTCACCAAGGAAACCACTTGTTTACTTTTTAACACTTTTACAACACTCTGCATGAGTAATGACCATACTGACAGCAGAAATGATACTTCATCAGTTACAGCCATGTCAGGTTGATGTAAACAGAAAATAGACTGCTGCTGATGTTTGCTTAACCGTTTCTATAAAGTGTTTTATGTTGACCCTGATTAACAACCAGAATTGTTATTTTTATAAAATACCTCCTTTGACACACTGTCCTGAGTACTGTTTATTCATAAATAAAAACATTTTCCTTTCAGTCAGCAAGACTGTGCCGATTAAAAAGACTGAAGGCTCATGTAATGGTGAAACAAGAATCTCGAGTCTAACTGTCTTCATGCTGGAAAATTCTCTACTGTGCGCAGATATAATTTTTGTGCTGTATAGAAATATCTCCCTGTCTGTTTAATTTGACTTGTCTTGTTTCTTGTAGCATCTGTCCTATGGGAATGGCAGTCTCCATGTAGATGCAGCTTTCCAACAGACACTATGGAGTGTGGCTCCCATCTGTTCTGGCAGTGAAGTAGCACAAGGTACGCCTTTGTACAGTTTCTTTCCCCACGTGGGTCAGTTTTTTTCCTCCTTTTTTAGCTGTCTGAGTGTCTCTGTCTAATCCAAACAGCAAGCCAATCTCCAACCTCTTATCTGCCGAGTTTTTAACAGAACATAATAAAAGATGACAATGATACTTACACAATTAAATTACTTGCTAATCTATTTA
Source organism: Fundulus diaphanus (assembly GCA_037039145.1). Lineage (NCBI taxonomy): Eukaryota > Metazoa > Chordata > Actinopteri > Cyprinodontiformes > Fundulidae > Fundulus > Fundulus diaphanus. The sequence continues at coordinate 39,577,321 of CM073143.1, forward strand.
AAAAAAGAACCAAAACCCAGTAGGCAAGTAGAGTTATTTATACATATTTTCATGATCCTTGGGTGTAAGTGCTTTTGGTTTCTCTTGTCTCTTTGTTTTCTTAATTTTCCTGTTGTTTAAACTGTTGCCTTAGTGGTTCATTCCTTTGGGTTTGGTTTCTTATATTTTTGTGTTCTGTTTTCTGTTAAATCTCTGCTAGATTTTCCCCTTGGTTTAATAGTTTTTTGTACCTCTGTTCAGCTCCATGTTAATTAAGCCCCTTCAGCAGGTGCTTCTTCTGCTACACTCTATCTCCTGATTAGCTCAATTGCATTCAGTGTTATTCTCCACTTGTCCCATCGCTTCTTATTGTTCTTTGCTGGATGCCTCCATCGTACTGTCTCATACTCCATTCCTCCATCCTCTGCCTGTGTTTATGCCTAGTTTTCCTTGTGCCTCCACATCTGTAAGTTTTCGCTGTATTTATTACTACCGAAAAGTGTTGGTTCGACATCTGTGGTTGTGTCCTTCCCTTTAAACAGAATGTTGTCTTTGCTTGTTTTATAGTCCTCCTCCACCAACAGCACATCTTCATAAGTAAAACGCGTAAGGCTGACAAGTTTGTCCCCTTTCAGCTGCTCTAATCAAAAATGGCAACATATAGCGTCTTCCATTGGGTGCATTTATAAACTACTCATTCTAAGCTATGAGACAGCTTTGTTATTAAACTTTGGCAGAATATGTATTTATGAAAGTAATACTTGATTTTTGCTAATAAAAAGCCAAATTTGTTACATGCTGTCCCTTTAAAGAGGTGCCCTGGGACAACGTTAATAAAAAGCTGGAAACAAATGGAAGTCCAGAAACCTCAGCTGATTAAACCACACATATATAATACAATGGAGCGCAAAAAGTTTAATTGCTAATAGACTGCAGTTTGAGGGATATATTGATAGATTGGAAGAGGAATCAGAGATAAAATGCATTCAGGAAACATGGTTAAAACCAACATTAGACTTTGTAATTAGAGGATATGATGGAATAAGATGGGATAGACAAGAGGGAAGAGGAAGTAGGCAGGGAGACCGGTCTTGGCCTCAAGGCTAGTCTTGAGGTGGTTTTTTTCCCGGTCTCGGTCTTTGGCTTGGCCTTGTAATGTTGGGTTTCAAAAAATTTGGTCAAGGCCAGTTTGAGACCCCGTAAATTTTTCAAATACTAATACTAACGCAAATGCGCGTCACAGGAAAAAAAGCAAACAAACTGAATTGACGTAACCCTCCAGATTCATAGCGACCCAGATCTGTTCCCCCACATTGTGCCTACATAAGGTGAGAATCAAAAGCATCTGCAAAACCAACGATTAATGCTCTGTTAGCTAGACTAATTTACATTACAGCGTGCATTGATTGCAGTGCCCCTCTTTCCGCGCTCTTGAGGATAACTTTGGCATGAAATCTGAATGCAGTCAGAACTGCCTCTCGGCTCTCCCACTCAGAAAGTTAGATTTATCTCACCAGTCTGACATACATTGCTTCTCATGTAAGTTTCATGTTTATGTGTAAATTTTCAAAGCTGTTAGCACTCAGCTTTGAGTTTACTGGGAGGGGGAGAAGAAGAAATAAAGAAGAAATAAAAATGTAAGCTGCTGTTCCGTACACAGCACTAGCCAGAAGGCCGTCCCCCACCGCTTCCTGCATGTTGAAACAAGTCCCAAATAAAATCAATAGGAGAGTAGCCGTGTCGTACTTTGTAAGTGGTGCAACTTTAATGCAATGGGACATTACACAATTAGTCTATAGATGTCACGAAGCACCACATGCAATTGTGCATGATATAGGTTATCCATGTATTCTTTTTAGGTATGTTTTCTACATAGTAGACAGGGTTTGATGCTCTACATTACTGAAAATTGTGAATGACCCCCAAGTAGGCTATCCTGTGCCTGTTGCCCCGTCAACTGTCTCAGATAGTCGTTTTGTAATCAAATTGAATTTATTTACGGCACTTTTAAAAACAATTACTGTTGGTTAAATTGCTGCAAACAAAAATGACACACTACTACAACAATTCAAAGTTAAAAACATAAAAAATATTATAAAACTAAATAAAACCACAAGTTAGCTTGCATGCTGCATTAAAAACCAGCAAGTACGAAAGGATTTAAGCTACCAAGTTTACATCCGAATGAGCTCCGGGTTTTTATACAGAAGAGTTCTACTGTATCCTAGACGCAGTAGATGCACAAATTACTGAGAGGTTTATGCAAACAGGCATTCAAACAATAAAATAACTGGAAAACTCCTCCTGACCCTCATCAGAAATGTTGCATCAGTTCACAAATATCCTTATTATTTAATACCCAGAAATAGTTTTAGTTGAAGATTGAATCCTATTTAATTCTGGATGTTGTGCTTTAAATTATTTATTTTTTATTTTGTTTTTTAGAAATAAATAGTGTCCCAAGATATAAGTCTAATTTTAAATATTCGGCCTTGGTCTTGGGCTTTGCCTTAGAGGCCCTGGTCTTGGTCTTGGTCTCTGAAGAGCCGGTCTTGTCTACATGACTGGAAGTAGGTGTTGTATATTTATAAATCAAGGGATACAATATCAAATTTTAGAAAAAAAAGAATAGATTTGTAATACATAGTGGTAATATTTGTAAAACTATAACAGTTGAGTTAATGGCGGAATAATGGAGTATCTTGAAGGGAATGTAATATGGTGTGCGGATTAAAGGTATTAGAATCAGAATCAGAAATACTTTAATAATCCCAGAGGGAAATTACAGTTAGCCATTACGCGTATAGCACTTTATTATGTCCGACAACCCCAAAGCACTTTACACTACAGTCAGTCATTCACCCACACACACATTCACACCCTGACAGTGGTGAGCTGTGTTTGTAGCCAAAGATGCCCTGGGGCAGACTGACAGAAGAGGGGCTGCCATACATCGGTGCCACCGACGGGGGAAAGCTAATGATAAAAATGGCATAGAAATTGAAGATTTGATAGAAGATAGAAGGTTCCTTATAGTAGATCTTCATTAGATAATGCTGTATCAAACTTTGAAGAGTCTGTCCCTCTTTTAATATCCTCAGTATCACAGAAACGCCCTGCAGATGGCAGCAATGTTTTCTTCCTATTCAGAAATTGATTCTTTCATTGATGGTGTTACTTCCACGTTGCATTTTGCATTAGACAATGTAACCCCAGTGGTGTAGTGGTCCCTGGAGAAGTGGGTATACTCTAAATTTTTGCCCTTTTTGACGCAGCCCAGAAAAATGCCGTTTTAGAAACAATGACATGTAACACTGCTCTATTTAGTTTACCCAAAAATCCGTCAGTAGTGTTTACTCGTTGCTCCATTATTTCTGCTACTTGATCTCAGGAAGGAAGGATTATGAAATCACTAAACCAATAATGTGGGCAGCACAGTGGTGCAGTAGTTAACACTCTTGCCTCACTGCAAGAAGGTCCTTGGTTTTATGTCAGCAGGATAGGACATGAAATAATCATGTTAAAGTAACTAAACTTGCTTAAATAGATCCAACCAATGCGTTAATTATTTTTTGGCAGAGCCAGCATGGTAGGAAATTTTAACTTTGCAATATCTACATTCTGGCCTTGAACTGTTTGTGTAGTTAAAATGTGTCCAAATGTTGCTCCGTTTTCTTTCACTCATGATTACAGCATGTACACTGTGTGTACACACCTTCCTCTCCCTCTTTCTCTACTCAGGGTTTCAGAAAACTCTATTGTAGTCCCGCTTTCTTCTGCTGTAGTCTCGACTTTTCCCTTTAGTGTTTGCTGCTTCTGCTCTGTGCTGAGAGCGTGTGCTTCTGTGTCTACTCTGTAGCCCTTCCCCGCTCAGAAACACAGAGCGAGGGTGCTTTGCTCTGTGTTGCGGTAGAGAAGGTGCTCTTCACTGTCCGCTCGCGGACAGAAACAGCTCAGTGTAGCTTTCAGATACAAAAACCAAAAAAGGTCCTCAGTGAGGAGCCGACTCCCGTCATTCGCATCAAAGACGTTTTTTGAAGCACAACGTTAGGAAATTGGAGAGACAATGGTGCTCTACGCATCTGGAGGAGTCCTAACTAATCTGGAAAAACAGTCAACTGTTGTATAAAAAGACCCTTTGCAGAGGTACAGTAGCATAATTTTTCATCTTTAATAGAGGACAATAAAATCATCCTAGGTTTCTCTTCAGTACCGTTGCCAAATTTACACAGTCATAGCTCTGTTGATCCATCAATTCCCTTAGCTCTCAGCTGTAATGACTTTATGGGATTCTTCATAAATAAAATTGATTCCATTAAAAATAAAATAATTGGCATCCTCCCAAACATGATTACCTCGTCCTCGGAAAGTAAGGCAGCATTGGAGGAATCTCTAAAACCTGATCGGTGTTTGAACTGTTTAGACGCAGTAGAGCTTTTTGAGTTATCTAAAATTTTAGCTTCATCTAAACCTTCAACTTGTATGTTAGACCCAATCGAAGCTATTTAAGGAAGTATTCCCTTTGATTAATTCCCCTATTTTAGACATGATTAATCTATCCATAGTAAACGGATATGTACCTCAGGCTTTTAAAGTAGCTGTTATTAAACCTTTGCTTAAAGATGCATAGCCATGTTATTTTACTTTTTTATTTATTTATACGTCCGTAGCTCACTATGGTTGCATTTAAAGTTTTTATGAAAGATTATCACATCCTGCTCGTGTATTAGTTGTCATTTTATGCTTTGTTTTTGCTCATTTTGTTAGTAAATAAAGCCTTTTTTGTTTACTTATGATATTAATGGAAGTACGTATTGTGTATAAGCAGCAGGGGTTAAAACAAGGACGCGGCTAACGGCTTTTAGCATCGTGGTGGAGTCAGGTTTTCTGTGGGAAGTGAGAACACGACATGGCGATAATGCAATCAGAAAAGTTTGGTGGTTCGTGGAATAAGCAACAACTGTACCGTGTTAATACACCCATGGAGGTAATTCGGATGGAGGTAGTGAAGATGATATGTTGTGGCAGGATGTAAGTAGGAAAAGGAAAGATAGGAGTTATAGTTCTGGGAGCTCAATCCATGATGGTCAGGAGCAGTGTTGGGGAGTAACGGATTACATGTAACGACGTTACGTAATTTAATTACAAAAAAAGAGTAACTGTAATTCGTTACAGTTACAATGAGAAAATATGTAATTCAGTTACAGTTACTTCCGAAAATATTAAGAATTACAAATTTAGTTACATTTTATTAAAAATATAAAGAAAAACCTTTGCGAAATATGTAATGATATTTTTATTGCTTCACGCCCTGTATCGCCGTTTCCCGCTACGGCTCCTTGTCTCTATCACTCTGATGATCCATCCTGTGCTGGTGGAGCCTTCTGAAAGAAAAGCAAGCGAGCGGACGTTTCACGGTTTTATTTCAGCTCAAGCAGCGCATCAAAAATGACAGCCTTTAAGCTTGTTGACAGCCACCTCTTGTTATTCACACACAACAATAAACCGTGAGAGCCGACGTGTGTTGTGAAACTGCAAAACTTTGTCTTAAGCGGAAAATCAAACGCTCGTCTACACAGCTCAGCGTTCACAGTGTTGCGTTCGTGAGCGTCGGAAAGCTATGGTGCATTCAGGAGCATGGGACATTTCAGTTTTACAATGAAAAAGGCAGAAAACGGAACAGAACTTAACTCATACAATAATATATTTATCCAGAAACAGTGTGGGCTTTCTTACAATACTGAATGCTCTATAATTGTATTTCTGTTATTTTTGATTATGCACATCTGCTAGCTTTTTATTCTAAAAAATCTATAATATTACAGCAGCAAATTATCAAAGTTTTTCAAAGCCTGTTTAAAAGCTCCAAATGGGGCTTCAGATCATACAGCAACAATTGTGCTGTCATTGTTTTACAGGGCAGAATTTGCATTTGCTGACTCTTGTCCTTTAACTACTGATGGATATACAGGTATAGAGTCATACAAGTGTCAATTCCCAATTCCGCTTTTTTAAGGTTCACATTAGGTTCTCAAAAATTAAATGTTGAACATGGGTCAATACTCATTAAAACCTTAAAGTAATCAAAAAGTAATCAAAGTAATTAGTTACATTACTTTTTAAAAGTAATCGAAAAAGTTACACTACAATTACATTTTAAACAAAGTAACTTGTAACTGTAACAGATTACATTTTTAAAGTAACTTACCCAACACTGGTCAGGAAATTGATGTGACTAAAAAAGTGAAGGCTGCAATGAGGAAGAAGGATGATCAGATTGAATGGAAAGTGATAACTTTTAAAGAAGACATGATAGGGTGTATGAGTTGGGACGGGGATGGAACTTGGAAGGGATATTAGGGCTTTATGAAAATTTAGTTGTTTGTTTGTTGATTTATTTATTCAGAATGTAACCTGAAGTATTAATCCTGACGTTACACACTCGGTACAGTAAGTGACAATATGCACCTGGAAATGTTGGTTGCGATTCGCCATTAAAAACAGAGAAGAACAAGAAGAAGAAGTCTATTAACATCTCCCAGCAAAACAATGAAGAATGGTTCAAAATCCAGTGGAACCCCTCCCACAAGAAATATGATTCCAAGAGGGAAAAGCCTGGAATGTTGCTGGGAATACAGTATGAACGTTGGTGTTCCCTGAAGTGGACTCTAAACCTGCCAAGGCTCAGGTGTGACCGCATAGTTGATTGATATGAATAAACGTTCTGATATGAGGCTCTTAAAGTTGCTGTAGATTGGTGTATTTAATTAATAATGGTTGGTCTTTGATCACGCTGCTTTATTGCGACGCATTGCAGAAGGTCAGGCTTGGTCGGGAATTATTTACAATTTATTTCTAAATTAAGCAAACCGGCATTATGATAGTTCTGGTGATACTGTTAGATGTCGCCATCTCTGTTTATATTTGTTAATCCTGCCCGAGAGCAAATAATTTTTAGGCTCAAAAAGGACTATACAAACACTATGAAGATGGAGGCTTGGTATATATAACCTTATTTTATCATGATCTAACGGTTTTGGTCTTTTCTACAGGCATATTACGAGACTATATACATTTAAGAAACCCTCTCTTGATCAAGATGGCTTTATAAATTACAAACCTATATCTAATCTTCTTTTCCTATCTAAAATCTTGAGAAAGTAGTTGCTACTGTCAGGAATCAGAGACAGAGGTCCCTGATTTCAGCCAGACAAGCAGCGGTTGAAATAAAAGGCAATTTATTAACAAAAGCTTGTCAGAAAAAAAAACAAAAATGGGCACCAAGCCAAAAAACGGGAAGCCAAAGTCCAGAACTTAAAAACAGTCTACAGCCGACAACCTACAGCCGGCTTAATAACAAATAACAATTTGTTATTAAGCCGAGTCAGGCTGACTTAATAACAAAAAGGCAGAACAGGTCAAATTATCCAGGCAAACAGACAGAATCAGAACAGGCTGGGTTACAGGCAGGCAAACAGAAAGACAGGCAGGATCTGACTTACCCCAGGGCACGGAAAAATTATCTGGCAAAGTGGAGTGAACTCAAACGGGTTTAAGTAAGGAGGTGAACAGAGCAGAGTGCTAATTACCAGTGACAGGTGGAAATAATCAAAGGGAAGGTGGTGACTGAAATTAACTGAACTGATTGGTTAGTGACTGACTGGCAAACGGATTGGGAGGAGAAAGTGAGCTGGTAGATTGCTAGCAGGTGAACTGAGCTGATGACTGAGAAGTAAAGCGCAAAACAGAATAACACAAAAACCAACCTGAGACAGAAACTAGAACTAACCGGACAAAAACGAAGAAAGAACCCAAAACAGAAAACTAAACGGTGGCAGAGACTCATATTACAGCTACTCAAATATGTGAACATTTACAAAGAAATTACCTATTTGAAGAGTCAGGCTTCAGAGGTCATCATAGTTCCAATACAGCTCTGGTGAAGGTCACAAATGACATTCTCTTGGCCTCAGATAATGGACTTGTGTCAGTACTTGTCCTGTTAGATCCCAGTGCTGCATTTGATATAGTTGATCTCAATATTCTCCTAGAACAGGGGTTTTCAAATTCATTGAATGTGAGCCTCCCCTTGGAATAGGTAAAGATAACCACGCCCCCCCCCCCCAATGCAGCAAATGCATCTTTCTTTTGTGTTCCTGGAATGCTGTGTTTCAAAAACATCTGATAGCCCAATACATGTTTTTTTTGTATTTATTTTAACAAAGTACATTCATAAAAAAGGCCTATTCATAAAATATCCATCCAAATATTTCCATCTTACAGGCTACTTTTATCATAAACGATTGTTTTCAACAGCAGACAAACTGAACTAAACAGACGCCAATGTCAAACTGAACTCACGTCAACAGGAGACATCAACTGAAATAATAATAAAAAAGATAAACTGAATTTAACAGACGTCAACACATTCCATATTCCGATTTACTTTTTAGGCTACTTATACACAATTTAAACCTATTGCTATTTTAACAACCAAGCCTTTTATTATTATTATTATTATCTCTTATCTGATGTTTGGCACTTTGTTTTACCTTTTGATAAAGTGCTCTTTAAATAATGATAACAATGATGATGATTATGATCAGAAAAAACTTTTGCATCACCTCCCAGAAGCTGGAAAGAAAAGAGACAAAACTGAGCGTGAGGACAGTGTGTTGAGAAGAGTTTTTAAGAGTTGAGAGCGCGCCAGACTGGTTTTGAGCGTTGAGAGTTGTCTCACTGCACGCTTGATTGGTTCCTGCCCACTCAAACAGAAGGCAAAAATATTGCTACATAGTTTCACAGAGCTGAGCGGCAGCGCTGTCTTCTTCTCTGTCTTCTCGCGCCTCCCCTGTGACTCTTTGGCGCCCGCCAAGGGAGGCGCGCCTCACCCATTGAAAACCCCTGTCCTAGAAAGACTTGGACATATTGTAGGAAAAGCAGGGAACAGCATTAGGCTGGTTTAAATCTTATCTGTCCGACAGATTCCAGTTTGTTCATATTAATAATAAATCTTCGAACTCTAAGGTCCCTTGTGGAGTACCACAGGGTTCAGTCTAAAAGATAATTCTCTTTACTACATATATACTCCTGATTGGTAAACTTATCAGACAGCAGGGGGAGAATTTCCACTGTTATGCTGATGACACTCAGCTATATTTATCCATAAATACTGATGAATCCAATCAATTACTTCGACTACAGGCACATCTGGATGACATCAAAACCTGGATGACGTTAAATTTTCTGCTTTTAAATTCCGACAAGATAGAAGTTGTCACCTTTGGACCAGAGTCCTTAAAAAATAAACTTCTTAATCAATCACTTAATCTGGATGGCACTAAATTTACCTCTGGTAATAAAATAAAAAAAACCTTGTTGTTATTTCTGACCAAGACATGCCATATTAAATAGACTGAACATGTATAGTGATTTTCCAGTCATACTGACCACTCAAAGCGCTTAAAACTATAGCCACATTCACCCAATTGCATTCACATTCACACACTAATACACAAATCTGTAGGCAACTTGGGGTTAAGTGCTGTTATGCAATTAAACTTGTTTGATTCTGAATATTATTAATAATTATAATTGCTAATTATAATTTATAATATATCATTCCAAATTAAAGGATGGCTACAACGAAAATTACTTCGAATGGTTGTGATGAAGGGCTACGAGCCTGTAATGATTAGCACTAACAATTGGCTTATTAATTAACAGTTATCAACTTTATTTAGCCCAGAAGAGGGGTGTCTAACCAGTTGTTGACTGCGTTAGGCTTGTCCAGCAAACGTTGATAACTTTAATTACAATTGCAATTGGAGTTTTAACCATTAGTCATTCACCACAAGCCAGTGAAAATGTCTATTCAGTTATTAACTGAAAAGGAGGTAATTCGGGATGAGAATCAGCTCCTCCAAGTTCGAGGCCATGGTTTTAAACCAGAAAAAGATGGCCCGTTCCCTTCATGTTGGAGGAGAGGTTCTGCTTCAAGTAGAGGAATTCTAGTATCTTGGGCTCCTGTTAACGAGTGAGGGGAGAATGGAGCGGGAGATCGATAGACGGATCGGACCTGTTGAAGAGAGAGCTGAGCGACAAGGCAGGGCTCTCGATATACCGGTCGGTCTACGTTCCTACCCTCATCTATGATCATGAAATCTGGATCATGACCGAAAGAACACAAGAATACAAGCGGCTGAAAATTAGCTTTCTCTGCAGGGTGGCTGGGCACTCCCTTAGTGAGGAGTTCGGTTATCCGGGAGAGGCTCAGAGTAAAGCCGCTTCTCCTCCATATCAAGAGGAGCCAGCTTAGGTGGCTCAGACATCTGTTCCGGATGCCCCCTGGACAACTTTCTTGCGAGGTGTTCCAGGCACGTCCCACCGGGAGGAGGCCCAGGGGACGACCCAGGACTCGCTGGAGAGATTATGTTTCTCGACTGGGTTTCCCCCAGTAGAGCTGGAGGAGGTGTCTGCGGAGAGGGAAGTCTGGCAGTCTCTGCTGAGACTGCTGCCCCCGCGACCTGGTCCCGGATAAAGCAGAAAACGTCAAGTACGAGTACAAATAGAGTAAGCCAGTGGTTGTTTTCCGAACTTTTAGGATTACCACCTAGGATTAACGCACATTCATAAACAAAACTAAAGTATCAGAGTCAAACATACTTTAATAATCCCAGAGGGAAATTACTTTTGTTACATGCTCCAGATATACACACATTTTTATATATATATTTACAAAATTCCACACAAGTAATATAAATATATACATATATAAGTCAATATATATATATATATATATATATATATATATATATATATATATATATATGTCCGTCCGTCCGTCCGTCTTCTTCCGCTTATCCGGGGTCGGGTCGCGGGGGCAGCAGCTTCAGTAGGGAGGCCTAGACGTCCCTCTCCCCGGCCACTTGGGCCAGCTCCTCCGGAGGAATCCCAAGACGTTCCCAGGCTAGCCGGGAGACATAGTCCCTCCAGCGTGTCCTGGGTCTTCCCCTGGGCCTCCTCCCGGTGGGACGTGCCGGAACACCTCACCAGGGAGGCATCCAGGAGGCATCCTAACCAGATGCCCGAGCCACCTCAACTGGCTCCTCTCGACGTGGAGGAGCAGTGGCTCTACTCTGAGTCCTCCCCGGATGACTGAGCTCCTCACCCTATCTCTAAGGGAGAGCCCAGACAAACTACGGAGAAAACTCATTTCAGCCGCTTGTATCCGGGATCTCGTTCTTTCGGTCACGACCCAAAGCTCGTGACCATAGATGAGGGTAGGAACGTAGATCGACCGGTAAATCGAGAGCTTCGCCTTTTGGCTCAGCTCTCTCTTCACCACAACGGATTGGTACAGCGCCCGCTTCACAGCAGACGCCGCACCAATCCGCCTGTCGATCTCCCGCTCCATCTTCCCCTCATTCGTGAATAAGACCCCAAGATACTTGAACTCCTCCACTAGGGGCAGCACATCCTCCCCAACCCGGAGAAGGCACTCTACCCTTTTCCGGTTCAAGACCATGGTCTCGGATTTGGAGGCACTGATTTTCATCCCGGCCGCTTCGCACTCGGCTGCGAACCGCTCCAGTGAGAGCTGTAGATCACGCCCTGATGAAGCCAATAGGACCACGTCATCCGCGAATAGCAGAGACGCAATCCTAAGGCCACCAAAACGGATCCCCTCAACACCTTGGCTGTGCCTAGAAATTCTGTCCATAAAAGTTATGAACAGAATCGGTGACAAAGGGCAACCTTGGCGGAGTCCAACTCTCACTGGAAACGAGTCCGACTTACTGCCGGCAATGTGTATAGTTATACACATATATATATATATATATATATATATATATATATATATATATATATATATATATATATATATATATATATATATATATATGTATAACTATAAATCTAAGTAAAGTGATAGTGCAAGAACAGTGCAAAGAATGAATAAATGTCAATTACAGAGGGGGGTGTCTGAATCACTGAGGGAGGCGTTGTAAAGATTGATGACCACAGGCAGGAATGATTTCCTGTGGCGCTCTGTGGTGCATCTGGGTAAGAGGAGTCTTTTGCTGAAGGAGCTCCTCTGCTGGGCCAGTGTGTCATGGAGAGGGTGTGAGACATTGTCTAAGATGGACTGGAGCCTGGACAGCATCCTCCTCTCTGCCACGGTCGTCAGAGTGTCCAGCTCCTCCCCCACAACATCACCGGCCCTCCAGATCAGTTTAAGTCTGTTGTTGTCAGCAAGCCTCAGCCCGCTGCCCCAGCAGGAGACAGCAAAGAAGATCGTACTGGCAATAAAAGACTCATAAAACATCCTCAGCATCGTCCCACGGATGTTAAAGGACCTCAGCCTCCTAAAGAAAAAGAGTCAGCTTTGACCCTTTTTGTAGACCGCCTCGGTGTTTCTAGGCCAGTCCAGCTTGTTGTTAAAGTACACTCCCAGGCAGGGGCGTAGCCAGAATATTTTTACCGGGGTGGCCAACATGGGGCACAAAGCTAGCGAGGGGTGGCCAATAGAAAACCCTTTACAAACATATATACTATACTATATACAGTACACAACCTAACCCCTTCTTGCTAACACTTAACAGGAATAAGTAGGTTTAGAAAATAGCTGAAAATGCCTGTATACATAAAATAATCGACTCAAATACTTGTTCACACAAATGTACTTCATTTAAAGTTCAAAAACAGACAGTCACAAAAAAACCACATCAAATTGTGGCATGAACCAATAAAAAAGTAATTTTCTTAAGTCTTGCAATAACCAAGACATTTTTGCTGTTACAGTGCTTGCGTATGAAATATTTAACAAACAGGTTATGGATTTACCTTTCTTACATATGAACTATTAAATACACAAGTAAATCATTTATTTATCTTGCACATCGTTAGCCTCATTGTATAATTGACTAAGTCATATTTGAAAGCTTTTGGAAAGCAAGGACAAAATATTATAGGAAGAAGCACATATTTCATGTAACAGCAATTTCAGGGAAAACAGGGAACAACAGTCATATTTTGACTACAAGGTTATGCTGTATGTGTAAGAAACAGTGATACCTTTACTTAGTCTGAAACAAAAATAATTACTTTTACAAAAATAACTTCCCAGCAAAGATCTATAGGATCCAACTCTGGTTACCAGACTCAGTTCAAGCCATTTATATGTGTTGTACCAGTCTTTAGAAAAGCATCTTCTTCTGTCCCCTTGACAGGTTCGAGGGAAGATTTTTAGTTGTGGCTGCTTGGGCCGTTCTAGTCTTGACTGGGATATATCTATAATGAAACAGGAGCGAAAGTCTGTTATTCTGACATTAAAATGATGATGACAATAACAATAAATAATAATAATACCAGCCTCCCCATAGTTATGATCATTTCTAGCTGTATTAATGGCCTATAGGCATTTCGATTCAGGCAAATAAAACTAATATACTGTATATATATATATATATATATATATATATATATATATATATATATATATATATATATATATATATATATATATATATATATATATATATATATATATAAAACGCATAATTATTTGTTTTATTTTTTTAAGTGTATATATTTAAGTGAGTCCGTCACAATAAAAAACAAGTACACTTAACAAAACATACATTTCTTCCGAGGATATTACTTTCTAGACAATTCATTAATTTCATTATTATGGCCACATGGTCATAACTTCACCTGTCGGTGCAGCTTTCGCTACAGTTTTAATACACTGTACATATGTGGACACACTGTATATACCTTATGCACCTTTTCATCCTTTGGCACCTTCTTTTGTTTATTAAGCCAATGTGTGACAAGTGAATTTCTCCACTGTGAGATCAATAAAGCCCTATCTATCTATCTATCTATCTATCTATCTATCTATCTATCTATCTATCTATCTATCTATCTATCTATCTATCTATCTATCTATCTATCTATCTATCTATCTATCATGCTGCTCTCTGTTCCTCTCCTCCATCCACCTCCTCTTTCTCCTCCTCCTCCCTCTTTCTCTGTTGCTCCCCTGTCATCTCTTTATCTCCTTCTGCTGTTATTTTCTTCTTAAAATAAGAAGACATGTCTGTGGACTTTCACTTCGTTGTCTGGAAATTGACAAACCATACAGAACAGCGGTAGCTACGTAACTCTTTGAAAACTTGTCAAAAAGACAACAAAAGCCGCTGTAACAGGAGCTGATACAGTTCATATATCCCCCCCTCTTCTTTTACAAACGAATGATTTGTCTTATTCGCTTTCTCCCTTCCTTTTATCACCGTTGAAGGCGTGCACGCGCTGAGCCGTAGTTGTCTGAGAACACAACAGCGGCTAGAAGGGAGGGGGAGGGAGAGGGAGGGCGGACGGGCAGGCGGGGGAGGGGGGAGCGGCAGGGTGAGCTACGGTGCGCAAGAAGGTCAAGAAGAGCGGCTGTGCATAATGGGATGAAACGCTAAACTGACGCTACTACCATTTACACTGGCGAGTGGGGTGGCCAGTGGGGTGGCCAGGACATCGCCAGCGGTGGCCGTGGCCACCCCTGGCCACCCCCTGGCCACGCCCCTGCTCCCAGGTACTTATACTCCTCCACAGTGTCAACAGGGACCCCCTGGATGGAAACAGGGGTCACAGATGTTTTTGTCCTCCTCAGATCCACTATTAGCTCCTTAGTCTTTGTCACGTTGAGCTGCAGATGGTTCAGCTCACTCCAAGTGACAAAGTTGCCCACCACAGTCCTATATTCACTCTCATCACCCTTTTCAATGCAGCCAACTATAGCTGAGTAATCAGAAAACTTCTGAAGGTGGCAGGACTCAGTGCAATAGTAGATGTCTGAGATGAAAAGGGTGAAGAGGAAGGGGGAGAGGACAGTCCCCTGAGAGGCCCCAGTGTTGCTGACCACCCTGTCAGACACATAGTTCTGTAGGCGTACATACTGTGGTCTACCCGTCAGGTAATCAACAATCCAGGACACGATGGGGGCCTCCACCTGCATCGCCGTCATCTTCTCACCCAGTAGAGCCGGACGGATGGTGTTGAAGGCACTGGAGAAATCAAAGAACATGATTCTCACAGTGCCCACCGGCTTGTCCAGATGAGTGTAGACTCTGTTCAGCAGGAAGATGATGCTGTCCTCAACTCCCAGGCGGGGCTGGTAGGCGAGCTGTAGTGGATCGGTGAAGGGCCTGACCATGGGCCTTAGCTGATCCAGGACTAGCCTCTCAAAGGTCTTCATGATGTGGGACGTCAGTGCCACCGGTCTGTAGTCCTGGGGGCTGCTAGGACGCGGCGTCTTTGGCACAGGAGCGACGCACGACGTCTTCCACAGCACGGGGACTCTCTGGAGGTGCAGGCTCAGGCTGAAGACTAGGCTAAGTACTCCACACAGCTGGTAGGCACAAGCTTTGAGCACCCTGGGGAATACACCATCAGGGCCTGCAGCTTTGCCGGAGTGGAGTCTGGTTAGCTGTCTTCTCACCAGGTCAGGAGTGAAGGACACTGTAGAGGTAACAGTAGGGGGAGGAGTGAGGTCCTCAGGTTGTGGAGGACCTGATGTGAAGCAGGGGGGAGGAGTCGAGTCAGTGGATGTGGGTTGAGGTGGTGAGGAGCAGACAGGGGGTCTGTAAGGAGGAGAAGTGGGGGAAGGTGGAGTGCTCGTTGTAGGGAAGCCAGCAGCATAGAGTTGTGGGGGATGGGCCGCAGTATCAAACCTATTAAAAAATAGGTTCAGTTCATTGGACCGGTCCACTCGACCTTCCAACCCCATGCCAGTGGACTTCTGGAACCCTGTGATGGCTCTCATCCCACTCCACACATCCCTCAAGTTGTTGGTCTGGAGTTTATTCTCCAGCTTTCTCCTGTATTTGTCCTTAGCCTCCTTGATTTTACGTTTGAGTACCCCCTGCACTCTCCTCACCTCCTCACGGTTGCCATCTCTGAACGCCCTCTTCTTCTCATTCAGAATGGCCTTTATGTCCTTGGTGATCCATGGTTTATTGTTGGCGTAACAGGTGACAGTCCGAGCTGGAACATTGCAGTCCACACAGAAGTTGATATAGTCCGTGATGCACTCTGTGAGCCCATCAATGTCCTCCCCGTGGGGCTCACAGAGTGCAGGCAAGTCAGTAGACTGTAGATCTTATTCAAGTGTAATCTAGGACTAAACAAGGTCCAAATCATGCCTAAACTAGAGACAAACAAATCAGTTCCAAACCAGTTCTAAACCAGGACTAAGGAGGGGAAAACCAGGTCCAAGTCATTATATAGTATAAGTCATTAGATATTGATTATGGTCTCAATATGGTATTAGTGTAGTGTAGAAGTGCATCTCTAAAATATCTTAACCTCTCAGCAAAATAAAGGGCATCCTCTATGTCACAATCCAGCTTCTGTCAAACATCCACAAACTTTGCATGCTTGAGCAGAGGCTCTTGGAGAGGCAGCTTCTTCAGTGCATAGTCTACATGCCATCATCTGATGGTCTCATAAAACTTGTGAACTTGCTGTGGAGTAATGTCCTCACCATCCAAGAGCCTGTTGATTTTGGCCCTGGTGGTGAAGCCAACATACAGCTTCCCACCTGTAACAAAAAGGCAAATATCTTAAGTACTCATCATTATCATTTTGATCACTTTATTTATAGAGCGCTTTAAAACAGCCACAGCTGAAACAAAGTGCTGAACATAGCAAAAAAAATAAATAAAAGCCCAAAGATCTAAAATAAGGCGTAAAAGAACAATAAAACCCAAGATAAATAAACAAGGTCACATCAACTAAGTACAACCAGTTCTAAAACCCAATGAACAAAAATATGCCTTAAACATTTGGCAGTGAAAGAGCCTCTCTATTGCACGGTGGGGGCATAAAAATGGAAATCGATCCCATGTCTTCTCAGTATGGAACCGAGTGGCAGCAAATACAATGAAAACAGCAGGGGCCCAAAAATTGAACCTTGTGGGACCCCGTATAATGGTGCACAAGACAATTCAAAAATCACAAATTTTGACAGAGAAAGATCGATCTGCCAGATGCCTACTAATTGATTTAGAGGACGTGTTATCAAAATTTGATATTCAACGGTGTCAAATGCGGCGGTTAGGTCAAACAGAACCAAAACAGTATAGCTACCAGAATCACGTGCCATGAAAATATCATTAAGAACTCGTAGTAATATTGATTTTGTACTATGACGAGCCTTAAAGCCCGGCTGAAATGTTTCAAGGTCATTTTCATCCTGAAAAAAGTTTTAGCTGACAGAAAACATCTTTTCATGTTTCCAAATAATATACAGTAGGGTGTCTTCTTTTAAAGACATATCACATATTATAATGCATCAATACAACCAATAAAACTCCAGCTATTTTAAGGAAATATCTGAAGTAAATATCCAAAAAGTCAACTTGGCATAAAAGAGACAATTCTGTAGCCACTGGTTGTATATACATAAAAAAAGAATATAGTAGTTGATTATGATTAAACACTAACCTGAAAGATGATTGTCCTTTTCTTTGAAATGAATTTCCTGAGGCTGGTTCCCTTGCAGCACTGCAGGAAGCATAAACTTTGCACAAAGTTTACGAATGAAAGTCATCATCTACAACACACATACCAGTGTAAAACAATTGGTGGCACCTGTAAAGGTTTCTAGTAGATAATACAAATATGCAGAAATATTGTACCTCATCATGTAACAACAAAATGGATGCCTGTTCTCTCTGGAGTAGGAGATTAAAAGTGGTAAATGTAGAGAGGGTGGCTTAAAAGAAAAGAAGGTATACCTCTGTAATCTGGTCAGAAAATGCCTTCTGGAGTCTCTTAAACCTTGCCTGGTTTTCATCTTGAATAAAAAAAAAAAATCAAGAGATTTTAGTATCACCCAGTTAACAATGATAAATAAATGATGTGTGTGGTAGGACCAAAATAAAAAATAACATTAAGCATCATACTTGCAGATTTAAAATAGCTGGCCAGGGGTTCATATAGCCTCAGTATTCAAGTGATACATTGCTCCAAGCTAAGACAACGAATAGAGACATGTAGGAGAATCTCCATATACTCTGCTTCGTGGAGGTCGCAAAGTTCTGTTAAAGACATTTACTTATTAAATTATATTCAAAACACTGCACTGCATAAAATTTGTGCATAGTTATCAGGTAACCCTTCCAGTTTGTGCTGCCTTTAAACCAATAGCCAGTATCCACCACTAGGTCCTCAAGATCAAATTTAGAAACCTGTATAATAGAGAGAGCACAAATTAAATTAAGGAATGGGATTAGAATACAAATGACCCCGAAATTCCACATCCTCCATGACTGCTCCGTTCCGTGCGCGTATGTCCGACAGAGCAACAACTTTGTTATTTTAATTAATGAGAACTATTCTACATTCTCCGCGACTTCTCCGAACGTCACAGTCAGCGGACAGGCTCTCCGTCGTTCACCGCAAAAATACAGATCAAGTCTATTGTCTGATCCATTCCGTTCTGTCAGACTCCGGCCAGAGAGATATCGCCCACTATTTTCTACTGAAATTACAATAAAATAAATGGATTGAAATGTCTATTAACGTAAGCTTAAACACTATTGAATTATCCTTAATACAAAAGAGTTTTTGGTGGCCAATGTACTCATCCATTCTTGACAAAAGTAAAAATATGCAGAGTCGATTTATAATGAGCAACAGAGAATTATTCGGATGCCGTCTTGACACATCTCAATAATCCAGGTAGAAGGAGAATATATAAAAATTATTATAAGAACAACAATATTTTTTGACAATACACAAATCTATCAATAAAACTGCAAACTTTGACAGGACCTTGACACACAGGGCATACCTTCACCTTCTGATCTGACATTCCCCCAACAGAGCACACATGCACAGTAAATCTATTAATTGCTTAGGTGAATTGAAGCGCCTGCTGTTGGCTTTGGTGGCTTTTAGATTTAATGTGTCGCACAACATCTCCAACTCCCTGGTGGCTACAGAGGTTTTCAACACGACAGACAGAACACCAGTAATGTGTAGTCAGGTGTCCTTTTGTGATGAATGGCCATTTGCTGGTCCACTCATTTTTAAACAGGCATCTGTAAGTGGCAGCACCACACAAGGCTCTTCTCTTTGGTCCCTCTTTTTGCTGTGGGTCTTCCTCCCTGTCACTTTGATCTCCTCCTCATTCTCATCTATTAATCCTGGATCCATGTGTTGTTCTGCACATCCTCTCTGAAATTCTGTCTCAAGTGAGGCCCTTTTCTTGGGTGGCTGATCTTTTGAAAAATAAATTGCAATGGTCTCTTTTCTTTTTGGTGGGCCTCCTATAGGTTTGTGAAGCATACCTGAAACTTTTAAGAATTCAGGTATTCATTGTGGTTTAATTAATCCTAAATTCCAACATGACATTACTCAGCTAGACTGAGCAAAATTATTTAACTTGTGAGCAAAAGATGGACTAAACTCGGGACTAAATCAAGTTTTAAAAGCATAAAAATTCAAAAACATACCTCTGATAACTGCTCAGTTCTGTAGATCAAAACAATCCCGGTGTCACAGGATAACTGCTGCAGGGCGGCAGCTATTCTGCTCAGCTGCTTTTATCAACGGGATGGGAAGGCTAGTGCAAAAATGCGGACCAGATACAACCCTGGCACGTTCTTGTGTTAGAGCCAAGGTTGCAGGAAAAACACGGACTGGATTTTATCAGTGTGGCATTTTTCTAATAAGTAAGGGGAACAGAGTTTAGTTGTAATGTTCGTATGCGTGTTAAATTGAGAGTGTGGAGTGAGAGCGTGTGAAGACATTAAAATGCATCAGTCTCACCCCCAATGCGGGAGAGTTGGCAGCCCTGGGTAAACCTTCTAAACAAACCATTTAACTTTCCCTGTTTGTTTCTCTGTCAAACCTGTCAGTGCTCTCTGTGAGTTCGGTTCACTTTGGGCATCCAGTTGAAAGAAGTTGAAAGCAGGGTAAAGTACTCCAAGGGAAAGGCGAGCATAGTATGCGGCTCTGCGGCCTAGACGAAACGTGGCGGTTGGAGCTTAGGGCTCTGGATCGTAGTCGAGTCTCTGACCCGGTTGCAGCGGGCGATTTCAGCTCAGCTCTTGCTCTCAGCTTGTCTGGTGAGGAAAATAGACCGCTCCGCACCGTCACGAATCAGCTTTCCTTCAACAGCTGGAAAAAAATAGACAAATCTCTTTTGGCATGGACAGATTCTTTGCTTCGGCATCTGCAGAAGCTAAGACTGGAGACTTAGCTTCGATATCCAGCTGGCAGTTATCCGAGTGCATGTTCTTCATGTGCCGTGCATGGAGCACTTTTTGGCTGAAGACGTGTGACATAGACTGACAGCCATTTGTTTGTGGCTAGTGTTAGCTTCCTCATATTCCCTTATTTATCCTCGGTTTAATGGCTGCGAAGCTAATATTTTTGTGTGCAGAACATGAGTTTGCGAAGCAAACTTTTTGGTTAGTTGTGCCCAACACCTATTGCATACATACAAACAGCCGTTTTACTCAGATTCACAGTCTCATTGGACTAATTAAATTCTTTTTGACAACTGTTTTTGTTTTGGACAGACTAGGTTCCAGATTTACTTGTATATGGCGTCTTTCTATTATTAAATTGCCTCACTAAGATCTCTTTTACCCACCTTAGCAGTATCATGTTTGGCAAAAAACCTTTCTGTAAACTCATTAGGAGCGTTTCCTTTCACAGTTTGTTCTGTCTTTTTTATACTTTGTCTTGTCTTTACTACTCTCTTTAGCCTCCTCCTACTCTGGTTTTATTTCTCACTTGTCAGTTTTACACTGTTATCTGTAGGATTCCTGATAGGAGGGGACGTGTTGCGGCTCCTCCATGGTCATATAGACGAATGTCTGACTGTTCCAACAGGGGAACATGGAGAGGAACATAGGAGGTAATATGCACTGATCGTCAGAACTCTTTAGAAAAAGTTGATATTTTTTATGGACAAATTACTGTTTTCTCTTAGTCATGTTATTAATACCTTGGGTTAATTTAGCTTTAATAAATTAATGCTCCTACGTCAAGCGTCTTTAATTTTCTTAGGACTTTGGTGCTTTCAAGGAGTTTTGAAATTACACATATTAGTTGTATACTTTCCACCATTAGTTTAGCTGTATTTGAGCTGCTGCCTGTAGAAACATGAAGTTCTCCACAGTGACTGAGACACAGCGAGGGAACACCTTTATAGTTTGAAGACGTTCCCACTGGCTGCAGCCATGTTGGTTAAGAGCACCAATGAAACATCTCTGTACTCCCCCTCACTGACAGTAGTTTTGTGTCTGTGATACTGACTCATCCAGGTGCACAGCTATTACTGTACATAGTGGGAAAGTAAAACTGCTTTTTGTTAAAATGCCAAAAGAAGTGTTGTAATAGTATTATTTACTCTCCAGGTCAGTGCACTATGAAGGAGGAGCAGTTTCAAGTCATGCTAGGTCCCTGTGGAGGCTGGAAACACTGCGCGTCATGTAAGTACAGGATGCTCATAATGTTTATAATCACAGCAAACTAGTCTATTAACACAAGATCACTGCATATACTAACTGATCCATACAAAAACACACTCCTACACACTGACAGACACATAATCAGATGAATTACTGTGTTCTATGTGTGTTAAGATATTTTCAGTTTCTGCTGTTGACTAATTCACCAGTAGCTCTCACTGTATTGCCGGCTGCAGAGTGTCAGAATACAAGTTAAAAATATGACACATTTTACTCAAATTATGTGCGTCACAAACCTTTAAAACCACTGTCACAGCTTGACAGTATGTTTTGAATAGTTTGCAGACCATTGCCATGCATAGTTGCCATGTGTCAGATTGTCTACACTGGCCACTTGAAAGCAACACTTTAACCAGACCTTGTTCTATTTCATTTATTCAGGGATGGCAAAAAGAGTATGAAAATTTATTTCTGTAAGGTACAAACCAGAAGAAATGTTTAGATATAAAATAGATTTAAAAAAACGGACCCTTTCATCACAAATTAGGTAAAGAATAACAATATAGAATTAAGTCATCAGTTGCCAGGAAAGTCCCCTGTGATGAATATTAAAGCTTACACAAATGCTAAAGACTTTATAAACACTATATAAACACTTTATATTTTCAAAAAAACATTCAAACTCACAAATACTCTTTTGGGCTCGTAAATTAGTTCTATCAGATGCTAAGGACTATTTGCATGCTTTAAGATGATGCTGATGCTGATGCTGTTGTTGGTCAGTGCAATAAACATTTAAAAAAAGTTTGTAAAGTTTGTCTTGTTTTGTCTGTGTTTTGTGTAATCTGTGTGCAAATCCAGTGTCTATCTCATCAAAAATATAAGTATGGTAAGACATAATAACAATAAAGATTCTTGATTCTAGTGGATTCTCAAAATATTTCTGAAACAAAGTAGCAAGGGTTGATTGAATACCAGGCAGAAACAGTAATGTTAAACATCACTCACTTCAGGACATATCAAATGCACAATCATTTCTGTATTTAAGGGTAGCTAATTGCAGAGATTGGAGTGTGATGATACTAAACAAAATCATTTCTTAATCAGCTGGTTTGTCATCTTTTTTACTGTTTAGATCTACTGTAATTAAGTAAATTATTATTTTTGAGCAAGTGCAGGGCAGACTTATTGGTGATAATTAGCTTTTATTTTCTTTCCAGTAAAATCCATACTAAAGGTCTATGTTGCCCATTTATAAGATGTTCAGTAGTTTATTAAAACTCCAGGGGGTGTGCATATTCTCTCTCTGTCTCTCTCTCTCTGTCTCTCTCTCTCTCTCTCTCTCTCTCTATATATATATATATATATATATATATATATATATATATATATATATATATATACACACACACACACACACACACACACACAGAGTTACTGAAGTGCAGACTTTAAGGTTTAATACAAGGGGTTGAACAAAAATATATGATTAAGCATGTAAGAATTGTAGCTATTTATATACAAGCGCTCCTCATTTCAGGGGCTCAACAGTAATTGCACCAATAAACATAACCCAAATTAAAATGTTACTTTTCAATATTTTGTTAAGAATCCTTTGCAGACAACGACTGCCTGAAGTTTGGAACCCATGAGTATCACCAAACACTGGGTTTCCTCCTTAATGATGCTTTGCCAGGCCTTTACTGCAGCTGTCTTCAGTTGGTGCTTGTTTGTGGGTCTTTCTGCCTGAAGTTTTGTCTTGAGCAAATTAAATGCATGCTCGATTGGGTTGAGATCTAGTGATTGACTTGCCTGTTGCAGAATATTACGGGGAGTGTTGGCCTAGTGGTTAGAGCAGCGCGCTTGCACTCAGAGAAGGATGCAAGTACCTGGTTCGATCCCCAGCGCCTGCACTCTGTGTCCCTGAGCAAGACCCTTAACACCAGATTGCTCCCTGGGCGCTGAACATGGCTAACCTGACTCTCGCCAGATGTATGTCGCTTCGCTCACATACATCTTCTATAACCTAAATCATAAATGTTTTTCCTTAAAATATTTATCAGACAATACTGCTCTTCAGATTGGAGTATGGATCAACCTAATCTTATATTCTCCCCACACTAGAAAACCACTTCACAACCTTAAAACGCCTATATCGATCTCAAATTTTTTGAGAACTAATGCCTCATTGTTTTTTTTGGTTTTTTATTTGTTTGTTTATTATTTGTCTTTTCTGTTTGCTTTTGTCATTTCTGATTTATTGTTATCTTCTAATATGTGTGCCTTAAGATTGTAAGACCTCATTTCTTTATATTTGTACATGCCATGTGATATTGTACATTTGTTCAAATCTTTAATAAAAAAATTAATAAAAAATATTCTCCCCACAGAAAAAAGGTATGATGATCGCTAGAAAATGTTGATAATGAGAAAACATGGGGTTCTCACAAGTTGTGTAAAGTTGTAAAGTAATGCAATTTTAGGGACACTTTTTCAAGTAACGGGAAAGTTATGAAAATTTTATTTTTGTTGAAAAATAATGAAAAAAGAGTGTCAAGTTAAAAAAAATAGTGGACATTGACACGCATACAATAGTTATTGTGTAGTGTGTATTGTCTGGTCTAAAGCTTTTGGTGCCACATGTGTTTTATTATTAAAACTAAGAATGGTCTCCTTTATGAAAACATACTAGGCTTAAAACTATTGCATCCTGGTGTCCTCTGAAGTGCTAATACGTTTTTCTACCTCTGTGGTTCTCTTTTCAAGTTTGGTAATTTCTCCTTTGAGTTCTTGTATGGAGGATTCAAGTTTAGTCAGCGACTGCCTGGTCTGCTTGTGTCCGTCCCGATTTTCTTCCCTTAGTTTCTCCAATTCAGCTAGTATTTTAGACTCGTGGTTGCTAGGGCTATCACTTGCTGCGCCACTCAAGGTCTGCCTTAAAGTTAGTTGCCTCAAGTTTTCGTTTTTGTCGCCCGTGAGATCCTGTTTTGAGCCTTTGCCTCTCGAAGAACTTGCCATATTGAGTTTGTATAAATTTGCCGAGTTTTAAGTAGTTTTGTTAGGAAATTAGCAATTAGCCGGCGGAGCCTTGTTTTATGCTACTGTCTGCAGCATGACGTCACCGGAAGTCCCTTCCCTGAAATTCTAAGGATAACAAATAGGAAGTGCTACCCAAACATTTCTATGATTCTTCACCTTCTGTCAGTTATACCTGTTACGAGTGCTTCTGTGGAACGTGCTAACTCGGGCCTTAAAGTCGCCCTTAGCAAAGTAAAAACTTTGCTAAGGTCGACTATGGGACAGGAAAGGTTTGTGACTTTGCTACTTATGTATGTCCACAAGGACATTCATTTAGACAAAATCAAAATCATTGACATATTTTGCCCAGAAGCATCCCAGAAGTTTGACATTTCTAACCCCATTATCATCGTCATCATAAAGTTGAAGGTGTTGTAGAAGAGAACAATATTCTTTGTCAAGTCTTACAGTTCTATTATAGGCTTATGGATTAACTTCACCATACATGTTCATTGGTTTAACTTACTTTAAAGTTTTTTTTCTCTCAACATAGTTTATCTCGTTAAAATATATTCAAAACTCCTTTATCACTTGAATCATACCAAACTGTTCTTAAGTCCTTGGTTCTTTTTATCTCATTTTCTGTATAAATATCATTTCTGGAAATAAAGAAAATCTTTGTTTGATTAATTGTTGATAAGAATAATTTTTTTCTTCAAACTACTTTTTAACCTTGTGCATGCTGTAAAAACCAAGAGATTTTGGCTTAAAAATCCTTTTTCAATTACAATAACGTAATCTTGCTAATTCCACTTATTTTCATCCATTAAAATGATTATCAATTTAAAAAACCCTTAGATGAATAATTAGGGTAGTGTGGAAGAGTAAAGATGGCATTCTTTGGTCATTTAGCCTCACATTGTCTTGACATGACCCTTACGTGCGCACCCCCCCTTTGAAAAATCCTGGATCCGCCCCTGTTGAGAGGTCCTTTGACCACATGTAGTGTTCACACCAACAGCTTCCAAATGCAAACGCTACACCTGGAATCAACTCTAGACCTTTGAACTGCTTAATTGATGACAGGTTAACGAGGGAAGAGCCCATGCAGCCTTGTTATTTATTTTTGCAGTCTTCTGAGTCAATTGTCCAGTTACTTTTGGTCCCTGGAAAAAGAGTATGTATTAAAGGGCTGTAATTTCTAAACCCTTGCGGCAGACACGGTAGCAGCGGCAGGGGCGGGTGGTGCAGCAGGGGCGGCTGACGAGGCAGACAAGCCTGTGAGCGGAGGTCTGGGTGGAGGTGGTCTGCGGAGGATCTCGGAGTAGGTGGTCTGCTTAATCTAATTAATCTCCTCCGCAAGGCCGGTTATCCCAAGGAGGGACAACAGTGCGGTTTGGTCCTTATAGACCCCCATAATTTCTCTGCTACGCCTACCCGCTCCCAAGCCGGGTCATAAGTGGGTAACAAATCCAAAAGTTTCCTCAGCTCGCGGAGCACGGGTTTAGCCATGGAGCTCAGGAGGAAGGCGGGCACTGGACCCTGTGTGGGCGACGGGCTCAGTCTGGCTGGTTCGTACTGTCAGGAACTGGTTACTGAGCCCGAATTCAGCCACACACAGAGCTTCATTTTTATTGAAGATTGTGAGTTGTGGAGATGGAAACCAGAAGTCTGTACCAGGTAGCAGCGGAGGGATGGTGAAGATGGCTGGAGCTTAAGCGGGCGGAGCGAAGCTGGAGCCAGAGGACGTGAGGGAACACCGGCAGGCAGGCGGCTGACACAGAGGTAGCTGGAAGACTGCTGGTAGACACGAGGAAGGGTAGTGCAGCTGGCTTGAGGCGGAGGAAGGCGGTGAAGGGGACAGTGAGGGACGAAGAACACTAGAGACGAGAGGCATGAAGCAGACGAGGGAAGGATGATGACGAACCAGCAGGGAAGAGAAGACTGAGGTGAGTATATATAGAAGAGCTGGCAGGTGTATTGAGTCCGGACTTGATTATTGCAGCAGGTGACACTGATCAGACATGGAGTGGAACTGGGCTGAGTGAATGGTGGAAGGATCTGGAACTGTCCAGGGTGAAGCAGGGAGAATGAACCCTGACAATATATATATATATATATATATATATATATATATATATATATATATATATATATATATATATATATATATATATATATATATACACTCACCGGCCACTTTATTAGGTACACCTGTCCAACTGCTCGTTAACACTTAATTTCTAAGCAGCCAATCACATGGCGGCAACTCAGTGCATTTAGGCATGTAGACATGGTCAAGAGAATCTCCTGCAGTTCAAGCCGAGCATCAGTATGGGGAAGAAAGGGGATTTGAGTGACTTTGAACGTGGCATGATTGTTGGTGCCAGAAGGGCTGGTCTGAGTATTTCAGAAACTGCTAATCTACTGGGATTTTCACGCACAACCATCTCTAGGGTTTACAGAGAATAGTCCGAAAAAGAAAAAACATCCAGTGAGCGGCAGTTCTGTGGGCGGAAATGCCTTGTTGATGCCAGAGGTCAGAGGAGAATGGCCAGACTGGTTCGAGCTGATAGAAGGGCAACAGTGACTCAAATAACCACCCGTTACAACCAAGGTGGGCAGAAGAGCATCTCTGAACGCACAGTACGTCGAACTTTGAGGCAGATGGGCTACAGCAGCAGAAGACCACATCGGGTGCCACTCCTTTCAGCTAAGAACAGGAAACTGAGGCTACAATTTGCACAAGCTCATCGAAATTGGACAATAGAAGATTGGAAAAACGTTGCCTGGTCTGATGAGTCTCGATTTCTGCTGCGACAGTCGGATGGTAGGGTCAGAATTTGGCGTCTACAACATGAAAGCATGGATCCATCCTGCCTTGTATCAACGGTTCAGGCTGGTGGTGGTGGTGTCATGGTGTGGGGAATATTTTCTTGGCACTCTTTGGGCCCCTTGGTACCAATTGAGCATTGTTGCAACGCCACAGCCTACCTGAGTATTGTTGCTGACCATGTCCATCCCTTTATGACCACAATGTACCCAACCCATGATGGCTACTTTCAGCAGGATAATGCGCCATGTCATAAAGCTGGAATCATCTCAGACTGGTTTCTTGAACATGACAATGAGTTCGCTGTACTCAAATGGCCTCCACAGTCACCAGATCTCAATCCAATAGAGCATCTTTGGGATGTGGTGGAACGGGAGATTCGCATCATGGATGTGCAGCCGACAAATCTGCGGCAACTGTGTGATGCCATCATGTCAATATGGACCAAACTCCCTGAGGAATGCTTCCAGCACCTTGTTGAATCTATGCCATG
The DNA here is from genome assembly GCA_037039145.1 of Fundulus diaphanus. Taxonomy (NCBI): domain Eukaryota; kingdom Metazoa; phylum Chordata; class Actinopteri; order Cyprinodontiformes; family Fundulidae; genus Fundulus; species Fundulus diaphanus. The sequence goes on from CM073143.1 coordinate 39,605,129, forward strand.
AAGAATTGAGGCAGTTCTGAAGGCAAAAGGGGGTACCTAACCTAGCATGGGGTACCTAATAAAGTGGCCGGTGAGTATATATATATATATATATATATATATATATATATATATATATATATATATATATATATATATATATATATATACATACACTCTTATATATATATATAATCTTATATATAAACTGCAAAAAAATAAAGGAACCCTTTAATATCAGATACTGATTGGAAAAAAAGATCCTGCGAATATGGAATGGATAATGTGTTAATCCTTGTTAGTTAATGTGGGACAAAAGGATGTTACATCATTAGATGTAAAATGAAAATTATCAAGCCACAGAGTGCTTAAACAGAAGTCACAGAAAAAATGAAGAATGGAAAACTGATGCGAGAAACATTAAAAGCTTATGTCTGTCACATTAGCTCTGAGTGAAGGCTGCTACATACGCCATGTGAAATGAGACATTTGTTCTCGCTCCTACAGCGAATTAAGTCATTTTGTTCTCTCAGCCCCGTCTTTGAGGGTCTCGCTGCTTGTTCTCGTCACATCGTCTGGGCAGAACCTTTTTTATCATGGGCTGTCTGACTACTGTATCATTATTAGATAGGATTTAGATGGGCATGTTTAGGTTGGAAATGCGGAAATGTCTCATACATCTGTCGAATTGCAGTCGCACAGTCATGCAGTTCAACTCTGGTGGTTTAAGTGGTTCAACATGCTAATTCTGCTCTCTTGCATCATTTCCTCTATAAATTATCTTAGTGAGACAGTCCCACCCCGTAGTACCGCATGCCCCGGCAGGGCTGGACTGGGACAAACAATTGGCCCAGACATTTTGAGCAGAGACAGGCCCATCAGATATTGATGGGAAGATGATGACGCCTATGAATGGAAACAAACTTTCTTGTGTCAGTGCTTGCACACTGTCTTGTTGGTGGATATGTACTTTTCTATAAACTTTAACCTACACCATCCTCCCAGTCCCATTATTCTTTAAAGGACACAAACCAAAAGGCTGCTTGGTCTAGTTAACCTCTTAAACAATGTACAATGTGTAATGGGATCCTGAAATCTGGACAGAGAAGAAAAGAAGTGAGATACGATCAGTGATGAATATTAAAATGTTTAATTAACAGATTGTGATTGATATTTTCACAGACTATGTGCTCATCACATTATTAAAAAAAGTCACCTTAGACCTCCTCAATGGTGGATGCCAGACACCCCAAAAAACAAAAAAAAAAAGATAATTTGATAGCAGCAGTATGTGGGCAGTTTTTGCAAGAATTACAGCTTTTGGTCACAATTTCACTTTCTTATTCTCCTTCTGCAGTCCACCCTCTGCTGTTCTGGTATTTTATTCATCCACTTGTGACATCTTAAACCTGTCCCACTGTCTAGCAAAACCTTTTAGTTCTGACTGAAGGTTATTTACTGTAGCTCTGTTGTCAATTTTGAAGGGACATGTGCTAAGGTTTTGAAGTGCATTACTAGGAAGACAAACAGTTCTGACATGATAACACTGGGGTCCAGCCAGGCCAAATCAGCAAGGAGAGGGCCATGTGTGACACATCATCTGTGAATTCCCTCAATAGCTGTGGTCCGGATGGTGTTGTGCACTTTCACCCCATATTTCTCAGGATTGATATGTAGCATCTCATCTTCAACCACCTCTCCAGCCCTGCATGTTCTCTTTTTGGCTCTCTTCTCGGGTAGTGCTGATCCCACTTCCATGTCAGCGGAGTTTCTCATTTGTCCATTTCATAAATGTTTCTGCAGCTGCCTTCACAGTTGTAAAGTCCCTGCCGATGTTTTTGGGGCTCTTGTGTGGTAGTCACCATACGATGGGCAGCAAGGATGTCTGTCCCCTTTGACTGAAAGTACTTGGACAGGGGAGTTGTTTGCTCTAACACTAAGGACAATCTGAGCTGTGTTTCTTGAAGCACGGTTTTGTGTTTCAAGAAACACTCTTTAAAGCCTCATGCTCTTACTTGAACAGTTGGCTTTTCCTTTTCCTGCTTTTCGATAGTTCCAGTGTGAGCACTGCATCAATGAAGAGGCCATGCTCTGGTTTTCCAAAATGTCCAATGACATCATGGAGAGCATGGTGCTTGGCCCACCACCGTGTTTCACCAGTTGGACTGAGGCGTCTGTGTCTTGTCTCTCCTTGGGTTTGTTTCTCCCACAGAGTAACCCTCTGAGAGGACTTCTTGATGAACACAGTTGTGTCATTAAGTAGATTGAAGAGTGATCCACTTTCAATGACAGTTTGTATTGTGTTAGCAAGCACAAAATTAAATAAATGTGCATAGCACCACACATGCACATGAGTTGGAGACAGAGGGGTCAGCAGTGCTGAAAAGCCTTTGTACTGGCCTTGCATTTTTGATGCCCAATCTGTTACATTGCAAGTTCACAAAGTACTACCCACCTCACTGTGGCAACAAGCCTCTCCTGCATCACCACAGCGACATACCTAAGGATTACTAAACACTGATCATAACCTGTTATGTCTGTCTAGTTTAACAAAACAAATTCCAGCTTTCTCAACGTCATTGGCGATGCTCTCTTGAGTGAGGTGCCTATGTGCATCAATCACTGAGTTAACGGTTGTTTTGGAGAGTAGGGCTTGATCCACTGGACTGATGCAACTTCCTGCTTTTCTCAACATAGTCATTCAAATGTTCTTTAAGGCATAAATCATATTTTCCTAATAACACAATCAATTCCAAAAAGTTACCATAATCAATAGTGTTATCATCCAAAGTATATGTGGCCTCATTCTCCACCTACCTATAGCTCAGCTCAGTCTTCCCAAGTACTTTGACCACATTCACTTCTCGCTCCAAAACTTGGCATTCCTTTTTCTCTTGTTCCCTTTGAGCAGACATCTGACTGCAGTTGATGTTGCTTTCTGAGCAGCTTAAGAAAAAAAGCTTCAGCACAGGTCTGGTGTGCAGTGCTCTTTTCATGCGGATGTACATGTCGCCAATCACTCAATCATTCCTGTAATAAATGCCTCCTTCCAAATGCCAGACACACAGAACAATAAATAGTGTTTTTTGCAATTAGTGAGCCACTTCCTGCTAGTAAATTTTTTACAGGCGAACACCCTCATTACTAATGAACTGCTGGTGTTCTGCTGTGGGTGGTAATCTAAGAATGCCTGTAATATGGCAGGCTCAGGGCAAGCAAAGTAGTCCATGCCCTGGCTCTCTTTATCCTGCTCGTCTGTCTCTCTCCTGTTTTTCAATCTCTTTCTCCTGTTCAGCAGTCTCTCTCACTTGCTCTTCTGTTTCGTCTCTCTCACACAATGCTCCACTGGGGATACTGGATCCACCTGGTGGAACATATAAGGTTTGACACAATTTGTTGAGGTTTTGAGGAGTTCCCAGATAACAAGGTGACAGAAAGCTGAATTACAATACTCAGTAATATAATGGACAACTTACTGTTTAGTATCCATCCATCCATCCATCCATCCATCCATCCATCCATCCATCCATCCATCCATCCATCCATCCATCCATCCATCCATCCATCCATCCATCCATCCATCCATCCATCCATCCATCCATCCATCCATCCATCCATCCATCCATCCAGTAGAGGCGGGGTACTACTGTTTAGTAAAAACAGAGAAATAATGTAACAAATCTATATACAGGTCTAGAAAGCTTAACAAACAACCAGTTTTGGCTTTTGTTGTGCCATGTCAGGACGTGACAAACTTGCATTAGTTCGGGACATGACGGACTGCATTTCCCATGATGCATGGTGGTCAAAATGGCCACCAACTCCCATCGTGCAACTCGGCCCAAAATGGCCGCCGCCCCTAACGACGGACAGAGAGATAACGTTAAAGGAGAAGTCCGGTCAAAATCAGAATTCAAACTGCTGAAAGTACTTTAAATATAAAACTACTACATACTGTGCAAAAAATTATAAGTTTTTTTAATTAATAATAATTCTCATTTAATCATGTTTATGTGGAGGAATCCATCTTGGTCAAGAATAGTACTGTCACCTCCCATTTTTTGACGTCACTCGGCGGACCCGCTGTTGAGCAAGTTTCAACGCTCTGTTTGTCACGGCGCACTATTTTCCAAGATCAAACTCAGTCGGGTCCTACAGTATATATCTATACACGCGTGTGTGTGTGTGTGTGTGTGTGTGTGTGTGCGCGCTCCGCGCAGCACGGCTTTGCCTCCGCTGCAGCAGAGCGCGCGCACACACACACACACACACACACAGCGGAGGAGAGATCGCTGAAGTGACTTAAGTTAGCTGATTATTATAGTATAAGTATTAAAATATAAGAGCATTCCAGCACATGCTGGGCTGAGCACGGCTTTGCACCGGCGCTGCAGCTGAGCGCGCGCACACACACACACACACACACACACACACACACACACACACACACACACACACACACACACACACACACAGCGGAGGAGAGATCGCTGAAGTGACTGTGTTGAAATAAGCAATGTTTTTTCCTCTTTTACCAGTTGTGTTGGAACATCCGATGGCCATGCACGTGGGCATTGTTGCTTCAGCAATAGCTCTTGGGAATGTCAGCGGTGAAGTCCTCTGGAAATCCGAAATAATTATTGATGATCGCAGCTGTGTAGAACGGCTCCTATTGACTTTGCATGGAAAGCGGAGAGAAATACTGTCGCCGCTTCCGCTCTTCCACGTCGCAGGATGTGATGTCAAACGCCCCTTACTGCCCATATTTGGGCAGTCATGTCAGCCCCCATACACAGTGATTCAGACGACAATTTATGTTTTTATTTTCTTATTGATTAAAGATAAGTTCATTAAATAACCACAAATGTATTAGTTTTAGTTATAGCTAATGATACCCTGATTTTTCCTTGTTGACCGGACTTCCCCTTTAATAGGGGAAAAGGTATTTATTGCGGCCGAAGACCGAAATCTGCCTTCTTCCCTGGCCCAACGCCAACCTGAGAAGACACACAGCTGTTACTCCGTGGTAACCCCCACGCCACGTGCTCGATAACTCTTTGCTGGTTCGAAGATTACCGGAGCAAAACTATTCCCTGTGCGGACACAGGAGGTCGACTTTAAAAAGTACTTTTGGATTTTCTCTGATCAAGAGACTGGGAGCCGTCATCTCCCGGTGGTCGAAAGAGGACGACGCATTGTTTGGCCGAACAAGCGTCTGGGAGCCCAGAGAGAGAGAGGAAGACAAAGGAACTCTCTCAGTCCGGTCCCGCTGCAGCCTGCGGACACCTGCGTTCGTCAAGACGCCTCCAGGAAACCGCCTTACCCGGAGCGCTCCAGACCAGCCCCGAGGCACCTCAAAGTAACGGGTTCTCCCCTTTGATTTATTTTTCGCCTTATGGTGATAAAGCTGTGCCTGGGCAGGCGTTAGGGATTTAGTAAATGCTTTTTATTCCAAGAAGGAGTTGGGTTTATTTTGCTGAATATTTTCTTTGTATGTGCATGCATTTGTGAAAGTGACTTGGCTGTTGTTTGATTTTGTGGTTCGTGGAGACTCCGCCGTGAGTCGATTATTCAACTTTTTCATCCTTTTTCTCTCTCTTTGTTCCATCTTTGCTTTGCTTATCAGCGGGTGCAATCTTTTTGTCCGAGCTCAGTTCGCGGTCTCCGTCTAAACTCCCCAGTTAGCCACGCCCTCTCGAAGCGAGGTATTACCCCATCAGCGTAAGCGTGGTTACATCATTAGGACCTTCCCTCACGCATCATGCAAATTGGTAGATCATACGTCATCATAGTCGCCATCTTGGAAGGGTGTCGGGTGACTGAAATGTGGTGTTAAACGACCGTGAGCTGGACTTAGATTCGCTAACCGCTCATGTTAATCCATTTGTTTTTGTTTGTTCTTTTATTTCCATATATATTTTGCATGTGTAGTTTAGTAGTGAGTAAGATTTCCAAAGTCGTTAAATCAGAGAATTACTGTAACAGGGAATTGCTTTTGGTTCAATAAAACAATAACTGCGGAATAGAAATTGTTTTGTGTTCAATCTAATTCACAGTTGCATGGTTATTCAGAATTCAGAGCTAACCTCCTTTCACAGTTAACATCTGATATTAATACAGAGACATATCATTGGATGGTGATAAGGAATAAGGATTTAAACTCTAATTGCAGTTATATTGGTGTTCTCACAGTCTGCCGGATAAACCTCGTCGGTTAAAATCCGACCTGATCATTTATTCCAGCATAATATGAGTTCATATCAGCTAGTTAATTAATGCATTAGTAGTATAAATCATTACAAGCTTCTAGCTAACATCACCACCATTTGAACTATATTTGTTATAGCTAAATTTCGAGTTGAATTACTTATTATTTAAATTATAATACCAAATTATAATTAATTATAATAATAAGCATATTCAAACAGCTTCTGGCATAACACTTTCCTGATTCATGTATCAGACTTGAAACCTGTCTCGGCTGTAATGTTTTTTTCCAGGTGGAGTGGGAGTCATATCCGTTGGGGTCAGCCTTTCAGACTAAGACATGTGACCACAGGGAAATATCTAAGTCTGACTGAAGACAAGTCTCTTCTTCTGATGGACAAAGAGAAGGCTGATGTCAGGTCTACTGCATTTTGCTTTAGGTCGTCCAAGGTAAACACTCATTGCAAACAACCACAGTGCCAATCACCAGAAGTGACAACCTTACTGATTTTTAGCTCTCTGCTGCCTATCAGGAAAAACTTGACCCTGGTGTGAGGAAGGAAGTGGATGGGATGGGTACACCAGACATTAAGTATGGAGACTCTGTGTGCTATATTCAACATGCCAACACCTCCCTGTGGCTTACTTACCAAACTGTTGATGCAAAGTGTGCACGCATGGGTGGAGTACAAAGAAAGGTATTGTACTATATATTTTATTAATTTAATCTTTGATATGTTTTCAACAGATCTTTCTGATTTCAAGGCTACTGTATATAACAATAAGAAGCCATCATATGTGGCTGAGATATCCCATTAAAACTAGAGATGCACCTATTAGTTAGATTGTGTCTGATTGTTTAGTTACTGACTTTTAAACAAAAAAAAAAATTGTTTTCTACTTACTGGTCTTAACAATAAACGTGTGTTACTTCACAACGTTTGTTGTGAAGTAACACAATAGTTTCTCATAAACTGCTCAAAGTTACAGACCTGTCTTACTTTGCAACTCGGACAGAGGTATTTATACAAATAAAAGCCAACTCCAAAAATTACAAAAAATCTTAAAATCTAATGCTTTACAATAAATATTATAACCCTATCATAGACTCCATTATATTTGGGTTTTGGTTTTCTTTTTTTTTTTTCAGTATTTCGTCAGTTATGTTCACTTTAGTCTTGCCATATCACGTCATGTTTATTTGTTTAGTTTTCTCTTCTCTGTACCTTGGGTATTACTTATTTTAGTCTTTCATCCTCAGTCCCAGCCCTTTGCCCGAGCTGCTTCTTGATGTCCTGGTTAACTCACCTGCATTCATTGTCATTCTCCACTTTTCCCTGTATGCTAATCGGTTCTCATTGTTCCCCGCTGGATCCTTCCGTTATTCTGCTTTGTTTCCCATTTTCTTGCCTGTTACTTCCCCGTTGTACTGACTGTTTTTTCCATCCATGCTCTATTTCCTGTTCTCCTGTGCCAACTGTAAGCTTTTGCATTGTTGCCTTGCTTTCATTAAAATTTTGCAATTAATTTCTTCTCGAGATAGGAGAAGAAATGAATTGCCTCAACATTTGACAAACTCAGTAATTTGCTGTTTCCGAAAAATATAAATGCTCAGTATTTTACAAGATTTTAGTTTTTTACTATGATATAATTAGCAAATTTACGGAGCCCCTAAAGGGACATGGAGAAAAAAAAAACTTTTGCGAGATCTCGCAAAAGGTTTTGCAGGATCCCGCAAAAGATTTTCCTATGTCAGCGAACCGTAAGTAAAATTTGACAGTTTATTGGCAGTTTATTGGAAGTTTATTGATTTCCCATGAATGTTTTATTTATATATAAATCTATAACTATATATATAACTATATATATATATATATATATATATATATATATATATATATATATATATATATATATATATATATATATATATATATATATATATATATACACAGTATATATACTCAGTACGAGTTCACACGAGTACAGTTTGTTGTGCTTTAGTTTAGAACAATCTAAACTGGTTAGGCTTGGAGAATAGTGTGACACTGCATAAATCTTAAAGTCCCCTTTCAATCAGAGTGACAATCAGTGATTGAGTTAGTGTTTTGTGGGTGAATTAGTTTTTGGTTTTTGTTTTTTTCAGGCCATCATGCACCATGAAGGTCATATGGACGACGGTCTCACACTGTCTCGGTCACAACATGAGGAGAGCCGTACTGCCAGAGTCATCCGCAGCACCGTCTTTCTGTTCAACCTTTTCATCAGGTGCATTATGCCACACACTCTCACCCTCACAGTTTTATCTATTGTGTAGAGATGCACACTAAGAGAACACTGACAGAGGTTTAATAAAACACGAGACTGTAACATAGAGAACATGGATCTTCTAAGAATCTTCTCACATCTTATTATTGATAAATAAAACTGGGGTATTAGCACTAAGAATGATGTAATTTCCTCTATATATTTTCCAAAAATGATTGCAGGTATGATACAAAACTGTTGTCACATGAATATTGATGCTTTGTAAAAGGTATTGAAACCACTGAAAAAAGCGGACCTCAACCTGTTTTTTTAACAAAACCAGTACAGTAAGAAAAAAAATTCGAATGAAAATATTGTTTCATACATACCATTCCAAAACTACTTTTGCAGAATGGCCTTCGTTAATTTAAATCCAGATTCTTTATTTAACTGGAGCGTCATGCTTGCAGAAAAGAGACCTGGTGTAAATGTCCACAGTAATGCCCTGTTTTACTGAGATCAGGAATGTTTGATGCCCCCTCGCCAGCGAGTTTGACGGGGGACCAGCACTTTCTAGACAATTAATCAGGTAATCATAAGGCTTCACTTTGAATCCAGCATGTGACAATAGTCAACCAGCAGCAGCAATTTACGTGAATTAAACAAATCTATGGATCAAATTGGAGTGTGTAAGCAGAAATGCAACACTTATGGGATAATTAATGTTAATGATCAATGTTGGAGCCAAACTGGTAAAAGGGGGACTGAAAACAGTCTGTTTGGAAGAATACAGCGTGGTTTAGCTCCTAGCTGCTACAGTTAGCTTCCCCTAACAAAGAGTCTTATAACAGGCCAACATGCGCTAAACAGCAGGGGGTAAAAAGGGAGAGAAAGAAATGGTAAGCTCTGCAGGCCTGGGACTCAGTTCCGTGGCTATTTCAAATACATTCAAAACGTCTAAAAACGGACTGCTTGCATGTATTTAGAAAGAGCTAAAATATACAAGATGTTTTCACAATTTTGTGTTTGATACATAAGTCTATATACTTTTGAGTCATAGCGTTGATGTCTACACTATGTATCGGCAATGTAGAATGTCATAAAAATAAAGACAAGCTATTGAATGACAAAGATCAGTCCAAACAGCTTCACCTATTCTGGGAACGATGTCTCCCACAAAGTTAGGAGCATGGTTTTTTCCAAAATGTCTTGTAAGCATCAAGTGTTCTTTACACAGGAACTAAGGTGCTGAGCCCAACTCCTAAGAAACCGCCCAACACCATAATGTTGCATAATTCTTCACTCCACAGAACATGTCTCCTGCAACCCACAGTACGTTTGCAATTAGTGATGTAAATATTGGATGGAGAAAAGCGGGCTTGGAAAGCCATTCCTTGAAGTTCTCTGTTCTTGAGCTAACCTTAAGGCCACATGAAACCTGGAGGTCTGTAGCGATTGACTGTACAGGACGTTAGCGAACTTAAATGCTTAGAGCTTAGATGGCCTACCAGTTCATGGCTGTTGTTCCCAATCATGTCCACTTTGTCATAATAGCAGTTGACAGGAGTATTTAGTAGGCAGCAAATGTAACCACAGGACTTGTGGCACAGGTGGCATAGTATCATGGTACCACAGTGGAATTTACTGAGCTCCTGAGAGTGACTAAGAGCAGGATTTTATACACCTGTGGCAGTGGGAGGAATTGGAACACCTGGATTCATTGATGTGTATAATCAACCCTGTTATTAGACACAGTCTGCTATCTAATTGTATTAAAGACAGTGGTGGACATTCTGTTCTTTGTAATCTGCAGGGGACTGGACACCGTGAGAAAGAAGGGAAAAAGTTCCACTTTAGATCTTCCAATAGACTCAATCAGTCTGAGTCTCCAGGACCTGATTGGCTACTTCCAACCACCTGAAGATCACCTAGACCATGAAGACAAGCAGAACCGGCTGCGAGCTCTAAAAAACAGACAGAACCTCTTTCAAGAGGAGGTAGGGAGCAGCTCCAGCTGTGTGTGTGTCTGTGTGGGCACTTGTACTTGAAGCTAAGTGAGAATATGTTTGCCCATTTTACTACTCTGATGTTAAGTGAGGACCTTTTTTTGGTCCTCCCTTTTTTCTGGGTTAGGTCTAGGACTAAGGTTGCAATTAAGTTTAGGTCAGGGTTGGGTTGGGGTTTTGGTGGTAATGATTAGGTTTGGGGCTAGGGTCAGGGTTAGGCCACAAAATGAGTTGATGAATGGAAGTCAAGGCATGGTCCCCAATAAGGTGTGTGTGTGTGTGTCTACGCAGCATCGTTTCTCTCACAAAGCAAAGCCAGACCAAATAGACTTTTGGTTGAGTCATGTTTTCAGCTTTCACTGAAATGCTGGTCAAGGAATGTTATTTTTTTATGTAGCCTGTCAGCACACATTGTTCAGCTCCCTGTCCACCAACTAAGCATTTTCTGAACTGCTGTGTGGCCTCCTGTGTTGAGCCGTTAAGATGGAGTAATCCTCCTATTCTTCAATTTCATGTTTCCCAGCTGTCCATAAGCCCCCCAGGTAGAAGTGCATGACCAGGAACTCTTCCTCCATCATATCTGCCCAACTTGTAGAGGCCTGCGGCTTTTATAATAATTTTCAACAGCTTTTTGACAAACATCTCAGGCACAAAAGAAGAGTGCAGGCATCTCTGGAGTTAGCCATTACTTTAGTGTCATCAGATGAGGGTCTCTACTGGAGAGTGAGCCCCCATCTCTGGTCTTTGGTTCTGATAACTGGCAGAAGTGGCAGCCATCACTATGACAATAATTTAACACAGAGCCTAAGAAGTTAGACTTTAAACCTTAAGATAAAGCCTGATTAGTGTGACTTGCTTCCCACCATTTTGCTAGCAGTTACTGCTACAAAAACACTAAGCTCACATTTATGCATTGGCTTGGGTGGTTGAGATATTTGTTACTCTGTTAATACAAACTGGTTAGCTGAGGGAACAGTTTGCCTTTATGTGGTTGTGGTTCTTAACTACTGTGTTATAATAAAATGTGGATTTCAAAGGGCTTTCTCTGCATCATGCAGGTAATGCATTTGGCAATGTTTTCCTTTTATGGGACATAAAGAATTGTTAAATTGGACCAAACTAGCCTGAACGTGCTGAGGGAGCTTTGCTGTAGTCTTCTCACGGGAAGAAGCCGAAAATGGGAAGGAATGGGTCAGTTGGACATATTAGGTCTTGGATGAAACCATGGAGACTGTTAAACCTGTCTATCACAGACAGATGTGTGATGTCATTGGAGCCACCATAGCTGATCACACTGAGACAATTTCTATATTGAAACACAGAGCTTAGTTAGACACTCAGTGTAGTTGGTCATGATCAAGCATTAAATCAATAGTTTCCCTTTTTGGCTTAGCTCTTTATGCACCACAACAGACTTATGAATAATATTAATAATGTAATGGTTTGTTTGGCTCTTGCTGTTTGTTTTGCCCAATTTTTTATGTTTTGTCTAATAGGCTAGTCATAATATTAAAATCCATAAAGCAGAAGATAAAATAAGAAATTAATTTTATCCATCTTTAGAAAACAATTTGCTGTTTTATAGAGCATTACAGTCATATACACTATCTGATGCTTTTAATGAAAAAGAGAACAATGATCTGCATCTGTTTCTGCAGGGGATGATCAGCCTGGTGCTGGAGTGTATTGATCGTCTCCATGTGTACAGCAGTGCAGCTCACTTTGCTGAGGTAGTTGGAAGGGAGGCTGCAGAGGCCTGGAGCTCCATCCTAAACTCCTTATATCAACTGCTGGGTAAACACAAAATATATCGCTGTTGACAGGTTTCACACCAGCAGCTCCTGCTGACATCTTGTCCAATCCACCTTCCTCTGTTTTTTCAAGCTGCACTGATTCGAGGAAACAGGAAAAACTGTGCACAGTTTTCTAGCTGTCTTGACTGGCTGATAAGCAGACTGGAACGACTGGAAGCTTCTACAGGTACATCGACTTGTACTTCGACAAGACAAGAAAAACATGTCATAAGTCATACATGTGCACATTTTGCAAATATTGGATCTAGGAGAAAAAGAAATGGCCACACTTTGTGATGGTTTAAACAACTTGGAACCTCTGGATTCAATTATTAGTTAGTAACTGAGTTTATTTCAAACATGACTGGAAAATAAAAGAATAAAATAAACTTATTAAATCCTACCTCAGTGCCTCAAAGCCAAAATGTTCCTGGTCTCATCATGTTGATGAATCCATCTGTAGCCATTGGGTGTTATACCTGTTTAAACATTCGGGATTGTCTATAAGTTATGACAACATAGGCTCATTATGAAGTTACAAGTGGCATTATATTATTTTTCACATGTACGTGCGCTTAAATGCATACACAGCAAAACAAGACATTATACAACAGATACAAACACATGACATTTGAGTCAGGCCCTGCTCAACTAAATATCATTTTAACAAAATATCTTTAAATGTGTTTTTAAACTAGGTGATGTTTAGACATGCCTATATTTCTACACTAAGACTATTCCATATTTTCCCTCCACAAATAGAAACAAACATGAAAAGTTTTCATAGTTGCTCAAACACTGAGAATCATAACATGTTTCCCCCTCTGAGATTATGGCCTCTGTGTGTCTGAAAACATCTTCTGTAAATTTACATTCAGCAGGTTGAGTCTTGCTTTGTGCAGTTTCGCATTTGACCATATTCAGAAACTATAGGCCATTTGACTTGTAAAATAGCATAATTGTGTGGTCACGATAGCCAGTATTATTGATTAATTCTGTTGCCATTTTCTGTGGTTCAATAATTGCTTTTTTATATATATTTCCCCAAATGTCTGCACAGTGCTCCCAATATGTACATAAGGGAGGGATACAGTACTTGGAATGATTTGTGATTTAAAAAGTACCTTCCTTAATTAAAATTTAAATATTTCTTGATAATTTAGGTTGTGGTTATGTTATTTTTGATTTTCAATTAATGCTATCTATATTTACACCTATTGCATTAGATTAACTTTCAGGGAAATCAGTAGCAAATTAGAGCTAGGGAGGGAAACACTGCAACACCTGTCCGTTTATTCACAGCAACTATTTTAAGCCCAGGGTTAGGATTAAAACTGAAATGATCTGCATTGGGGTTTGTTGTAAGCTTGTATTCAGTCCTTTCTCTTCTCATATTTTCAGTCTTTTATGCATGGCAGCGCCAAGCTCTCCTCCTCATGTCATGTTTAATTGGCATTTATTCCTCTATGTTATTTCTCCTTCCCTGCCAAGTGATAGTTTAACCATAGTGCAGAGGATAAACAGGTGTAGTGTAGTATTCCAGCTGCACAAATTTAATTGGCCGTACAACGGTGAACCAGGTAGAGTCATCACACAGGACAGCTGCAGACCCAACCAACGTCCGACAGGGATGGCGGTGGAGCGCGGCCCATAAAAACAAATAGACTTCTCACAATGCAGCCTCCTTAAAGCAAATGAAACAAATGGAGTGGCAGAAGGTGGTGAATGCTGTAAATACAGCAGGAGCAGAAGGTTCGTACCTGACATAAAAAACTTAGCTGACATCAAGTTGGATGTCAAAAGGAGAGTTTGTTTCCAAGGCTTGGTCAGAGGCCATGTCGTACCACGACTGGTTTAAGGCTCTGGCGTCTTCCATCTGTCAGTGCCTTGCTTAAGAAGCCAGAGGAAGCCGCCTCCAACGAGCTGCAGGTGTGGACCACGCTCCCACAACCAACTAGACACACCTGAGGAGCAGAGTTAGAGCAGGCACATACAGAGAACCCTGACACTACCCCCCCAAATCACTGTCAATGACAGGCTTGATCTGGTAGACGTGGAAGGTCGGGTGCACTCTAGAGTGAGGCAGCAGGCGAAGACGGACGGTGGTGGGACTTATGACGGTGTCGATCTCGTAGGGTCCAGAGAACCGGGGGGCAAGCTTCTTAGCAGACGGGTTGGAGAGTACGTCCCTGGAGGAGAGCCACACCCTCCGACCGGGGTGATATTGGGGAGCTGGTCTACGATGTCGGTCGGTGAACCTCTTACTCTGCCCTGCGGCGCGGGTAAGAGCGGTGATGGTGGTCCTCCAGATCTCTTGACAGCCGGCAATGTACTCATTAACAGAGGTGAAGGGAATCCTGAGCTCATCAGTAGGTAGGAGTGGAGGTTGGTAACCAAGGGAAACCTCGAACGGGGAGTGACCTGTGGATGTGGAGACGTGGGAGTTTAAAGCGTACTCCACCCAGGGCAAAAACTTATTCCAGTCTGTGGGGGAAGTTGAAGTAAGGCAGCGAAGGGTGGTTTCCAACTGTTGGTTCATGCGTTCTGTTTGTCCATTAGTCTGTGGGTGATAACCAGAGGTGAGGGTATAACGGGCACCGAGGGCAGAGCAGAAATGTCGCCAGACCTGAGACACAAACTGGGGACCCCGGTCAGAGAGTATGTCGACCGGGATGCCATGTAACCTGAAGACATGTCGAATGAGGAGCTGGGCGGTCTGCAAGGCGTTGGGTAATTTACGGATGGGGATTAAATGACAAGCCTTGGAGAATCTGTCGACGACGGTTAATATAGTGGACATTCCTTGAGACTTGGGCAAACCGGTGATAAAGTCGATTGCAATGTGGGACCATGGTCGTCTGGGAATGGGAAGTGGGTTGAGCAGACCAGCGGGGGGCTGATTAGACGGTTTGTTCTGGGCACAGACTGGGCAGGCTAACACATAATCACGTACGTCTTTGGACCAAGATGGCCTCCAAAAATGTCGAGAGACCTGGGACTGAGTCCTAAAAATCCCAGGATGGGACTTAGAATCATGACACCACTGTAAAACATTAGGGCGTACAGCCTGAGGCACATATTTAAGACCCGCAGGACCCGTACCAGGGTCTGGGTCGAGTCGTAAAGCCTGGTTAATCTTATCTTCCAGGTCCCAATGAAGGGCTCCAACCGTGCATGAGGGGGGAAGAATCCGTTCCGGTTCTCCTTCCTGCTCAGGGGGAGCAAACTGGCGAGACAAAGCGTCCGGTTTAATGTTTCTGGATCCGGGTCTGTAGGAGGTTGAAACGGGAGAAGAATAATGACCAGCGGGCCTGTCGGGAGTTAAGGCGGCGAGCAGACTGTAGGTAGGAGAGGTTCTTATGATCAGTCCAAATGATGATGGGCTACTCGGACCCCTCGAGCCAGTGCTGCCACTCCTCCAAAGCTAGCTTTATAGCCAGTAGTTCACGATCCCCAACATCATAATTACGCTCGGCAGGCGACAAGCGCCCAGAGAAAAAGGCACAAGGGTGGAGCTTAGTATCTGTCTCGGAGAGCTGGGACAAAACAGCGCCTACTCCAGTATTGGAGGCATCAATCTCTAAAGTAAACTGTTTCTGGGGGTTAGGATGTACAAGGATGGGGGCCTGGGAAAAACGAGATTTAAGCAACTCAAAAGCGGCCTCTGCTTCAGGTCCCCAGACAAACGGGACCTTGGTGGAGGTAAGGGCGTGTAGGGGAGATGCTATTTGGCTGTAATTTCTGATAAACCGACGATAGAAATTGGCGAAACGTAGAAACCTCTGAAGTTGCTTTCTGGACTCGGGAATGGGCCACTCCACTACAGCGCTTATCTTTTCTGGGTCTGACTTAACCTGACCTCCCTCTAATATCAACCCGAGGAAAGAGACAGATGACTGGTGAAAGTCACATTTTTCGGCCTTAGCAAACAGGCGGTTTTCTAAAAGCCGCTGAAGCACGAGACGAACGTGCTGTCTGTGTTGTTCAGGGTTGCTGGAATAAATAAGAATGTCGTCCAGGTATACAAAAACAAAGACATTCAAAAAATCCCGAAGGACGTCATTCACTAAAGCCTGGAACACAGCTGGGACGTTACATAATCCAAAAGGCATGACTAAATACTCAAAATGCCCTAATGGTGTCTTAAAAGCTGTCTTCCATTCATCTCCTTGCCTTACCCGAACTAAATGGTAAGTATTGCGAAGATCGAGCTTAGTAAAGATGCTCGCGTTCTGGACTGGTTCAAGAGCCGATGAAAGTAACGGAAGGGGGTACTTGTTCTTTACGGTGATCTGATTTAGCCCCCGATAATCAATACAAGGTCTCAAGGAACCATCCTTCTTACCGACAAAGAAGAAGCCGGCACCCAAAGGGGAAGAAGATGGACGGATCAGACCCGCCGATAGCGACTCGCTAATGTATTTCTCAAGCGCTTGACGTTCAGACCTCGAGATGTTATAGAGGCGGCTGACTGGTAACGGAGCTCCAGGCAGTAAGTCAATGGCGCAGTCATAGAGGTGATGAGGCGGGAGTGAACTGGCCTGATCCTTACTAAAAACCAACTTGAGATCGTGGTACTCGAGAGAGATCAATAACCTCCTCCAGGGAGGATGGTGAAACTGGGGAGCGAGAAACCGGACGAGATGAATGCAAACACCGTGAGTGACAAGCAGGAGACCACAACTCGAGCCGGGACTTGGCCCAATTAATCACAGGGTTGTGAACTGTTAACCACGCCACGCCTAGCACAACCGAGGAACGTTTTAAGGGAAACACAAAAATGGATAATTGCTCCCGGTGATTTCCTGATACAATAACCTCGAGGGGCTTAGTCTGATGAGTAATTTGCGTCAAATTCTGACCATCTAAAGCCGAAACCTCTAACGGTTTAGGAAGTCTCACGATCGGGACACGGAGCTGAGTAACTAACTGCTGATCGATTAGGTTAAAATCTGAACCAGAATCCACCAGGCCAGAAACCTCCAGACTATCATGGTCAAAAAGCAAAGTAACGGGTAAACAGAACCGGGAATCAGGAAACCTCCTAACAGAACTATGGGGTCTACAACTAATCTCGTCCGCCGACTTCCCCATTACAGACGGCGGACTCGCTCTTTTGGTCGAACGGTGCAGTTCTTAATGAAGTATCCTTCACCGCCACAATAAAGACACAGATTAGCTGAAAAACGCTGTTGTCGATCTTCTTGAGTTAAATGAACTCTACCTATCTGCATAGGCTCCGGAGACACACCTAAGGAGCAGAGTTAGAGCAGGCACATACAGAGAACCCTGACAGTTTCCAACAATACTATTTCGCAGTATAAAGGATCGTGTGTTGCATCAGGCCAACATGCCACTACACGTGTTTGGTACATTTGCGCATCACAAGGAGCTGCACATTTATGGAATGGAAATGCTTTCTATTCACAAAAGTAGATTCATTGTTCAGCCACAGTGTAGGGAACTTTACATATTTGGGCAACATATGGAGGCTGCCCCATACTGCAGACATGGTTCGGCACAAGGATCACTATGACATATCGAACCTTTCAGCCAGCGTCCTGAGAACTTGAATCAGCACTGACAACGCATTGGTTCCTATTAGTGCCCCTCTGTGATTTAGGTGTTAATTCCATGCAGTGCTCCAAGATGATTGCCATGAGCAACTTAAATTGGCTGGTAAGCCGCTCATTATCATGTGCCAGCAGGTCAGTATGCTCTATGAAACCATGCTCCCTCTGCATTCTCCCACTGGCAATGTCCTCCAGCGGTGTCAAAGCTGCCATCGTTTCACAATTACGCACAACTTTACGTAGCTACTTATGGGAATAAGTGATTGTCTATACCTTGTGCACCATAGGAATTATCACACCTGATCTGTTAGGACTTAAAGCTATAGTATATGATGGTCTTTCAGCTCCTATTTCTGGGGGGATCATCTTAACTATTGGTTGTACCACATGGCAATCATTATGACGCGCTCACGTAACGCCATTGTGCCTGCACGTGCTCTGTTAGTTTCCTCTTGCTGTGCATGCTCACTTCTAGTGTTTATGTATCCGGTTTGCTTCGGTGTTAGCCATTTATTATAGCTCCACTGCTCTCACCGTCTGCGATAGACTGGCGACCTGTCCTGTACCCCGCATCTCACCCATTGACAGCTGGAGATAGACTCCAGCACCCCTTGCGACCCCACAAGGGATAGATGTGTTAGAAAATGGATGGATGGATGGATGTTCTCACAGTATACTATGGCTGAGAGTTGCAAGAAACAAACTGTCTTAGAAGTTTATGAGAAGAAGAGGAAAGGCCTCAGAAGAAAGAAATAAGACCAGAGTGGATTTGGGAGATCTTTTCACGTGATCCCCCTAACTAGTGGAAGAGCAGGTATAATGGTCTTGCACATGCGCAGTTATTCAAAAACGGACTTTGACGTTTCTTACCTGTTTCCAGAACAATCGTCCGCTATAACGTGAGTCCTTTAATCCAACACCATTTTTTTGTGAAAATGAAAGCGTCTCTTAGATAATTTACATGCATCTAATGCTCCACAGCGCACAGATGAATGTACATTTAAATCTACATGTTACAAAAACATAAATATTTACAGTTTACATCTGATTGATGTTTTTTCCATAATTTTTTAGGTGCTATGTTATTGTATGAGGCTAAATGTGATTCAGTTTCTTTATAGGGGTTTAAACAATAAAAGCTCAAACTCATCAAAATACATTAGGTTTGATGCTCTTGAGTTAAATAAAACTGAATGGCGGTATAGTTCAGTGTATTTGGGTGAGTTTTAGTACATTGTGGTTTGTTATTGTCAATTGAAAATGTTTGTGTTGCTTCTGCAGAATTTCACAGCAGGTAAATGTTTGCTTGGATTTCCACAGACTTTCACACAAAGTTCATTTTTATACATTCTGGGTTGTGCAACAAACAATGCAACGCAAGCTTTTTATGTGTAGGGAGGGACGTTTTATACATGAGGCCCCAGAACTTCCATAACTCTTCAGTAACTAAGAAAAGCAGTACTCAGCCCAGAGCCAATTTAAAGCCTCTTAAAAATACTAAAGAATTGAAAAAGAGAAATGCTGATTATTTTGAGGACTATTCTAAACTCACCAGAACTCCACTGAACATTTTTGGTTGCATAAAGGTAAAGGAAGTCTAGCTGTTCTGACAATTAGCATTCTGAGTTATTGTTGTTGTGAGAAACAAATATTGAGTCCAAGTTGTTTGTGAAACCAAAAAACTTACCATAAGGTCGCCTTGTATTATACATGTTTCTGACATATAACAATTAGTTCATTGGCAGAAGGAGGATGTGCTGAAAATAACTAATTTACTTATCAATCCAATAACATCATTGGCTGATTTTTTTTTTCTTTCTAGGGATCTTGGAGGTGCTTCATTGTGTTCTGGTGGAAAGCCCTGAGGCCCTAAACATAATCAAAGAAGGACACATCAAATCTATTATTTCTCTTCTGGACAAGCATGGACGCAACCATAAGGTAGTCTACCCCTATAGGTTATGATTGACATTATCAAATTCCTTAAGTTCTGAATGTACAGCCATATTTGTCGTGCTCACAGTGATAAATAAAACGGATTTAGGCCAAGTACAACTTTTCTGGTAATATTCTTTTAATATCAAAAGCACCAATTTGACCAATATGTACTGCTATAGTATTAGAAAAATATAATATATATCAAAATAAACTACATTTGTTTAGCAAGGAAAGTCTAACATAAACGGACAGATTTTAAATGAAGGTGGTATTTATAATTTAACTATAGCTTCAGAGTTTGCGCTAGACTTTTTTGTTGTCTGTCATTTTGGCAGAAAGGGTCGTAAAAATCCCATCATAATCTGTTTTTACCGGTCACTTTAATTATTTTAAATGATAATAATGAATTTAGTAGAATTTCATTTTAATCCATTTTATATTCAGTCCAAACAATCTGAACAAATAATCAACACCATGGATAAGAAATTATGCAACTTTTTCTCCGTAGTAACAATAACAACTGACTGTGTGGCCCCAGTAGCTACATGTGAGCAATGAATAGTCTCACACCTTCCTCCTGGTCCGCATGGACTTGAATCACGTGCCTGCTTGCGCGTAATCAAATGTCTCAAGTGGGACTGCTGCAGAGGAGGTTCTGGAGACTTTCTCCCCGGACATGTGTTGAATATATAGAAACAGACATTACATACATTACATATGAAACCTTGGCTGTGTAGTGATATGAGGCAAATTCATAACTAGTCTACAAAGGTTAGGGGGTTTCTAACTCCGGTCCTTGGCAGCTATTGTCCTGCAGTTTTTAAATGCAATCTTGTTCTAACACACCTGAACCTACTGAATTGCCCATTACCAGGCATCTGTAAATCATAATGGCATACTGAGGATGTAATTTAGCATTTTGATTCAGATGTGTTGCCCCAAGGTTGTATCTTAAAGTTGCTGGGCAGAAACCCCTGAGGACTGCAGTTGGAGATCCCGGGGTTGTAGTTTTGGAACCCAGCTACATTTTATAGGATTCAATCAGAACCTCAAAGAAGAAAATGAATGTCCTTAGATCAGAGCTTGACATACACAAGAAAGTCACACACCGTGCAGGAAGACAGTTGCAAATTGAGCTGGCACCAGTAAACAAAGTCCTGTGTCCACTGCCTATACTCTGAGTAGTCCTCCTCTGTGATGAGGTCAACTATGGCAGAGTCATCAGAGAGCTTCTGAAGGTGTTAACCTGGGGAGGTGATGGAAAAGACTAGTAAAGAGGAATGGTGTCATCACAGTTCCCTCCTGGGCTCTCTTACTGCAGACCAGCTTGTCAGTCATAGACATCTCTTCTACTTAGTAACTGTTTTGTGCTATGAATGATTTAAGAACTTTTTTATTTTCAAGGATTTATTGATAACTGAACATACAACTGCAATACATTTAAATAAGAATTGGATTGCACAGGTTAAAAATTTACCAAGGATATTTTCTTAATCCATGGAGAGTGAAATTATTAACCCAACTCTCACCAGATGGATGTAGTTCTGCCGAGCTCCACACGGCTCCAAACATCCATTGGGAGGGATTTCAATGCCACATAAAATGGATGAGCCAATGAGGATTGCAGGGCAGGATTTTCGTAGATGTGACGTATCAGAGAAGCGACTGTTTGGGTTCAGACAACAATGGCGGCTCACAGCAAGGAAGCAAGTGGTGACCAGACGTTCCTGAGTCCTCATTTTGGATGACCTATCCCCGGCTAAAGCGGGGATAGGTCTTTGCTCAAAAATGGTCAGATCAGAAACGGGTTATCTTTCTACGTAAGTTGTCTTTCTACGTAATTCATATTCTCCAATCAGACTACACCATCAAGCAAACAGCCTGCCCTCACCTCTCTCCTCCCTCGCCCCCCCCCTCAGCTCCTCCCTCCGGCTGATGCACTGGCTGTAAGTCACGCTAGCATGTCTGACTGTTCCACTTGAAAGGAAGAAGGCAGAGGAGTGAGCAGACATCAGACATCAGCCCCAGATTAGCATCCCTGTATCGGCTTGAACATGAGACAGTCATGGAGTGCGAATATCCCATATTCAAGCTCAAACTAACTTCACAGTGGTTACTAAAAAGGGGAGCTGAAATGTCCGAGGGTGGTCTAAAATGCATGAAGGTTCCACTCACTCCCGAAGGAGAGAATCACAGAAGAGTGGCTGAAGTTCATTTATGCGGACTTTACTGAAGACAGAAAAGCTTCATGACTAGAATTTCTGTGTAAATTCAAACAGATTTAAAAAAAACTTCTGTACCAACACGGAAGGTGGAGACCACAACGCTGTCATTACCCATAAGTTTATTTAATTTCTAAATGCTATCAAATGTAAGGAAGATGTGTTTGTAACTAAAAATTCCGGTTGACTAAGTGAAGCTAAACCGCTGCCAGCTTGGCCTCGCCTGTCCGACAACCTGCAACACAAACACGTCCACTATTAATGATTGCGGCAAGAAGAAGGGCGGTTTGGATGGAGGGGTAAAGTGGTGTGGGGGTGGCACATTTGACTGGTTTCCCAAATTCAGTTGTAGCCAGTCAGAGTGAAGGCAACTAGGTAGAGCTGCATATCATTACCGCTACCAACCCTTTTATTAAGGGACATTTGGCATGACAAAACAACATGACATTTAAAAAAAAATTATTCTTTGGAGAATTTACATATGCAGCAATATTAACTACAGGAAATGGTTTATACCAGGGGGCACCAACTTTTTGATACCATGTTGGTGCCCCCTGGGTTATACAGTGATGTCATGGTCCTTAAACCAGGTACTGGTAGCTTTGGCATGTTTGCAGGTGGCAAGTCCTGTTTGAAAATTAAATCTGTATCTCCATAAAGTTTGTCAGCAGCAGGGAGCACGAAGTTCTCTAAAACTTCCTGGTAGATGGCAGCGTTGACCTTGGACCTCAGAAAACGCCTTGGACCAACACCAGCAGATGACATGGCACTCCAACCCATCACTGACTGTGGATATTTTACACTGGACCTCAAGCAACTTGGATTCTGTGCCTCTCCTCTCTTCCTCCAGACTCTGAGACCTTGATATCCGAAGGAAATGAAAAATGTACTTTCATCAGAGAGCATAACTTTTGACCACTCAGCAGCAGTCCAGTCCTTTTTGTCTTTAGCCCAGGCGAGACGGTTCTGACACTGTATCTTTATCAAGAGTGGCTTAACACAAGCAATGCGACAGCTTAAACCCATGTCTTGCGTGCATCTGGGTGTGGTGGTTCTTGTAGCACTGACTCCAGCGGCAGTCCACTCTGTGAATCTCCCCCACATTTTTGAATGGGTTTTGTTTCCCAATCCTCTCCAAGGTTCGGTCCTCCCTGTTACTTGTACACTTTTTTCTACCACATCTCTTCCTTCCCTTTGGCTCTCTATTAATATGCTTGGACACAGAGCTCTGTGAACAGCCAGCCTCTTTGGCAATCAACTTTTGTGTCTTGCCCTCCTTGTGTAAGGTGTCAATGGTCGTCTTTTGGACAACTGTCAAGTCAGCAGTTTTCCCCATGATTGTGTAGCTTACCTAACTAGTTAGCTGATTAGTGTGGCCCCAGGTATTCTCAATATTGTACCTTTTCACAATATTTTAAATTTCTGGGATACTGAATTTTGGGTTTTCATTGTTGTTAGTTATAACCACCAAAATTAAAAGAAATAAACACTTGAAATATATAAGCCTGTGTGTAATGAATTAATATCATATACAAGTCTCACTTTTTGAATGGAATTACAGGGGAAAAAAATCTACTTTTTAATTATATTCTAATTATTTGACCAGCACCTGTAAAAGGGAAATATTTATTGGGGGAGTGGTGGCCTAGTGGCTAGAGCAGAACTCTTGCATTCTGAGAAGGCTGCAAGTACCTGAGAAGGCTGCAAGTACCTGATTTCAACCTCCCTGAAGGGTCCCCTGAACAAGACTCTTAATTCCAGATTGCTTCTCAACCTCTAAACATAAGCTTCTTGATATCTAAAATTTATCATTTTCTCTTCCAACATATATTTTTCTTTCTCCTGACACATCTGCAAATGAGGTTTACAGCTGAACAAACAGATATGTTTGAAGAGTAACCATTATTTTCAGTCTTTTTCCGGTGTCCAAAAGCCCATTTTTGGACCAAAATTCACTGAACTGATGGGATGAATGCAGGAGACAAATTTCATTGGAATGTACATTTGCAATGACAAATTAAGATTTCTTTTTTTGAGGTTGTAACGGTATGCTGTTCTGCGGTTTGTTGGTACTGTCTAGGTCCTAGACGTGTTGTGTTCATTGTGTGTATGTAATGGCGTAGCAGTGCGCTCCAACCAACACCTGATCTGTGACAACCTGTTACCAGGAAGAGATCTGCTACTGCAGACCCAGCTCATCAACCACGTAAGCAGGTAGGTACACACACACACACACACACACACACACACACACACACACACACACACACACACACACACACACACACACACACACACACGCGCAAACAGGTTTTGAGACATGTTTGTGTGTGTGTTGATTCAATGTTATGTTGGACGCAAACTTAAATGTGCACTGTTGAATGTGAATAAGTCAACACAGGCATGTGGTCATGTCCAACTGTTTGTGGAATGCTGATGTTTTGATAATTCTAATCATTTTATGACAATTTAGATTTTATTAAACTCCTTTAAATAAGGAGAGATGCTGTTTTTTGAGTACGATCAAAATAGAATCATTCATTTAGTCCTAAAGAAGAACATCAATGAAAAGCCAGTTTGTCTGATTGACAAACTGAACGGACTCCAGGGAACTGAAACACTCATAGGAAATGAATCCAGCACTACCTTCACCGCTCTATCACAGGTCATCATGTTGTCATACTAACACCAGGGCGGGTTCCTATCTGCTTAAATTCTTTCAACAGTATGCACCCCAACATCTTCCTTGGTGTCAGTGATGGCTCTGCCCAGTACAAAAAATGGTACTACGAACTGATTGTTGATCAGATGGTGCCATTTGTCACAGCTGAGCCCACTCACCTCAGGGTTGGCTGGGCCAATACCAGTGGCTATGCACCGTACCCCAGTGGAGGGGAGGGCTGGGGAGGCAATGGGGTTGGTGATGATCTCTACTCCTACGGCTTCGATGGACTTCATCTTTGGTCTGGTAAGCTTAGTGATAACACATGATTTATTGAGCATGATAAAGTCATTGTTGTTTGTTCTTGTTCTTTAGCATATTAGACATGTACAGTGGATTGTGAATCTATTCATAACATATGAACTTTCACCTTCCTGTAGGACCCTAAATATTAAGCCAGAGCTACAATGGAATGGTTTTATTTCAAGCATATGCAAGTGTTCAGAAGGCTCAGCTAAAGTCCTGTGCAGAGAATCTGTGTGGCAATAACCCTGGAGCCCCCTAGAGGGGTTTAAGCCTTCTCACCTTTTTCACCCCTGACCCGTTTTAATGCCTGATCATGGCAACCACTGACACACTTCTCCTTTGGCTTAAGAGTACTTACCAATTAGACCAGGGATCACCAACAGTAGCCCCCAAAGACCACATGTGGCGCCCACGAGCCTGTTCTAAAAAAAGTACAATACACCAGTGAGCTGCATCTGAAACGTTATTGTATTCGGTTACTCTTCCTGTTTATTCACACTTGCATTTATATAGATTTAAAAATAACAATATCTATAACAAGGCATGAAAACTATGTTTACATAAAGTAAAGGTGAACTCTGACTATTGTAGTCCAAAGGTCAGTACTTGTAGCCTTTCGTATAACACAACACCAATGAAATAGCTCTCAGTTTCAAAAAGGTTGGTGACCTCTGAATTAGACCATTTCGGATGGAGCCTATATATTTTAAGAAGGGGGAAGAACATGGGGTCACATATAAGAATGGGGGAAGGTCCACACAGGTGGAGGATATCCCTTGCAGGAAATCCTAACTAAAAGATGTAGGAGATTGGAAAATAGTAGCAGGGGAGAGTGAAGCAAAGCAGCATACGACGGTGGAAACAAGGAAGAGGTAAAGAGAACAGGCAGCGATGTTAGACCCTGAAGAAGTGTTGCACGGAGTTTAGGGATGAGTTAAATAATGTTCCTGGGGGTGGTGAATTATTACTAGAGGATTTGGAAAGGACAGCTAAGGTGGTGAGAAAACTCGTAGGAATGTGTGGCGAAACATTAGGCCAGAGGAGAGAAGACAAGAAAAGTTGGTGGTGGAATGAAGTGAGAGGAAGGGTTTAAAGGAAGAAAGTATCAAAGAAAAAATGTGGGACAAAAAAAAAAAGGAAGTAGACCGGACCGATGTGAGGCTAGTTAGGTTAATAATAGAGAGGGGAATGTGTTAGTCAGTTTACAGTTTGTGGTGAGAAATTGGTAAGGAGAACTTTGAGGAGCTGATGAATGAGGAAAATGAGAGGGAGAGAAGGATTAGGCGCAGAGATAGTGAATCAGAAAGTAGGGATATATAAAGTATGAAGTTCAGGCAGCTTTGAAGAGGTGTGGAAAGACAGTTGGTCCAGATGATATAACAGTACAGATATGAAGATTTGGAGATGGTTCTTTAACAGAATGCTTGCTTCTACTGACTTTTAAGAACAAGAGGGGTGTACAAATTTCTAGCCACTACAGGGATAAAGTTGATAAGCCACACAGTGGAGCTCTGAAGTAATACGTCCTCAAATAATATATTTAAATAGCAGGATCTATGTTTTTACAATTTAACCGAGGCAGAGCACTTTGCAGTATCAAACTTTATACTAAACTGAATTGAATCTGTCTCTTCACCAATCCTGTGCAGGCTGCATTGCACGGACTGTTACATCACCCAATCAGCACCTTTTGCGTTCGGAAGATGTGGTGAGCTGCTGCCTGGACCTGAGCATTCCCAGTATCTCCTTCAGGATCAACGGCCAACCAGTTCAGGGCATGTTTGAGAACTTCAACTCAGAGGGCCTTTTTTTTCCTGTGGCCAGTTTCTCTGCGGGGGTCAAGTTAGTGTTTTACTGAAAAATATTTTCACAATATGACAATACTATTACTATCCACCACTATCAGTATGTGACACATCTCACTGAGTGTAAAAAGGTAGACAGTCATAGTTTATCTGATAATATAGTATCTGTCCTATTTCTCCCTCTAAAATTACATTCAACTTTTATTTCAACAAGTACTGGACGATTAAAGGAGTTTAGAGCTGAGTTTTGTTATTATTAATTATTAAAAGTTGTTTGAAGTTAGATTTCATGATTGGGCCTTCAAGTTTGTACATGTCCCTCCTGTCACCCACGACACTGCAGGGTGCGTTTCCTTCTTGGGGGGCGTCACGGAGAGTTCAAATTTCTTCCTCCTTCTGGCTATGCTCCTTGCTATGAGGCAGTGTTGCCCAGGGAGAAGCTCAAACTGGAGGCCAGCCAGGATCAAACCGTAGCCAAAGACCTTTTGGGACCCACCATCACTCTCAGCCAGGCTGCATTCACACCCATACCTGTGGACACCAGCCAGGTAGTGACAGAATAATGTTTCAAAGCACTGTTACACCTAATAGATAAAGTAACTGAAAAGTAATGGTCCAGGCTTCTGTGTATGTGTCTGTGTGTGTGTTTAGATTGTTCTGCCATCTCACCTAGAGAGAATCCGGGAGAAACTTGCAGAAAACATCCATGAACTTTGGGTGATGAACAAAATCGAACTGGGCTGGACATACGGTGTAGTGAGTACTTGACACATTTTAACCCTTACAGTTGAAATCAGAAGTTTACCTACACTATATAAAAAGTCACATAAACTTTTTTTCTCACTGTCAGACATGAAATCGGAATAAATATTTCCTGTCTTAAATCCATTAGGATTACCAATACTATTTCTATTTTCTAAATGCCAGAATAATGAGATCAGTCTTTCTGTCTTTTTGTTAATATTTGGTACCCTTGACTTTAAACCGTATGACTTGGGTGAAACGTTTTGGATGTCCTTCCACAAGCTTTTGACAAAAGTTGGCAGGAACTTTGGCCCAGTTCTCCTGAAAGAACTGGTGTAAATGAGCCCAGTTTGTAGGCCGCTTTGTTCTCACACACCTTTTCAGCTCTGTTTTGGGGTGACCATCACAAAGCCCTGATCCCCAATCATTTTCTCATGATGCCATCTATTTTGTGAAGTGCACCAGTCCCTTCTGCAGCAATACAACCCCCCAGCATGATGATGCCACTCCCTTATTTCACAAATGGGATGGTGTTCTCAGGCTTGAACGCTTCCCCCTTTCTTCCTCCAACTGTAACAATGATCACTATGGCCAAACAGTTAAACTTTAGTTTCGTCAGACAACAGGATAGGTCCCCAAAATTGAATTTCCTTGTCCCTGTGTGCATTTTCAAACTCTTATCTGGCTTTTATATGTTTCTTTTGGAGAAATGGCTTCTTCCTTTCAGCCTAAGTTGATACAGTACTCGTTTCACTTTGGATAATAACACACTTAGCCAGCATCTTCACAAGGTCTTTTGCTTTTGTTGTTTGGTTGGTATGCACATTTCGGAGCATGTTCATCTCTGGGACACAAAACCCTTTTCCTTCCTGAGCGGTATGATTTGTTGTTCAACAGCCATGGGGAATAAAATCACACTGTAAGTTGGAAACAACATGAAACATGAGACTTTTACAGGCATCAGGGGACTGTTCACACAGCAGGGGACCACTGTATAAAACCCCCTGCCCACGGACATTCGCTCTCTTTTGCCCCCTGCTTGGGCACCATCGGGGAGAACACTCTCAGCTCTCTTTGCCTGTGGACCCTCAAGGAGAGAGTTCTACACTGGAGGGACAAGCCACCCATGCCGGCCGCATGGGGTTCATAGACTTGCGACATATGCAGGCAGAATCCAAGCTAAGTACATTACCGCCCTGTTCCAACATCGGAGCTTGAAAAGCCATGCTTGAAAATGCCATGGAAACGGTCTGCTTGTAACCTTTCTCAGCTGTTGCAGGAAAACTGAGTCGAAGACGGCAGGGAGCGCTCTCCTGTTCTGCGGCCAGGCCAAGCTAAGAGGAAACCTGATCTGAAGTCGCCCACTGCAACCTGCATAGGTCCTCACAAGAAACAGCTATGTCAGGGAGGCCGAGCGGAGGTCCCCACTTCCACAGCCCAAAAGGATCCCCTCCCCAGAATCGCGTACAGCTTGCCCAGGCCTGGTTTCCCAAACGACGACTGTTTTCCCCTTCGAGCTAGCCGCATGCTCGCTATGCTGAAGGACCAGCTTCACCCTGCTTCAACTGCTTCCAGCTGGGTGCCCAAAGTAAACCAAACAGATACAGAGGCACAGACAGATTTGGCAGAGTTAGGCATGGAAAATAAAATGGTTTATATAAAATGGTTTTTAGTGTTTTGTTTTCAGCTTTGACCAAAGTAAATTTCCTGGAGCTTATAGGCTAGCTTCAGCTAGCAATCTGGAAACCAAGCTTTGCTGATGTGTTTGAGTGTGATTTATGGTTATAACAAACTTTATTTCCATTAGGGTTTTTAACCGGTTATTAATGTTTGTCTTTTTCAGTCCGCTCATTACGACCAAATTGTGCTTAAATGTATTTTTAAATTAGCGCCGAATGTCCGTTAGCATAGCGGTAGTTAGCCCCATCTTAATAGCTTACGGCTACCACCGAGTAAACGTAACTACGGTTCGTTTTAAACATAATGCTTGTTTTTGTTTCGTTCCACCATCGTTTGATAATGCTACGAGCGTTATTACAGCATCAATATGGAACATTAATGTAGATTTAATGGTGCTTGTGTAACATTAGGATTAAACTGAAGCTAATGTAAACATTGCCCGTAGGAAGTGCCCCGACACGTAATTTCCAGATCATTATTAACTTGGTGGTTTAAAACTAAATTACCAAGTCAAGCCTTAAGCATTCCCGGAGAAATAATTGCATTAATAAAATTGAGTGTCCTTAAGATATAGATTTTTACTGAGCAAATCATTCTTTAAAATGTTATTTTCCCGAATACTGTTTTTGGATTTGCATTGTGAATGGGTTGAACATACCAAATGTTGTTCTAAATTAGTTAACCTAATTTGATTTCATTCCACATTCTTTAAGATGAACTTTGGCTCTCTAACTTGGATCTGCAGTGAACCAGGATTCACTGAATCATTCTGATGATGGTTTTCAACTATTTTACCTGTCGTTTTGTTTTTTTGTGTACATAGTTCCTTAGCTTCTTTTTATCTTAATATTGCTTAGTAGTTTAGTTAAGTTTCACTAGCCTAGTAGAGAGGATTTGTTGATTGAAATATAGTGTTAATTCAGATAAACAGCATTCCATAATGATTTTCTCTGCATGTTCATTTGATTTCTGTTAATAAATTCTTGAACTTGAAGAGAATTTGTCACACCTTTATTCTACATGTGTGCAGAATTTGCTGATAAAAGAATGCCAGTGCTTGAATCACCGTTTCAACTCTTGTCCTGATATCAGCTGTTTGGGCTGATATTTATTAGACAGACCGAGAGTTATTTATTAAACATTAGATAACCTAAAATGGTGCGGAATGGCACAACAGATGGCTGGACAGCCCCACGGTGTTTATACTTGCATATAATTGTTTGAACAGATGAACATCACCCCTTCAGGCAATTAGAAGTTGCACCCAAGGATGAACAAGACTGGTGCAAGTTCACAATTTTCTTCCTGATTTCTTTTGACTTTCCCATTGTGTTACACAAAAAGGTTTTAGGTGTGCCTTTAAAACATCCACAGGTCTTTCTCAAATCAAATCAAATGTTTTATATCAGAAGCTTCCAAAGACAGGACATCATCATCTGGGCTCATTTGTCACACAGGATAGAAGTAACATTCCCTATAAACAATTGGTCCTCTCCATCAACAATGTCTTGGTCTTTCTCTTTTCAAACCTAGAGGTATGGTTTGGAACTGCTTCAGTGCAGTGTGTAGCCCGTGTTTACTTCCTGGTTCCTGAGCCAATCATATGAGAGTTCCCAGGGTTCCTAAAACAGAGCTCTGCATTTGGTGTTTTATTGTGGCAAAAGAGCAGCAGCCTGCAAACTTGGAAGCCAGGAAGAGAAGCAGAACAGAAATAGAACAGAATACAACATCATATACTTATCCAGTGGAAGTAAAAATTCACAACAGTAACACATCGTTTACAAACGGCATATTAGAGTGCTGTGAGTGGCAGGCTGTTGTACCGTTCTGAGCCACTGACTAGGCAGTAATACTTATTGCCCCTTTAAATGCATAGTGATATTAGTGTATGTAAACTTCTGAATATGAAGAAAGTAATAAATTATTGTCAAAAATAATCCTTCTCTCATTAGTCTGGCATTTACAAATATAAATTATTTTTGTGATTCTAACAGACCTAAAATAGGAAAATGTTATCCACATTTCACATCTGACAGTAAGAAAAAAAAGTTTATGTGTTTTTTTTATACAGAGTGTTAAAACGTCTGGTTTAAGCTGTATTTACTGAGTTCAATTGATCTTTGGTTAGGATGGGTGGAAAGGCTGTTTTAGAAGTCATGTTTTGTTTTTAAGAAATCAAATTAATAATTGTGTGATGCTATTTTGTTCCTTTTTACATAAATATTAACAGGTCATGGTTTAGAAAGTAATGGGTTTAAAATTGTTGAGCCTATTCAAAGATGTCTCAGCATATTTATTACAAGCATATTTGTATATTCAAGCTGTTTTCTTGTTAGTGTTTATTTCTCTGATAAATTGATGTCATATGTTTTGTGAATTTTTGTGTGTATTTACAGGTGCGAGATGATAACAAACGGCAGCACCCTTGCTTGGTGGAGTTTTCAAAGCTTCCTGAACAGGAACGAAGCTACAACCTGCAGATGTCCCTGGAGACTCTGAAGTAATGTAGAAACACAATTAGCAGCTTAAGATGCTGCTTTAAATGAAGTATCTATGAGTGGCAGTAACTGCCACCTTTGACCTTTAGTTAATTTTGTGGAAATATATAAAACGTTTAATGTTTCTGATTGAGGACATGTTCATTTATAAGCTTAGGTGGGTAGATATGGTGATGTAATCATTCATGAATTTAGGAAGCTCAAAAATTACATTCCTTTTCTTGTCTTCCTCATTTTAATGACTTACCAAGGTAGTTTTTGTGTCAACTTGTAATTATACCCCAGGGAAACAAAAGGTTCTGCATTACTAATTAAAGGTTCCTAAACACTTTAATCAACTTGAAAAGTTCTATTGATTTTTGTTGTATGTGTTGCAGGACTCTGCTTGCTTTGGGTTGCCATGTTGGGCTAGCAGATGAACATGCTGTTCAAAAAGTAAAGAGCATGAAACTATCACCAACGTGAGTCATAACACAGACAGATTACAAATTCAAACTCAAACATACATTTGAGTTCAAGTTTAGTTATAATGCAGTGCAGTCAAATGTCAAATGTTTTATGCCAACTGGTAAAAAATGTTTCTGTCTGACCCCGTAATTCCACATCCTCCACTCCTGTACATGTCCACTTCGTTCCAGAGGGCCTATTTGAGTCCGTGAAAAGCAAAGCCTACTATATCCGTGGTTACTCGTCTAGGTCTGCTCCAAAGTTTCTTGGAGCCCGAGGAGAGCATGTGCGATCATCATCATTACAAGCAGAACGCAAAGTTATTTGGAAAAGATTACCACGTTTCAAATTAAATGTTGAAATGACAAATCTGCTTCCTTATTTGGTGCAAGAAAAGGGGTTTGCATCCAATATTTAAATAAAGCAGTTAATTTTCTTGTGAATATTAAAAAATGTATTTTATGGTTAACCATCTCTATTTACACCATTTAACTTTGACAAGCTGGAGGTTGTTGACGTTCCTTTTCTTTTTTGCTACGATTGTAATTGTGGAGTCTAATGGACAGGAATGGAGCAGAAAATTGGACTTGTTCTGTATTTTGATGGTGAACGACGGAGAGCTGGTCCACTGACGGTGATGTTCAGAGTAATCATGGGGAATGTGGAACTTTAATTAACTCATTAATTAAAATAACGTAGTTGCGCCATTGGTCGGACGTACACGTACGTGAACGAACAGAGCAAGCATGGAGGATGTCTAATCTGGGGGTAAAGAAACCTAGCTAATAGTATTATGTCACTGACTTTGCAGCAGTCCCTCACATTGAGCATGAATGTACTGAGAAAGGAAAGTAACAAGTCCTTACTAACATGACAATACCTCCAGTAGAACACACAGTAGATTAAAGGTCATTTGCCACGATCCCATGAGGGCTTGGGTAGAGACAGAGAAAACCCCAAAGGGCACTGAGCCTGGAGTAACTTTTTTGTTAAGGAAAAATAAATTAGTTAAAAGCAGCAGTACCTTTTTTGGATTTTTCATCTAGGAGAGAAATACAGTTTAACTGGTAAACTTTGAGTAGGTAGTACAATCTGTAGGGAGAAAGGGAGAGTATGAAGGTTGCTTTATGCTTGACGCACGTTTGATCCGCGCGGAATGAGACGTGCGGACGCAATCTCTGCAGCATTTATGCTCCGTGTGGCTCTTCCTCTGAAGTAGCACTATTCTCCTAGACCAGAGGTCACGGATTAGCGGACCGCAGTCCGGATCCGGACCCACCTGCTGCCTAATCCGGACCCAACCTGATTTAAAACATTTATAAATTACTGCATGTCGTCGACGGTATCTAACTTCACTTGCGCCGCTTCTCCTGTTAATATGGTAAAGCCCTCCTGAGCGTCCGGCAACGGGCTGCACGTGATGCAAATTAGCCAATGAGCTGTGTCAGTCAGGGACGCTGCTGCTGGCAGTTTTTTAGACACAGCAGGCAAACCTGAGGAAAGCCGGGCGGAGAGAGAAAAAGAGCAGAGAAAGTTTGGACTGCTGGAAAAAAGCGGTGAACTGGTGAAAGAAAAGTGAAATGGCGTGCTCAAAGATTAGGAAAGTAGACACAGAAAACAGGTCTTTTAAAGAAGAATGGACTGACGCGTACCTGTTCGTCTTGCCAGGTGGGAGCACAAAACCTGTCTGTCTCATTTGTTCCGAGACAGTCGCTCTCATCAAAAGCAGCAACATTAAGCGGCACTACAAAATTAAGCACAGCTCCTTTTCCCAAACATATCCGCTTGGTTCAGCCTTACGTGCAGAGAAAATAGCCGATTTAAAGGCACAGTATGATCGGTCCTGCAAAATTATGGTCCATACATTCACTCCTCAACAACGTGCTAATGAGTGCTCTCTAAGAATCGCATGGATATTGGGACAGCATAAAAAGTCATTCAGCGATGCAATGGTTGTCAAAGAATGTATGAGTGCAGTTGCCATGACACTGCTTGATGGAAAGCAAAAAGAAGAGCTTTGCCAAAAAATACAGGAAATCCCTTTGTCAGCAACATCCACCATGAGCAAAACAGAAATTGTGACACATGATGTACTTGCACAGCTTGATGAAGTGATTCAAAAGGCAGATTGCATAGGTTTGGCCATAGATGAGTCCACTGATATAACTGACAATGCCCAGCTTGTAGTTTTTGTAAGATTCTTTAACAAAGAGGAAAATAAAATGTTTGAAGACCTGTTAGGTTTGGCTTCCCTGGAAAGCAAAACAAGAGGGGAGGATATCTACCAAGCAATAAAGAAGATGCTAACAGAAAGGGGAATAGATGTGAGAAAAGTTGTTTCAGTCACTACAGATGGAGCCCCGGCCATGTTAGGGAGAGAAAAGGGAGCAGTGGCAAGAATGAAAGAGGACCACCCTGAACTAATCTCTTACCATTGTATAATACACCAATCAGTCCTGTGTTCCATTCTGTCGGATCAGTACGCTGATGTGATGAACACAATGATGAGAATCATTAACTTTCTCCGGGCTTCTTCTTCCCTGCAACATTGCCTACTCAGAGAGTTCCTCAAAGAAGTTGAAGCAAATGCAGATGACCTCTTGCTGCAACAATGTTAGGTGGCTGAGTAAGGGCAGAGTTTTGGAGCGCTTTTGGTCCATTCGAAAAGAAATTCAAATTTTCTTGGGACAGCTGAAGAGCGAAAAGGCAACACAATTTCTTTCATTTCTGACTGATACAGAAAAGATGGATTATGTAGCGTTCTTGGTTGACATGACATCCCATTTGAATCAACTGAATTTAAAGCTACAAGGCAAGGACAATTCGGTCTGTGATCTGATGGCATCTGTCCAGGCATTCCAATGCAAACTGGAGATATTTAAAGAAGACCTCCAGGGGGAGTGCATGCACTTTCCAGCTGTCAAGGAGCAAGTCAAGGGAGACAAGACAGGATGCGTTGAATTTGTGGACAAACTGATCCTCAATTTTGAGAAACGGTTTGATAGTTTCACCCTTGGAGAACAGCTCAGTCTGTTCATTCAAAACCCATTCCTTATCGCTGACATCCGAAGATTTTCCAAGGAGGCAGGTGACACTTTTAAGTGGGCAAATGTAGGTTTGCTTGAACTGGAACTGGCAGATATTCAGTCCAAAGTGGTGCTTAAAGGGCAGGTGAGAGTTTGTGATGCTACAGTTTTCTGGATCCAAAACAGTCTCAGAGACAGCTTTTCCAAGTCTGAAAAAGATGGCCCTGCACATTTTGAGTATGTTTGGCTCAACCTACTGCTGTGAAGCGGCATTCTCCACCATGAACATAATCAAAAATAAATACCGATCCAGGCTCACGAATGAGCACCTTGAAATGTACTTGAGAATGGCTTTGTCACCATTCAAACCCAGGTTTAAAACACTTGCAGGGCAGCCTAGAGCCCACTTTTCTCATTAAGCCATATAAAAAAAGAAAAAAAGTTCAAGTGTTTTGTTAAAGATGTGAAAGTCAGGAAATTATTATATCAAACTGTGAAAGATTGTTCTCTATTTCAAAAAGCGCTGTAGATTTAAAAATGGAAAATTGTTCTATTTTTTTGTTATTTTTTATTTAAAAAGTTAATGTATCACATGGATGCATAAAAACCTGCATTTTAGTTCAGTGTTAAATGCTGTTTAAAATAACGGATTATAATTAAAAATGTTTCCGGACCTTTACGGGTTGTTGGTTTTCTTTATTCGGACCCCACTGATTTTTAATTAGTGACCCCTGTCCTAGACTATAGAGGGCAGAGTTGCGCTCCCTACACCAATCGTACTACACCCCACTACACGTGGAAGCAGAAAATACAGTTGTTTCCAACATGAAAGCCAAAATCACGTAATATGACTGTGCGGACCTCGCGGTAGCGTCAAGCATAAATCAGGCTTTATATTTATGTAATGCAGTCATGTCCTGTCATGATGTTGTAATACAGTCAAAGGAACATTAGATCATTCTAGTTTCCTGTAATCAAACAAACCAGCTAAACACTTAAAGGATCAGATCAACAGCAATTTCCACTTTATTCAGTTTAAAGTTGATTCAGACTCATTCAAGTTACCAAACAGCTTTGTCTTACAGCGTAATTCTTCACTCTTATATGTGCAGTTATGAGTTGTCAAGTGGCTACAAACCTGCTCCTTTGGACCTGAGTCACATCAAACTGACTCCCGCACAGGAAGCAATGGTGGACAAACTGGCTGAAAATGCACACAATGTCTGGGCAAGAGACCGAATCCGCCAAGGCTGGACCTATGGTATCCAACAGGTAAGAGACCAGCTGGTAGACTTGGGTCTTCTGTACACATACCATTGCAACATACTCGACTCTCTTGCTCAAAATTACCATCATGTAGACAAAAAAAAGATCACAGCCATTCTATGTGGTAATCAAAGTAGAATATGTATATTTAATAAGTACATTGTACATGTAGTTTGCTGTATGTCATAAAAGACAGTTACATACCCTGGTTGACATACTAAGTAAGTACTGTAAGGTGCACCGTATTATAAGCTGCACCGTGAATTAACGTGTCTATCTCTGTCTTTGTCCACATATAAGATGTACATATCATGTATCATGATGGAGAAAAAAAGTTTAGAGCAACAAGAGGTATTTACCCGGTCTTGCTGCTGTCCCGATGTAGTAGAGCTTTGCCTTCCCCGCTCTGTCCTCCATCAAAGTAGGCAGACAAGCTTAGCAGACCCTGGATCAGGCATGGCTGGCCCAGCTACATTCCTTCAGATGTCCCAGCAGAGGGGACCATGTGGCCTCATGGTTCAGCCAGCCTCCCTCTCCTCCTTTTGTCTAAAGGAGGGAGGAGGTGACGGCTGGTAGCTTTGTCCTGGAGAAGTGAGGTCTGAAGAAGAGAGAGGCTTTGTCTGTGGGAGGAAAGTTTTATAGCAGCAGGGGACCCCTGCTGGGAGAAGGGCCGTCCCCGCTGACTCTCCTTTGTGGCTGTGTGGTCAGAATTCAATCTGACCTCAATCATTTTCATGATCATAGCGTTAATATGGCACAACATTGAGCTCTAAAGCAGTTATTGGGTTTTCCAAGTCATTAATCATGTCAGAAGGTATTACAGGGGTTTTAAAATTTTTAATAAAAAGTGTTCAAAGTCTTGCTTATGGCAGTGTATTTCAGCTGGGTAAAGAGATTCATAGTAATGTTTAAATTCATAATTGATTTTTATTAGATGTATTGTAATTCCTGAAGATGTGTGAATTTGGGGAATGTGATGAGAAGAGGAAGACTGGCTCAGTTTGTGAGCTAGTAATTTTCCCACCTTATCACCGTGTTCATAATATGTGCATATTAACCCTCTAATTTGTTTTCTATTTTCTCTGCAAAGAATTTGGCAAATTCATTGCAGGCCCTGGTAGAGTGGCGCTCCAGTGGTACCGGTGGAGGGTTTGTGAGTCTTTCAACTGTGGTGAATGAAGTGTGAGCATTGTTGATGTTTTTGTTTATGATTTCTGCAAAGAATGTTTCTCTTGCATGTTTTAGTGATGAGTGATAGCTTTGCAGCCTCTATTTGTAGATTTCATAATAAACATGAAGTCAAGTTTTACGCCATTTACATGCAGCCCTACGACAAAGTTGTCTTTGTCTTTATCCATGGAGATTTCTTTCTCCCAGAGACAATCTTCACTGTAATGGGAGCAATGGAATCGATAATGTCTGAAATCTTAGAATAGAAATTATCTACTAACTGATCTATTGGGTTATAGCATAGAAATGAAGTAGAGGAGTAGATTTGATTAAAGGTTTCAACTGTGTTGTCTGTAAAATAATGTTTTGTTATATTTGTTTTGCTAAGTGAGTCGATGGAGATTGTACTTTCAAAGATAACAGAGAAATGATCCAACAGGGTAACATCAATTATAGAGACCTTGGAAATATTTGTACCCTGGCTGATAATCCAGTCCAGAGTGTGTCCTCGGTTGTGCGTTGCTTGTTTGATATGTTGAGTCAGACCAAAGTTATCAAGTATATCACAGCTTTTTTGCATCTCTGTCAACTGGATTGTCAGCATGGATGTTGAAATCTCCCACAAATATTAAACCGTCGTAATCAATGCATATTACAGATAAAAGCTCATTAAAGTCATAAATGTTTTTTTTCATAGTTAGGGGTTTTGTAAATAGTGTCAGAGTTTGTTTATGGCCTTTTATCTCAATTCCAAAATATTCAAGAGTTGAATTTTCCAAGGAAAACTTTCTTACAGTTTAGTGATCTGTCACATCAGCTGCTGTGACCCTCACACCTGCGGGTCGTTTCCCAATCAGCAGCGGGTCCCATATAAGGACGGAGACTCCACTTGCCCGGCGTCAGATTGTTGTCTAACCCTTAGTGGTAAACACTCTCAGGCCATCTGTCCGTTCACGTTTAGCTTCGACTAAACCAAGTTTGTCCCCTCTCCTAACCTGCCTGTTTCTCTCCCTTGTCTAGTGTTATTGTCTTCACCGTCAACACCCTCGGTGGACCCAGCTCTTTTTACCCAGTCAGGCGACCCCCACTTACTTATTACCTTGAATGTAGGACGCATAAAACAGACAAGTATACTTTTAGTTATATTTTATCTACGTAAAGACAGAGAAACAGTTACAGTCACACCAGCGCTGATGGGCTCTTGATTGGCAAGAAGCCCCGATTGCTCATTACAGAAACATTATAAAGGAGTTTAGATTAACACCCATAAAAGGCCGTACACATCCAACCTGCGTCATCAGTAGATAAACTGTGTCACCTCCGGGGTAGTATCTGATAGATATGTGCCTATCTTTTTGGGTCGGTGCCATCTAAGTGTGCCATGCAGCTCCAGGATAAACAGCTCGTTCCACTTGACCTCGTTGATATCCTAACACTAGTCTCGCTTGATTACCTGAACCTTCACTTGCTGACTTGGATTCCCCGGTGACGACCTCTTGCCTGCCTAACTACTGACTTAAGGAAAGCCCCGAACCCGGATTGACACCACGGACCTGACCCTTGCCTGCTTGACCAAGATTTGTTAATAAACACCATCTTCATCCATTCAGTCCATTCGTGCCTGTTGCCTGTGACAGTACAATCTGACCAGACAATATGGACCAAGCTGAGCAGATGCCCGCTTCCACCTCAGAAGCCCAATCCCTGAGGGACCTCATAGCACGGCATGGGAGAGCATTGGGACAGAGCGAACACAGACTCACAGGACTGGAGACAGCAAGCCAGACCATTCACGTGGAACTCGCTCAATTGACGGGACAGGTAGCATACCTTACGTCCTTACTCACCTCTCTTGCAGTGCCACAACCGCCGCCGAGGTTCCTCCCCCGCAACCGGCTTCACCCACTGCTCCCACTCAAGCCGCGGCTCCATCCATGAGTTCCCACGGAGCATATGTTCCGGATCCACCTCCATTCACTGGTGAGCTCTCCAAATGCCGAGGCTTCCTGCTACAATGCCAAATAGTTTTCTGTCAACAACCCTCGGCTTTTGCATCTGATGTTTCAAGAATCTATTATGTCATGGGCTTGCTGCGGGACCAGGCTCTAGCATGGGCGCTTGCTTTCACGTCTGCTAACCCTCTGACCACCCTCACCTTTGCACAGTTCTCCTCTGAAATAAGCCGGGTGTTTGATCATCCTGTTCATGCGGGAGACGCGTCAAAGCGTCTATTAAAGATCCGCCAAGGCTCTCGAAGTGCTGCAGATTTTTCTGTGGAATTCCATTCCGTGGCCACCGAATTCGGATGGAACGACAAG
Organism: Fundulus diaphanus; assembly: GCA_037039145.1. Lineage (NCBI taxonomy): Eukaryota > Metazoa > Chordata > Actinopteri > Cyprinodontiformes > Fundulidae > Fundulus > Fundulus diaphanus. The sequence continues at coordinate 39,645,016 of CM073143.1, forward strand.
TCTCTCAGAGGAGTATATTATAACGCCCTAAATGAGACCTTAAAAGATGAACTCTCCCTCAAAGAGGAGGCTGTGGATATAAATTCTTTAATAACTTTGTCGATCCGCCTTGACAACAGGCAACGTGAGTGACGCCAGGAGCAGAGCGAGCGTCTTCTTGCTTCTCGGTCAGTCCAACCAGTCATTGGGCCCCACAGCACCCTCTCTCCCTTGACTCCCGAACTGCCACCGACCCCAGAGACTCCTGGTGGAGAACCGATGCAGATAGGAGGCACACGGCTATCAGCCACAGAAAGACTGAGGCGACTCCAAGCTGGTGACTGTCTCTATTGTGGCAAGCCTGGCCACAGAGTCGTCTGTTGCCCACAGCGGCCAAAAGTTAAATTTAAAGGTTTTATTGAAAAAATAATAAATGTTGAGGTGATGTCGGCTGGCTGGATCTCTGGGTTTTGCTGAGGAAGGGAAGGCGAGAGGTGAGCAGCGGGAAAGTGAAGGTTTGAATGATGATGGCTACTGGAGAGCACAGAAACTCACTGGGCTGATGGTGAGGCCTGAGTTCGGGAGGGTGATATCCAGGAAGGCTGGGGGTAGGTGCAGAGCCAGTAGGTGTTCTCCAGATGTTGTGGTCTGAGGGTGGACAGGCAGGCGAGCTCAGGTAGGAGGGCTTTCGCAGGGTGTGGATCTGAGACTTCACTATATCCAGAACACGAACTTGGAACGTCTCGGTAGAGTCCTCAGGGTGCGTGAGTAACGGAGATGTGGTTCTTGAGTTGGAATTAGGGCTGGGCGATATAGAAAAAAAGCTTATCGATAAAAAAAATGCATATTGATCGATATCGATAATTATTGAAAATATTTAAAACCATATTTTATGTGCAGCTCTGCCTGGACATTTTATGATATTGCTAAATGATTTGATTTAAATAAAGAACACAAACACAGAATTCCAATTAAATCTTTATTTAACCAACTTTTTTAACCATAACAGAATTTTTTTTTAAGAAAAATAACTTAAGAAACCTGAGTTATGTTATTAAATAATGACAAAGAATAAACTAAAGTGACCAGAAAAGTGACCAAAATAAATATGCCAAATAAATTAATAGAATAGCCTATTTAGGTGGGAATAGTACACTAGTTACTTATCAGGTTTCGTAATTGAGAGGTTTGAGTAACACGCCCTAAATTGTGACGTGTTGCACAATTTAGGGAGCGCTGTTAGAGAAAAACTTGCTTCCCGGAACTTTACATCGCGGATCAAGAGTGGCAGGTAATTGTTTGAAGCCAGGTTTTTCAGCTGCAGAGAACAGCAGACATATCTACCACTATGAAGCACGTTACTGCATGCGTTATGTCCTTTTGCCGCTTGGACGCTTTGTCATTTTATCACAAAGAAGGGAGCCCAGTTTAGCTGCTGTACCTGCTTTGTTTTGGAAGAAGTTCCGGAAAATTCCGACGACGACCCGGAGCCGTGCAGCTCGCGGGGCCGCGCAGCTCGCTGCTGCGGGTGTGAGCGGCTTACGTGATGAATACTGGTGGGTTGCGTTACCAGACTGCTTTTACCAGTTCCTTGCAAGTTTTACAAATCACTGTGGTTTATTTCTATCAGGCTGGTGAACTAGTAAAACCCCGTTTTGGGACCGTTTCCTCCGCCGCTCCTTGCTGCGACATATTCACATGCTCTGTGTTGTGGGTTGAGAGGGCGGCGCTTTGTGACGGCGTGCTGACTGTAGCAAGGAAGTAAAACTGTCTATCGAAGTTTTTATCGACCCTATTTTTTCCTATTGCGCCACACGTCTATCGATCGATATATATTGTTATTGAATTATCGCCCAGCCCTAGTTGGAATCCAGGTTTTCTAGGAGGAAGGAACGAGAACAAAGTTAGGCTTGGTTTACACGAGGAGTCAAGGCTTGGAAAAGGTTTGGTCTGTATCAACGCATGAGCGTTAACGAACTGACGCCCTCCTCCTGGTTCCAGCTCCTTAAGAAGGGTGGTAATCAGCTCAGATGTAGAGCACCTGCCCGTCCAACCCTGCAAAGAAGGAGAGAGAGAGAAAACCCGGCCTGCACCTCGGCCTGGACTATGACAGGTTACCCACCGGACGGTTCCTGTTATGACAGTCACCTCAGGTAACCACAGGGAGTTTATCTAGTTTATGATTATTCCTAACTCCAATTTTAGTATTGTGCTGGGACACCCCTGGCTGGGGCTCCATAATCCTCATATTGATTGGTCCACAGGGAGGATAATTAGTTGGAGTTTATTTTGTTTGAGCAATTGCCTTCGCTCTGCTCTGCCCAAGTTAGATTCAAGAAACAAGGTTGATGAACCCCCGGATTTGTCACGGGTTCCTTCTGAATATCCCAACCTTGCGGATGTTTTTAGTCAGACCCAAGCCTTGTCACTGCCCCCACAAAGACCATTTTATTGCGCCATTGACCTTCTCCCAAATGCCCCACTTCCCTCCAGTTGCCTCTACCATCTTTCTAAACTGGAACTCGAGTCTCTGGAGAAGTACATAAATGAGTCCTTGGCGGCCGGTTTCATTCGCCGCTCCTCATCCCCTTTGGGGGCAGGGTTTTTCTTTGTTGGCAAAAAGGACGGAACCCTACGTCCTTGTATCGATTATAGGGGCCTAAATTACATCACTGTTAAGAATAAGTATCCGTTACCCCTCATGTCCTAAGCTTTTGAACTGCTTCATGGTGCAACTGTTTTTTCTAAACTAGACTTACATAATGCATGTTATTTTGTTCGCATCCTTGAGGGGGATGAATGGAAGACCGCTTTTAAGACTCCTGTAGGCCACTTTCGGTCTAACTAATGGCCCAGCTGTCTTCCAGGCGCTAGTGAATGACGTGCTAAGGAACTTCCTGAACCATTTCGTTTTCGTCTACCTCGACGAAATATTGATTTTCTCCAAGACCAAGGAAGAACACGTCAGTCACATTAGGCAAGTCCTCCAACGTCTGCTGGAGAATAAACTATATGTCAAGGCTGAGAAATGCGACTTCTGTGCATTTCCTGGGTTTTGTTTATCGGGGAGGGACGAATTAAATCAGACCCAGCCAAGACCAGAGCAGTAGTGGAGTGGCCAGAACCCAGATCCCGCAAGCACCTTCACCATTTCCTATGTTTTGGCAACTTCTACCATAAATTTATTAAGGACTACAGTCTCGTGGCCCAACCTCTAACCAGACTCATTTCCATCAAACAACCCTTTGTGTAGTCATCAGAGGCAGCTGCAGCGTTTAAGGCATTAAAACTGCTTTTCACCTCCCCAACAGTCCTGGTCCAGCCAGATCCCTGTGAGCAATTCGTTGCCCTGTGCCTTCTTTTCTAAACAGCTATCAGAGGCCAAATGCAATTATAGCGTGGGGGACCGCGAGCTGTTAGCTGTCAAACTAGCCCTGGAAGAATGGTGCCATTGGCTGGAAGGTTCCACACAACCTTTTGTAGTCTGGACAGACCACAACAATCTGTCTTATATACAGTCCGCTAAAAGGTTAACACCCCGTCATGCCCGTTGGTCCTTGTTTTTCTCCTGTTTCAACTTCATTCTCACCTTCAGACCAGGCTCTAAAAACGCCAAACCTGACGCTCTGTCTCGTCAGTTCGACCCCGATTCACCCAGAGAGGAACCTGAAACCATCCTGCCTACCTCTATTGTGGCGGCTAACCTCTCCTGGGAGATCGAACAGTTGGTAAGGCAGGCCCAACTTGAACAGCCCACTCACAGCGACTGTCCCTCTGACCGACTTTTCGTTCCCGAAAAGGTTCGGTCTGAGGTTTTGCAGTGGGTCCATTCCTCAAAATTTGCCTGCCATCCCGGGGTACAACAAACCTTCACCCTCTTAAAGAAACACTTCTGGTGGTCTTCCATGGCTCAGGACACCAGTAAATTTGTTACCGTCTGCAACCGGGGAAAATCCAGCAACAAACCACCCTCCGGGTTCTTGCAGCCACTACCTATCCCAGGCAGACCCTGGTCTCACATCTCATTGGACTGTGTTACTGGTCTCCCCCTCTCCCAAGGAAACGCAGTCGTAGTTGACCATTTTTCCCTTCCTAAGTTGCCTACGGCTACAGAGACTGTTGACCTCGTTCTCCATGTGGTCCGGCTCCACGGCATCCCACAGGACATTGTTTCGGACCGAGGACCCCGGTTCACCTCCAGAGTTTGGCGAGCCTTCTGTCAGGCAATAGGAGCCACAGTTTGCCTCTCTTCTGCGTTCCACCCACAGACCAACGGCCAGATGGAGAGGGTGAATCAGGACCTAGAAGCTGCCCTCCGTTGCATTATCCTGACAAACCGTCTTCTTGGTGGCAATACCTACCATGGGTAGAATATGCCCACAACTCGCTCACCAGCTCCGCTACAGGTATGTCCCCGTTCGAAGTTTCTCTGGGCTATCAACCTCCCCTATTTCCATCTCAGGAGCGGGAACTCGCTGTTCTTTCAGTTCAGCACCACCTTAGAAGATGTCACAGGATCTGGCGAAAGACACGAGTAGCTCTCTCCAGAACTGCGGAAAGAAACCGTCATCTTGCCAATCGCCACCGACACCCCGCTCCCAATTACCAACCAGGTCAGGAAGTCTGTTTGTCCACCAGGAATTTGCCCTGGAATTTGGTGGACTGGGAGGGATACGGTCCAGAGGAACACAGCTGGGAACCCTGTTCAGCTATCCTTGATCCTCAGCTCATCCAGGATTTCCACAAGCGGACAAGACGCCGCTGGGTGCCTTTGAGGGGGAACCTGTCACATCAGCTGCTGTGACCCTCACACCTACGGGTCGTTTCCCAATCAGCAGCGGGTCCCATATAAGGACGGAGACTACATTTGCCCGGTGTCAGATTGTTGTCTAACCCTTAGTGGTAAACACTCTCAGGCCATCTGTCCGTTCACGTTTAGCTTCGACTAAGCCAAGTTTGTCCCCTCTCCTAACCTGCCTGTTTCTCTCCCTTGTCTAGTCTCGTTTGATTACCTGAACCTTCGCCTGCTGACTTGGATTCCCCGGTGACGACCTCTTGCCTGCCTGACTACTGACTTAAGGAAAGCTCGAATCCGGATTGACACCACGGACCTGACCCTTGCCTGCCTGACCTAGATTTGTTAATAAACACCATCTAATCGTGCCACTGCTCAGTTTCAGAGTCCATTCGTGCCTGTAGCCTGTGACAGAATCATGACATATTGTAGCAACCACTCCAACATTGTATTTAGGAGGCACTGATTCTATAAGTACAGGTGATTTGTTTTTGTCATCCAACCATGTTTCAGTTAGGAACATAACAGCAATATTTTGTTCAGTAATTATGTCATGAACCAAAAGTCCTTTTGCTGATAATGACATAATATTTAACAGAGACAGTCTTAGTGACTTGGTGGTAGACATTTCTTCAGTCTGAGATTGATTTAGACAGTTCTAAGAATTGAATATAAGTCTGTTATTTTTCTTTTAGTGATCTGAAGAGGTATTCTCTTGTATTGTACTGCAGAGGGGCCAGACTCATTCTGGAGGAACATAGGTGTAATGTTAATGTCTGGTCCCCTGTTCCAGACTTCAGTTATGCAGCGTAAAGTGGTCCTGAGAAATCCAACCCAGGTGGTTCTTTTGGAATATAGCATGCTTTTTGGGGACTCAGAAGAGAAGTACCTAGCAATACATGGTGGTCAATTTTCTCACTAAAATTAAGAAACATCATCCCAGGTGACGAAACTTCTCAACTGTCCTGGCCTTGATGAGACGCGTCCTCCAGTAAGCACTTCCCTGTCGGTGGGTGGAGGGTGGGAGAGGGGGCTCCTTCTTCTCTCAGCTCCATTTTTACCCGAGTAAAATAAATAAGCAAATCAAAATAATGATGAGAGGGTAATTAAGGTGCGTTCAAACATTTTGATGCTGTGTGACAATAAATCTTTCAAAATTTCATCATCATGACACATTTATTAATCCAGTCTAATCGGTTAATGTCTCTTCTTTGATTACTAGGTCTGCATTTTTGTGTTTTTTATTTTACTACCACCCAATCACAGCTCTTGAAAGACAGCGTCACACTTAGCAACGGGGTCAACCATACCTCCACGTCATTTCCTTCCTCAAAGTCGCTCTCAGCTATCTGAATGGGGTACCGCGCACGTGACGTCACCGCCTCAAGAGCAACGCCCCTTTTGCCGCTTAGGTAGGACAAACCGATAGAGAACGCACGTAGCAACCAGCAACAGAACCAGCGATATGACCGACTTTGCAGCCATTAAACTTTCCCAAAAACGATGTCCCAGGCGCACGGTTTACTGGTCGCACTGTCGAAGAACACACCAACCTTCAGCTCAAACGATGGCTTGAGTGTCGAGGGCTTAAAAAGACCGGAAAACGGGCCGAGTCGATCGAACGGTAAGCTTTTTTTTTTTTTTTTTCCTGCGCGGCGGTCATGCCGTCGTCGACCGTTTTTTTGTTTGTAATCACCGTCCAGGGATCGGTATATGTTTAATGTTTGTCTCATTTGAAATGTTTTTGAGTAGGCTATCCTGGTAGCAGGGTATCATGTTAGCGCCTGCTACCATGATAGCCTATATGCTATCATGGTAGCAGGCGCTTCATTATTAACATCTCGGCCACCAATATAATCTTACCTGTTCACTACTTGATGTCGCTGAAATTGGGTCAGGATGTTCTTCGGTTGTGCCCTTTCCTCCGACAAAATCCTTGCTACATATGTAGGCCGACCGCACCGATGGACCAAGCGCACACATTTCTCCTTGGCACTCTTGAATTTCGGGAAAGTAATGAAGAAAACATCCTTCATATGCGGCCGATCAGCGTACCTCGAGTCGCTGTTGCACGTTCCATAGCAACAATGTTTATAAACCATGGTCTTAGATTTTGGAAAAAGCAGTCTTTTAAACAAGTACAACCTAGGCTAACGCACGTCTCTTCCACAGCAAAACAGCAGCGGGTTTGGGAGTTTGTCCTACTGCGTACCACGTGATGTGACGTCATCGTGACGTTACGTTTCTAAAAATAGCTCGCTCGCGGTACCCCACTGCTCTGAAACTAAAAGGCAGGAATTTTTTGACTAAGATAGAAGCTCCCTGAGAGGACTCTGTGAATCTTTGTGAATATGGGCACCGAAGTTTTAATAGACACCAGAATTACTTTGTTGTCACGTCACTTCATTCAGATGCAGTTTAAAGTGCCTGTAGATTTAACATAATGTACATAATTGGAGGACAAAGTTATGCTGATTTCATTTAGACACCAAAGACAGAGAGGGTCTCTGATCAAGAAACAAAGTACTACGTTCTACCTTTGTGCAGTCCAACTCCCCTGAATCTGATAGAGCTAAAAGCTTATGTGTTGCATCCCAAATGATTGATTTATTCTGTTGATGACTGATTATTTTTTCCTCTGTTCTATTGATTCTCCTCTGAAACTGTTTGAAACCCCCCACTGGGAGGGATGTGTCACACATTAAAAATCTCTGGTATGATTCAACAATTTGCTCTCTCAGGTGATTGACACACCTGAGAGGAACAATGCATTACATTTCTCTGTCATTACACTAAAGTGCTTTAGCATCAGAAAGAATTTAATTACACAACTGTCTGAATTTTTTATTTTTTTTTTTACTTTTATTTTCTCGTCAGGATGTGAAGAACCGCAGAAACCCTCGGCTTGTTCCCTACATCTTGCTTGATGAAAGAACCAAAAAGTCTAATAAAGACAGTCTGAGAGAGGCTGTTAGGACACTGCTGGGCTACGGATACAATCTAGAAGCTCCAGATCAGGATCATGGTATGATTCCAAGCTCAATCAAAACGTTTTAAAACTCAATCGTTTTTGTGAAAACATTTTGAACCAAAATGAATTCCAGCAGCATAGAATATAAGAAGGGTTGTTATGTATAACATATTGTAGTATAGTATATTTACATCAATTACTGCATCTCAGTTTATATCTTAGATACATTGCCTGAATTTTGGGATTATATGTTTACAGTTGCCCTGTAAAGTGAGTTTAGGGATAAGGTCTGACAGAAAGGAGCAATACGATCCTGAAAATTAACAAAACAAACACAAAAAATAATTATCCATTTTGGGAAACATAGAAGTCATTAAAAGCATCCATTGTTCCAGAGTGGTCAGCATACGACAGGAGTAACCTTCAGAGGGGAATGAACACAGAAAACATATTTGCAGTGTTTACTTGCCATATTCTTCAGCCTATAAGGCGCAATTTACATGCATATGTGTGCTTTTGTCCACATATAAAACGCACCGGATTATAAGGCGCATTACATATTCTTCCCAAGTGTGTAATATTACTCCACTCCTTCGGTAGGTTGATCAGATGTCCCCAATTTCCAGGGAGAGACCCCGTTTTGGATGACCTGTCCCCTGCAAAAGCTGTCCCCAATTTCAGTGTATCATGATGGAGTAAAAAAGTTTAGTGCAACAAGAGGTATTTACCCAGTCCTGCCGCTGTTCCAACGTAGTAGAGCTTTGCCGAACGCACCTTCCCTGCCCTGTCGGTGTTGCAGTTCAGACAAAACAAACCAACCCCCAGGCAGAGATTCTGTGCTTAACAAAATCAGAGACGTCCCCAGTTTTCATTAGAGAAATCAAATCTGGTCACTAAAGGAGGAAATACACTGGCTGCGTAATGTAAGCAGCGCGGCTTACAGGCGTGTTTTTAAAAGCATAACTTTATTCCAGACGCTGCAAAGTACGCAGCTGCATGATTCTACAGAGAGAACTTTCGTCATGGGTAAGTGATTAAAGAAAGACAAATTACCAGTAATATATGGGTATGGTGTTATTGGCGACAGTCAAACAAACTCTGCGTCGCCGAGCGGCTGAATAAGGGAATTCTTGTTGACGCGCTCGCTATTCAAAACTTCAGTCCAAGCTGCAGTTAAGATCCTTTTATTAGGGTTCCAAGCCCGCAGCGCAGGTGAACGGCTATGCCGTTCGTCTGCACTGTGTGCAGAGAACCCTATTGTTTTTCGTCTGTTTTTAAATTATTTATTATTATTATTATTATTATTATTATTAGGGTTCCAAGCCCGCAGCGCAGGCGAATGGCTACAAACCTATTGAATCAGGTATCTAAGTACAGAATGTGCACCGCTACTCAAACCCAGAAATTCTGACCCCTCAACAACTATGGGGCGCTATAACAAAGGACAATGCGTTTTGGCCTATAACCACCAAACTACTGGTCTCACACTCAAAAACTTCAAATCGTTTTGTTTATTGGATGATTCTGCATCAAAAAGGGAATTGACACACCTTTCGTTTCCTAGCTACTTTTCGCGCTACATGGCTATAAAGGTTAAACCTTTCTTGTTAAACTCCTCCTACATTTTTTGTGCAATCCGCGCAAAACTCCATATATAACCGTGTAATGGACAAATAAAAATAAGTGATTGTTAGCTAGCTAGCTCTAAATGTAATTGCTGATTATTCTAAAACCATAAGAGATTTTAACATGTCCTTCATAACCCATAGTCCAAATAAGATTTTGCACATGTGACCCGCGTTTGAGGATCCTCCATCACTAGGGGGCGCTGTGATGTCAAGAAATCTACTACGCAAGAATGGCTGATTGGATTTTTACAAAACCTTCTTCATCCCCTTCTAGTCATAGCCCTGAACTGAAAGTATTAAATATGGTAATAATTCAAACAAGTGGGCGGGGCCTATTTCCAAAAGTGTAAAAAAAACCTTTAAAACTTCAAAAAATTACCAAAAATCAATTTTGTGGTGTAACGATCTCAGATTTTCAGGATGTATTGAATAAGGTGTAACAATTCTCTCACTGCATGTATTGAGGTTTTTGAAAGTTGCACACTTTTGTTAAAAGTTTGTAAAATGAAGAAATCTATGTATTTTCCATAAATATTGGTCAATGCCAATAAAAATGGCCTCTATTTGTAAAGCACATGCAGGCTATACATGGATTTCAGTTTGGTAAAAATCCAGGCGATTTTGACCTATTTACAAGACATTGAAAATTACATGTACAAGACTATAAAGTTTAATATTTTCTTACTCCAAAATTTCATTCTCAATGGCTTAGAAAAAGGTTAAGTGCTTAGAGAAACCACTCTTGGACATCCCTAAATATTTTCCGAATTTTAGAGCAAACCGTTGATTTTAAATGAATTTTCTCAGTTTTTTTTATTTGACATAAAACATTTAGTAAAGATGGATCATTTCAGAAAATTATGTTATGGGGCCATCTCGTGGCTGTTTTTTGCAACTACAACTCTGAACATTCACTCATTCAGAGGATTTAACTGAAATAAAGAAGCAAAATGTGGGATGTTTTGTAGCACAGTAAATATTACTGATTAACAATAAGTAATCTGTGGTTATGTAGGACATTTTCCACACAACATACATCCGTCCATTTTCTGACTTGCTTAATCCTTCAGGGGGTCGCGGGGGTTGCTGGTGCCTATCTCCAGCGTTCACTGGGCGAGAGGCTGGGACACAACATACATTGTGTTCTATATTCTGGGGATTTTCAGAGGATTTTCCGATTAAGTAAATTAAAGTATGGCCCCTACTAAAAGACTTAAAACTTAAATATACTTTACAGAAATAATTTGAACATTCTGTTTAATTATTAATCCATGCAGTTTAACTAAAATAAACAATGGGGCACAAATGAGTTATTTCTGGATTACTGGCACTAATACAGGAACCAGTGATCCCCTGCAAACCATACTGTATTAATAAATATTAATATTTTCCCCTAATAGTCCCACAGAGGGGACATTTTTTTTCTGCTTTTGCTTCCCATGCGCCACACTGAGTGGCGCATGGGAAGCAATCTGGGGCTAAGGGTCTTGCTCAGGCACCCAGAGAGACCAAGTTTTAAACCACCGACCTACAGGGCTTCTCCAAGAAACATAGACCAGCCTCTCTAATCTCTAGTACACCACTTCCAGTAAATTAATATTTTTTATTAGGCTAAAGATTAAATATATCAATGTTATTATTATTTACAATGGATATGAGAGGTAAAAAAATCTGACCTTTTAGGAGACTGTAAAAGCTAGGAAAATAGTCACCATGACACATGACAGGACATTTCTGGATGTTTAATTTTGTAAAATGTGATGGAAAAAAATGCTTAAATACATTATATGGACCAAATAAGGATAAATAAAGGAATATTAAACTTAACAGTAAAATGAAACTATGCCAGTACTAAAGAAAATCCTAAACCACAAAATGTACGATCCAACCAGCAAATAACACAGGCTTAAGCAAAGCAAACCCGAAGACCAAGACAGGACCAAACCAGGGAATAATTTAGATTTAACTGGAATTATCCAGGCCTAAACAGTGACAGTGTAGGACATGTTCAAAAGACCCTTAAATAGTTTAAGTTTGATGTTGGGTACTACAGTTTGTATTCTGTGAGTTCTGCTCAGCGGTATTTTGGCCCTTAAGGCATGCCGTAGTTACACACTCATTCACACACTCATTCATACACAAACCCTCAAGCCTACCACACACACTCCTACCTGGAAATACCACAGCACCTTATGTTCATTATTTTCAATTGTCATCTGGAATAGAGTTTGGAATACAGACCAGTTAAAAGGAAACCTGCCTCATGTCTTCATTCTCCACCTGCTGCACCTCCTCCTAACATCTAGTCCTGACTGAAATCCTGGCCTAAGTAGTGTTCTGGCCGACACTCCAGGTTGAGAGCAGTGAAAAACCCGAACAGTGCCTTACAGTCCTTCAACCTTAGAGCAAACTCACCTACAGGACTAAATCAGATTAAACGTATCTTCTTAAAACTAGTTAACCTCCACGCGAACTGTAAAAGACCCTTATGCTCCACCACAATTTTCAAGATTTTTTTTGTCAGTTCCCCTGTGTGAAAAGCATCCTTAACAATATTGACAAATGTAAAACAGTTGTAAACGCAACACGACAATGTCCTTTTCTTCCAAAGTTTTGAGATATTTTGGTGAAGATGGCCTCTGGAGATCCACCGTTTTTCCCACTTGTTATGCACATCCCAAAGAAGCTGTGAATAACTTTTTCTTTTACAAACATCCATATGGTAAGGGGGTTCATCTTTTCAACTCCTGCAATGTGACAATTAAGTCATCTAAGACAAACATGGTTAAAAAGCAAATGATTACAGATTATGCAAAGAAGGGAAATACCTCTGTCATTGGATCCGTCGGTTATTTGGGTGAATGGTCTTGTCCTCATTTCTACCACCAACTTGGTCATGAAATGGGGTGCCAGTGCTTCATTAATAATGGCATGAGTTTTAGTTCTGGTTGACTCTCCTTAGAGTCTTCCACACATCAGCTGTGTCAAGGCAGAGCACCTCCTCATCCTGATGGGGGACAGCTTTCACTGCTGGAGTGCTGTTTAGTGTCTCAAACCTCCCAAAGAAGTTATTTAGTCCATTGAGGAAGTCAGCATCAACTTCACCCACCGGGGGGGGGAGGGCGTGTTGTATTCTGTTATTGCCCGTATGCCTTTCCACATGCTCCTGGTGTTGCTTGCGTCATGGAAAAGCTCCTGGATTTTCTGACTATGTTTTCGCTTCGCTAGCCTGATGGCACGGTTCAAGTTGGCTCTCGTTGTCCTCAGTGCCTCCTTGTCACCAGACATGAAGGCTGAGTTCCTTGCTTTTAGCGCTTGACGGATCTTCACAGTAATCCAGGGTCGTTGGTTGGCTCGGGTGATGATTGTCTTGGTGGTGCTGACGTCCTCAATGCATTTGTTGATGTAGGCTGACACAGTCATGGCGTACTCATCAATGTCGATCTTGTCCTCATAAGTTGCTGCATCTTTGAACATGTCCCAGTCGGAGCACTCAAAACAGTCCTGGAGCGCCTCCATTGCTCCCTCAGTCCACACCCTCACCTGCCTCACTGCAGGTTTAGCTCTGATCAGCAGGGGCCTGTATGCAGGAAATGGCATCACAGAGATATGGTCTGAAGAGCCCAGGTGGGGGCGGGGGGCTGCTCCGAATGCGCCTTTTATGTTTGTGTAAACCAGGTCTAGAGTGTTCTCTCCCCGAGTTGCAAAATCCACATGTTGGTAGAAATGAGGGAGAACAGTTTTCATACTTGCCTGGTTAAAATCCCCAGCAATAATGAAAACCCCCTCTGTGTGTGCAGATTGCAGCTCGGAGATAGTCCAATAGAGAACACTCATAGCCTCTTTTGTGTTTGCGCTCGGGGGCACATAAACCGCTGTGATGATGACAACAGTAAACTCTCTAGGCAGATAAAAAGGTCTGCAGCTAACAGTTAGCATCTTGATGTCCGGAGAGCAAAAAATTGTGACTATTCTAGCATTTTCACACCAGTTGTTATTGATGTAAACGCAGAGTCCGCCTCCTCGGGTCTTACCGCTGAGTTGTTTATTTTATTGTCGGCACGGAAAGTAGCTAGCCCCTCCAGGCTAACGGCATTGTCCGGGATTGATGAGGTAAGCCACGTCTCCGTCAGGATGAGAGCGCAGCAGTCCCTGAACTCCCTCTTAGCAGAGAGCTCCAGTTGTAAATGGTGTATTTTGTTGTCCAGTGAGCGGACGTTGGAGAGCAAGATGGTTGGGAGCGGCGATCTGAATGGGTTAGCCTTTAGCTTAGCTGCTAAGCCCCCGCGGCAGCCGCGTTTCTTTGGCCGGCTACTCCGTTTTCGCTTCGCTCTCCACCGGCGTGAGCTGCTCGACAAGTCCGCCGCCTCACAGGCCCCCGGGGCTGATGTCCGTAGTACCCCGAAGCCGCGTAAACACTCGAGCGTTGTAGTGGTTACAAGTCCAAAAACACTGCATGACCATAAGTCCAGCAGGCGCTGGTGGTCAAGCATTGATCGGCTGGGTAGATGAGAGGTTTCCAGCGAGTGTGGCGGCATTTTTTATGAAAATATCCGCGAAGTTGTATGGAGCTATACGCCTAGCCGCTGACCGGAAGCGCTGCCGGAGTTCTCTGCATTTAACCCATCCCATTGGGGAGCAGTGGGCTGCCATGTGCGGCGCCCGGGGAGCAATCTGGGGTTAAGGGTCTTGCTCAGGGACCCAGAGTGCCGGCTTTGGGGATCGAACCGGGTACTTGCATCCTTCTTTTTGAGGCCACGACCCCCTCAGGTTTTTCACCAACAGATGCAGCAGATGATCCACTCATTTTACGTCATTTGCCAAAATCCAAATTAAAGGAAACTTCTAAGAATCAGCTTGCTGAAATCACGCAGAGCCACGCACACATGCACACCAAAATCCCACAGCCACAGTCCAGCAGCAAAACGTAGCGGGGGGCGGGGCGTGTCACAATAACAGCTTCACCTGGTGGAACCAAGCTGGGTTTAAACAGCACAAAACGCGCCGGTTACATACCCCCGTTGTCTTCTCCTTCTCTGTCTCAAGTGGTCCGCTTTCGTAGGTGTAGGGTGGCGGTGTTGTGTGGGCTCGCATTACCGTTCCTGTTGTGCGAGAAGCTCCATTGCCGTCGTTTTTTGCTGACAAATATTGGCGACAGTCAAACTCTGCGTCGCCGAGCGGCTGAATAGGGGAATTCTTGTTGACGTGCTCGCTATTCAAAACTTCAGTCCAAGCCGCAGTTAAGATCCTTTTATTGTTGTTGATCTTCAAAACACCAGTTGCAATGAAGCATAAAAACGAATCCACAGGTTCAAGCCGTGATCAAAGGCAAAAGGTACAAAAAGCATCCAAAGCTTAAATCACTGCTGACACCACGTGATCAAAACTACGCCTATCCACCACAGGTGTTAAATTATCAGTAATATATCCTATGTTTTGATCTCCTAAAAGTTTGTGTCTTGACCATATCTCCTTACCTCCTTAACACCACTCTCCTGAGAGGGAGAGCTATCTGTCTCTGCCAGGAGGACAGAGTAGTTGGATTACACTGCCCTGTTTCTAAAATAAGGCCAAAATAAACTGAACTTTTATATTGAATTAACTTACTTGGTTTATTGTTGCTAGCGCGTACTCCGGGCGCAGGCTGCCTTTACATGAATGCACTTCTGGTTTAGACATTACAGTCAGGCAGTCTTGTAGACAACTCAGGGGGCCGATCAGGGACTGACACAGTGTACCGTAATGCGGTACAATATCCATTGAGCGGAGCGGCTTCATTGCTAACCAAAGTCATACTTACATATTTTAACAGATTTTTGAGAGCATTGTACCACATAAAATCGGTCAGTAAGCACAACTTTAATCATATATAAGGCACACTGGATTATAAGGCGCGCCATTAATTTTTGAGAAAATGTAAGGATTTTAAGTGCGCCTTATAGTCCAAAAAATATGGTAACCTTATCCATATTATTCCAAGTCATTCAGACTAAGGATGTTAATTTAACTTTTGCCATGTTTGTAGTGATTATTGTTCTTTTTATTTTACTTATTACTGGTTAAACATTTAAAAACCAAAAGTAAATTCCTAAAAACAATCCTAAAACATACAGGCTGCCAGTGCAGGGAAGACAATAGGAGCATAATCTGCTCACGCCATCTTTTATCGGTCAGCAGATAGGCAGTAGTGTTTTGGACCAGCTGCAGGTGATAAAGAAGAGAGTTTCCATCTCACTATTGAGAGAATTACAGTAGTCCAGTCTAGAAGTAATAAGAGTAAATTAACCTTTCAAGGGCATTATGAGATGGATAGAATTTGATTGTACAAATAAACCTCAGACAAGTAGGGGTCTCTGCAGTACTTCTTGCCTCAGATGAAAGAAGCTAGACTGGACCACTGCACTGTTTATCACATTTAAAACCATTATCTAAAATAGCCTGACAGCAGAATAACATAATTGAAACAATAAGGAACCAACTGGACTGCTACATTCTGTTGAGTTAGTTTTCCCAAATTCTGTCTGCTCAGTCCTATGTTCATCCAAGTAGAGAACGGAAGCCTTAATGGGCTTTGTTAGACTTAGAAGCATTGTTCCCTCATAATGTAGATATAAGATCGGTTGTTCAATTGCTGTCTGCTTTTTACTCAGTGTACCTCCTTCTTTCCTATCTTTGGTGCAGCTGCTCAGTCTGATGTCAGCAACATGTCTGCAGAAAGATTTCGCATTTTCAGAGCAGAGAAAACGTACTGCGTTAACGCTGGGAAGTGGTACTTCGAGCTGGAGGTAAGAAAAAAATTACAATGGTCATCACAGAAATTTTACTGCCAGTCATTAAAAAAAAAAAAACTCAGATGTTACACACAATGTCCAAGTGCCATGCTAAATTGTCACGCTGAAAGTACTTGTGGGCCACAAAATTATGTTTTTTATTAAAAACTCTTTGAAAGTGCTTGATGGATTTAGCCTAATGCTTGCATATGCCAAATCCTCTTTTGAGTAAAGTCACTGAATATTTGTGGTCATATTTACTACAAAATTAAAACAAAAGCAAAAAACATTGCTCATAAAAGAGAAACACTGTGTTGGACCTAATATTTTCTATTTTAATAAAACTTGAATTTCAAAAGCCTTGCCCAAGTAAAGCTGGAGTTCGTTTTCAAAATCCAACAACGGTAATGTTGGATTTTGAAGTCATGAATAGTAAAGTCCCATGTTAATATACATTTCGTGACATTGCAATTAAATTTTCAAACTTGAAATATATAGAAATTCTGACTTCTAAGTTCAATTTGATGAAATGATTACCTTGTTTAGACCTTGTTTTAGTATGTATTCTGACTGATCTGCTTACAAGTGTTATATTGCTGAAAGTGCGCATGTCCCTAATTGCTAACCGTAACTACCCCTGTTTTGGGGTAGAATAGAAAAAGAGCACCAGTTTCAAGCTACGTCATATCTTCCTTCTGTCCAAGTTTATATTTTACAAAGGATAAGTATATTATATGGTGTCAGAAAGCTGTGAAGAACAGTAACCACACAGCCATGATGGTGAAAGTTGAACACCCTAAGTTCAACTGGGAAACTGCAGATTTATATGAAGAAATTCGAAAGAGATTCTGCTGCCATGATAGCTTTGTTTTTGCATGACCCTTCACCAAGCTGGAGCCCAAATGGCTAGGTGAGCAGGGGAAAAGGGTTTCCAAGATGCCAGAGTGGGTGGATGATAAAAAAGAGGTGCTCGAAGAGTTTTCTGGGTACATCAGACCGAGAAAAAATAAATGAATTGCCAGACACTACTTCAAGGAGAGAAAGCAGGGAGCATTGGGGAGTTTCACCCACTTTTTGAAGCTGCTTTTAATGGCTTGTGAGTATGCAGACGCAGATGACATGTTGTTTTATGAAATCTTTATTCAGGTTTGGGAGAGATCGGCGACACACAAATAAAAACACAAACACGGCTTCTGCTAGAATAATAGTGCCCACATTTATTATTCCCCACAGAATACAGCAAAAAACAGCAAGCACTTCGCACACACCCATTCTGCTAGGATAAATTTCCCCTTTATTCCCCACAGAATATAGCAAAGTAGCAAGCATTAAAGCCGACAAGCTTTCAAACAGGCGTGATGTTCAACAGATTCTAGAATCAGCTCTTACCATGGCACAGGACTGGGAAGCCGGGTCAGTCCGGATTAGAGCAACATCCACGCGGCCGGGCGTCCGTACGAAACCCACGGCAGACTTCAGCGACTGAGGGCGGTCCCCTCCTTTAAATACCGAAAAACAAAGTATCAGATGGGAGCGAGAGTGGCCAGTTCTCTCTCCCAGCTGATCTGTTCGTCCCGTTTCCAAAACATGTTTCCAAAACAGAAACCGTTCCCAGCATCTCAGCAGTGTGTGAAGCAAAATAACATTGCAAACTCAGCAAAGCAAAATAAGCAAAATAAGGAATACAGAGATTGAATCAGTCTTTCCCACAACACATTGTCATAAGTTCCCACCACAAGTTAAAACAAGTTATAACAAAATAACACATGTTGTTCTTAGTTTCATGTGAACTCAGGTGCGAACACCACAACAGCAATAATCAATGTGTGAACTGGCCAGTCCTCTCTCATAAAGAGCAAAAACAATTTATTTAACTGACCAGTCTTCCCATAATATATTGTCAAAAGTTAAAACAAGTTATATAACTGAGCAGGTTTTCCCATAATACATTGTTAAAGAGCAAAAATAATTCTTTAGTATATCACATGTTAATAGCAAGTGTAAAAGAGAAAAGTCTGTTCAGGAGAGATTGCTTGATAAAGGTGAAGAACTGACACAAAGAGTAGAAAATCCCCAGCAAAAGGCTCTACTCTATATGTTCATACTGTCAAAATCTAAATCACTGGACATCAGTTTGCTGTGGCTGATTAGTAAGTGCAGTCAGTGTGGAGTCAACCTCCCTACAGAGTGAAAAGGACATTCTTGACATAAACCTTACAACAGAGTAACTTTCAGTAGCAACACTATCCAATGATAAGTGGTTAGTGGACTTTTATATTCTCTGTCTCACAAAGTAGAGTTTAGAATAGAACAGAATAGAAAGATCTAAACTGTTATAAGTCACTAAACCGCATGGGGGAGCTAAAGGCCTGTTTTAGAGGGCTGAGGACCTACTCAAATGACAGATAGCCAGTTGCAGTAGTCAACCTTCCACTAATGTACAAAGAGAGTAAAGGCACAGCAGAGTTTGAAATAGCGGAAATTGCACAAGAAAATGTGCTCAGTGGCACAACAGCTGAGGCCTTGAGTCGTATTGTTAGGCTGGACTCTCTTCAAGACAGCAGAGCGGTAAAGAATGTGAGCCCAGTTAAGGACAAGACAGCAAACCTAAGCCCACCTGCTGGTCTGGGAAACCTGCCAGACCTGACACGCACTACGTGAACATTACCAGGCAAATAGAAAATAAAGAACATCCCAAAGCAAAACCAGTGTTGCGGTGACAACCAGTGGCACTCAGAGCAAACATAGTGGAAAAGCTCAACGAGATGGGATATTTGTGTGAATTGCTAATACAAAAGTTCACCAAACAATAATCTGCTTTCCAGTGACCAGTACTTACTCTCGGTCCCGAATGTTTGCTCTGAACTTGCCTCCACAACATGGAACACTGCAAAATGTCTTGCAGCTTGACAGCTTGATCTCCCTGAGGAATTTTAAAGCTAGATTGATGGTCTTAAAATTGACTTCTTTAAATTGTTAGTGTTTTCAATTCTGTCTGATGTAACATTTTACAGGTTTCTTTTTTTTAAGTCTTTGTGGATGCTATGTATATCAGATGTGTTACATGGAATGTTTTGTAACTGTTGTTTTATTTGTTTGTATTTATTTATTTTCGCCAGGTCTCACTTGAAAGAGAGATTGTTAATCTCAGTGGTGACTTTACTGGTTAAAGGTTTAATAACAAATTAAAAAGATTGTGAATGAGGGCTACATCGTTAAAGCAGACAGACCAACTGTGTGAGTAAGGCAAGGCAAGGCAAGGCAAATTTATTTGTATAGCACATTTCAGTACAAAAACAATGCAAAGTGTTTTACACGATTAAAACATAGGAAAATAAAAACAGAATTAAAGCAAGTTGGAATAAAATGTAGAAAAAAATTTAACAAAATAAAACATGGGAAATGGAAACTACAAAGACTACAAAGTTTATGTTTCAGTAAACAGTTTAACAAGAGCAGTCAAAGGCAATCCTAAAGAGTGCTGTACCAGAAAGGCCGATGCAGTTTTCCAGTCGCTCTAACAGAATGGAGTGATCGACAGTATCGAATGCTGCACTACGGTCCAATAATACCAGCACTGTGGTTCTTCCACAGTCTGTATTTATATGGATGTCATTAAACACTTTGATAAGGGCACTCTCTATACTGTGGTGAGCACAGAAACCTGACTGGAAGATGTCAAAGCGGCTGGTCATTGTTAAGAAGGTGTTTAATTGTTGAAACACAGCTTTTTCAATAATCTTACTGATAAACGGGAGGTTTGAGATGGGCCTGTAGTTCTGCAGAAGTAGTTTTTCCAAATTGTTCAATTAGTAATTTAAAGGTTGTTGTCATAAACAAAGACAAAGTTAGACTATACATAGATCCAAGTGACCTGAACCATGCTATCAAAGGGGAGCGTTTTTCACTGCACACAACTGAAGAGGTAGTATCTACTATGCCCAATGCAAAAGTATTCTCTGTACTTGATCCCAAATCAGGTTTCCTGCTGATTGAGAGCGGAGTTTTCATGGCATCCAGCACAGCAGCAGGCATTTGACAAACGTAGGCACTGGGTGATGCACTCATCCCCCAGTGCTGAAGTTCTATGATGTGGAAAAACGGGTGCATATATATGGTGTTGCAAGCAGGACTGGACTGGGAACTGTATAGGTACAGGAGGACCAACCTGTGGCCTTCTCATCTAGATCAATGATTGAGGCTGAGATGTGGTATGTGCAGATTGAGAAGGAAATGGTCCCCTTCATCCATGCCGGCACCAAGTTCCACCGCTACATATTTGGGTAAACATGTTACTATATACAATGACCGCAAGCCACTGGAGGACATTTACAACCCTAACCCTGCACAAGTTCAGTATGCATACAGAAGAAATGCTTGCGACTGCAGTGGTGTGACATCACAGTTATGTACAGAAGATGGAAAGACATGGGGCCACGGAACACGTTGTCCAGAGCACAGCTGTCAGATAAAACACCTGAGGCAGGTAGTCTGTGTGTCTCACTTCTCAACCTTCTGTCTGTATGTGATGACACATACAGCAAACTACAAAAATGCACCAAAGAGGAACTGAGTTTGCTCTGGCAAATCATTCAACAAGGTTGGCCAGAAAACTGAAAAGAACTACCCATGCCTGTTCAGCTGTACTAGGACTGAAGAAGTCAGCAGCTATGACTGATGGGGTAGTGTATAAAGGACTGTGCATCATTCCTCCCACCATGCAAAGAAATATTCTGGAGTTCATACACCAGTCTCACCTGGGTATGGTGAAAGGCAAACAACGGGGACATGAAGTGTTATACTGGCCAGGTATGAGTCCTGAAATTAAAAACATGATCAGAAGTTGTTGTACGTGTTTTTCATTCAAAACATATTTCCCAAACAGCCACTTAAGCCAACTGGAACACCAGAGCTACCATTTGAAGTTGTGGCCTCTGATCTGTTTGAGTTTAAGTGCAAGCAGTTGATCATAATAGTGGACTTAATCAAAATATATAGGAGGGGAACTGTTAAAGATCAACAGAGCGAAAGTATAATCTCAATTGAGATAGTTTCCAGAAATACTTTTTCTGTCATTGCACGTACATTTTATCACTGAGAAAAGGGGATGCATTGCTGAACGTGCATATGACGCACTCTGCTTGTATGTAGGCTATCTCTACCCCCCTCTCACTAAGCTCTATCATGTCTTCTTCCTGTCTTACCTTAACCCCTATACAAAACATAAATGTATTCCAGTAAGTAGACCAGCCCCACAACCAAAATCCCCACCTGTTATTAACATATGTGCAGAATGATTGGATCTCAGCTTCCTGCTTCACATACAAATAAAATAAACACGTAGCTCTGTCACATAGAGGCTATCTGTTGAGCAATCACCAGGTCCGCTGATGACTCTTCAGCATCTCAGATACTTTAAATCTCTTGGACTCCGTTATTATTCAGAAAGCTTTGTGGAGTACTTTTGGAGCAATAGTACTGCCTTCCCCTTTTCTCAAAAGACAGGACAAAAATTTCCTTCATACCACAAGCAATTAAACTGTTAAACAGAACAAAAATATCTTAACATTACTGGGGAACTCAAACCTCTTTGCTGTTTACGTCATTGTATGTTTGTGTATGTTTTTTATGTAAATGACTGGTGACAATGCTGTTGAATTAATTTTTCTACATGAATGAATAAAGTCATCATCATCTTGAGTCCAATCACACCTATACTAATAATCAGATTATCCACGACACAAGTTAGTGACAGGTGTGAATAGGGCCTATGACTATGAGCTTTACTGTATCTGTAATACATTCCTAGACTGCTCCTGCTTGTTTCTTTAGGTAATAACAGCTGGAGAAATGAGGGTAGGCTGGGCAAGGCCAGGCTGTCTACCAGACCAGGAGCTAGGATCTGACGACCAGGCCTTTGTCTTCGATGGCTTTAAGGTAACTGACATCTGCATAGATGGATGGAGACTGGATGACTTTGTAATAGAACAGTCATTTTATCACCTAAATCTGCCTGTGATACAACCCAAACAGGAAACAATCTTACACTGCTGAAAATATTACTGTATACACATGAAATTTCCTTGTTGTCTAATTGATGACGTGGCCTGCACAGGAGTTCCCTTCCACAACAGACATTGACAGTCATTACAATAGAGGGAATCAGCATCCTCCTGATGTCTTACGAAGGTTGTACCCGTGTTACACTGTTAGCTATTGCTGTGCTATTACACACTGTTTAAAGTTATTTAATGTTTAATAAATAACTCTCTGTCTGTTAGGTATTGTCCGGTGAATATCAGCCCGAGAGCTGATGTTAGGACAATAGTTAAAAGGAATGATTCGAGCACTGGCAAACTGCCCACATATAGAATAAGGGAATGACAACTTCTCTTCAAGTTCACAGGGTTTATACAGGAATGAGTAACCCTAATTTAATGCTTTTTAATGCTCTTTATATATATATATATATATATATATATATATATATATATATATATATATATATATATATATATATAGTACTTGTTGATGGCTGTGTTCAGACACCAGAGCACCTCCGCATGCAGTGTTGCATTGGATCCAAATGTTGTCCGAAGACCGTCTGATTTCCCGACGTTAGTGGCAGTAAAGCTTGCTCCAGCTGCTGCTGTGTTGTTTGCGGTAGCTAATGCGGACGTGACTGCGTTGGTTACAGAAAAGTAACTTGACATTGTTAGCTGTTGTCTGCCCCTTGCAGCTGATCTGTGGCTGTCCACAGTGGTGTACTGGTCCCTGGAGCAGTGGGTATACTCTCAATGTTTGCCCTTTTAGACGCAGCTCAGAAAAATGCTGTTTTAGAAACAATGACATGTAACACTGCTCTATTTAGTTTACCCAAAAATCCATCACTATGGTTTACTCATTTTAGCCTAAAATATTTAGCCTAAAACATTTAGATTACAATATTTCCTTGAGCTACTACGTGAGCTGTGAAAATACTGTTGTCTCTTTTTTAAAGATTTTATCCAGCTTCTGGCAGGTAATGTAAAATGTTCTTTGGTTTATATTGAAGGAATTCCTACACTACATCCAGAATCAACATTTCATTACTTTACTGTAGGTTTTTCAATATAGACGTAGATGCTAAGGCATATGGAAAGTCCTAAATTGAATGAGAAAGATAATCTATAGAAAGAGATAAAGTTAATAACGAGGAGAACATCAAAACTCAAATCTCTTTGTCTTTGCAAATGAGGAATTGTCAAATATACCAGTTGAAACACCCAAAGAACTGTTGATCCTGTTGATTTAGACACCCTGACAATGAATGTTTAGCCCCTCGATTTTAAAATGGACGGTGATTTTAAATTTGACAGTCAAAAAGGATCTCAGTTAGGTCATTTTTATCATTTAAGGAACAAAGCAAATGTAAAACCTATTCTTTCAAGGCAAAAATATGGAAACACTACTCTAAGCCTACATTTCATCATGGCTGGATTAGTGTAATTCTCTTTATCTATGAATCGGTCAGTCCTCACTCAAACGTTTACAGCTGGTTAAAACACTGCTGCACACCTTTTAATGGAAAAACATAAAATAAAGCACATTAGCCCATCCTGGCCTCCCTTCACTGGTTGCCTGTTTATCTTAGAGTTCAGTTTAGAGAACTTCTGTTTGTTTTTAAGGATTTAAACAGCTTATTATTATTGTTGTTTTAAACTGTTGATTCTTTACTCAAGTCATTTTATTAGATGTTATTTTGTTTTACCTCGTGTTAAAGTGCTCTTTAAATAATGATGACAATGATGATGATTATGATCACAAGAAAGTTTGCATCATCACCCAGAAGCTGGAAAGAAAAGAGACAAAAAGATTTTTCACACCTCACTTAGTAACTCAAGGAATTATTTTAAACTAAATATTTTAGGCTAAAATATTAAACTGTTTATTGGTTGTTGTTTTTTCTTCAATCCCACCGTTATGTTTAGTAATTTCTGCCAAAAGCTGCAGCATTTTCATTCAATCTGTCTGAATGCAGAATTTGCAAGCCCTACTCTGATTGGATGGAAAGAAACCTGTCTGTGATTGGCTGGTGAGGTGGACAGTTTTTTTTTTTTTTAACACAGTTTTTGAAGTTACGAGCGCACAGACAGAATCCCGCGAGCCGCGCACAGCTGGTGTTGAGCGTGGAAGCAGCAGGTCACAGGCAGACACGGAACCGAAGGCGAGCATAGTGGATTGAGAAGAGTTTATCAGTTTTGAGTGCGCGCGTGATGTTTAAACGCTGCATACCTGTCTCACCGCACTCAAACAAAATACACAAATATCGCTCCAGAAGTTGGTATAGGCAATGCTGACTGAAAAATAAGTGGGTATACGCCGTATACCCGCATACACCCCGGACTACACTGTCCGACTTCATGTGAGACCGTAAAGCATTGACACACATTATGCAAAGCTTAATTCTTTTTACAAACACGGCAAAATCCTTCATCATCTTTACCGTCGACAGGCTGCAGCCATGTCCCGAATTCCTCGTTTTCCATCCGCTTTTGTTGAAATTAGCATTTTCCCATTCTCTAGCTCTTTCTCCGCCTCGAGTCCCTTTTCCAAACATAAGGCAAAACATACGGCTTTACGATCAACCGGAAGCAGTTCCGCGCACAACGCGGAATCAGTTATATCTGATAATATATCTGACGAAACTGTTTTTATGACCGTATTTTTTTTACAAAAAAATAAGCCCTTTTAATGCCACAGATAATCACATTTAATGACTTTTAATGCCACTTAAGCCTTAATTTTAAAAAATTTCATTTAATGACTTTTAATGACTTTTAATGTCCCGCGGAAACCCTGGTTCAAGAATTTATTAACAGAAATAAAATGAACATCCAGAGAACATCACTATAGAATGCTGTTTATCTGAATTAACACTATATTTCAATCAACAAATCGTCTCTACGAGGCTAGTGAAACTTAACTAAAATGACTAAGCAAAATGAAGATAAAAAAGAAGCTAAGGAACTATGTACAAACAAAAGAAACAAAAAAGACAAAATAAAAAAATGGTGTATCATCATCAGAATGATTCAGTGAATCCCGGTTCACTGCAGATCTAAGTCAAAGAACCAAAGTTCATCTTAAATAATGTGGAATGAGGTTAAATTAGCTTAACTAATTCAGAACAACATTTGGTATGTGTTTCAACCCATTCACAATGCAAATCCTGAGTTAAAACAATATTTTCTAAAGCAACATTTTAAAGAATGATTTGCTCAGTAAAAATCAGTAAACTTTTTTATAAAAAAAAAAATAAAAAAAAAAAAAAATCAGTAAACTTTAGAATGCTTGATTTTATTAAAGCGATTATTCCTCCGGGAAGCTAGGGGCTCTGTACCGATCGGTTGCTAAATGAGTCAATCTTAAAGTTATACAAAACACCATTAGATTGACGGACATTCGGCGCTAATTTTAAAAACCTTCAAGTCGTATTTAGTCGTAATGAGCGGACCAGAAAACACAAACATTAATATCCTATCAATGTATAAAACCCTTGTGGAGAAAACATTTGTTATAACTGTAAACACACACTCGAATTACATCACCATGGCGTGGTTTTGAAGAAGCTAGCGGAAGCTATCCTGTAAGTTCCCACGTGTTTAAAAACACTGTGAAAATGCATTAAGTAAACCATTCTAAATAAACAATTTAACTTTCCCTGTTTATTTCTCTGCCAAACTTGTCGGTGCTTCTGTGTCAGTTCGGTCATGTGGCTGTTAGAAGGCAGCCCCGGGTCGTAGTCGGGTCTCCGGCATGTGTCTCAGCGCTGCAGCGAGCGACTTCAGATCAGCCCCTCATCTCAGCTTGGCCTGGCGAAGAGACCGCTCTGTGTCGTCTCCAGTCAGCTCTTGCACAGCTTAGACAGACCACCACTGATTTCATTATGATGTCAGTTTCACAGAAAGCACACTTTACTCAGCTTGGTCGACCCTGTAGATGCTTGTGAGTCTTTGAGTCCCATGCGGCCCGCATGGGTGGCTTGTCTCCCTAGCATGGACCCTCTCCTCAAGAGTCCACTGGCAAGGAGGAGGGTGTTTCCCCCCAATGCCGTTCCAACGAAACAGCAGGAATGAGAATTATTGTCTTTGGGAGCTTGGCTTTATAGCACGGCACCCTGCTGAGGGAGGCTGTCTCTACGTCAATGCAACAGTGTGATGTTTCATGTTGTTCACAACTCCGTCCGGATTTTTCCTCATGCTTTGATGGCACAACACTATCGTACTTTGCACAGATAAACCATGTAGTGCATTAGAAAAGTGTATTTCCAGTCCAATTCTTTTCTTCATTCATTAAAATGTTAAAGTCAAACTAAATTTACAAGTCCCCCCAAACGGGTTTTGATATTTGGTGGGCATTTATCTGAGTTCTTGTAAGATTTCTGCAACTGCCTAATCCACTGCCTGCAAAGGCTCCTGCCTTGCCCCTAACTCCTCCTGCTCCACTTAGCCCTCATGCAGAGAGACAGACATCAGACGCATAGTGTCAGTGTCTGTGGAATCCCCAATGTTGCTCTGTGCAAAATTAACCACAATACTTATTTATACATACGTATATCATGTACACAATACTTTATACTGCAGCTGAAAACATTGAGTGACTTCTGACCCGATTTTCTAAAAAAAATTATAAATAAAAATAAAAAAGGGATGGGGGCAGGTGTTTAAGCATCACTGAAAATGCTTGCCATACAAAGAGTATCGATGCATAACACATGACCTACACCTTTTGTGCTCATGAATTTGTGATTTCTAAGCTTTAACCAGCTGTTAGTCATGTTTAATGAAGCAAGCGAGGCGGAGATACAGCCAGACAGAGAGTTTAAAGATATTTTCACTGTTTTAGAAGTTAGAGCAGTTAACTTATTTTGGTTAATTTAAAACATTGATTATATTCATTTAAGAAAAAAACCTGGGAGCTCAGATACTTTGCAGGAAAATGTCAAGTAGCGCTAACAATAAAGAGTTATTTTTATTACGTTTATTTTATTAAAATTGTTTTTATTTCATTAATTCAGGGCTGAGTTTTTTTTTGTATTTATTTATTTGACAAGGAAAGTGTACAATAATTAGCATTGCCGCAAATCACCAGAATTAGCCTGTTAGAATGGCCCTTAGAGGATGGTTTAAGCAGGAGACTTGAGGCAGAGAAAAGGTGCACCCACTTGGTATTTATTGTCCAACATTGGCAAACAGGTCACAGGAGCAGCCACAATGTTCTCTTCTGCTGATTCAGGGTTTTCCCAGTAGTCTTTCAGGAGGTCCAATGGTCCTCTTACTTGGCGCCCATACAGCAGTTCAAAAGGTGAAAATCCTGTTGAGGCCTGCGGAACTTCTCTGTAGGCAAACAACATATAGGGCAACCACTGGTCCCAATCTGCTCCTGTAGTGGAAACAAACTTGTGCAGCATGTTCTTCAGGGTTTGATTGTATCTCTCTACAAGCCCATCCGTCTGAGGATGATATGGGGTGGTCTTAATTCCCTTCACTCCAGCTTATAGACTTGCTGCAAAAGCTTAGACATAAAGTTTGTTCCACAGTCTGTCAAAACCTCTTTTGGTATCCCTACTCTTGAGAACAGTTGTATCAGACAGTTTGACACATTTCTGGCTTTTACACACCTCAGGGGAAAAGCTTCAGGATACCGTGTTGCATAATCACATATTACTAAGATGTATTTGTTACCCGTTGAGCTTTTCTGTAGGGGACCCACTACATCCATCCCTATCCTCTCAAAAGGGGTACCAATGATCGGCAGGGGCAAAAGCTGGGCATGTGGAACCTTTCTTCCTGAAGTGAGCTGACATTTAACACAAGACTTACAGAAGTTTGATATCTGATTATACATGCCTGGCCACACAAACCGTCTAGCAATTCTACACAGTGTTTTCTGAAATCCCATATGTCCAGCCCATGGAACAGTGTGTGCCAGATCCATTACTTTCTCTCTGAACTCTTGTGGTAATGCTAAGGACTGCAAATCCCCTTTACACTGATACAGAATTCCCCCTTTTACTACATAAGTAGCCTCAGCAAGAAATCCTGGACTGCCCTGTGCATTTCCTTCAACATCAGTCACCTTGTCAAACCAACATTTTAAAGTTGGATCTTGCCGCTGAAGTTCACCCACATTTACCAGAAGGTTAACATCTAGCAATTGAGATGGTATCGAAACGTCATCTGGTTGCCTGGCTAAGCCTCTCATCTTCTCTCTTCTTGTCTGAGCTCTAGATTTAGATGGTTTAACAGGCCCCGTTTCCCATTCTTCCTCAAGACATTTTGTACACTCTGCGCCCTTGTGGTCACCATGCTGTACCCTGTAGATGTTGCTTTAGACTGAGACTCTACAGATCTCTGGCATCCCTTACTTCTAGTTGGGCAGCATTTTCTGTGTGTTTTACTGACTGCTCTCTGTGAGAATGTAGTCCTGCCTGCTGGATGAGATCTGCAATAATGGGGACATCATTACCCAGAATAACTGTGTACGGCAATTTTGAGGCAAGAGCTGCTGACATGAAAAATGTGTGCCCTCCCACAGTCAGATATACGTCAGCCATTGGATATACATGTTTATCCCCATGAATGCAGCTTATATGAGACTGTTCCCCAGTCCACCTCTCTCTAGGTATTAAGAAGGACAAAACCACGGTCTGAAATCCACCCGTATCTATCAACGCTATTTCACGCTTACCATTAACTAAAACTGGTACAGTATGAGCAGCATTCTGAAAAACATGTCTAGTTGGCCTGGGCACAGTGCAAAACAGGGATGGCTTAGACTGATTAGTAAGGGGGCAAAAATACTGAGTGTGACCCAGTCCATTACATAAATAACATCTTGTATCACGCTTAACCGCACGAAAAGGGGAATTCTTCGCTGCATCAGGTTTGTACTTAGACTTATTCTGCCTACTACTAGAGAATACCTTGCTCTCAATCTGACCAAAACCCCGTCCATCCCCAGAGGACTTACTTCTATGGACAAAGTTGATGTCCCGTCCAAAGGTTTCATGTTTTGTCCCTTTTCTAGCAGCTGTGAAGACCTCTGCTAGTTGTGCCGCCTTCTCTGCTGTCTTAGGGTCATGCTCACGAAGCCACACTTCCAGCTCAGGGTTGACCATTAGCAGAAATTGTTCCAAGATCACTGTCTCAGAAATTTCTTTCACAGTTGCTTTTTCTGGTTTAATCCACTTGGAAAACATGTCCTTAAGGCGCACATAAAGCTCCCGTGGCGTCTCCCCAGGAAGAATGTCCATAGAACGGAAACGTCGACGATAGGTTTCAGCTGTAATCTCATTTTTGCAAGATGGCCGCCTTCACTTTTTCATAGTCTTCTGAATCTTCAATATCCATTAGGACATAAGCACTTCGTGCCATACCAGTCAGTAGGGGAATAAGCCGGATAGCCCATTCATCTCTTGGCCATCGACAGACATGAGCCATTCTTTCAAAAGTAGTCATAAAATGTTCAATGTCATCATTAGGTGAAAGAGGATGCAGTTTAGGTTCTCTGTGCATGCTGAGGTCCCTCTCAGGTCTGACGTGATTGACTCGTCCCCTCAACTGGATCATCACTGTCATCTTGAGGCCGCTCCGCTCCAGACTCTTGCTGCTCACCTCTAGGGTCTTGCTTCATTTCATGTACTTGTAGCTGCATCTGCTGAAACTGGTGCTGCATACTCTTCCATCTTTGTTCTTGACGGGAGGCATCTTTTTCCATCTGCTGATCTCTTGCTGCTTGAGACCGAATGAGTGACTTTACCAAATCTGTCAGCTCCTCAATCTTCTCCTGTGGGTTACTGGCTGTGAAGCCCCCTGGATCACTGGGTGGTTTGGCTCCATCATCAGGCTCCACCTGTTGGTCATGCTTCTTCTTTTCTCTCTCTTTTGTCATCCTTAGCTCCACTTTATGAATCCGACACCAACTCCTGACACCACTTGTTAGAATGGCCCTTAGCGGCTGGCTTAAACAGGAGACTTGAGGCAGAGAAAAGGTGCGCCCACTTGGTATTTATTGTCCAACCTTGGAAAACAGGTCATAGGAGCAGCCACAATCACACTAGCGTCTTACAAGAAGCCTTTTATAGATCACCAACTCCTCCCATTAACCAGATCTACCATTAAACAGGGGAAACACCCTCACACTCTAACTTACAAACACTAACAAATAATATAGCTAAAACATTATACCAGCTGAGAAGAACTGCACAAACCATCATATTTATCAACATCAACATCGTATTTATTTATTTAATTTGATCATTTGAGTTACCCAGTTTGATTTGATATATATTGATTGTGTTAACAAAATTAAATATGTAAGTTAAATATATCTGTTTTCTTTTAATTTTTTTAATAAAATTGGTGATGGTTGCCCTTTTTCTGGCCTGCTTCACATACAAATAAAATAAACACGTAGCTCTGTCACATAGAGGCTATCTGTTAAGCAATCACCAGGTCCGCTGATGACTCTTCAGCATCTCAGATTCTTTAAATCTCTTGGACTCCGTTATTATTCAGAAAGCTATCAGGAATGCAGTATTATTTGTTTTACTGAGACATAGAGGCAGGATCATATCCCCGACTCCAGCGTCTCCCTGCTGGGCTTCCTGACAATACAAACAGATTTAAAGAGTAGCAGGAAAAGGAAATGAGGTGGATTGGCAGTGCTTGTCAACAACAGATGGTGTCACCCAGCACATATTACTGTCGAGTGTCGTCTCTGCAGACCAGACATTGAACTATTGGCAGTAAGTTTTCGTCCATATTGTTTGCCAAGAAAGTTCATCGGTGTCGTTTTGGTGGTTGGTTACATTCCACCCTCAGCTGTTGCCGGCGATGCATGTTATGTCATCAGTTCCGTTGTTGCTAAGATGCAGACCCAACACCCCAATTCTTTTGTGTGAATATTTGGTGACTTTAATCATGCCTCACACTCTTCTACACTGCCAATGTTTTGAAAATGTTCTGTCAGTCAAATAAGACCTAAACAACTCCAGAGCAGTGCCACCAATGCCTACCTGGTAATGTAGATGTGACAATAAAATGCTGTGATTCACTGTATTAAAAGGAGCCGTTAAGTCCAGTAAAACAAGAACCACATACATAGTCACCGGAATCACATGCCAGGAGAATGTCAAACTCTCAGCAGGGCTGACTCTGTGCTACGAAAAGTTCTAAAACCAGACTGAAACATATCCATTATATTATTTTCATTTAGGAACAATTTTAACTGAGATTAAACAATTTTTTCCCAGATTTGTGATAGTAGAAGTGTCAAGTTTTTGAGATGCTTAGCCCACATGCAGATAAGAACGGGTGACCAGAGCACAGTCTTTAAGATGTTTATTAAGAAGAAGGCAATAAATGAAGCAAGAATATAATCGCCTGGACGAGGCCTGAACGTCAGAGCGGGGTTGACTGTAAGAGAAGGGGAGAGAATGAATAGAAGGCAAGAACCAGGAACGTGCCGAATCATACGCTGCTTACCATGTAGCAGGAGAGACCTAACTGGGGAAGAGTAGTGCCTCGGAACCTTGTGTTCCTACTCTAGATGGTGAGGTGGTGACTGGAGGGCGGCAGATGGAGCTGGCGAGGAATCCGAAGCAAACCTCAACTGACGGGACGACAGACGGATTAACCAGAGTTCAGGAGTCCTGGAGAAGCCTGTGGAATCTGGGAGGGGGGAACCTCGAGCCCGTCTTGGTAACGCCAAGGGAGTACGAGGGGGAGCGCCAGAGCAAAATCTGAGCTGATGATTCCACGGGTTCAAAAATGTCTTCGGAGCTTCAAGACAGGTGAGTGCATCCATGCACACAAAAACTGTGACAAAAACAGGAGAACCAAAGCAGAAACGAAGACTTACGAGCAGGAACTAAGGCTAGGACAGGGCCACGTCGTACCACGACTGGTTAAGGCTCTGGCATCTTCCGTCTGTCCGTGCTCCGCTTAGGAAGCCAGAGGAAGCTGCCTCTGACGAGCCGCAGGTGTGGGGCACGCCCTCTCAGCCTGTGACGAACCGAAACTGGACCCAAGATTCAACCAGGACAAGTCAGTGACGTTTTAAGTAACGTTTTATTTACAAGCATGAGCACAGCAACTCGGAGCGCTTCTGCCCGCGCTAAGACTGGAAACCCCTGGAGACAGAGACACAGGTTAGTGATCTGTGGAAGCTGCACTTCACCGTGCAAGAGCTAGATCACTAACCTTATTAAGAGGGGATGCTGAGCGCCGGCTTTTAGCTGAAGAGCGGAGTAGGAGGCAGCGGTCCGAGAGATGGTGGGGATTTTCCGGGTTCGTGGTCCAAGGGCAGTCCGAGGTCGGAGTCGAGAGGGCAGAGGTCCAGCGGCAATCCAAGGGCAAGGTAAGGTCCGGTCCGGGTCCGATAACAGGCTGGATGCAGAGGTACACAGGGGTTAGGCTGGCTCACTTACTCACGGGCAGAAAGGGTCGGGCACACAGGCAGGCAGTCCAGGCTTGGCAGAGACAGGGGTCCAGAGGCAGATCCGATCCGGTTTCCAGAAGGGCAGTCAGAGTCAGAATGGGGTCCGAATTCCAGGCAGGCAGTGTCAGAAGAGGATCAGGCAGACTCGGTAACAGAAGGCAGAACACAGGTCGGGAAACAGGCAGGCAGATTATAGTTCAAAGAATGCTGGATTGGTTTTACCGGGATGGCTAGAAAGACAATCTGGCACTGGTGGCAGGTCTGTTGGCAGATTTTATGCTGTTGAGAACAGGTGGACCTGGTGAAGGATGATTGCATGCAGGGTGTAGTGGAGCAGGTGTGCTGAGTTCAGGATCAGACCAGCACCAATGCCAAGATCATTACACAGCCACCACCTGTGGAGGCAATCAAAGCAGGCACACAGCAGAACCCTGACAAGAAGAAGCTTGGAGATGGGCGTAAAGTTCCCCAGCACAGTAGGATCAACACTAGGTTTCTTTATCAGGGGCTGCACCACAGCATTTTTAGAATTAGCAGGAACTACTCCAAATGACAGACTGCTTTTAAAGTGGGCAAGAACTAAATACCTGAAACATGGGGAAACCTCTTTAAGAGGTGGAAGAGCATGACATAAAGAACCAGAGGTCTTAATCTGGGTCACCATATCCTCTGAAAGTGATAGTCAGGCTCAAACGGATTAAAGGCAGCCGAGCATAGGACAGGGACAGAAGGATCCCAGTATGGGCATAATATCATAGCCCTTATAGCTACCTTATCAATAAAAAACTGCATAAACTGACAATTCAATTAACAGAGGCTTTTCAAACCTGAGGTCTGCGGAGTATTAAAAAATAATCAATGGTGCTTAAAAGAGTATGAGGGTTATGGCTATGAGATGAGATTAAATTAGTGAGTTGTTCCTTTTTGGCATCTTTAAATCCAGATATAGTTGCACCAGGAGTCTTTGAAAATCTGAAGGGACACCTACAACTGTGCTCTACTCACAACACTCACGTCTAGCTGCTCAAGTCATTTCATGAAACCAGGGATCAGGTTTAGCTCTAGGCTGCCTGGTCTTTAAAGGAGCAACAGTATCCAGTAGAGCCAGACAAGAAGAGTGGAACCAGGAGCTAAGCTCATCACTCAAAATCACTTACAGCAGGGGGACAGACCTGATGAAACATCTCACCAAACTGACTGACAGTGGAGGGATAAATAATCCTGTAGGTCTGAACAGTAGCACTAATCTTAAATGGAGCACAAGTGAGAAAAGTCTGAAATATCACAAATTTATGATCAGAAATTATAGGGTCAAATTTTCCAAGTTAAACACAGGCAATCCAAAGGATAACACAAGATCTAATGTATGACCTTTTTCATGTGTGGGACCAGACAGAGACTGTACCAAATTAAAAGAGTCAATAAGAGTTAAACATTTTGTTATCAGCGGTTAATCTGGGCAGCAAACGTGTATGTTGAAATCACCAACAATAATGATGTGGTCATATCCGGTCAGGATCCCTGACAGAAATTCAGAAAAGTCACTGATAAAATCCTAATTGTATTTGGGTGGGCGGTAGATGACTGCAAACAGTACCAGGTCAGAATGACCTACCTCGAAAGAAGTCAGCTCAAAGCTGGAGAATTTATATTGTTTAAAGTACTGTGTGCAATTAGAAACATTTTTATACACCGCTGCAGTTCCTCCTCCACAACCCGATGCTCATGAGGAGTTAAAAAAACAGCAGCCAGTTGGTAAAAGAGCAACTTTGAAAGAGCAGCTGATTCAGTCTTGCTCAGCCATGTCCCTATAAGACGAAGTCAAAATCATAGGAGCTGAAGTAATCCCTCAGAGGGAAATTTTTGTTGGCTGCTGATGGGCGTTTACCAGGTCGATCATAGCTGGAGTTGAGGGAGGGCCCGATTGAGCAGCTTCAGATTCTGTAAGTTCGCTTAGAGAATCAGGCGAGGACACCTCATCTGCACCAACGATATGTACCAGACAAGTATCCACCGGTTCCAGAACACGGCGAGACAGAAACACACCAGAGAGTGTAGCAGAGACTGGTTGAGAACCCCAGGGTTGCACCAGATGTGCTTTCAGCTTCACCAGGTGTCCTCCACGTTTGCCACATGGACGATGATGTTTCCGCCGGTGGCAGTTCTCCAGAGCCAGGCAGAGGAGAGCTGGAATTCCAGACAGGTACTGGAGGAAAATGTTATGTTCCCAGGTTTCAAAGTAAGCCACACTGTTTGCGAGCAGTCTTAGATCTAGTAAGGTTTGGCGATCATATACCGACAGGGATTTGATTTCACTCACACCAAGGATCAGAAACAACAGGACAATTACTAAAATTGACAGAGATAGACGGCCTGCCACATACACCGGCGCCATCCTGAATGGGTCAAGAAAAAAAAATTAAAAAAATTTGGTGTAATCTCTGAGGCTTCAGAGGTGGAAGGATAGGATGCTTGAAAATGGGCAGGCTGGAGGAGGTAGGAGCTAATGGAGTGGTGGGCTCAATCCGAATACCTTCATAGAGCAACGACTCTTTAGCCAAAGTGAAAGTGTGTCAGCAGTCGCTATGATAAGTGCTGTCCGAATAGTGCAGTCAGTAAGGAAGGAGGTAGGAAAAGTAGCCTGTATGCTCCCTCCCGTGGCTAGTTTTGCCTTTCAACCCCGCGACATCCCTTACCGGCGCTACACAGCTCTGTCCCGAATATTGCATCAGCAAATATAATGGTAACAATGAAACACTGCTGTTTTGGTGTCAGCCGGGGTGACTCTCGATATGGCCATCATACATATGAAAGTTTTTTTTTATCCCCTTTCCTAAACCCTGAAAGAATGCAGAGAAATACCATTGTTGTATAAGAGCGTGTAAGCGGGAGGGCTTTACAGTTCAGCTGTAACTTTGTTCAGTGTTTATTTGATCACAAGAGATCTGTTTTATATGATCCATTCATGTGGGTCTATCTAGCAACAAAAAATACACGAACAAGCAGACAGCTGTGTGTAATAGGAAAGTCAAACGATAGCTGACCTCCAAGACTTATTGAATAAGGAAACGGTGAAGTGGTAAAGTTCCAGCACTTTATTTGAGAAACAGAGCTGAGATTACATAAATAGAAGTAATCGCACCCCGCGGTCCTGCTGCTCCCGTCTGCCCTGTTTCTGACCGCCTCTGCCTCCCGGCTCCCACTAATACCTGACTGCGGCCTTGCCGCGAGACAAAACAAAGTCAGTCATATCCTATTCATAAATACGGCAACATTGACCTTGGCAATCAGCGGGCAGCAGAGCTGATGCGCAGCTCTCCTCTCCAGAGCTCACATGTCCAAAGTGATGTCATGTCATAGTGACTTTAGGATAATATTCCAATAACACTGTGACAGACTCAGGCAGGGGGAAATTGGTTTCAGCAGACAGATACACGACAATCTAATAACACAAAGCAAATATTTTTGTGAGACATCTGCAAATGACCACGGGCCGTTTACTTTCTGAGAACGGTGGACACAGATACTGGAGGGGATAACTCGTTTGGCATAACAGGTGTTACAGATACACAAACTGTAGAACCAGCGCAGTGAATCCACAAAGCTGATTGTTTGGTGGAAGGTTTAGGTTATCTTTGTTCGGGAGAACACAGCAAATGGCCTAGCTCACATAATGCTGGAACGTTTTAGCTACCACACAGCCCAACCATACCTCTTGGAAAATAAAACCTTACATTTCCACTTGTACAGCTTTCTTTCCTAGCGACTGTCCGGCCTCTGCGTTTCAACCAATGTTTTAGTTGTTCGACGCTGTGCTTCTCAATTGAAGCATTTTGAAATTAAGCTTCTGGGACATTCTCATCTTTCAAAATTATTGGTGTTGCAAATGTTGCCATTTCTCCATTTTAATTTGTTTGTCTGACCGTCTGGGGAACTGGAGTTGATTTCTGGAGGGATGGAGAGCTAATTGGACTCATTTGAGAAAACACCCTCCTCCATTTGAGAAAAGTTTAAACTTTATTAAACTTCTCTCATTCACAAGACCATTCCCACATTAAAGAATCTTCCAAATCCACTCTGGTCTTATTTCCTTTCTTCTGAGGCCTTCCTCTTCTTCTCATAAGCTTGTCAGGCAGTTGCTTCTTGCGACTCTCAGCCATGTCCAAAGTATACGATGAGAGCAGTGGAGCTAAAATGAAGGGCTGAAACCAAAAGCTCACTGAATACGTAAACACTAGAAGTGCACAGCAAGAGGAAACTAACAAGGAAAGAGCACGAACATTGGGGTGCTCTTCCCCCCAGAACTCGAGGCCGACAAAGACTGTCCATTACACCTTTAAAATTATTAAAATATTGTATATGATACATGTGATATTCTGGTACCTGCAATTATTGCCCACACACTAAACGCTTTATATTCCCTTTCAGCTGTCACAAACACATACAGTCCACAAGAAATCCCAAAAGCCTGGCCGACTACACTCTGCAGTAAAGTGACTTTGACATGATCTGGGGAATTTTCTTGACCCACATGCAGAAAACCCCCAGTGAGATGCAGCAAACAGTTCAATATATTTATTTAAATATGAGTTATTTCCGGAAGGTGGAGCGGACCAGGTACAGACTCATGTTCTTAGTTATCTGGAATGGAGAAGACAAATCAGAGCTGGGTTTGCACAGTGTGGAATATTGCAGGTGGAAGACCGTAACTGGCTTACAGCGAAAGGATGCAGGTATGGCCAGGAGGTGAAGTATAGAGATCCTGGGGTGAATGCTGGGGAGTCCCGGAGGTGGTGGAGAGTAGGCTGGCAGGAGGAGCAAGCATTCACAGCCGTGAGAGATAACTGCCAAAGTTTATATCAGCAATGGAGTCCTTACAAGTTGACTGGAAAGTAGAGAATAGATGAATGAGCTAGCAAAGAAGGATTTCACAGAGACAACAACAAAGTTCTTGATCACAAGGAAATTCAGTAGACTTGAATGTACCAACTGTGTGGGACCATCAGGCAAAGAATGACTGCAGCACTGCTCCTTAAAAATGGAATGAATGACACACAGGAGTGCTACTTGCCAGTGGAAAGCCACACCCTCCAGCAGAGATCCTCAGGAAAGAGAGGTGACTCACATCCACACAAAAAAACAGATACACCAGGATCCTGACAGGTTTTCCCAATACAACTCCTTGGTTAGTTTGGCAGTGAGACCAGCCAGTAAGCTTTACCGCTTTTAAAACTCTGAAAGCAGATTGAAATTGGCTTATAACCTTGATGAACTGACTGCACAGATGAAGTTTGGACATGTACATGTACATCCTTGCTTAAGAAAATCTAAAGACTACTTTTTGTGTCAAATTAACAGTATAAAATATATAAATTTATGCACTCACCTCCTTACTGCTCTTTAGTATTCCAAACGGCAGACTGTTTTGCCTTGCTGCACACAATCCTAGCTCTTCATCAAAGCTCGGGGCTTATTGAAAAGTCCTTGCTCAGACCAGGACTTATTTTTACCATGAAATTAAAGCATCGGGGATCAGAAATTCCCTGTGTGAATTTGTTTCAGAACACGTGGTAGGCTTTTCACATGCAATTGGCCTAATAATTTATTTATGTTGATCCTTTCCCAGCAGTTCCAGGTAGGATTTGTACCTACCTCTCTAGTTTGAAATGCATTTGATGATGGCCCTGGAGCTCCAAGGTACCAGAGTTAGCTCCTCAGCAGGTCTGTCCATTGAATGGGGAAAATGATTGGAGGAGAGCTACAGGGCAATCCAATCCATTTATGTCTAATCATACATTTTTTGAAAGGGATTATGTTAAATGTGTCACTTATGTTCTAAAGACATTGCAACACTTGATGTTTGAGAAATCTTAATTTCCAAATGTTTAGAACCCAGTAACGTGATTTTAATTGCATTTAGTAGTACCTTTGTCTTACATCAAGAATGTCCTGGGTTCGAATCCGAGCCTGGGGTCGTTTTGCATGGAATTAGCATGTTCCTTGGGTTTTCTCCAGGTACTTCAGTTTCCTCCGATAGTCCTAAACATGACTGTTAGGTTAATTGTTCTCTCCAAATTCCCATTAGGCTATTAAGTATAATTGTGTGCACATGCATGGTTGTCTGTCCTGTGTGTCTCCATGTCACCCTATGATGGACTATCAACTAGTCCGTGGTGCACTCTGCCTCTCTCCCAATTGCCAGATACCATACCCCCTGCAAACCTGTAATGGATGGATGGCCTTCCTATCTCGGACCTTCCCATAATGGACTGGTATATGCTTGTGTATTTGTGTGTATTGCAGGTCCAGCGCTGGCATCAGGGCAATGAGCACTTTGGGCGTGCCTGGCAGACTGGTGATGTAGTGGGCTGTATGGTGGATCTGAATGAGCACACAATGATGTTCACTTTGAATGGAGAGGTGCTACTGGATGATTCTGGATCTGAACTGGCCTTCAAAGACTTTGAAGTCGCTGAAGGTAAATGTGCAAATAACACCGAACCCAATTAGTTTCCATTGTGACAAAAGCTCTTCTTTTGGTTTGGATGATATGCACAGACATGCACATATGTAAAACTGCCTGGGGGTATAAAAACAAAAGGTATGATTTATTTTGAGATAATAAAGCAATCATCCATCCGTCCATCTTCTTCCGCTTATCTGGGGTCGGGTTGCGGGGGTAGCAGCTTCAGTAGGGAGGCCCAGACGTCCCTCTCCCCAGCCACTCGGGCCAGCTCCTCCGGGGGAATCCCAAGGCATTCCCAGGCCAATCGAGAAACATAGTCTCTCCAGTGTGTCCTGGGTCTTCCTCTGGGTCTTCTCCCAGTGGGATGTGCCCGGAACACCTCACCAGGGAGGCGTCCAGGAGGCATCCTAAGCAGAGCTCTCGACGTGGAGGAGCAGCGGCTCTACTCTGAGTCCTCCCCGGATGACTGAGCTCCTCACCCTATCTCTAAAGGAGAGCCCAGACACACTACGGAGAAAACTCATTTCGGCTGCTTGTATCCTGGATCTCATTGACCCAAAGCTCATGACCATAGATGAGGGTAGGAACGTAGATCGACCGGTATATCGAGAGCTTTGCATTTTGACTCAGCAGCAGCACCAATCCGCCTGTCGATCTCCCGCTTCATCTGTCAAGCAATCAGAGCACACGAATTAGACCAGGCCAGTATTATAAGTAAATAAAAATTGCAAACTGCACAAGGCCCCCTAATGCCCAAGATTAAGCCATAAATGAATTAGAACTTTTCGTGTGTTGATTTCTGATTCAACAAACGGTACACACTGTGCTATGAAAACGCAGTAACACAAGTAAAAGCAAAATACATTTTTCAAATGATTTCATTCATTAAGGAAAGAAATTTACCTAAACCGACCTGCCTGAAGGAAAAGAAATAGCCCCTTAAACCTTATCTCACCCTTGACCACAAACACTGCTGTTAAGCATTTGTGATAACATAAATTGAAACAGCTCGTGTCCTGGATGAGGATGGTGCTGTATGATTTTTTTTCTGCTTGGTATTTGCATCGGATGTTATAAAGGTTAGGCACTGTGGGAAGGGTTGTCTTTATCATTGTCCTGAGCTGTCTTTCATACTTTCTCAAGAGTCGTCCTGTCAGTTAAGGTGCAGGCCATGAAAGGTCCATGAAAGTGCTGACCCTTTCCACATTGCCCTCCCCACTGTGTAGAGGGACAGGTTCCTGACCCTCCTTCTGAAGTCGACTGCAAATTCCTTTGTTTAGGTGGAGTTGAGTGTCAGGTTGTTGGCAGAGGACCAAGAAGATAGTTTTTGAAAATCATCTGTTTCCAGACTCGACATTGTTGATTATTAAGCTGATCACAGTGATGTCATCTACAAACTTTATAAAGTGGTTACTGTCATAGGTATACAGTCACAGGTGTATGAGGTTACAACATAGGATTCAGCATGCAAACCTGGTGGGACGCAGTATTGGGAGTCAGGAAGGGGAATGATAGGATACCGACCTGACTGACTGACTGCCCCATAAGAACCAGAACACCCACAGCATTTACAGTAAGTGGCCTGTCAGTTGTGAGTGGTGGTGTGGGGTCAGTCTCTATACTAGTCACCTGAAAACATACAAAGAAGATATTGAGTTCTGCTAAATTTGTTGTTGGAATTGTTGGCAAATTCCTCTGGAACTCTTAAGGTGCATTCACATTGAACAAGAACAAGGTGAGTGGAGAGAGTAATTTACATCCCTGTGTAAAGGTGTGATCAGGAGCAAATTAACAGTTAGCAATGTGAACAACACATTTCGAGTGATGTGAATGGTGCAAAATGGGGCAAATGGAGCGAAGTGAAACTGCAAATAGGCGCATGGACGTGCTACTAGAGCGAAGGAAAATTTCACTTGAGTTCAACAATCG
The DNA here is from genome assembly GCA_037039145.1 of Fundulus diaphanus. Classification (NCBI taxonomy): domain Eukaryota; kingdom Metazoa; phylum Chordata; class Actinopteri; order Cyprinodontiformes; family Fundulidae; genus Fundulus; species Fundulus diaphanus. The sequence continues at coordinate 39,686,039 of CM073143.1, forward strand.
GAAATTTTCTGTCAGTTTGTGTTGATTAAGGGTACTCCTCATCCATTTGGGTCAGGTTGGTTTGGATAGCTTTTTTCCCCCTGATAAATGAAATCATCAGTAGAATCCTGCTTTTTGTCTTTCCTCAAGTTATCTTGTTGGAATAACATTTGTTTGATGATCTAGAACATTTAAGTGTGACACACATTCGGAATAAATCTGTAAATAAGCAATTATGTTTATTCACAACACTGTATTTAGTGTAGGCTATATTTTTTTTCGTTCGTTTTAAATATTTTTATATGTACTTGTTTTTTTTCCACATGGGTACAAGTTAAAGGATTAAACAGTAAAACATTATTGGAAATCCTCATCAGTGTACATTGAAAGAAATGTGCTTTGAAACCTGAGAAATATGAAGTTGACTATCAGAAAAAAACCTGTTGAACTATCAAGTGAAATGTTAGAACATGTATCATCACTTAAAAAAAATATTTGTTTAGCAATTTCTATTGTTTTTTTTTTATTTTTTTAACTGTCGATCAGATTCTGGGGGCTTTCAATCCAGCTTTTTCAAAGTGTTTGTTGTAAATGTTAATCCAGTCATTAATTATAGTACTGATCACTAAATCCTCCACCTTGGTTTGTAAAGTCTTCAAATCTGAATGCTCAGGTTCCACATCCTTGGTGTTATTGCATATAAATGTCAGGGGTCTCATTTATAAAACATGTGTACACACATAAACGGGGACAAAATCTTGTGTACATCAGTTTCCACACAAAGGTTGTGATATATTTATAAAAACTTAACTTCAGAATGTGTGGTCCCTCAGGGACTGCACAACATTTTGTTGATGATCTCCAGGGTGACTTGTACCACAGATCAACAGATACTTTGGACAAGGTGTGAGCTAATCACACTGATTGCTATAAACATTTAAATAATGTGGTGACACTCATGCGTAATGCTGCGTGGTAATTGCGGCACTGATTGCAAATGGGACAATTAGGAGGGAACGCATTTTCAATCACCAGGATTTCCTGGTCCATGATGATGACTGGCTAATATGCTGATTTAGACTCCCTGAATCGGCATATTAGCCAAGACTCCCTTCTGGCATTCCTTCTGCTCAGAGTGATAATCTGAAAGCACAGCCTCCTCCAAGACAAGAGGGATTTCAACACAGAGCACGGCTCTGTGAGGATGTCATGGGACGTTTAGGATGACAATGACGTTCACTTTCTAACAAATTATTTTAATGTGGACAACATATGTGCATTTACACAAATGTATAAGAGGAGGGGAGAGTGGTGGTCTAGTGGTTAGAGCAACGGGCTTGTGTTCTGAGAATGATGCAAGTACCTGGTTCAAACTTCGCAGACTGCCACTATAGGTCCCTGGGCAGGACCCTTGGCTCTAGATTGCTCCTCGTAGCACTGTAACAAGCTGGCCACTGCTCACTAAGGGATGGGTTAAATACAGAAGACAAATTGTGTTGCGATGTAAAATAGCAATGACAAATGAAGATGTCTTTCCTTTCCTCAGATTTATACATAATAAAGGCATTTCTGCAAAGTGTTTTCACAGTTTCTTTGCTCTTTTCTCCATGGTTGCCAGTGTTAACCTTGAAATAACAATCAGCTGGCTCATTTATGGTTGGATGTGTGCGTGTAGAGGGCAGACCATAAGACGGAACCTTGTACGCAAACGTTTAGGTGTAAAGGGAAATTGCTTGCTGATGTGTGTGCGCCTGGTTTTATAAATCCAGATTTTATTTATTTTTTTGCCATACACCATTTTGGTTTTTGGGTGTACTCAAACTTTTAGTAGATCCTGAGCAGTGTTTTATAAATGAGACCTTTGATCTCTTTTATGAGACTTATTGTCGGTTCACAAACCCATCTGTAGTTTTTCTGTATATCTGGTAGATTTTTGCAATGTCTTATTGAGTTTCACAGATCCCCTGTTTGTACTATTACTACTATTACTGAAGAAAATAGACACCATTGGTAACTTGAGTGCTTGTGTCTGTCCCAGGCTTCATCCCAGTGTGCAGCCTGGGAGTGTGTCAGGTTGGGAGGATGAATTTTGGAAAAGATGTCAGCACTTTGAAGTACTTCACCATCTGCGGCCTGCAGGAAGGCTATGAGCCGTTTGCTGTCAACATGAATCGGGATGTAACCATGTGGCTCAGCAAGAGGCTTCCTCAGTTTGTCCCTGTGCCCCCCAACCACCAACACATTGAGGTGAGCAGAGCTGCTACAGAGACATACTCTGCTTCACTCTGATTTAGGCAAATCTTAAATTGCAGAATGTTTACAATGAGACAAAATATCACAATCACCTTCTCGATGTTATCCAGATCCCGGTTTAATCGCCAAACAACACTTTGTGTTTGGGGTTTGACTTCACTCGAAATCTGAAGATTAGCTGAGGTTTTGGTGATCCCGGCTACAGGAACTAGAGGTTGACCGATACAAGTTTCTTAAGGCCGATACCGATTATTTTGACATCAGGCAAACTGATACCCAATATGTGGGGCCGATTTTTTTCTGGGTCGATTCTTGAAGCCGATATGGCTTTTTCTTCTCCCATTTACATGAGAAAAATGACATAATGATAACAAATGTTACACAAGTGTCAATTTAAACCAAAAAAGAAACATTAATTAAAAGGAGCATAGTTCCAGAGTTTTTGCAAAAGTTTCCCCCCCTGCCCAGATGTTGAAATCACACCAGAGTTGTGCATGGGAGAAGAGAGGTCATTCGACCTTTACCAGGAACAACAGCTCATCCACTGTCCTAAAAAGGGAGCTTGAACTTGTGCCCATTTTTTATGTTTTGTTTATTTAGTCATTGAGGAACTCCAGCAGTTGCACCGTACTGCAGTTGCAGGCATGTGTTAAAGATAAATGAATTATTAAATTCAAAATATACTCCCAGCTTTCCAATAAGACACCAATGTTTAATTGATTATTGATTAATTTAAATGTTTTATCGTGTAATAAAGCTTGACTTTAATATCAGCCAAATTGATTTGCATTGAAAATAAATGAAACACTGAAATAAACCAGACATTAACCATTTCAACCTGGAAATGAGACGGTCGGGGAACAGGTGAGTTTTCCAGTCTGAATTTACGTCTAGACTCAATTTCAACCTGGAAAGCCTCACATAGACAGGAAAGGCAATTAGACAGATTTATTCACATAAATCAGAAAGAGTTCTTTGGCGCTCAGAAGAAGACGTGAAAGCTGCAAATGGCTTTGATCTTGGATATTCAATCTTTGGATTAGGATTAGTGAGGTCTTACCCCAAAAGAGGGTGCCGAGCCTGAGCAGAACAGAATTGAGGTGACTGGGAGGAGCTGAAAATGGAGGCCTAGAGAGCGAGGTGACAGAGGAGAAGAGGTGAATTACAGGCCTAGGGATGTGACGAAAGAGCATGTCATGATGAAGAGGGTTGATGAGGGCCTGACTAGGCATTAAGAGGGTGTGATACACACCTTATTAGGCATGGAGAGAGCTGTATGTACCTGATTCGGCAGAGGATGTGACAGATGACCTGATTTGACATGGGTGAGTGATATGAACTTTTATCATGCGGATGTGTTTCCCCTAGAAATTCTGTCTTTTGCTGCTATGCTTATAATAGTCCAGTTTAAACAGATGTGATCATCCTCATATTTGTATGAGCCAAACGTTCTCAGTATATTGAAGTAATCAGGGCACCACGTGCAATAAACAAATGTGCTGCAACTGACAAAGCAGCACATTTATCCCGTTGGATCCCGTGCTCCGGACACAAGCGATACTAATTCTGTCAGGGTTAACTACTTGGTCATGTGTTTCTCTTTAACCGCCCTGTGTTCCCCAATCAGAACAGACTCCACCGATGTTTCCACGGTTAGTAGCTAGACGCTCAGCGCTCCCAACTCCATGGGAGTTTTTAGTGCAGCCATCCTCAGAAACTGGGTCCGTTTACAAAACGCAGAAATATTTACCAATGCAAGTAAATCTATGTAGTGACTCTGAGCGCTCTCTCACCTGGTGGGAATGTGAGTAAACAGGTGACTCTGAGCTTAAAGTAAAGGAGCAATGACTTAGCATAGGAGAAACATTAAAGGCGGCTGCACACTTTGGTGTACTGTGCACCGCGCTGACTCTCCAGGGACATTTCATAGTCGAGCGCACTTATTGGCTATTTCTTGTGACAAATTCCTACATTTCCCACAGCAGACACCCACTGCATACCTGTCAGTCCGTGGTGCAGAGAGGCTGACTCTGCAGGAGCTTGCGAGTCACAGCTGCCTTGGCGACTTCTTCCCGCCGAGCAGTTTAGTGACGTCACGTACGCTCGTAAAATTGAGCTCTGCACGTACCTGTCCTCGGACTCATGTCTGCGTTATTAAGTGGGAGCCTAGAGACAGAAATAGCTCAGTGTGTGATCTGGCGCTATTTAAAAAGGCTAATTTTAATCCAATTAACCAGGAACACGCACAGACGTATAATAATTTACTGCATGCCATGAACCTCTTGGGAGGGGCGGGTAATTTTGTTGGCGGGGGCACACCTATCTTTTTTTTCCTTTTTTTTTGCGGGGGATTTTTTTTCACGGTTCTAGTGGCTCGCTTTTCAACACAGTAGGCTGACAGGAAGGGGTGTGGAAGAGGGGGAGAGACATGCGGCAAAGGACCGCGGGTCGGAGTCGCACCCGGGTTGACCGCATCGAGGACTAAGACCTTCGTACATGGGTCGCACTACCTGCTGCGCCACCAGCGTGCCGGGCACACCTATCTTTGACGGATTTCTCCAGAGAAACTGCAAAGCGAGAGAAAACAGCTCATGCTCACGTTAAATGTGCTCTATGCGCTTCTGCATTAGAAAACTTTTGTCTTTTTAAAAAAAGAAAGGGAAAAACAAAATCCATGAATAAAGTATCTTTATTCATGGATTAAGAGCAAGCCTTGTGTGAAGAACTTTTTTCATATGGTTCGCTGGCTCTCTAGTGTAACCAAGCATATTAGAGGACTTGCTAAGAACTTAGGAATGATAACAGCAGACAGATTGTGTTAGCCGGTCCAACTCTGGCGGCATCTTTTATTAACTTCTTTTCCATCTCCTTTCACACAGAACATCCCGTACACTTCAAAATAAGAGCATCAACATAAATCGCTTACATTAGCTTCACATAGTCACGTGTTGTGAGGACAGCATAGAGGTTTTTGGCATTTTGGTGATTGGCATTCGGGAATCAGGCTGAGCGATGCTATGATTAGCAATGCCTTTAAGGAGTAGTTTAACAGGCTTAGAAAAGGCAGGGAAAGGTGAATTTTGGAGAAAAAAATGTATACCCATTAATAATCTGCGAATGTAAGACATCTTAAAGCGTCATAAATGAGAACTGGGAACAAAGGAGTATTGTGAGCATGACAGAATTTAGCAAAGGTGTGCCAAGCATACGAATAGGACCTGAGTGTGGAAGGAGATAAGCCTGATTTCAAATAAAATTTTGCTGATTGGAGAATTGGATGAAGGGATGGATTTAGTCTAGCTTCAGATCCTCCAAAGGAGGAATTGGTGTAGGTATAGTGAGAGTTAGAATAACCTGGGACATGACAGGTGGAAATTATGAAGTTGTGAGTTACTGCCTGCCAAATGATACAATGGAGATAAGGCGTGATAGACTTAGAAGATGAGCAGCATTTGTTTATGGCATGGACTATGGCTGTATTATCGCTTAACGCAGCGATGAGTTTCTGTTTCCAGAGTCGACCCAGAGGCAGCAGGTTACGGTGATTGGTATAATCTCGTAGAAAGCTGAGGATTCAGACTAGGTAAAGGAAGGAAGCCATATTTTTGCAACCATTCTCCCTGAAAGAACCTCCCAAAACTGTCCGTAGAAAACTGAAACGAGTCAGCCGAGTGCACAACGTCATTGTAAAAGAAGATTACGTTCTAGTCCTTGAGAAGACAAGGGTCACAACAACAAATCACTGCATGCCAGTGATGTGTTAGTTTCCTTGCACAAAGCATGGAAAACAAATATAAACACACATATATATATATATATATATATATATATATATATATATATATATATATATATATATATACATATATATATATATATATATATATATATATATATATATATATATATATATATATATATATGTGTGTGTGTATGTGTATTAAAGATGATGACTGATTTTGAGACTTTACAGTTCACGACAACACCAAATGTTGCAGTGAAAATTTCAGCGGTGTCAGCTGATATCAAGCAGTTGCTGGGGTTGAAATTCAGCCCTGCTAATAACGCTAACAGCAACAAAAAGAAACCTGATAGAATTCACAGGGTTAGAACAAAAATCCAATATAAAAAAACAACACAAAGAAAGCGCTACACACAAATGCAATAAGTGAATTACTCAACTTTTCTATAAGAAAAAATACAAATGATGTAACATGGCTGATAGGTTGCCTTTAATGCCCTGTGTGCCCTGAACACATTCACAAATATATCCCCAGTCTGGGATGGGATGATAGGGCCATGTAGGGAATGTGAGCTAAATTGCTGCAGCTGTGCTGCTCAGTCTGGTGTTGTCACTGGTCTGCCTGACTCTAGTTGCGCTGACCTCGGCACCTCCCAAAAAAGTTGGTTCATTTTGCACACTGGCTGCATCCTCCAAAAACTTTTTCTAATTTACCCATCTGTCCTTCGTCTTTAGTATCTTGAATAATTTAAGCCACTCCTGTTTTTTTATTTCCTTCTTTTCTTTTTTCAGGTTGAGAAGGGCCCTTTGTATCTCCCCTTAATATGAAAATATCAGATTTACCCTGTCTGATGTGGTACTGTGCCAGCTGCAGTCGTGAGGGCGCCCAAGCAGCAATTCAGCTGAGTTTTATGGGGTAGCAAAGACAAGAAAAAAAAATGATTGCCGGCCAGTCTGGACTGAAACAGAAAAAAATTATATTTTAAATATGTTGTACTGTGCACAAGACTACCTGTGCTGTATTCTTTCATATATGACCTCTCTGAATTTGACAAAATCAGTTGAACCCCCGATAAAACAAAAACCTTTTTTAATAATTCACTGAGCTACATCCATCATCGTACAGTTAGCTCAAAGAATGGTTGTAAATCTAAGCAAGCTTAATGCAGGTAATTCCTCAAAAGTTTACCTTTATTGCTATAGTCCTGTATAGAATTGGCAGATATTATGACAAATGACAAACACGCAAAACTGACACTTTCACAGGGAGTACATTGTAAGATGTAAGGGGAGAAAAAGGTAAACGAGACACAACTTTGTTGTAACCTTGACCATACAAATATATGTGTTTTATTGGTGTTAATATTGTCTCCAAGAACTAAACCACTGAGAAAGACGCTCAAAACGAGACACTCAAGCAGACTAGGTGCATTCTCACAACGCACTCCTTTGTGGGGGCGACCCTGATCCACCGAACCTCTGATCCACTTGTCAGGCCATAACGACCACAGACCCAGCTCTGTAATGTTTTGTGTGAGTTCTCCACTGGTTCTTGTTCATTGTGACCAATGCCATAGGTATAAGCAGTGTGATTTTTGAGCCAACCCATAGCCTCATAAGAAATATAGTTACAGAGTGAGACCCTATTCATTTTACTTTCACTTGTTGGTGGTCATAATATAATGACTGATCACTGTCACTATGAGAAGATCATTATCTTAGTCATGTAAAATATTTTCATTGAAAATAAAAACTATTTAATAAATGTCCTAAAAAGTATGGTAAGCTGTTTTTAACATAAACCTTTGTGTTTTAGGTGACTCGGATGGATGGAACAGTGGAGTCATGTCCCTGCCTTAAGGTCACCCAGAGATCATTTGGTTCACAGAACAGTTACAATGACATCACCTTCTACAGACTGAGCATGCCAATAGAGTGCGCCGAAACCAGATCCCCATCTTATGGCAGCATTTTCTCACCAAAGAAGGTAACAGATACAACTATTAGATAAGAATTCCTTCCACTGTGCTGATGCTGCTGCCATCATGTCTGATCATAGTTGTTCTACATCATCTGTGATTTTTGAACTAATTAGCAATGTTTTGCTAAACATTTAGATTGGCCCCATGCATTAGCTTTGTTTTCTGTAAAATTCCCAAGTCTAATAAAGTGTAGACATCATGAATGTAGTTTAAAGACAAAGCTTTGCGCTTTATATTTACAGATTTCCTCCTTTAGCTCACTGTCAGAACATGCTGCTGGCTACTTTCAACCAGAGATGTGTTCTGCTTTCTCTCTCTGTAGGAGCTGGAGGATTTTGAATCTATGTCAGACTTTGAAGTCCTGTTGAAGTCATCTCATGGTCCCAATGGTCCAGGTGGACCTGACAGAGATGAATTTAATAACCACAAAGATTACACCCAGGAGAAGCCCTCCAAACTAAAACAACGGTACCTCACATTAACACCAACAGCCTTGACTTACAATTACCATCAATTGTTATCCTTTAGATGATTAGAAATTTATAATTTTAACATGATTTCTTTTTAGGAATATTACTTTGCTGTTTTGTGTATGAACAATAAAAATAAAACTCAAGCCAGCCATGTGATTTGTCAGGTTCACGCTGAAGAAAAACAAGCCAGACAACACCTGTACCTCATCAGCTCGTCTGTCACAGGAGGTAGTGGCCGATGACAGAGAGGGCTATGAAGGCTTTGTGCAAGCTTCTACTGTAAGACGATACTGATCCAAAGGGTCAAAGTCCTGCATGTTTCTGTTAGCAATTGCCTCATTACTGTTTGGATACAAATACAATCAGAGATGTACATGCTTTAAGAATGTTATACCCCAACCACACTTTTGCACATCTGCTAAACACGATATTATAGAAAAATAATGCTCCCACATCACCTTTCTTCACATTTATGACAGTAGCAAACACTGTGTGATCACAAGATGAACCTGACTGCTTTAGATTTTCTGCACATATTGAAAAGTTCTGCTGCATGAGCCCCACTCTAACATGGCATGACAAGCACACATGCACACTACTGCAACTGAAGTGATTCAACTCTGACCCAAATACCACAGCAATGACACAAAGATAACATCTTAATATTGTTACATTAGGCAGAAATGTGTTAAATGTAATGTTTTAAATGAGCTATTCCCTCCTTGTTCATGTGTTTTGCAGCTGTTAAGTACTGTCTTGTTTAACTTGAACTGACAGAGCCTTTCTCTCCCTATGCAGTACTATTATTCAGTGCGGATCTTCCCTGGTCAGGAGCCCAGCAATGTGTGGGTCGGCTGGGTGACCTCTGACTTCCATCAGTATGACTCCAGCTTTGAGCTGAGCAAGGTCCGAACTGTCACAGTTACCCTGGGTGATGAGAAGGGAAAGGTTCATGAAAGGTTAGTAAAGTCACAAATCTCATCATACACTTCATGGTGATGTTAAAGTACCACTGCTTTCAAGTGAAAGGGCTTTCTAAAGCATATCTTTCAGGAAGGAGCAGAAGGTAGGAAGAAGCAGAAACTTATTCAATTCTACTCCAGTACCTCAACATCAAAACTGTCCTTGTCTCATCATGGTGATGAATCTGTCAATAACCAATAGGCATATATGTATTTAAACATTCAACACTGGTATTTAACTTATAACGAAAAAGATTCATTAAGTTGAAAGTCGTATTATATTATTTTTCACCCACACACACACAAATGCATGCATAGGAAAACAAAAGTTGTACCCACGCAACAGATACAAACACGTGCCCTATGAATAAGTCAGAACCAGACTAGGCAGATGAGTAATGGGTGAAGGTGGAGGCAGGCAGGATGAGCAGGGGACCAGAAAATGCATGTAGTGACAGATCAGGGAACCAACAGAATGGGCAGAGGAAGCGGCTGGAACTCATGGGGAAGCAGGCAGACTCAGGCAACTTTTATCTAAAGAGTCCAGCTGGCTGAGCAGACAGGAATTGGTACCATTGTTCACCCATGTTCTATGTTATATGGTAATATTGGATGATCTGTCTCCCCTGGCGGATGTCACAGCTAACAGAACGCCAGACCAGGTGTAACTTCCACGAAGAAAAAAATGACAGAGAACAAAAAGTTAAACATTGAAATAACAACTAATACATTAATTTAAATTTGTTTGATGTTTTGAAATACTTAAATGTGACAAAGATGCAAAAAATAAGGATAAAATAAGAAATCTGGAAGGGGGATAACACTTTTTCACACAACTGTAATTGTCCTTTAATTCATTTGATACCTTTTTTTATTATTTGCTTTTGATGTTTGGTGTTTTTTTTTTTTTGGTGTTTTCTAATCTAAAATGCCTTCTCCTGTTAAATTTCCTGCAGCATAAAGCGCAGTAACTGTTACATGGTGTGGGCAGGAGAGAGCAGCAGCCCAGGACCGGGCAGGAACAATAACGGCCTGGAGATCGGCTGTCTGGTTGATACAACAAATGGTCTGCTCACCTTCACAGCCAACGGGAAAGAGCTCAGCATTTATTACCAGGTAAACACTGGATACAATCTTCTTTAAGGCAAGCATGTCTGCACCTTTTCATAATATTTACAACATCCAAACAGTTATTTTAGTGGCACTGGCTCTCTTTTTACTACTCAATAAACACATATTTTTAGCACCCTAAATGAAGACACTACATGTAAGGGTGTTATTTCTGCCTTTGATAACCCTGCTTGACCTTGTGTTCCTCTGCGTTTCCTCCATCATTTGTTTTACTGCCTGTTTATTCTATCTTCCAACACAGAGAAGTATAGGAATCATTTTGACTTCAGAGAAACCTATGAGGTAAAGCTGTTCACCAGAGACTTTAGTGTCCAACCACTAGTAGGCCTATACCTGGAATTAACAGACTAGATAAAACGCAGGGATGTTGTACTTCTGTATCTCGCTGAACCTACAATAACAATCCCATACATGAAGGACATTATTTCCACATTTGGGTATTTCTCAGGATATAAAGTTAATATAGACAAAACAACAGCTATGGATATAGGTAAGACAATCTCCTAAACAATCAAGGCCCAGAGTGGTTTCAAATGGCCCAAAGATGGAATTAAATATATGGGCATCAGAATCCCCCACTGTTAGAAAACCTACTTGATGTGAATTACAGAACCTTAATACAGAACATTGGTAAGGAGTTGGACAGGTGGTCGACACTTCCCTTATCCATGATAGGCCGCATTGAATGTATACGAATGAATGTACTACCTAAATTACTCTACCCATTTCAGATGCTGCCTGTAGACATTCCTAAATCTACATTTGATAAACTAGACAAGTTGATTACAAAGTTTATATGGCAATCAAAACGCCCGAGGGTCAGACTAAAAATATTCAGCTGCCCAAATCACATGGGGGTCTTAAACTTCTAAACTGTTATAGGAATTCTAAACCATAATAACTGAGTTCCCATCTTTACTAAATGAGGAGACGGCGGTGATGACGTTCCAGCACTTTTATTGAGAAACAGAGCAGAGATCACATAGATGGAAAGTAATCGCAACCCAGGGTCCCGCTGCAGTCTCCGTCTGCCCTGTCTCTGCCTGTCTCGCATTTTCGGCTTCCCCTAACACTGCACCGTGGCCTTGGCTTGAGACAAAAAAAAGACAGTCTATCCTAGACAATCACCATGCTGCACAGTATCTACGCGGCATTCAGCCTTGCACTCAGCAACAGTGGATTACATACACAGACATCTTGTCTCCAGGCCTCCTCTGTCCGTGTGGTGTAAGGCCATAGTGACTTCAGAATAATAATTCTTATAACATAAACTTTAGGTTGTATTTCTGGGCTGCGTAGCTGAGACCCCTAATAGCTTGGTTGCAAGATTCTGTATGTACAAGATGGCTAAATATTGAGAAATGCACATGTAAAGCATCCCTTACAGACTGCTTTTTTTGGACGTCCCGCTTAGGGAGATTCAGATGAGCGAGTGGACTAGGACGACATTGAATATTTGGAGGAAAATTAATATATCCTATGGGCTTGCCTAAAGCGATTTCAGCACTAACCAACATTGGTCTTATAAATGGTTTTGTCCTCTCACAGATGGACTCAGGATTCAGAAATTGGTATAAGCGCGGCCCTACAAACCTACACCAAATTCACAAAGATGGGTGCTTTAAATCATTTGAACAATTAAGAATAGAATTCACACTCACCAATACAGATTTATTCAGGTATTTACAACTAAGGGACTTTGTAGCAAAACACAGAGAGTGGACTAAAATCCTAGAGCCCACCCCAATTGAAGAATTCTTGATAAAATTGCAAACAGGTAGTGGGGATAAGAAAATTATCAGCCATTTTTTTTACAAGCTATTTATAGATATGGATCCCAACGAAACTCTACAGACCAAAGAAAAATGGGAAAGTGAAATGAATATAGACATACAGCAAGACAGGTGGGAGGAAATATGTAATGAAGCGCATCTAGTCACTAACTCTAATACTATTACCTTCTGGTGGAAGGTAATAGTACGATTTTTTAGGACACCAGCAGTCATATCCAAAATGGGAACCATACATCGACAAATGCAGGAGAAGTTGCGGGTCACACATTGGTAACCTTACTCATATAAATGCCCTAAATTGAGAAAAATGTGGGACGAGATATTTAAGGCACTTAGAGAAGTATTTCAGAAAACTTTTAACAAAGATCCTGAGATGATACTTCTTGGATTAATACCAAATGACATTGTCATGGTTTTAAGGTGTTTGACCCACATGCAGATCACACTCGGACAGCAAAGAGCAGTTTCAGATGTTTATTAAAGCACACTGCAAATACAAGGGGTAAATGTGTGGATAACCCATGGCTGAGCAACGCCGGAGGGGGACGCGAGACCGGGCCCGATCGATCTGTGGGTGACAAACAGAGAGGTAGGCAGATCACAGGGAACGTAGGCGCCAGAGAGTGGCGACGGGAAGGGAGCTTACCGCCGAGCGTAGGAACCGAGCCGGGGGGAGTGGAGCGGAGACACGGACTCAGCGGGTGATTTCCAGTGATGACAACAGGTGACTGAGTGACTGGTGGGCAGGCAGGTGGAATCCGTGAGGGGCCCGAGCAGCAGTGGCGTGGGAGGGGGTCCGGAGACAGCTGGAGAAACCAGGATGATCCGGTGGGAGTCCTCAGCCCGACTTGGTAACACCAAGGGAGAGTTGGAGTAAAACTTGAGCACGAGGAAGCGTCTGGGACGGAATCCAGCGAGATACGAGCCGGGTGGCTCGTATTGAGACGTTAGAACACAGGGAGGACTTGGAACGGGGTCCAGAGTGAGAGGCGACCTGAGAGCCACAGGAGGAGAAGGATTAACGAGGAAAAGGTGATCTGTCGTGAGACAGTGGCCAACTGAGGCGTACCACACAACACTCTGGCGTCCTCCAGCTGTCTGAGAGCTGCTTTTATAGTGCGGCCGCACGTTGCTGAATGTGCCGCAGGAGTGTACCACGGCCACCTGTCAACTCCAGCCACCTGCGGAGAAGGAAGAGAACAGAGAAGGCAGAGCCTTCCTCGTCCAGACATCACTGGAAGAGGAAAAAATACCTTCTACAAATATTGCTGATTGCGGCTCTTAAATGTATCACATTTAAATGGTTGAAGACCGACCCTCCAAGTTGCAATATTGGATTGAAAAGGTCTGGGAAATCTATCATATGGAACATATAACTTATTGCCTGAGGCTTCAAAAAGATGTATTTGCTAACAGATGGAAACCGGCCATGACCATACTAATGCAGTAAAATTCTCCTTTTTTAAATATATTTTATATTTCTCTCTTATTTTTATTTATTTATTCATTTTAAATGTATTTATTATTATTTTTATTTCACTCATTTATCTTCATTTGCGCTGCTTATTAATTTATTACCTATAGCTATGTTTGTATGTTACTCCTGTTTAATCATGTGACCTACTTTACTTGTAAGTTTAACCCGATGCATATACTTTTAAAGTTGCTTTAAGTATATCGTAAGTGCAGAGCAGCAGACTAAATGTGGGCTTGTATGTATATGTCTATGTAAGTTGCAAAAATTTAAATAAAAATTAAGTAAAAAAAGACCGTAGGGATGTGTTTTAACCACCTTTTTTTATTTTCAATTTTACAAATGAGGTGAATTTTAACACAAAAAGACTCATGAATAACAGACTGTACTAGTTCCATACAGATTACTCTGACTAAAAAAAAATCAAGAAAACCATCTCTTTTGAGGAAATTGAGGCGCAAACAAACATATAACATAGTAAACAGACATAGCCCACTTCCAAAATCCTAAAGGGTGGATTTGATGAATTGATATGTTGCGTTTCTGTTTGGAGGTTGTGGGTATTCCAGGAATAAAAGATGGGATGTAGGTTGTAGCGTAATGATGACCAATGATTATGAGGTTATAAGATTACCACTTAATGTGTTCTCAGTCAGTCCCATATAAATGCTCATATTATTTAATAACCATCAATAGTCAGTTGCAGCTAATTTTCAATCTTAATTTAGTTGATCAGTGAGTTGCATTTGTAAAACGCCAGCAACTTGCATCTATTCTTCACTTTGTTTTAACCCTTTATCCTGAGCATGCATAGTTTAGAGGGCCAGAGTGGAGATGAAGAACCGCCTTTTACCAGGTAGGGACTTCCAGCAGAACCAGACTCAGAAGAGGCTTCCATCTGCCTCAACAGGCAGTGGGTTAGAGACCCGGAAGCAAGATTAACAAATGATGAAGAATAAAGGAAGAAATGCTTGCTGGGGAAGAACAAACAATAAAGTGATTTAAAGCACGCACAAACATACAGAGAGGGTATAGACAGCAGACTGTGGAGAGGTGGTGCGTACATAATTGGCAGCAAACAAAGCATAACCTGGTTATACTATATTTGGATAACTCAAACTAAACCTAAACAATTAGAGTTTGGGGATTGCTTTCACTTTTGTTATACATTGTTCATGTAATGTTAGGCAGAAAAACAGACAATTTCAATACAGCAAGATTTCAGTAGTCAAGAAAATATTCTTCTCTGTAAACAGGTGGAGCCCAGCACAAAACTGTTTCCTGCCGTTTTTGCCAAGGCCACCAGTCCCAACATCTTCCAGTTTGAACTTGGTCGTATCAAGGTATGTTGGAACACACACTGGCAGAAGCTGTAGAATGAAATGTTTCTACTTATTAGGACTGGGACTTCAGTGTATCAATTTGATTAATTAACTACTGAAAAAAGAACACATTTACTTTTATTGTGGAATGTAAATTAAACCTGTAATGATTGATTTAACAGAACCCGGTATTCAACCAGACACGGAGCATATGCTTAATAGGTTTATTTACAAAAAAACCAGAGGTACAAAAAAACCCCGTGGTTTAGTTAACTGAAAAAAGGCAGACAGAGATCCAGCAGCTGACCACTCCTGCACAGGGAGAATGCTGTCCATCTAAACAAGAAAGTTCCCCAGGGGTCATCCAAAATAACAGGGAGTACCAGGCAGACTTCAGGCATGCAAAAAGGAACGAGGGCAGACTCAAAAAACAGAAGGGCAGAGATCTGGTCGGGAACAAACAGGCAGACAGGCAGGTAAGCAAAAATCAGCAGAGGATGGAAAGCTCTTACCGACGGCTTGTGAGGAGAGAGGAGTAGAGACGTTCTGGCACTGGAGGCTGACTTGAACAGAGCTTTTATGCAGGTGGAGACAGGTGAAACCAGTAGAGGTTGATTGCAAGCAGTGTGGAGAGTGACCAGGTGTGTTGAGTAATAATCAGATCAGCTCCAGTGCCAGGAACGTTACAGAGCCCCCCCCTCAAGGGCAGATTGCAGACGCCCTCCAACGTCTTCGAGAGTCCAAAAACAAAACATAAGTCAAACAGGGCGGGTGGAGGGGGCTACAGGCTGGAGGGCCAGAGTCTGAAAAAGAAAGCAATATCCACAACACAAGTCCAAAACAGAAAACAACCCTCTAAGGGCGAATCCAAACTAAAAAGTGTCCCAGAAAAACAGACCCCAAACAGTCAGGATCTCCGGCGGTCGTCCCGGAAACAGACCCCAAACAGTCAGGATCACCGGCGGTCGTCCCGGAAACAGACCCCAAACAGTCAGTATCTCCGGCGGTCGTCCCGTAGGCCGACCCCGGCGCACCAGGATCTCCGACGGTCGTCCCGGAGGCCGACCTCGGCGGAGCAGGACCCTCAGAGACCGTCGGCGGACCAGGACCCTCAGAGACCGTCGGCGGACCAGGACCCTCAGAGACCGTCGCCTAGAGAGCAAGAGAGAGAGAGAGGGTGCCGAACTACAGGCCTCAGCTTCAGGAGGCGCCTGGCTACAGGGTTCAGGAGGCGCCTGGCTACATGGTTCAGGAGGCGCCTGGCTACAGGGTTCAGGAGGCGCCTGGCTACAGGGTTCAGGAGGAGCCTGGCTACAGAGTTCAGGTGAGGCCTGGCTACAGGAAACAGGTGAGGCCTGGCTACAGGAAACAGGTGAGGCCTGGCTACAGGAAACAGTTGAGGCCCTGCTACAGGCTGCTGTGGATGAGGCCCTGCTACAGGCTGCTGTGGATGAGGCCCTGCTACAGGCTGCTGTGGATGAGGCCCTGCCTACAGGCTGCTGTGGATGAGGCCCTGCCTACAGGCTGCTGTGGAAGGAGACTGACTACAGGCTGCTGTGGAAGGAGACTGATTACAGGCTGGAGAGGAAGCCAGACCCTTGGTGACAAAAAGTCTCAAAATAAGTCTCTGGAGTATGTCGGGTAGTTACAGCCAGTAAAGCCACTCCCTGAGCTGGCTGTCACACAGGGTTTGAGGTGACCGGGGCTTTTTTGAAAGCCCGGAAACCATAGAGGCTCCAGGAGGCCTCTGTTGCTTGGCCCCTCGACGAGATCTCAGGGCCCGACTGTGGTGCCGTGGAGCCTGATGCCAGTCTAAACGATGCGGGACCCAGTAGTTGGTCTCCCGACGAGGGCCCCAAAGCTTGGTGCCTCGTCGCGGCTCAAGATTGCAGCAGGGAGGGGACCTGCCCCGGACTCCACCCACATGAACAGGCAGGGAACCCACCTGGGTCCCCACCTCACAGGCCAGTGGTGCACCCTACCTGGGTCCCCACCTCACAGGCCAGTCGCGACCCTACCTGGGTCCCCACCTCACAGGCCAGTGGCGACCCTACCTGGGTCCCCACCTCACAGGCCAGTGGCGACCCTACCTGGGTCCCCACCTCACAGGCCAGTGGCGACCCTACCTGGGTGCCCACCTCACAGGCCAGTGGCGGAGATGGGGCAGAGACATTCACCAGACCATTGGCGGACTCTGGAAAAGAGACCGAGGGGGGGGTCCTCATGGACCCCCTCATGGGGCTTGAGCGAAGGTGGGTCCTCCTGGACCCCCTCATGGAGCTCGGACGGAGGCGGACCCTCCTTGAGGGATGCAGGTGCCGAGGCGTCAGCCAGACCCTCGGGGACAGGTTCGGGGACCGAGGTGTCAGCCAGACCCTCGGGGACAGGTTCGGGGACCGAGGTGTCAGCCAGACCCTCGGGGACAGGTTCGGGGTCCGAGGCGTCAGCCAGACCCTCGGGGACAGGTTCGGGTAGGCAATAGAATGTTCGGAGGGCCGATCTATAATACCCCTCCACCTCCTTTAATTTCGCCTCCAATTCAGCCGAATAATGGCAGAGAAGCGCCTCCCTGAGGCGTTTAATTATGGGAGCAAACGTCTTTATTTTGTCCTCCAGTGACTTGTAGTCGGCGTCTGGGGCGCCACAAGGAGGAGCTGTGGGCGGCTCAGGACAGAGAAGCTGAGGAACCCGGTCTACCGGGCAGGAAGTGGCTGAAGGAGCGATGGAGGTTGCTGGCAGAGAATGAGGCGGAGAGACAGTCGGTTGATGGACTGGCTCAGCTGACCGCTGCTCAGAAATACTGGAGGGCTGCTTGACAAGCCGCCGTCTTTTCTTCCGACGGCGGGACGGCGGACTTAGCGGGGATGCTGGTTCTCTCTGATGGGACGGAGCCGCCAGAGCCCGCAGCGACCCTTGTGCCTCTGCGTCAGACGGGGGTATCCGAAGCGGCTCAGGAAAAAGATCAGGACGGAGTTCCCAGACCACTTCTGCGTCAACCTCCAGAAAAAGGTCCGGATCTGGGAGGAACCGCGGTGAGGAGGATCGGGTGGAGAGCTCAGGTGAGTGATTGACGTGGCTGGGACGGAAGGGTGGAGTGCCGGCTTCTATAAGCATTGCTCCTCCAGAACGGAGATAACGTGTCGGTGAAGGGTTCATGATTCTTTGGCCAGAACGTACTGTAATGATTGATTTAACAGAACCCGGTACTCAAACAGACACAGAGCATATGCTTAATAGGTTTATTTACAAAAAAAAAACAGAGGAACAAAAAAAAAACCCGTGGTTTAGATAACTGAAAAAAGGCAGACAGAGATCCAGCAGCTGACCACTCCTGCACAGGGAGAATGCTGTCCATCAAAACAAGAAAGTTCCCCAGGGGTCGTCCAAAATAACAGGGAGCACCAGGCAGACTTCAGGCAGGCAAAAGGGAACGAGGGCAGACTCAAAAAACAGAAGGGCAGAGATCTGGTCGGGAACAAACAGGCAGACAGACAGGTCAGCAAAAATCAGCAGAGGATGGAAAGCTCTTACTGACGGCAGGTGAGGAGAGAGGAGTAGAGACGTTCTGGCACTGGAGGCTGACTTGAACAGAGCTTTTATGCAGGTGGAGACAGGTGAAACCAGTAGAGGTTGATTGCAAGCAGTGTGGAGAGTGACCAGGTGTGTTGAGTAATAATCAGATCAGCTCCAGTGCCAGGAACGTTACAAAACCGTGTAATCGAGAAAGTTGTTTTGTTTTTACTTTATTGCCTTTTGGTTAATTATGCATCATTCAGATTTGGGGTGAGGCGTGAAGAATAGTACATTTCACATGGAGGATGTAGATGAGGTTGAGTGACAATTTTTTTTTACAATATACAGAAATTGAACGCTTTCCCCAGTATAGTTGCATGATTTCTGAAACATTTAAGTGTGACAAACCTGCAAAAAAAGAGAATAAAATAAGGAATCAGGAAGGGGGATAACACTTTTCACACAACTTATTAATTTTCCTCAGTTCTGCCTATGAAACTGAAGGACTACCCTTTTATTTTAGATGTTTCACAATGAAGATCTGTGTGTGAGTTTTAATGCTGCTGTCCAACATTGTTTCTCTGTCCTGGTAGAATGGGATGCCTCTGTCAGCTGGTTTGTTTAAAAGTGAGAGAAAGAACCCAGTTCCCCAGTGCCCGCCACGTCTTCATGTGCAGTTTCTCACTCCTGTGTTATGGAGCCGTGTTCCCAACCACTTCCTCAAGGTAGCAACTCATGCTTGTTGTGGCTTTACCAAATATTGTTCTTTTTTCAGATCAGATTTTTGAAATAACATGCTAAAGTCTACAGTAAATTATATAATTTTTATAATATAAAGAGAATATATCATAAAAAATAAGCTCTCCTTAAGAAGGGTTTCCGTGTGAGAATATGTAGCTTGGATTTCTTCCTTTTCTTCCTGTTGTATCTGAAATTATATCTACCACTGTTATCAGCTCACTCACAAAAAATCATTATAATTGGTGGAAAAAATGTAATCACCATGACATAATTCTGTTTATTTGGCTTTTTTATTCTACAAAGTTACAGCTATGGTGCAAACTGTTTGATTTAGAGCTGAACATTCCAAGTAATTTTGACTCCTCGTCAGTGGTGCCAAAACATTGACAAAAACAATGACAAAAGTATCTACTTCTGGGATACAGTTGTCTGAAATTAGTTTTTTTTAGTAGGGTGGTGCCTCCCTTTGGAGGTTTTGTCACCCAGATTAAACTGTAGAGACTACCGTATTTTTCGGACCAAGACGCACACCGGATTATAAAGTGCACAGTGAATTAACATGTCTTTGTGCTTCTTTGTCCACATATAATGTAATGAACGGGGACAGATGGACCCAATATTCAGACCGACAAGCAGGAGATGATTTATTAGCCTCACACTGGCAGGATAAGGACAGGCAGGTTCAGTGGTTAAAGAAACAGTTCCAGTCGGTACACGGGTGAGCAGAACTAGACAGGCAGGGATCAGGCAAACTCAGAATCCTATGGACTGAACCAGGTCAGGCAAAAACAGACAGGCAGACCAAAACAGGCAGGAACAAACAAGAACAGGAACAGGCTGGCTCAGAAATCCGCGAGGCAAATCAGGTCAGGATCGACAGGCAAACTGAAAATGCTGGGTACAACTCACCGACAGGCACGCAAGAAGATCTGGCACTGATGTCTGGTCTGAGGACTGATTAAATACTGCTCAAAACAGGTGGATCAGGTAAGAGTTGATTGCAGAAGGGGTGGAGCTAGGCAGGTGTGTGGAGTAAGTAATCAGACCAGGTATCAGTCCCGAGATACTGACAGAACTGAGACAGAACATAAACTATAACAGAAATCAAAACAGAAACCTAAACTAAGGCAGAAACTAAACAGTGGCAGAAATACAAACTATTACATATAAGGCGCACCAGATTATAAGGCGCACTAAATATTCTTCCCAAGTGTCTAATATCACTCCGCTCCTTCATCTACACAGCTCTCTCCTGAGAGAGAGAGAGCTATCTGTCTCTGTTGGATGGACAAAGAGGTTGCACTACATTGCCCTGTTTCTAACATTGGGCCAAAATAAACAATCTTTTATACTGAATTAACTTACTAGGTTTATTGTTGCTAGGGCGTACTCCAGGTGTGGGCTGCCTAGATTCCAACATATTCAGGCATACTGTGCACATACTGTGAGCTTCGCAGACTCCGCGCGGACTCTCCATTGACGTTTTAGCCTTCATAGTCGAGCGTACTATTGCCTACATTTCTTGTGGCAAATTCATACAATTCCCACACTTTCTGCCAGTGGGATGACATGGTGAAACGGATGGTAAAATGTGTGATTAGCTAGCTGAGCACCTAGAGCCGTTTCTTTTCCAGCAGGCTCCCACCACACACCTGTCAGTGAGAACAGAGAGGGACTGTGTTACTGCACGTCCTTGTGGCCGCCTGCTTGTAGCAGCTCAGTGTATCAAGCTCAGTGTGAGTTATAAAACAGTTTGATGTAAAGACTTCTTACCTCTGAGAAGTTTTCCAGTGTGATATGTACCTGTATGAGCGGAGTCCGTGCAGAGTCCGCCTTTAGTATGACTCGAATACGCGCTGTGGATTTTCTAGTATTGGCCTAATCCTACTAAAGGCCCATTTTTACCCCGGTTTTAGATTTGGCAATAAATGAGGAAACATTGATCAGAGGTAGAACAGTTTAAATACATATTTAATTCATAGAAGTTAAATATGGAGACAGAGTTACATTACCAATCAAGATCTTTCACCGCGCGGTCCAGAAGTCTGTCTGTCTTAATTTTGGAAGAACATCCTTTTTGCTACAGTGTCTGCCCTCCTCTAAGTTAGGGAAGGAGGGGTAATCTGGTTCGAACAAAGAAACTCTTCTGGCCTGACCACCTCCCTCGGGGGTCATAAAACTCTATGTTTATCTTACGCTGGAGCAGGGGGAGACAGCCACCACTCTGCTTTCCTCAGTAACCCCAACTAAGATATATTTTTTAATTCTCAACAACTCCCTCTGTTTTGATTAATAAATCAAACCAATAACTAGGCTAAACTAAGTCCATGTCTTGAAACCCTTAAACAAAGTGTAAATGGTAAGATGTAATATTGTACCCCACTGACCCCTCTGTTGGCGACTTATGAAATAAAATTAAGTTCAAATGTACCCCTTAAATGTAAGATAACCCACGTATAAGCTAATAAGCTACTAAACCTATCTGAATCTCTAACCTACTAGAATTAAGAAAAGTAAGCACCTTTATCCTGAGGTGCAAGGCTATGATATCTTTGCAACTACCAAGAAACCGTTACATCAGCTAATTATGACTTTAAGAGTCCTAACCTAGATTGATAAGATGTCTTTTTAGAAATTAATATAACCTGTAAAGGCACTACACTCAGATCAAACCACAGAATAAAAAGATTTTCATGCAATGCAGAACCAAGAGTCTAACAATACTAATATTGAACACCTTATGAATATGGAACTTATAAGACATATGCAGTGGTTACAAAACTCTCATTTTCTTTTTTCTTTTTTACACAATGCATTCAATCGTTGTCATGATGTCTTGCATCTCGGAGATGTCTTCTTCTCGCCTTTAAAGAAGATGGTTTAAAGAGTCAGTGTTCCAACTGCAGTCTCCACACATCTGTATGTTAATCTTTATTAAAAATAAAAAACGAAAACAAAATAAACTTCCAGCCGCCCCTCCGTGGGTGGCTCTGCGCGTCGAGCTGCCCCGTTGCCGGATGGCACGGGTGGGTGGCAGTTGAAAACCCTTCCAGTCAGCCAGTCTGACCCGAAGGCTGGCCTGGTAAACCCTCTGTTTGGCTGGTACACATGGCTCTTGGAATGTGATGGGCCCCTGACCTCTGGCCCACCATATCTGCCTGTTGATGACCTTAGCTTGTACTCCCATTCGAGGTCGGGGGTCGGTGGACTCCCTTTACACTTCTGGACTCTCCTAAGTTTATATCTCCAATACAACCTGAAACTTACACGACAATCTCTTAGATATCAAATGTCGTGTGCTACCTTTTATTCCGGAGGTTGACTTCTGGTCCCGAAAAACTCCTTTCAGTCATGTGGAATCATATCCTGTAATGAAATTAACTGAACACTCCCACAAGAAACACACTTCACAGCTTTTTCACCCCATTTCCAATTTCGTCTGTGCACAGAGTTTTAGCCAATTGTGTTTAGAATTATCCCCATAAAGCCTTACCACCTCTCCATTGTTCCATTTCCATCCTATGAGAAACCTATTTTATAAATGTAATAGTTAGTGAGACATTTTATCGCAATTTCACTTTCTCCGTCCTTACGATGTCCTGTAAGAAAATGCAGCAACCACACAAATACGTTAATCTCTGGTGAAGATCGCCTTGTTTGTAAAATCAAAGATTAGTTAATGCAGTTTTGAAATCCAAGTACAGTAACGAGACGCACATGGGGTCCGTCTCATTTCACCCGGTCGAGGATTTGGCACAAAGAGAAGAGGCAGTGAATTCAGAGGCAAAAACAACAGTTAAACATATATTTATTACAACTTGGAATTCCAAAGTGGAAGACACAAACTTTATCACAGCATCGGATACCTTAAGTTCTCTGCCTGTGTCTGAAGCACATCCCAAAACTTACACATTGTTCCTTCCTTTTTAAACCTACATAGTCCAAGCGGGGGCTAGACCAACCTTCTTTTTTCTAAGTTTCTGCTGAGAACATCTGTCTCCTAACCTTTGACCATTAAATGTGATCTAGCTTGGTTCCTGGCTTGTTTCCTAAAACAATGTAAAGCCTCATGCAAGCATTTTTAACAGCGTTATCTGCTCACAAGACTGTCATATGGCCTCGGTGCATCCTGTTCCTGACACATGCCCACTGAAGTGTGAATCCAACCTTTGTTCTACATACATCCTCATCTGTTCAGGTCACTGGGTTAAAGTTATCATCTATATTATTTTAAACTACATTTTCATATGTAAGTGATTATATTTCCATAACACTGTTATCCTGTAAGAATGTCAGAATGTTCTCTGGATTAAAGATTAAAGATTACCATCCATCACACCACTTCACATAAAACCTTTCAGCAAGTCACCACACTTTGCTTCTGTACCCTTTACTCCATACTCAGATGTCTATGCTGCAAAAAAGTTCCTACTTTTAATCTGAGAGAAAAAGCAAACCCCCATTTTGTTCACCTATCGTTTTATCCAGTTGTTACAAATCCTGATCCGGTTTACTACAACATATATATGTGGCTTTGAAACCTTAACTAACCTACCTGACACACCAATGATTTTAAACTAAACTAAATATGCATTAAGTTACCCTCTGTTTATCTCTGTTTTATCCAGTTTTTTCTAGTTCCTATAGTTTTTCTATTTAATTTAACATTCACTTTATTGTCCTGCTTAAACTGTTTAAGCCTTTTTCCAAGAACCCCCCTCATAGAATCTGTCTCTAGCATCTTCCTCCAGCAGAGCAGCAGGCTTTTCCGACACCTTAAATCTAATTTACGGTCCTAGGCTGTTTTGGGAGTCACTTGAACCAACATTCCAGAGAGCCATGGGTAAGGTCTTTTGTGGGGTTTTTCTTTTTGTTTAAACAACCGTTATCTGATTTACAACGCAGTTACATACCTCCGTGGGGTCTTGCACAAGAACCCTTCCTCCAAATTACTTGTGCCAAGGGTTGATATAAAGTTTAAGATCTGTATAACTTTGAGATACACTATTATCCTATAAATGTTTGTGTCCTATCCCTCTGCTTGGAACAAAATTAATTTTGTTACAAAACATTAACAAAGAAAAGTATTAGTCATCCTAGGGAATCAAGTAACTGTAAATACTTATCTGAATTGAAGTATGAAAAACACTGCCCTACATCCTGGATTCAGATCAAAACATAATGCAATTTCATAATCCCACAGATCTGCAAGAAGTCCTCCAAAAGTTGTGTAAGATCAGTGTACCCATTGAAATAATGACTGTAAACTAATTTGCTCACAGCAAGTTGATGTTATGAGAATGCTGAATGTTCCAAGGTACTTACATACTGATAAAATATTGGGTTTTACCTGAATAAAACACCTGGTAACAGCAAATTCTGGTGATATGTTTTAGCAGGCAACAGTTATATGTACAATAGAAAAATCTCAATACTTGTGAGCTAATAAGAAATAACCTAACACAGCCGTATAACCTAAAATGGGTCCTTGGTATCTTGTGTAAACACAGGATGTAGACACCAGGGCACCCACTATGCATTCCAGAAAAACACTATAAACCTGTTTCCTCAGGACGTTCGCATACCCCCTTGCAGAAATTTATGACATGCAGTTGTTAACCAGAACTCACAGAAACCTAAATGTGAACATATCACCTAAAAATATTCGTACCCCAGTGAATTTGCTGCCCATAATTGTGATGGTAAAGTACACCTGCTACCGTTTAATGGTGATCTACACGGTCAAAACTCATGTTTAAAAGGAACATATCAGTTACATAGTAAAAAATTTTAAGAGACAGTAGTATATTTTTCAAAACCGCAAACCTGTACTGCTGGTATCTGCTCAATCGGCTGCCTTAAGAAGTTATTACCTGCACCAATCCATTTGCCTAGAAGCTCAAAAGTTGGAGACACAGAAAAAATATGAGAAATCACATTCCATTAAATTTGGTCAGAAGTATATTGGTAGAAATAACTGTCTGAATTACCTTAAAAAAGTCTGTTATCAGTCTGTGGTCCTTGAGATGGACTCGGACTGACATTTTCAGCAGATCAGGCAGAAAAGAGATTGGAGTTTAGACGTCACGCTCACAGCTTCCAAGTGTGGAACTCCGCATTTCGTCCCCCACATGTTGCAGTGATTCGCTGTCGACACACCTCAGTGACAAAGTTCTGGTCCACGACTCAGAAACTGGATGAGGCATGCAACTCCAGTGTATGCAGACAGTCATTTTCCCTTGACATCTTAGGATCTGTGCTGTTCATAGGCGT
This sequence comes from Fundulus diaphanus, assembly GCA_037039145.1. Lineage (NCBI taxonomy): Eukaryota > Metazoa > Chordata > Actinopteri > Cyprinodontiformes > Fundulidae > Fundulus > Fundulus diaphanus. Next base: position 39,711,677 of record CM073143.1, read on the forward strand.
TGGCCATTGTTCCAGGGTGAGGAAACATTGTTCATGGGAGCGTTATCCCCTAGATGAGGCACTGACCTTCTGGAGGTGAGGTGGTATTGGGACTTCATGCCAGGATTTAGTGATGTGAAACAGTCCCTGGCCCAGTGTCCAGCATAAGCAACTGTCCCAGATGTGATGGGTGCCCCACGACACACATATCGGCTGTAAATGCTCAGTTTTATTCTTCCAACCCCAAATCGGTACCGATCTGCGTCTCATGTCATCCGTGTCCATACTCCAGAACAAACAGACCTGTAACAAAATTAGGATAGAAAAAGAAAAACAGGGGGAAGGGAACTCCCCCACCTTAAATTAAAATAGAGACAGTTCTCGATGGAATCAGCTGCTTGCTCTCACTCCTTCCTATGTTGTTTTCCAATAACTGTAATTTTACCAACTTTTAGTAATTAACAAACTCAAGCGTTGTGTATCACCCTTCCTTTGAGTCACAGGCAAATGGTGTATCAAATATTGTCTCAGCGAGCGTATCAAGATTTAAAATCATGAGCTGAGATATTGAAGAGGACACGTTGTTTTTTTTTGTTTTTTTGTAACACTATTACTCTAAATAATTCCCCTAAATTGGACTGATTTTTTAGGATCCACACCTGTGTGTTTGATCCATCCTACTGATTTTTTCAGAAGATATCGAGAGTCCCAGTCAAACTCAGGAACCTTCTGCTAAAGTGTATAAAGAAAATGCTGTATAACTACATCTATCAAGGAAGAAAGTATAAAAAACACCAAAGTTACATTTTAAAAAGGATCTAAAATCAGTTATGTGCCTTTGTTTTTTTTTTTTTTGTTTTTTTTCCAGTGTCCTGTCTAGCAATGTGGCAATAGAAATTTGATGCCTCAATGCCAGATAGAGCTCGACAGATTTTGCTTTTACAAGTGGAGCGAACAGCTTTCGCCATAGTGCTCTACTTGATTTATGCTTGTAAATAGCTTTATTGTGATTCCTGCAGGGAGAATTTCAAATTATATGGACATTACAATGGGAGAGTAAAGGAAGAATAAGAAGTGAAAGAGAAAGAAAAGAAAAAGAGTAGAGGTGAAAGAAAGGAGAGATAAGAGGGAGAGAATGATAAAACCTTCTCCGTCTGCTCCGTCACCTGGAAAGAGAGATGCAAAAAGAACAGCACAACCAACAGACATAAAGCAACAGATACAATCGAATAACACCTAGATGCCATTGCTAGATCATATATATTATTATGTAAGCTGACATGTGTAATGTGATACTTGAAAAAAGAAAGTGAAAGAACATAAATAAATAAATAAATTATAAGATTACTGTATATAAGGGAACATTTAATACCAGGGACCCAGCACCTGTGGGAGTTTGTGAGAGTGCACTAGTTTAGGTGAAAATTATACAGAAGGAAATAGCTTGATAGTGGTTGTGGAGAACCAAAGGCCCGCCTTCCCCGAGCACAGAGGCAGGAGTCAGGGAACCCATAATCCCGGACTCCCAAAGGGGCCCCTAAAGCAGGGCGCCCAGGAGGGGCCGACACAGGATATCTGCAACCCCCCTCCCCCCCAAGGAAAGAGTAGAGACGACCCCGAGGAAATCCCCCAGCCACCGCAATGTCGACGCCCCCAAGAGCCGCAGGGACGAGCCCGTGGGCGGGGAATCCAGTGTCATTCTTTGGTTATCTGATAATTTAGGAAGTGTAATTTTATCCAGAAATTGCTTAATATCCTTCTCTGATGGATTTATCTGTGGTGTGTATAAAGATTTGTAGAAATCGCGGAAGGTATTATTTATACACTCCGGTTCACTTACTGTATTACCAGTTGAATCTGTAACTGCAAATATAGTAGTTTTCTCCTTATTTATTTTAAGATGATTAGCTAGGAAGCTTCCTGACTTATTGCCATGTTCAAAATTTTAGATTCGAAGTCTTTGTATTAGAAATCTATTTTGCTTTTCAATATAGTGGTTTAGTTCTAATTTTACTTCACGGATTTTACCTAACTTTCCTTCTTCTTGAGAGGATTCTAGTAACTTAAGTTTTTCCTCTAATTCCTGAATCTTTTTGTTTTCTTTTTTCTTTTTATGAGATGAGAAAGAAATTATTTTACCTCTCATCACTGCTTTTCCAGCTTCCCACAATATCGATGCCGATGTACCTGGTTGATCATTGTATTCCAAGTATGAAGCCCACTGTTCTTTGATGAATTTTATAAATTCTTCATCTTTAAGCAGTGATGTATTAAATCTCCAGCTTTTGTTTTGTGGGGTTATTTTTTTATTAATTAAGGTGAGAGTAACAGGAGCGTGATCACTGATAGCAATAGGATGAATTACCGTCTCTGAAACAACCGACAGCAGTGAGCTGCTTATTAGAAAGTAGTCCAGACGAGAGTACGAATGGTGAACATTTGAGAAAAAAGTGTATTCTTTACTATTAGGATGAAGAGAACGCCATGCATCGCAAAGACCAAAATCACTCATGTATTGTTTGACTACACTTACTGACTGCCAACTACGCTGAGACCCTGTTTTATTCAACCTGTCTATATCGTTATTTAAACCAAAGTCACCTCCTATAATTAGTGAACAATCCCCGTGTTTTGAAAGTGCAAGGAAGAATTGGTGGAAAAAAGAGGGGTCATCAACATTTGGACCATATATAATGACAATACATAGCTTCTGGTTATGGGTAGCTATTTTAATTATTATGTATCTACCTTCAGGATCTATAGTTTTATTTAATATTTTAAAACTAACGTTTTTGTGGATTAAGATTGCTACACCGCTCTGTCTAGAGTTATAGCCGGCCGCAAACACATCAGGGAACTCAGGTGAATTAAGCTCACTTGCATTTGTAGCTGATTTGTGGGTTTCTTGCAATAAGACAACATCTGCCTTTAATCTAGTAAGCTGGTTAAAGATCTTCAATTTTTTCTCTCTGGTGCCAGCCCCATGCACATTCCATGTCACAAACTTTACATTCGCCATAGATGTGAGTGAGAAGTTAGAAGGTACATGCCCTTGAGAAAATAGTCATACATAGACCCAGGTAGCATCGTATGATGTGCTTGTGATTGACTGATGATCAGGAAAGAAGCAGACAAATAAGATAGAAATACACAAAGAAATAAAAAAGTGCAAAGAGTAAGAGAGTGTGAAAAAGGATAAACCATAGCCCGTGCCTTGTGTACCCAACCGTGAACAACAACCATACCAACGTGCTCTTGAGCTGTGCGTGTCTTTCATTTATCACCGTGTACCGATCTGTGCGGCTTTTTTATTTATTTATTTTATTTATTTATTTTTAAGTCATTGAACATGCTTTAAGTCCACCTGTGGTGTAACTAATAAAGCCAAGGGGTGATCTTCTGATCCCTGAACAACTGTCCATTAATATAAAGTCTGTCAACCGATATGGTGGCTTTAACGCCGTCCATCATATATTTTTTCCTGATTGGGAACAGTACTCGCCTGCGATCTAGGATTTCCTTAGGAAACTGATCATTAACACTAAAGTCTGTCCCTCTCAGTTCCCTGCCGCAACTTCTAACAAATTCTTTTTGTTTATAATGCTCAAATTTAGCTATGATCGGGCGAGGATGGGTTTTGTCGGGTTTCTTACCTCCGAGCCGGTGGACTCGATGAAAAGTGATGTTTTTTACCTGATCCGCCGGGATTTTTAGCTTCTGCTGGAGAAAGCTACGGATTGTTTCTTCTGCTACCTCTCCCTGCTGCTCCTGGATGCCTGCAAAGACGAGATTATCTCTCATACTTCGCAACTGTATGTCCAGAATGGATTCCTTAATTTTCTTATTTTCGCCGGTAAACTGGATAATCCCTTCGGTCAACTCCGTAACCTTCCCCCTCAGCGCGTCATTCTCCGCGGCCATAGCTGTTAGCTGGGCTTGGCTAAACTCCACCGACTCCCTGAGAGACTGAAACTCCTTATGTAGAACCTCTACCAAGGCGAGACGCGCGTCAAAGCTGGTAAGCTTCTTGTCGATGGATTCCAAGATGTCACTGAAGTTCCTGTCGGGAGACAAAGTAGAAGATGAAGCGCTGGTAGAATTAGAACGAGTGCGCTTAAGTGACGGTGTGTTAGCAGCCATAGGCTTCTGGGCCTTCCCCATCACGATGCTATCAAAACACTCATCCAGGTAGCACTCCAGGCTCGTCACGGTCTCTTCGTCCAGTTTGTTCCCTCGTAAAAAATAAGACAGTTGTAAATGTTTGGGCTTTTACTTTGTATTATTTTCAGTTATTGGTTCGTTCTTACCTTAGCTTGTTTGATTTGAATTACATGAACGCCTCCATTTTACTTACGCACAGCTCTCGCGAGATCTCAGCCGCTCAGCTCCGTGTCAGCCGGTGAATACCTTCTTCCAGAAGAGGCAGGAACACGGGGGTATTTTACCTTTCATCAGATTCTGTGTAACGTTCTGGTTGGCTCAAGAGCAGCGCACCAAGAGCTTCGTAGAATGGATTTCCTGGATCGAGCCACTGCATCCAAGCCTTAAGTCACGCAGTGACAGTGTTGGAAGCTTTGTTGCAAAAGCACACCATCACTGGACTTTATTGCTGTCTTGACGTCGTGCTCAAGGAACCAGCTCCTCAGAATCCCCGCCGCTCAGATTTTGCTCTGGCCTCTCCTCTCATACTCTCTTGGTGGTACCAAGCCGGGCTTCAGATTCCCCTTCCTGGATTCAGCTGGTTCACTCACAACTCTCTGGTTCTCTATGTGCCTATGTTTAGTAAATTTCTAAGTCAAATTCTGCCGGCCACGAACAATCACCAGCAACTGATGTTGAAAAGTTTATTCACCAGAATTTGCACATTACCAAATGAACAAGTAGAAGATTCCTCTGTTCTTAAATTACTGTGTGACAAGGACATCTGCAGTTTGTGGGACCATGAAAATGTGATTACATATAATGAATAATTTGGGGACCGTCCTGTGATGATCCCGTAATATTTTCTATATCTACTGATTCCTGCCGTTCTGCAATATCAGTATCTATAATAAAACAATGCAAGCCATTAACATTGGTCATAGATTCCTCAATTTTAGCTGCTTCATATGAGGATGACTTCAAAACTGAGTTTAACTTTACCTTTTAACTTTTTTAGTTTTGCTTATTTGTGTTTTCCTAACCCTGCAATGAGCTCATAATGTGCTATTACCTGCTCTCTGGTAATCAGCTAGATTTAAGTCGGACGAATTATACCTATTTATTTATCTATTATAACTGGGGCTATCAAACAATTAAAACTTTTTAATCACTATTTAATCGCAAATTATATTTTATGTCTGAAAGTATATACATTCATTAGGCATTTTAAAATGCTATTTTGCAATAGATAACGCTAGTTAAAATTACACTCTAACAGAAGGTGTTAGAAAAATATAAATGTCATCATTCATCACAACCCTAACAGAAGGCATCTTCCCTTTTTTGTGTTTTCCCAATTTATAATGCCTCAAACAGATGTTTAATGTTCTCCCAGATGTTCAACAACTTTACCAAACGTCTAACCTCTTCCTAACTTTTAGGCTACAGTTCAAAATAAAAAGTTTTCTCCAAAACTCACCAAAATGCAGGCTGTGGTCTCTCTCCAATGCAACTCACCCAATCAGCTTGCAGCCACTACCTCAAATGCTTTACTGCATTGAAAGTTCTCCTGCACTTCAACAGACATCATTAATGCATCAACCTTTTTTCTAATGATTTCCGAATTCCCCTTAGTTTTTTACCCATCAAATGCAATTAGCTCCATAGCACTCCTCTTATCTTGGGGCCCACGCACGTGGGGAAATTGACACACACACACACACCCAAGCAGAGATACACACAGGGACACCCACACCCTGCAGGGCCAATCAGTCCGTGCTTCTCAGTCACACTCCATGGATCTCATTCACAACCGAGACATTCAAAATATTAGACAAGACGTAACAAACATAACATTTTAAGACAGACAGCCTGGCGCGTCACAGAGAGACCTTCGTCCCTTCCGTAGTCGACGAAACCAACTATTCATTTTAATACCACCTCGGTCTAATCGTCGTGCTCAGAACCCAGTTCTGTCGCTAGAGAACAATGTAAATGTTCTCCTGGGGCCCCTTTTTAATCTCTTATCTTCTATAACAGCTCACTCTTAAGGTCTTGCTGCTCTTAGCCTCAACTTAAAGATGTTGCGTATCTCGGCCGTTCCTATCGCTACGTTTCTGTGGAGAGTCTCCTTTCTCCGAGGTAACGTTCCACCACAGTCTTAAAATTCACCAGACTCGTCAGTCATGGGGGGGGAGCGACCAACTTCCTGAGACTATTTTTTATTCTTTAGATTTTTAACCTTTTTATTGTCTTTTTATTTTATTTTTCGACAGCCTCACCACTTGGCTTCTTGGCTTTGATCTCTTTTATCGTTTCTACCTTATTTTACGTTTTTGACATGGACATACAAATAAATCCCATTCAATCATTTCTCGGTTTCAACATAAATTCCATTCAAACCTCTCACACTAGTTGCTCTGTTCAACCTCTGATATTTTGAGAAGAAAGCTTCTCATTTACAGCAACACTTGATTTAGCCTACATCTAATCTTTAGCCAATAGGAGAATCAAAATCTCCTTACATTTTTTCGGGTCGACTCTGTTTTGCTGTAAGTGATTACTTCTTCGTGCCCAAATTCAAAATGTTCCTCCACTTAATGTCAACTCCGGGTCACAGCTAGCCATATTGTGGATTTTCTAGTATTGGCCTAATCCTACTTCGCTACTAAAGGCCCATTTTTACCCCGGTTTTAGATTTGGCAATAAATGAGGAAACATTGATCAGAGGTAGAACAGTTTAAATACATATTTAATTCATAGAAGTTAAATATGGAGACAGAGTTACATTACCAATCAAGATCTTTCACCGCGCGGTCCAGAAGTCTGTCTGTCTTAATTTTGGAAGAACATCCTTTTTACTACAGTGTCTGCCCTCCTCTAAGTTAGGGAAGGAGGGGTAATGCTCCGAATATCCATTGAGCGGAGCGTCTTCGTTGTTACCAAAGTTGTACTTACACACTTTTTTTGAGTGCATTGTACCACATAAAATCGGTCAGTAAGCACAACTTTAATCATATATAAAGTGCACTGGGTTATGAGGCGCGCCATCAAATTTTAAGAAGATTTAAGGATTCTAAGTGCGCCTTATAGTCCGAAAAATACTGTATACATCCCTTCTTGCATGGGATCCACCAGGGTAAGATGGAGAGTTTCGCTCGGTGTAGGGATGTCTTGGATTTCCTCATGAACCTTTTATGCCATGACCCAATCTTGAATGGATGGATGGATTATTCTGTTAGTTTTCCATGTTTATTTTGTTAGTCATTCGGACAATTGTTCACATTGGTTGCCGGACAAAGTACTAGACAGCTGTGTCCATAGCATTTTATATCGATTCTGTGAGGTTAAATGGACTCACCTCTGCAATTCTAGGTATACTTGAAGAGTTCATTTGCAAAAACAGAAAAACGCCATTTTTGAAAAAAAATGAGCTGAGGCATGTCATTTACTCTTTGCATGGCGCTGCTTTTAAAGCTTAAATCCATTTTATTGCAGCACCCGATATCTCCTATTAGAAACTCAGTCAAAGTTCCTGTTTTGTGGCAGAAGCCAGTATACGCCCCCGCTGTTTCTTAGTAAAAGCCGATAAATCCATTGAGCCAATCAGTGCAGCGCTTTTACGTCACATGACACTAAGATGGTTGCGCCTGCATCTACAGCACTGAGCGAGGAGAATGGGATGTTTTCCTGCTAAAACCACAGCATTTTGGGCAGATCACAATGGAGACGTTTGATGAAACAGATGACGCTGTTGTGTTATCCACACACGGACGAAAAAGGAAGAGAAAAGCTGACGAGCATGCCCGTAACGTGGCGAAAAAGGCGCAGCACAGCGGTGGAGCCATAGCACCCTGCGTAGCCTGTACCCACAACACAGCTAACGTCTGTCGGGCAGCGGTGTTGTCTTCTGATGAGATTTCACACATAAATCGAGTTTTGTATTCTACTACAAATAAGGTGAAACAAGATGCTTTGCTGTTGTCTTATATGGACATAAAGACTATTAAACGGAGAAGACCAAAAGTGGATGGCCCAGAACAACAAAAGTCAAGAGAGCTCACTGTGAAGTACTTTGTCCTGACCGAGACGCGGGAGAAAATTCCAGTCTGTAAAGCCTCGTTTATGAGCCTATTTTGTGAGTATTCAATTAATTTAATACCAGTTTTTATTCTTATGATATAGGTACGTCAACAGAGTCAAAGGAGTAGTAGTATAGGGCAGTAAGTCGGAAGTTTTAGAATGCTACTACTATACGTACTGTTGTATGCTAATAAATTTTTACTAATGCTTCACTGTTTCACACTGAAATGTAACTGTGACTTACTACTTTTTGAAATAACTAATATAGTATTATCTTTTTTTAATTTGTTTAGGTTTTTGTATTTTTTATTGGAAGTAGTGAATTTCAATCTGGTTACTGCCCAGTAAAAGGCCAATTTTATGTTATTTCTATAGTTATACTAGACTTGAGTCATTGCTTTGGGCAGTAAGGCTGAACGATTTTGGAAAACTATCGAATTGCTATTTTTTAAAGCAACATTGCGATTACAATTCAATTTGTGATTATTTTCCACTGTATTATTATTATTATTTTATTGTTATAGTTTTCAACAGTATAGCATTTAGCTATGTTTTGTATAGTTTAGTTTCCTGTTTTTCAGTTTGCATTGTTTGATATAGCCTAATTTGTTCTGTGATTGCAGGCATTAAGAAAGATCGTCTCTGCAACATCGCCTCTGCAACTACATCTTCAGCGCGGCTGGCTGCCGGCGGAGCCCACGGGCTCGTCCCCGCGGCTCTTGGGGGCGTCGGCATTGCGGTGGCTGGGGGATTTCCTCGGGGTCGTCTCTCCTCTTTCATCGGGGGGGGGGGGGTTGCAGATTTCCTGTGATGGACCCTCTCGGGCGCACTGCTTTGGGGGCCCCTTTGGGAGTCCGGGGTTATGGGTCCCCTGACCCCTGCCTCTGTGCTCAGGGAAGGCGGGCCTTTGGTTCTCCACAACCACTATCGAGCTATTTCCTTCTGTATAATTTTCACCTAAACTAGTGCACTCTCACAAACTCCCACAGGTGCTGGGTCCCAGGTATTAAATGTTCACTTATATACAGAAAGCCTATAATTTATTTATTTATTTTCTTTCACTTTTTTTTTCAGGTATCACATTATGTTGCTTTATGTCTGTTGGTTGTGCTGTTCTCTTTGCGTCTCTTTCCAGGTGATGGAGCAGACAGAGGACGTTTTATCACTCTCTTCCTTTTATCTCTTCTTTCTTTCACCTCTTCTCTTTCTTTTTTTTTTCTTTTTCTCTTCTTGTTCTTCCTTTACTCTCCTACTTTCCCATTGTAGTGTCCATATAATTTGAAATTCTCCCTGCAGGAATCACAATAAAGCTATTTACATGCACAACTCAAGCGGAGCATTATGGCGAAAGCTGTTTGCTCCACTTGTGAAAGCAAAATCTGTCGAGCTCTATTTGGCATTAAGACATCAATTCTTATTGCCACATTGCTAGACAGGACACTGGGAAAAAAAGAAAAAAAAAAAAAAAGAAAAGCAGCTCTGTTTATACATTTCTTATTTTATGACAGCATGCCTGAGGACTACATCAATATATATATATAAATGGCTTGGTAAATGGCTTGTACTTGCATAGCTCTTTATAAAGTCTGATGACCCCAAAGCACTTAAGTTGGTTTATACTTGCCGCATTGAACAGGGCGCAAGAGTGTGTGTGGCAAAGGTGACGCAATCGTGCTCTCCCCATCCCCGAGTGCAGGCCCTGCGAGATGCCGTGGCGCAAGGTCTTGCACCTCTAATGGTTGTAAATTGGCACGGCCCGAGCGCATTCAAAATAGGGAGATTCAAAGTAGCCCTCAACGAACCTGTGTTTTTGGCGAATACTGCAACTACATCCGTGTCAAGTATAAATGTCTACAGCGCTTCTATGGGCTCGCACCGAGTCCACCCAGACCGGCGTGGCTATCCAATGTGCGAGTATAATCAGCCTTTACACTATCGTCAGTTATTCACCCATTTACGCACACATTCACAACCTGTGACGGTGGTGAGCTACATTGTAGCCACAGGTGCCCTGGAGCAGACTGACAGAAGCAAGGCTGCACAGTACCACATGCTTGTGTGAATGTCATTGCACAAAATGTAAATAATTTAATTGCAATAAAATTTGAACTCTGAAAGATGTACACGTCTCTGTTCTTCCTTAGCAGGACCCCTGCGGTGGCATAAAACTTACAATACAGCTCATAAAAAATCCATGATTTTTGTGTAATTCATGTAATCAGGCTAAATCAGTTGCATCTAAACTAAGTAATCTAAAATAAAGTATTGCTGTAATTTGATTCTTTTAGTAAGCCATGTAGCTTGTTATAATCGTTTTGGACAGGTGTAATACTGGAGTAGCCTCATTGTGCATGTGTGATGCTGCTCACAGAGGTCAAGTGAATGCTCAGACACCTGAAAAATTAAGGGGAACATTGGTTCTGATGATCCTTTCTGCAGCACTTATTCATTGCGGTTTGAACCTGTCAAATTGTTCGGATGACCTGAACCACACAGATTTGGATGTACACAAGACAATGATGGCAGTGAAGAAGGTGATCAGTAGCTACTGAGGAAGGTTGCAGTTCTTGAGTTGTCGCGGGAAGTACAGTGTCTGCTGGGCCTCCATACAGATGGTGTCAAAGTGTGAGGAACATCTCAGGTCCAAATAGAGGGTGGTTTCTAAGAACCAGAAGTAATCCACAGTAGACACAGTGTTGTTGAGGACAGTAGAGTGGGCGGGGGTTCTCCTGAAGTCCACTGTCATCTCACCAGTCTTTAGCAGGTTTTGCTCCAGATGGTTCTGTGCCCAGCAGTGGACCAGCCGAATCAACTGCTGTCTGTATGCAAACATCATTACCCTGGATCAGCCCAATGACAGCATTGCCATCTGTAAACTTTTTCACAGACGGTTCTGCAGATGTACAGTCTTAGTATACAGTGAGAAGAGGAGAGGGGAGAGGACACACCCCTGTGGGGCGCCCGTGTTGATTGCTCTAGGGCGGGATAAGATGCTCCCCAGCCTCACATGCTGCTAGTGGTCAGTCAGGAAGCTAGTAAACCACTGACAATGCTGGCATTCCAGTGTGTTATGCTATTGTGTTTAAAGGGTTTTCTAATAAAGACCTGGACGATAATCAGGTATCCACTGGAGGCACAGGAAGTGATGAGAGCTGGGTTACTCACTGCAGAAGTGTCTGGCAGGATGGCAGAGGTTAGATCAGAGTCCAGAGAACAGGCCTGGGTCGTGCACGGTAGAGCTGAGAAACGTTGACAAATCCACGGACTAGGCGAGGCTTGCAGGATGAGGTACAAATCCATCTCATGGTCCAGAAATCAAAAACTTAGTAGATGTCTGGCAAGGGCAAGGCAGAATAGGGAAATCCTGGAAATGAGATCTAGGTCTATGATTCAAGATTTTTATCAGCCATTTGTGACAGATCACATTGGAATTCTTGTGCAGGGCTCTCGTGATCAACAGAAAGACATAAAGAAACTTAAAAAAATAAAAATATAACAATAATATATAACATTAGCAGGTAAGGTATTATTAAGTAGCATTATAAAAACAGTACAATATACAAAATGTGAATGTGCTGTACAGAAGGTGGTGGTGTGCAGAATAATAAATATTAAATATTTAGAAATAGACGTGTTGTGGGGGGGTCACATATTCACATATTGCACAAGTAGTGACGTAGTATTGTATATGTATTGTTATTCAGCAGATATTGTTTAGCCATCAGTCTGACCATGGTGGGGAAAAAATGAGTTGTATGTGTGGTGATACTGTCCGCTATGCTGTGTCTCAGGTTGTACGTGCAGCATTTGTGTCTGAGCAGAGAGTGAGCTGGGTGGAATGAGTCTCTGACGATTCCTTTTGCTGTTCTCTGACAGCGCTGCATGTACATGAAGCCCAAGATAGGGAGTTTTGTCCCTATAATCCTCCCTGCGGTCTTTATGACTATGCAGAGCCTTCCTCTCTGCCTGATCTATGACGTTGAAGGAACCCTGGATAATTGCTTGCAGAAGCTTTCAATAATATGCCGCTGGTTTGCTGTCTTAAGTGAGTTTAAAAAGAACAGAACATAGGTGTGCGTTATGAGCTTGATTGCAGCAGAGCTGTGAGCCAGGCTGCCAGGTGCAATGCATGAACTTACTTATGATGTTGCAGAAGGCATGGCAGGGAGCGGACTGGAACAGATCATGACAAAAACACAGTAAATCAAAAAGACTGGCTGTTGAGCGAAAAGAATACACCAATAATCCGAGATTTTTACCTAATTTTTAATCCTTGGTGTGTAAAACTTGAATTCTCTTGTTTTATCCAGGTTTTAGCTAGCAGAGTGAATGATCGACACGGCTGGCAGGTCCAGTGTAGTGATCCTCTGCAGTTCATGTCTCTACACATACCCGAGGAGAACAGGTATAGTGTCCATATTTAAATACAAACACCTGGATGTCCATGCTACCAGCCTGTAAGTGATTTTGCAGTTGATCACTGTTTCTATCACAGGTCGGTGGATATCCTGGAGCTGTCAGAGCAGAAGGACTTATTAAAGTTTCACTACCACACTCTCAGACTGTACTCTGCAATCTGCGCATTGGGAAACAATCGAGTGGCTCATGCTCTCTGCTCACACGTTGATGAGGCACAGCTCCTTCAGGCTATAGAGAATAAGTATATGCCAGGTAACAGAGCATGAGGTTCACAGTCTGCCCCTGAAACACAGAGTCCTGCACAGCTACCCTGTATGGGCCCTTCACTATTATCCTACATATTATAAGCTGTCCATAGTTTTGATAGATGTTCGGTGAAAGTTTGAAGCCAGTTAAGTGTTTAAAGGAACTATACCTGAATAGGTTATATAGGCTATATGCGGAGCCATTGCTAAGCAGCAGCCTTTCCAAAGTGTGCAGGCCAGGGTATGTAAACAGAACAGCATGGCATGCATGTAAGCCCCAGATTCTACATCCTCTGTGCTTACTCTGTTCCATTTACGCCGGACCGACGGAGCAAATACGTTACATGAATTGGTAAGAACGGTTCTTCATGACCATGCCGAACGTCACCGTCGTCAGACCTGCTTTCCATCGTTCAAATTACGGGACAACTCCAATTTTCTGTTCCAGTCCAGTCCATTGACTCCGACTGGATCAAGCTCATTAATTCCAATCGAGGCACATGTTTAGTGTTGTTCATGTCGACTTGGAGGAGAGACCAGGAGAGAGGTTTCTCATTGTGAAAAGACATTTGGGGTGGGGCTTACAATTCAAACTAAACTGTTCTTTTCACTCACGGTTCAAATTTGTGCAGAATCAGGTATAGTTCCTTTAAGAAGTAAAATACATTTTAGGAAACATTTTTCCGAAAACCGGGCATCATATTATAACATCACCCTACACCTTAATGCGTTCTGAACATTTAACACTGCTTCTCGGTATTTCTCAGCCTCTGCGGGAGGATTAAAGCTGCAGTAGGGAATTGTGAGAAAACCAAGGACTTAGCCTGAAAATTTAAACACCTTATAGGTCCCTACCCCATGCTATCCCCATTTACAGCTCCTCCCCTACAGCAGAGTTTGCCATGCTTCTCCAATGTTTACCTTTGTTTTATTTGAGGCTTTGTCTAATTCTTTTTAACTTGCTTTTCGTCATCGTTCTTCTGTTTACAGGTCTTTCTTTTCTGAGCAGGTTCAACTTGAGAAATTGGCAGTTTTCCTGTAACATTAAATTGTTTTTGCAATCTTGAACTTGAATGATGGTACGCCCTGTGTGGGGGAGGGGTGTAAGCACCCCTAATGGCTCTGATTGGTTGCTTCTGACCAGGAGTGTTCTATCGCTTCAAATGGCAGTAAGACCACTGGGAGGAATCAGAGAAAGTTGATTTATTTCACAGATTATCTGACTCATATTTTATTGTCAGTACATAGTAACAGTTTTAACAAACTTGTAATGTTTAATATTCAGCTTTAAAGATTTATTCCCAAGCAAGTTTAAGTGTGTGTTGGATTGTTGCGCCATTGGAGCTCCTAATTGTGTCCAACAATAAGTCCCCCCAAACATAAGAGTGTGTGTAACAGTCTGACTGTGAGGTATTCAGAGCATACATCCAGAGTTTGCACAGGTCTGACCAGAAACAGCTATTATCTGTTTACATCAACAATTCACTTCCAGACAGAGTGGACTTTACTGTTCCTGGAACGAGCTATGGCTATTTTAACTCATGTTAAAAATAGCTCTGTTCAGGTTAAAGTTCACACAAAACATTTATAGCAATCTAGATTGTTGATTGAACAAGCTGTTGTGCAGCTGTGCATTCAGACAAATATCCTTATTGCTTGTTTCAGCAAGAAACAAGCAATCTATTAAGAATAAATGTGAACAGAATTTAAATTTTTTCTTAGTACTTAACTGATGCTAAATGTCTCCTGTCTATTTTCGGGATCTGTGACCCACTAAAAACAGGTGACATATATGATAAGGAATTGGCCAACTGTTGAGCAAATGCAATTCTAGATCAAAGACAAATTCTCTTCATCTTGACATTTTTGAAAACAGAGTTTTGTGTAATGATTATAAAATGTGTGACCAGAATCTGGTTGATGTTTCGCTGCAGGTTTGCTTCGTGCGGGCTACTATGACCTCCTCATTGACATCCACCTGAGGAGCTATGCAACAGCTCGATTGATGATGAATAATGAGTACATTGTGCCCATGACGCATGAAACCAAAAGCATCACTCTGTTTCCAGATGACCTGAAGAAGCATGGCCTGCCAGGCATTGGGCTCAGTACATCCTTGAGACCCAGAATGCACTTTTCCTGTCCAAGTTTTATACGTGTGACTGAATTCTCATTCCACGACAATGGAAATAGTGGATCAGGAAATTGTTTCCAGTACAGCCCTGAATTCCCATTAGATATTTTAAAAGTTAAAACTATTGAGATGCTGACAGAGGCAGTGCGGGAAGGCAGCATGCATGTGCGGGATCCAGTAGGGGGCAGTACAGAGTTACTCTTTGTTCCTCTCATCAAGCTGGTCTACACCATGCTTATTATGGGAATTTTCCAAAATGAAGATCTAAAGAACATTCTCCAGCTCATTGAACCATCTGTGTTCTCTGAACGAAGAGACGGACAAGAAAAGATTCCCAGTGAACTGGAGTCGCTGAAGAATGTGGAAACAGCAGGAAGAGTAGAGGATGGAGCAAGGAAACTGCCAAATGAAGGACTACTACAGATGAAGCTACCAGAGCCTGTTAAACTTCAGGTAATGGCCCGTTCTTCTCCATCCATTTCAGGGTGGGGGTTTGCTGGTTAGGGGTCGGTCATACTTACATGTTAACTAAAAATAACCCAGTAAACTAGATCGTCTTATAGAAAGAAAAAACAATTTATAATGCATAATATGCACAACTGTTTTCCATATTTACACATGGACAACTTAGTTTTCAGATCTTTTATTACAAATAAAATAAAATGGATAAAAAGTAAGTTCAGACTAAGTATTCTTGCAAATTTCAAATCTGTTTAAAGTTATCTCTTGCTTTCACAGTGATGACTCAAAGGCTTCAACAAGTGCAATTCTTTTAACAGAGTTCCTCTCCTCTTGTCCCTAAACTCGCAAATTTTTAGCACCAGCATTAAAATTTATTATAAAGTTTTTAGAGTCATTCTTTTTACTTTGTATGTGGGTAGTGTAGAAATGCAAAATCAGACAGTGATACATAAACCAAAAGACTGTTAAAAGATTTTCACAATTCACTGTTGCACATCTGGACAGAGAGAAGATGCTTTATGAACATATGAGGTGTATGCCTTGTTATACATTATCTTAGTGGGTTTTTTAAACAAGCTGCATACTTCTCCTGATGCAGCTCAATAATCCAGGTAGAAAAAAATCCGTAAATAAATTGGATAGGTCCTCTGGACTGATTTGCTGAAATGTTTCATCTCTTCTCCAAGAGTATCTGTAATCTGTAGAGTTGTAGGTAAACTTAGTTTTGTTAGTAGTGCATTTGCATAGTAGATCAACAAGTTTAAGTGTGACAATAAAACTGGTTGTTAACATGCAAAAGAGTACCATCAGGCTACCAACCGATGGTTAGTGCTCTGATTGCCACTTATTCACCGGGGGCTGAGTCATGTTTGCAATAACTCCTGTTCAACTTTGGCCGGTTTCTCTTCTCAACAATGGCTTCCTTTACTACCTTTTCAAACCAATGTTCCTCTTTATCCAAGATGAGAACATCTTCATCCCTAAAAAGTGTAAACCACAGAGTCCTGGCCTGATGATGTTGCTGTTCTGTGATGGGCCATCCTTCTGGCCAGTGACAGCTTTGCTTCCCCAATGTGTAACGGGTCACAGTCCTCCTTGCACTTATCAGCACATACAACATTGCTCTGTTTATGCCAGAGGACCAGATCTTTGGGGTGAACCAGTCTTTGCCCTAATGCGTTTTGGAGTTTGAAAGCCACTGGGACGTTATGTTTGGAAAACACACTTCTCAGTTTCTCTGAAACTCCCGCAACATAGGGGATGACTACTGGTCTGGGTCTGGGTTTGAGGTCCTCCTTTTCACCCAATGGTTGGCTGGAGCCTGGTTTGGGTTTTTTGTCTGCTTTGAGGAAAACCCAGTTGGGATAACAACATTGCTCTAGTGCAGGGGTGTCAAACTCCAGTCCTTGAGGGCTGGTGTCCTGCAACTTTGAAAAACAACCCCAAAAAACCAAAGCCAAAGAATGACAGGAGTCCAGATGGGTATATCATGATCAGAAACTCGGTGGGACTGTAGCACACAATAAAACAGGAAGCAAGGGTTTCTACAAACAGCTAATAGAACTAATAACCATTGGAATTTGAGATATCAAAGAAACCAAGACAGTTTTTAACATAACAGGAAACAGACTACGTACCATTACAGTCTTGCTTTCCCTACGTGGCCTCAAATTCTCATTAATTTTCCAACATGTCCTCTTATTGCTTGGTAATGATGGTGTATATGTGTGTACGTGTGCGTGCGTGCGTGTGTGTGTGTGTGTGTGTGTGTGTCTGTGTGTGTAGATGTGTCATGTGCTGCAGTACCTGTGTGACTGTCAGGTGCGACATCGTATTGAGGCGGTGGTGGCCTTCTCTGATGACTTTGTGGCTTGTCTCCAAGACAACCAGCGCTTCCGCTACAATGAGGTGATGCTGGCTCTCAACATGTCTGCTGCGCTCACTGCCAAGAAAACCAAAGAGTTTAGATCTCCCCCACAGGAACAGGTAGGAACATCCCCATGGCAACAGATTGTGTTCTTAAAGTCAGAAAAGTGGAGAAAAAAGGGGAAAACCTGAAAAAAAATCATACTTGGGGGGGGGGGGGACTATACCTGCTCACTTTACTTGAAAATTGTGCAATTGAGATTGATAAAAGAATTCCAGCTTGAATAAATACATAATACTTCTGTTCAGGCCAGCTGACAGCATTGCCCGGGCCTGGGACAGCACTGTCTTTTTAGACTCTAATCCATACTGCTCTCTGACCATCACAGTTCCCTGTTGCATGTCTCCCTATGATTTGGAATATATTAAGTGTTGTGTGTCCCAGTCTCAACTATTGATTATAATTTCAAGAATCAATTTGATTCCGATTCTGATTCTCAAGATTTAGAATCGATTTTTTTCAATTCAATCCGATCCAATCCAATCTCAAATTGGAATCCTGGCATTAAAAATTTTTTTTAGCTGTTACATGAATTTCGTGTAGTTATGCGACATATTGATCCTAGTATCATATTAACATCCATCCATCCATTTTCTAACACGTCTATCTCTTTTTTTGGGGTCGCGAGGGGTGGTGGTGCCTATCTCCAGCTGTCAATGGGCGAGAGTCTATCAACAGTCTATCTCAGGGCAACACAGAGACAAACAGGATAAACAACCATTCTCACACACACTCTCACCTAAAGAGAAATTAGAGAGGCCAATTGAAGTTGGAGTACCCGGAGAGAACATGCAAACTCCATGCAGAAAGACCCAGGGCAAGGGTAGGACTTGAATCCAGGACCTTTTTGCTGCAAGGCAAGCAGCCCTCATATTAACATTCAACAGCAAATTACTAAAGTAATGGTATCTGTAAATAAAATAATGGTGATGGCTGTAAGGACCAAACCCTCTCCCTGAATTTTGAAACAATTGTTTTCACAAACATGCTGTGGGGCAGAATAGAACAGAAGCTCTGCACAGCTTTCAGATACAAAAAAAAAGGCTCTCAGTGAGGAGCCGAGTCCCGTTGTTCACTTCAACGACCCGTCTCTAAGAGCTGTTTCATTCACGACCGACCCATCACTATTTGGCTCGTAGATACTGCTGAATGGTGCGCATGAGGGGGGATTTAGAAGTAGGTATAAGCAATGTTGACTGAAAAATAAGTGGTATATGCCATATGTCCGTGTATACCCTGGACTACACTAGTGGTCTCAACTCAACGATACAGGATAATCCTATAGTTTCCACCAGTAAACTCTAACTGTCACCAACACAGGGGGACCAGATTTTGTCATGATTTGGGTTTTTGTTTGGTTTACCTTTGGACTTCTCTTCAGTCGGTCACCTCTCAGCCACCAGTCACTATCCTGTCAGCTCTGACCCAGTCAATTATTCCACATCTACTCCACCTGCTGCCATTAATTAGATTAAACTCTGGTCACCTGTTCACTTTGCCGTCTCGTCTCGTCTCGTCTCTCACCTCACTTCGCTTCTCATGTTGGATCGGCCTGTGCGACGTTCCCTGCTCTACCAGATCTTGTGTGCTCAG
Organism: Fundulus diaphanus; assembly: GCA_037039145.1. NCBI lineage: Eukaryota > Metazoa > Chordata > Actinopteri > Cyprinodontiformes > Fundulidae > Fundulus > Fundulus diaphanus. Next base: position 39,730,659 of record CM073143.1, read on the forward strand.
CCAGCAGGACTCTTCAGCTAAGTTGCCTGTGTCTGCGTGCTGCAGTTCTGCTGGTTTCTCCGTGAATCCAAGCCGTTTGCTCTGCCCGTTCTGGTGGTTCCCTGGTCTACACCGCCTGCTCTGGTCTCCTGTTCATCCCTGCCTGCCTGCTCCTTCAACCAAGATTCATCTGCCAAGTCTGATTCTGTTTGTCTGCCTCACCCATCACTACTCATCTTCACAATAAACCTTTTTTAACGTATCTCTGTGTCCGGTTGAATATCGGGTTCACCAGCTGAAATCTTTACAGATTTCCCAATTTGTGCGGGACTGTGCCACATTTTTTTTCACATTCGCATTCACTCTTGGCCCGGTGTCCCACTAACTGAAACAATGCCCCATATTTGACTGGGTCAGATTTGCAAAAAGCAAGAAAAGTTATTCCACATACACTTTTCTGAAAGGAGAGCTGCTATCAGCGTTAATGAGAGCTGCGTTGGCTGTCAATCAAAATGACAGCAGCGTCTCACCTCATGAGCAGTTGCACACCAGGATGTTTGTAAAATAAAACAAAATGTGTTTCTCCCCCCCAGAAAAACTTAGTCGGGGGTTGTGTTGATTCCTCTCCAGCAGTTGAAGAGCGAGAGGCAGGGACACAGGGCTAAAGGTGAAGAGCTGGAACTGCTCACCGCTGTTCCAGCTCTTCCTCTACAGCTCTGTCAACATGAACTGTAGCAGGAATTACAGATGCTCACAAGCTTTGAAATAAGCCGAAACAGCTCAGCAGAAGGCGGGGTTTAACTGAGCTCTGAACAGACAGTGCTGTGAACTGAGCATCTGCAGCCCATTCATTATAGGTTATTTTCTGTGTGAGGAAATTTGTTTCTTCCTATGTCATTTTCTGGAGTGCAAAGACAAAACAGAAGTGCTGCTGTTGAAAACATAGGCGGGGCTGGATAAGGTGAATAATCTAATGATCAGAGCCCCCAGTTCTACGTCTGAAGGAAAGAACAAGAGAGCTCTCCCAAATCCAAACTTTTATTTTGTTTATATTAAACTCAAGTTATTTGTACAGATACTGTTTGTGAGAACAGTTGTCAAACCTATTTTGTTTTCCAGATCAACATGCTGCTGAACTTTAAGGACAACAAGCAGGACTGTCCCTGTCCGGAATACATCCGGGAGCAGCTGCTGGACTTCCATGAAGATCTGATGAGACACTGTGGTCTGTTTCACAATCCTCTAAACAATTCTTACTGCAGAAACTTAAACAAAGAAAGAAATCCATTTAAAAAATAGGGGTCCACAATATTTTCAAATGAATGAGCTACAAGTAATTATTTCTTTGTGTGAATACTGTGTAGAGCTGGATGAGGAGAGAGGAATGGATGGTGACAATGATTTCACCATTCGAGGTCGTCTCATGTCGCTGGTGGAGAAGGTGTCCTACCTTAAAAAGAAGATGGGAGGCTTGCCGAAGGAAAAAAAGGACAGAAAACCCAGTAAGATATTACACAACATTATGCCACCACTCTATGTTACTCCAGGAGGATGGTGTTTTCAGGGTGTTGTGCAGTGTTGCTGTTTTCCAATTCATATTCTATTTTGATTAGAGAGCAAAAGGTTCAATTTTGGTCTTATCTGACCAAAGCACCTTCTTCCTCCTGTTTGCTGAGGCCCTCACATGACCAGGTTAAGAAATTACATAATTTTTTCTATGGTTTCTTTTTATCATTGGCTGTCTTCTGCCCCTCAAGTAAAGTCCAGGGGTGCCATTTATAAAATATTACATAGAATCCAAACTAAAAGTGTATGTAGTTTAAGAAACAGATAATGGTGTATGCCAACATAAATTCTTGTCTATAGAACCATGTGCACGCACACCAGCATGCAATTTTCCTTTATAGATTTAATGTTTGCATAAAAGCATTCAACTTTAGTATATTGACACACAATCTATATGTAGCCTAGTAAACTAAAGTTTGTAGAAACGTTTATCATGTGGTTATATTCAAATGAAAAAACTAAGCAGACTTGGGTTGAAGGCCTACTATGCGTGCGTCCTCCTGCACTGCCATGCTTATTTTGGTTCGGCTGTGGGCTCGGCCCCTCTTGCTTTCATCACAGAACAGGTCCCATCTTAAAACATAACACTGCAATGTGACTGACCAAGAGACAGTGTATTGTAGTTCCCTTGAGTGCTTGCATTTTAAGCAGTTTGCAGGGGCCCCTATTGTATATTTGATGTACATGTATGGAGATATATAAGCTTTATATATAAGATATTATACTGCATCGCTCTATATCTGTTACATATTGATATGTTGGAGGGCACTAAAATAATGGCCTCCCATTCATTGGGGTCAATTGTTATTTTCAGAAGTGCTTCCCAAGACAATCTTAAACTTGATAACCTGTCATCAGTAGAATGCTGCAAGGTTGCATAAACCTTAGAGCTAAAGTGGTTTTGATTCTGGCTATCCAAGAGTACCTTCTCAACTAAGTTAAACTCTACAGGACGGCTAAGCTTTTTCATTTTAGAAGTATACATAGTGTCTGACCTGAAAGCATTTATAGAATTCAGTTCTGGGTAAATTATATTGAGTTTTTAAGGTTTCAAATTATTTAAATTGATCTTTATTTAACTTTACCCCATAGTTCATAAACTCTATGAATTCCTGATTCCTCCTATTTTTAAAATTTGGTTCAGTGTCCCCTCCTGATAGTTCTGGATTATTTACAAGCGATGTAAGACAACAGAGTGTATGTTGTGCCCCAAACATTTTTTTAAATACCGCCAAGATGTAATGACATTTTTAATCATGAAGTTTTCCCTGCCCATAACCGGCAATTCTTGTCTACTTTTGTCCAGAAGAATTAGTGGGGGAAAGGGTTTACATTAGGAATGAACAATAATTCATTAACATTATATATCGATTGATAGACATGTATTGATGATAGAAAAAAGTGTCAATACAAAGTTCATTCTAGCCTTTCATGTAGGTTAATATAGCAGACATTACATCCTCCCAACCAATCACAAACGCAGACCAAGGAACACTTCATCACCAAGCTCCGCCCCCTTCAAAGGGTTCAGAGAGCATGCGTTCTTTTTCAGTTTTAAAAGCTTGCAGTTTTGGTAAAATGTTGTTTGAATAAAGGGTTGAGTTTGAATTCAGTGTTTGTGTGTTCTGTATCTAAAAATTGATTGCTAAGCAACAGCATAAAATGGCCAGGGCTGCACTTAAAGTATAGATTTTGAATTTGTTGATAATTATCGATATCGATCAATATGATTTCTATTTTATCGATGTGCTTTTTTTCTATATCGTCCAGCCCTAGTTTACATAGCACTGTCTCTGTCACAAACCATGGTGGTTTTGTCTGTTGGTCAGCCCACACTGAAATAATTTTAGCTTGCATTGACGTTATATAATGTGCGACATTGGGTTGGAGGTTGGAGGATCAATCCCCCATGCTGTTTAGAGAGTTGTAGGATATCTAATTTTATTTTAGTTTGACGACCAGCCCAGATAAAGTCAGAGATAGTCTTATTATATCCTTAAGATGGTTCCTTCTTAGAATTAAGAAGAGCATAGATATAGGATATATTATTTTAGTGAGTATTGTCATTTTGATAAAGTTAATCCTGCCCAAGAAAGATATGGAAAGCTACATCCAACTAGCTGTTTTCTCCTTTACATGTTTAATTAATGGATTAACATTTTCCAACTAAAGTTGGTTAATTCTAGGTGTAATTTTAACACCCAAATATGTGTGTCCCTCAGGGGCCCATCTGAATGGTTTCACGAAGTCAGGCTCGCGTTTTTATTATAGTGGCCACAGGCATAATTTCAGACTTAGAAAAGTTAACCTTATATGCAGAAATCTGTGCGAATTCGTTGACACAGTCAATTAATGATGGTGCAGACTTCAGGAGGTTGGTTACAGTTAGAAGAATGTCATCTGCGTACAGCATAATTTTATGTTCTATAGATCCTATCATCGTTCCTTTAATCCTTGGGGTTTGTCACTCCGCTATTGCTAAAGGCTCTATAGCAGGCGTGTCCAAAGTGCGGCCCGGGGGGCATTTGCGGCCCCTGTACTGATTTTGTGTGGCCCCCCAACTGCATTTCAAGAATGATTATGCCGACCAGCACTGGTGGCTAGTGCAGATAAAAACATTTTATTTTTAAATAGGGCAAAATTATTACAGTAAGTTAATATCTTAACTCTAAATGTTGAATTTAATGTTAGGTACAGCACACACAGGTTAAAAAAAAATACTTTTTTCTTGGTTATGTTAGTTATTTTTATTCACTTTTTGGCCCTCGAGTGCGTTTGACTTGACAATATCGGCCCATAAGCTAAAAAGTTTGGACACCCCTTCTGTATAGCTAAAGGAAACAACAAGGGCGATAGTGGGCTCCCCTGAGCTGTGCCACTTTTTAATTCAAATGGAGACAAAACCGTTGGTCACAACAGCTAATCAGATTGAAGGCCGAATCTTCTTAATGCTTCTAACATATACTCCCGTTCAATGCGATCAAACGCTTTTTCTGCATCCATCGATATAATGGCTCCTTGAATTTGATAAAAATTGAGATAATGGATTATATTAATTAGACGTCTGGTGTTATTCAAAGAAGAGCGAACTTTTATAAAACCAGTTTGATCAGCATTGATAATGTCAGTCACTACTCGCTGTAATTGGTTGGCCATTATTTTGGAAAGTATTATCCTATCAACTCCAAGCAAGCTGATTGGCCAGTATGAGGAGCATTGTTCAGGATCCTTGTCCTTTTTAGGAATAACAGTTATATGAGCAGTATACATGGCTTTGGTTAGCTCCCATTCTTCAAAAGAGTTATTGAAAACCATTTAAGGTTTTGTAGAGCTCTGTACAGAATCTGTCTGCCCCTGGGGATTTATGGGATTGCAGTGATGAGATAGCTTTATTTATTCCTGTCAAAGTAATAGATCCTTCAAGCAGTTTGGCTCGTTCGTCTGACAATTTGGGCATTACTTGGTTGTTCAGGAAGTGACCCTGGGTGAGTTTTATCAGTGTCTGTTTCTGAGATGTATAGTCTTTCATAAAAACACACTCATTAATCCTGACCGTTTTTGTTTGTATGTTAACGTCACTGCATATCACTGATATAAAAGATTTATTGGGGGAGTTTCTCGCCAGTTCTATAGAAATGTTTCTCTTGTTGTATTCTTTGTTCAATCTCTTGTTGTTCTTGTAAATGTTCTCTTTTTTTCCTTCTAGAATATGAGATGATCATTCCTCGCATGTAAGCTTTATATGCTTCCCATACTGATCTTGGATCAGTATCATTGTTATCATTAAATTCCAGGTATAAAGCAGTCTGATCTTCCAAAAAATGTATGACATTATGGTCACGAAGTAATAACTTTAGTTTCCAATAGAATGATTGTTCGGAAGGCTTAAAAGGTTGCATTGTCAGAGAAACAGGGGCATGGTCGGAGAGGGCACTAGAGCCAATATCAGATTGTTCTAATAAGTAAGCAAGATTTTTAAATACAAAAAAATAGTCCATACGTGATGATGAGAAGTGAGGGTGAGAATAGAATGTGTAATTTTTAGTGTTGGGGTTCATATGCTTTTATGTATCTAAGAGATCAAATGTGTCAATCATGTTTAGTATGACACTATTTGTTCTCGACTGAGTATGAAGGGGCGGGTTCCTGTCAATAAGGAAAAGACTGCAATTAACCCCCCCCCCCCCTTTAATATATTAGAACAGTCAATATCTGCGATTTTTTCAAGAAGGGAGGCAAAAAAATCCTCGTCATGGGTGTTGGGTGCATAAACATTTCCAAGCAGAACCAGAACATTATAAATCATCTTTTTACTAAAATAATTCTACCTTTTTTATCAGTACAACAGTGTTTCAAAACGAAGGATACTGATTTGTGCATTAAAGTAATTACCCCCCCTTTTGTTTGTCTAATATGATGAAAAATAGATCTGGCCAACCCATTCTCTCAGATACTTTTTATGTTCCTCATCACTTAAGTGTGTTTCTTGAAGGAATGCAATCTGTACGTTATCCCTCTTCAGACAACTAAGGACAGCCTTTCGTTTTATAACATTATTTGAGCCCTTAATATTCCACGTGCAAAACTTGATATTCATTCATATTTCTGATTTTGTGTGTGCCATATACTAAATGTTACCTCATAACAATCTGGACCTGACCTTTATCAGAAAACCAAGCTGGGCAAAAAAAAGAAAAGAACATAATCCAAGCAAAAAATTAACCTAAGGCTTGGATTCCGGAACAAACCTACTCCAACCAGAGTAAAAAAAATAAAACGCAAACCCTATCATCTAGCTGAGCTATAAAGCTTAGAGGTCAAGAGCACCATGGCCGGTCTCCCCATATAGATTATTACATTAGAATCCTGCCAGAACAATAACAGTCACGTTAACCAGAATACGATTTAAATGAAGTCTGTTTTCCCAATACTCTTCAAATATGAAACAAAAATTATAATAATAGTAAAGTTTGGGTAATGTATTGCATTGTGATCGGAGATTACCTTAATGCCAAGGTGATCTAAGTCCAGTCACTGAGAAGCAGGGAGCATCCCAATGTACTCATTAATTTCTTCCAGGTAGAGGGAAACATCGGTCTTCCGTTTGGAGGAAAAACTTTTATCATTGCGGGATACAGGAACGCATATTTAATCCCCACGTCACACAGCCTCCTGTGCGCCTTTGCCGATGCCTGCCTTTGCCTCATAACCTCAGCTGAGAAGTGCTGATAGAAAGACACATACCGGTCACCCAGCTTAACACTGGCTTTGTTTCTTGCTGCGTACAAGATCTTCTGTTTATCCACACAATTATGTAGCCTCACCAACACTGCTCGTGTGCGCTGCTCCCAACCGGGTCTGGTTGGAGGATCAATGCGGTGTGCCCGCTTAATCTTCATCCGGGATCATTCTCATCCTCAGGTTTCCATTTCAAAAAAGGTGACCGTATCTTTGCTCTCAATGCCCTCTCTTAGTCCAAGTATTCTTATGTTTTGCCGGCGACTCTGATTTTCATAGTTATCCATCCTCTCCAGTGCTTTTTTTAAGTACGGTCTCCATCGCGATTATCTTTGTATCGTTCACCGCTGCTCTGTCCAACTGTCTCCAGTCTCACCATAATCGGGTCGAACTTGTCAGACTTTTCTGTAACTGGCTTAATAATATTTTCCAGCTTAGCATCCAGCATTTTGGCGACATTGTCAGTCACTTGTTGAACCAGTAAGTTATCTCGACACGGGCCAGCGATTGTATCTTCTTGATTCTGCTTAGTGTCTGACTCCCAGTCTGCGCTTCCCTCACATGCTGGTGCTGCCATGTTGTTGTGGCTACCTAGCTTAGCGTTAACATCAAGTACACTTCCCTTCCCTCGGGATTCTCTCTTCTTAGGCATGCTGAATAAATTTTCCAAAGACATTTCCAACATCTTAGAAAACAGTTTCCACTCTATTTCTGGAAGGTTCTAGGCAGGCCTCTCAACTCTCACGCATTGACTGTGTGACACACGCATTTCACTGACGCAACACATGGCATTTCTCACGCATAAAAATAACAAAGCCCATCTGGGCTACGGATGAGCCGCTCATAGCTCTGTCCATCCAGAGCTCAGTCTATTCCGTGCCTTCTGTGGAACTGTTTCAGATTCTTTCACAACTTGTGGCCATCACTTCATTCCTGCTGCAGTTCATGTTAACAGAGCAGCAGGAAGAGCGATCAGGGTTATAAATAATTTTGGTCTTAACCAGTGGTGAAAGTAAGCCGGTATGGTCCGGTACTGCGTACGCAGGAGGCAAAGGGGGAGAGCGGCTGTCAGATAAAGCCTTCATTCAGAACCAGTCTTGGCTGCACGCTGGAACACCATTTAGTCTGTTTAAAAGTTTCGTTTTTATTAATTCTGCATTTTTAACTACATGCGCCGTGTTTCAGTGCCTCGATGCTCTTGCTGCTCCTCTCCCCTCCCTTCCCTCTGACCCAGGTGCTTTTATCAGTGGTCACCATTCAAAACGTGTATCACTACGTTTAATGTCCTCACACCCTTAGCAAAATGTGCCAGTTAAAGTCAATAGGAGAGTTAGTAGCTGTGTTTCATGCTCTTGTTTTTTAATGATACAGAATTAGTGGTGCTTCGGTGGGCATGCTGCCTTGTGCTTGAATTCAGGTGCGCATAATTACGTTACATGTAATTTAGGTGCCAACTTTTAAGGGTCCTTTTAAGGAACTCGTAACATGAGCGGTTTTATCTCAGACCCATTATTCCTCCTTTTCCCTTTAAAGGAGCCCTTTACAGTCTTTATTTATGCATTTTCCCACTGTTTATCCCTCGCGTGCAGGGAACCAATGGGGGTAAAATCCGCCTACCTCACCGCCTCTAAGCGGTATCATTAAGTATAAATTATGCTGATACCAGATGTTATCAAGAAAGTGTTTTTTTCTATCGTCACTTAGGAACCAGTGAGACGCAGATCTTGAAAAGCTGCGCCTATACTCATCAATTCTGGGATTGCAATGCATAAAAAGTGCTATATTACCTATTGGATTCCCCATTTCAATTTAATTCAATTCAATTTTATTTAAATAGCGCCAATTCATGAAACATGTCATCTCAAGGCACTTTACAAAGTCAAATTCAATTATATTATACAGATTGGGTCAGATTATACAGATTGGTCAAAAATTTCCTATATAAGGGAACCCAGTAGATTGCATCAAAGTCCCGACAAGCAGCATTCACTCCTGGAGAGGCGTAGAGCCACAGGGAGAGTTGTCTGCATTGTCCATGGCTTTGCAGCAATCCCTCATACTGAGCAAGCATGAAGCGACAGCAGAAAGAAAAACTCCCCATTAACGGGAAGGAAAAACCTCCAGCAGAACCGGGCTTAGTATGAACGATCATCTGCCTCGACCGACTAGGGGTTAGAGTAGACAGAGCAGAGACACAACAAGAGAGACAAAAAAGCACAGAAGCACACATTGATCCAAGAATCTGTTCTACATTAGATGGTAATAGCGGGTGATCTGTCTTCCCTGGATGATGTCACAGCTAACAGAACGCCAGACCAGGTGTACCTACTATGAAGAACAAAAAGAGAGAGAGAACAAAAAGTTAAAAGCTGAAATGACAAAATGAAATTTAAGACTATTAGTGGGCTAAAAGCGAAGCAGAAAGTCTTTATTCCATCCGCTCCGACCACAAACAAAATGTGCTCAGAGAACAACTTATTATGTGCGTAATTATGCACCAGAGTGCCTTGCGCCACAGAGGAGATTAGTTTGTTCAGCGTGGAGACTGAGATGAGAAACCTGTTGCTGTGAAAGGTGATGATGATAGTTATAACCTGTCACAGGCTAGAAGTGCATGTAGCAGAAAAGGGGGAAAACATTGCCGGCTGGATCATGCATAAAGACGCAGAGTGAACCCCTGTGTGCTTTAAGTGTTCCAGCTGAGGGGAAAATATCGGACCTTATAGGCTTGATGAAACTCAGCCTGATTCACCAATGAGGTTATAGATCTACACTGATAAACAAACCCATAGAATAATGTGTAACAGTGTAATAATGTGGTCATTAACTTAAAACTACTTTATTTTATTCAATATTATTTGAACAATTCTGTGTTTTGTTTCTGTTTTAACCCACTAACTGAACAATAACGTGTTAATACTTCTTTCAGTTTTTAACAAAAGTAATACATGTATACTTCCATGTCTGGTCGGATAAAAATGAGACTGAGTTGACTGGACCAGCTCTTCCAGGGTCCAGTCAGGTCCGCCCCCCATTCACGCCCCAGCCACCACCCCCCAGCTCCGCCCCGCCCCCTGCAAATTAGCATAATCTCACTCTTAACTTTTAATAAAAGTTGACAGGTCTGGTTCTAGGTGAGGATATAATATTTTACAGTTAACATGAGGAGACCATCGACCATGCGATTATACTGTAGCGCACATCACGTGACCCAAGTCACTTATATTTTAAAAAAGGAGTTAACCTTTCGAAACTTCTGAGGGAGTCATCTGCTCAGTGTGCTATCAATCCGGACATCCTGTCCAATTCAACAGAAAGACAAACAAAACCTGCTAGTGGGAAAAAGACAAAATTAAGAAACTGGAATCCCCCAGAATGAGCCCAAAATTATTCATACCCCTGACCAGTGTTGGTCGTTTGAAATCAACAGCATTAGTAATGGCATTAGGGGGTGGAGGGGAGTAGAGGCCTATGTGATGCTCATGGTTTACATTTTTGGTGTCAGGATACTTGGATTTCTACTTATTGGATTTGGTGGATTTTTGATGTATCATCAAATACAACGGATGTCGGTAGCCATTTGGCCTTGATCAGTCTACCGGCTGCATATGACGCGATCACTAAGGCGATGACCGAACAGACCCGGAAGGTGGAGGAGCAGAGCTGAAAAGCTGGCTGCGCTGAAACGCAGACTGGCTTCGGTGGTTGAACTCAAGGTGAGATGGGATAAAATCTGGAAGTGAAACGCGGAAAAGCCCGACTAATTTTGGAATATTGGATTTGCCGTTTAGAGCCAGCAAAGACTTAAAGCTGACGGGAAAGTCAGTGCAGCTTGTCTCATAACAAAGAAAGTATTTGGACTATTCCTTCCCTATCTAATCACTCCTGGATTGTTATGGCGAGAGAGCTCAGAACTCTCCCCCGCTCCCTCCTTCCCCGCTGACACCTGCGGATGCTTTCTGAACTGTTGGCCAGCTGATAACATAAAGGACAATGACCTCTGGAGAGCGTTCATGGAAATATAATCACTTCACCCAAACAGACACATATAACTGATGCTCTTAAAAACAGATGAACTTACACGCGACTAGTCTCAAATGTTTACCTTCTGCTATATGTGTCTCGTCTTATTTGTGCTTCTCGTGTCGAGGTTTTTGATATCTCAAACTGTATCCTGTTATAGGATGAAGTTTGAAATATGTTTTTTTCCTCCCACCTTCCTTTTTGTGGCCTCTATTTTTCCACAAAGTAATGGCAGTGCCCTGTGGGCACCGTCCTTGGCAGCAAGGCCTCAGTAAATCATCTCCCCCTGAAATGTTTGTGATGGCGGTTGTACTGAAACAGCAATTTCCCTCTGGGATTATTAAAATATTTCTGATTCTGATTCTGATTGGCCATGGAGGCTTAAGGTGGGCAGGTCTTCACCAGGCATTGCACATACACACAGTAGACCAACAGCGAGAGACAAACATCGCAACACATCAGTGCCTTGCAAGTTCAGAGAGTGTGCGAAGCTGAAAGTTTAGACACCATTTTACGTTGGCTCAAACCAAAGGCAAAATGTGCAGGATGAATAGATAAATAAGTGAATGGAGAGTTAGTAGTTAGTGTGGATTGTTGCCTGGATGGTCAAAAATAGGCCAGGGCTTATACATTTTGTTATTAAATTTTTTCAATTCAATTTTATTTATATAGCGCCAATTCATGAAACATGTCATCTCGAGGCACTTTACAAAGTCAAAATCAGTGAGATTATACAGATTGGTCAAAAATTTCCTATATAAGGGAACCAGTTGATTGCTTCAAAGTCCCGACAAGCAGCATTCACTCCTGAAGAAGCGTAGAGCTACAGGGAGAGTCGTCTGCATTGTCCATGGCTTTGCAGCAATCCTTCATACTGAGCAAGCATAAAGCGACAGTGGAAAGAAAAACCACCCATTAGCGGGATGGAAAAACCTCCAGCAGAACCGGGCTCAGTAGTATGAACGGTCATCTGCCTCGACCGACTGGGGGTTACAGAAGACAGAGCAGAGACACAACAAGACAGACAAAAAAGCACAGAAGCACACATTGATCTAGTAATCTGTTCTAAATTAGATTGTAATAGCGGGTGATCGGTCTTCCTTGGATGATGTCACAGTTAACAGAACGTCAGACCAAGTGTGCCTACTATGAAGAAAAAGAGAGAACAAAAAGTTAAAAGCTGAAATGACGACAGACATATCAATTTAATACAATGCAAAACTGGAGAACAGTAGAAATCAGTAGAGTGAGAAAAATAGGCCCTGATGTCCTCCAGTAGCCTAAGCCTATCACAGCACAACTATAGAGGTAGCTCAGGGTAACATGAGCCACTCTAACTATAAGCTTTGTCAAAAAGGAAAGTATTAAGATTAGTCTTAAAAGTAGACAGGGTGCCTGCTTCACGGACCAAAACTGGGAGTTGGTTCCACAGGAGAGGAGCCTGATAGCTAAAGGATCTGCCTCCCATTCTACTTTTAGAGACTCTAGGAACCACCAGCAGACCTGCAGTCTGAGAGCGAAGTGCTCTGTTAGGAATATACGGGGTAATCAGAGCTCTGATATATGATGGAGCTTGATTATTAAGGGCTTTATACGTTAGAAGGAGAATTTTAAATTCTATTCTTGATTTAACAGGAAGCCAATGAAGGGAAGCTAAAATTGGAGAAATATGATCCCTCTTTTTGAATCAGAACTCTTGCCGCAGCATTTTGGATCAGCTGAAGACTTCGAACTGCATTTTGTGGACTTCCTGAATTACAATAGTCCAGCCTTGAAGTAACAAATGCATGGACTAGTTTTTCAGCATCACCCCTGGACAGAATGTTTCTAATTTTGGCGATATTCCTGAGGTGAAAAAAGGAAACTCTGGAAACCTGTTTAATATGGGATTTAAATGACATGTCTTGGTCGAAAACAACACCAAGATTTTTAACTTTATTACCAGAGGCCAAGTTAATGCCATCCAGATTAAGTGATTGATTAGGAAGTTTATTTTTTGAGGACTCTGGCCCAAAGATTACAACTTCTGTCTTGTCAGAATTTAAATGCAGGAAATTTAAAGTCATCCAGCTTTTGATGTCATCAAGACATGACTGCAGTCGAAGTAACTGATTGGATTCATCAGGATTTATGGATAAATATAGCTGAGTGTCATCAGCATAACAGTGGAAATTAATCCCATGCTGTCTGATAATTTTGCCAATCGGAAGCATATATATAGTAAATAGAATTGGTCCAAGGACTGAACCCTGTGGTACTCCACAAGTGACCCTTGAGTTTGAGGAAGATTTATTATTAACATGAACAAACTGGAATCTGTCCGACAGATAAGATTTAAACCAGCCTAATGCTTTTCCCTTAATCCCTACAGTATGCTCAAGTCTTTGTAGGAGAATATTGTGATCAACTGTATCAAATGCAGCACTGAGATCTAGCAGGACAAGTATAGACACAAGTCCATTATCTGAGGCCATGAGAATGTCATTAGTGGCCTTCACCAGAGCTGTTTCAGTGCTATGATGAGCTCTAAAGCCTGACTGAAACTCCTCAAGGAGGTCATTACTTTGTAAATGTTCACATAGTTGATTAGCAACTACTTTCTCAAGAATTTTAGACAAGAAAAGAAGATTAGATATAGGTCTGTAATTTACTAACTCATCTTGATCATGAGATGGTTTCTTAAGTAAAGGTTTAATAACAGCTACTTTAAAAGCCTGTGGTACATATCCATTTACCAAGGATAGATTAATCATGTCTAAAATAGGACCACTGATCAGAGGGAATACCTCCTTAAACAACTTGGTTGGGATTGGGTCTAACATACAGGTAGAAGGTTTAGATGAAGCTAAAATTTTAGATAGCTCAGAAAGCTCTACTGCTTCTAAACAGTTCAGATACTGCGCAGGTTCTAAAGATTCCTCCAACGCTGCCTCACTTACTGAGGACGAGGTAATCATATTAAGTTATGTTTACAACTGTGATCTTAGTTTTGCACTTTACTTCTTCAGTGGTAGCCTATGCTGTTATTGCTTACTGTCATAATCACAAATGTACTTGAAGTACATTCTGTCTGGCTCTTGTCTGGAATAGTATGACCCCTATTTAATTTTACTACAAAGTGTATTTTAGTGTTATATTGCTTAAAAAGCATTATTTTTGGGACTTCTATAGCGGTTATGGCGGCCACGTGAGAAGACGTACCGAACTTTGCCCTGCTGCTTGTTGCTTTAATAAAGGGAAAAATAACCGCTGTTCACAAAAGATTAATGCAAAAAAAAGGACAGTCTGATGTATAATGCCTAGCTCGACTAAACAAGGCAAAGGGAAAAGCGAGACATACAAGCAAACGAAGCTGTTCGTGGAGAAGCTCGCAAAAGCTAACAAAAACATGGCTGCACAAGAAGGGAAAATAGTCTGAAAATAGTAAGTCAGATCAAATCCTAGTCGCATTGGAGTCATTAAGAAGCGAGTTTTCCGCGAAACTTGATGGAGTGATAGTGACACTACGAGATGTAAAACAAGAAATGAAAGACTATAATGAACGTATGTCGCGAGTAGAGGACCGTATTTCCACCGCGGAAGACGCAGTGGCTAACCTACAAGCTAATGTGAGCACCTTACAGGCTAAAAATAAATCGATGGAGGACAAACTTATGGACTTGGAAACAAGGTCTCGCTTGAATAACTTAAGGCTTGTGAATTTGCCAGAAGGTGCCAAAGGTCCAGATTTATGTGCTTTTTTGGAAAAGTGGATACCGGAGATGTTGGGGAATGAGGTGCTGCAACCCTCGGTGAGCTTGGAAAGAGCTCACAGATTAGGCCCGAGAGCGGACGGCGCTTCCCGACCAAGAGCCCTGATAATGAAGTTCCTCAACTACCGAGAAAGGCAAGCCGTTATTTGAGCTGCACGGAAAAAAAGGACGTCTTCTACAAGGAACAAGGGGTCCGCTTCTACCCCGACCTGGTCACAGGGTTCTCCAGCTGAGGAAAAAGTTCGATCCGCATTCGCAATGGAATAACTCACCCTGCAACGCTTCTAGTGACTTATGAAAATAAAACACTGGTATTCAAAACACCTGGGGAAGCAAGTGAGTTTCTCAAGAGAATCCAAGAGGTAGTAGAGGTAGAGGTAGAGGTAGAGGAAGTAAAGAATGAAGCTTCCGATGGTATGTAAAGTAAGGTACGCAAATATCTGAAATCCATTATAAGATATCTAGCAGTTCGCGCGTGCTCATGCAGTATGCAAATTTCTCTTTGCATTCCAGTGCGTCGATTCAGTTTGTTATATATTTATGTTCCTTAATATGTTACATATTTGTGTAACATATAGTTAATGAATTTAAATATTTAGGGGTACACATCTCTTCAGATCTTGAACAGGTTGCTGCGACCAATTACAAACTCATATTCAATGAAGTAGATAGTTAATTTGAAAGATGGATGCCATTACCAATATCTATGATTGGAAGAATAAACATAATAAACATGAACATATTGCCAAAGTTACTCTATATATTTCAGAATGTTGCTGTTCCGCCTCCTCCTGAATTCTTTTCACAAATAAAGAGGATGTTACATTTCTTATGGAACAATAGGAAGCCCAGACTCCGTTTGTCTTTACTGTACCTCCCTTATGACCGTGGAGGCTTGAAGTGCCCAAATTTTCACTTGCATTACTATGCTGTGCAGTTGAGGTCTATGATGTTTTATTACAGTAATCATTCTCCACATTGGACTGACATGGAGACTCAGGGTATAAATTGACTCTCCCTTCATATTTATATTCAAATTCAATATTAAAGCTTCTGAAACATACTAAATATAAATTTCTTAAGAATATGATAAGGGTATGGAGAGATGTAATTTATTTTTTAAATTAACCAAATTGTTTGTCTCTGTTCAGTCCAGTGTGGGGTAACCAATATTTTGTACCGGGAAGAGCTGATTCAATATTTAAAGTATGGAAAGGCAAAGG
This sequence comes from Fundulus diaphanus, assembly GCA_037039145.1. Lineage (NCBI taxonomy): Eukaryota > Metazoa > Chordata > Actinopteri > Cyprinodontiformes > Fundulidae > Fundulus > Fundulus diaphanus. The sequence goes on from CM073143.1 coordinate 39,746,440, forward strand.
ACTCCAAATGATTCAAAATCTTTATGTACCAGACTCAGACATACTAATGAGCTTTCAGGATCTGCAACATAAATTTCACCTAGATAGGAAACATTTCTTTAAATATCTCCAACTCAGACACTTCATAAGAATTAATCAAAATAATGAGCTGACAAAGTCAACTTTAGAAAAAATGTTAACAAAGGACAGTTTGAAGAAAGGTATCATAACAGAGTTTTATCACTCAATGATGTTACATATATCTGAAGGATCTCACAATAGACTTAAGGCTTGGAAAGAAGACTTGTTGATAGAGTTATCTAAGGAAGATTGGCAAGCAGCATGTAAATTGGCCCACACCAGCTCTATCAGCACAGCTCTTAAAATGATTCAATTCAAATGGTTAATGCGGGTTTATATAACACCAGGGGACCTTAATAGGTATAACAGGAACATACCTGATGTATGTCCAAAATGCACAGAGGACAGAGGAACTCTGGTTCACTTTATGTGGTATTGTTGGAAAATTTTACTGTTTTGGAAAGAGGTAAAAGATGTAATTGAGAAAGTAATTTCCAAACAAATAATTCTTGAGCCAAAGCTGTTTGTGTTTGGACTGTTCCCTGAAAAACATAATTATACTAAAAATGAACGAACATTTATAAACTTAAGTTTGCTTAATGCGAAAAGATGTATATCAATGTTCTGGAAAAAGACCCATGGACCAACCATAAACCAATGGCTGCAGCAGATATTATCTGCTCTCCCTCTGGAAACAAATACGTATATATTAAAGGGCAAACAGGATCTGTTTGAGTTCATCTGGAATTCCTTCATTAGGTATGTCAAGAATTTGAACATCTCAGAAGACGCTAGAAGTGACTGAAGAACATGTTAACTGCAGTTCCCAAAGACAATTTTATTTGAGGATATATACTGTTAGACTTAAATCTCAATATAAAGAGGATATGTGGAATATGTGATCAGTTGCATTGGAACCAGGATTGTGAGAGGCATTTTGTTGTCCTTTTTTGTTTGTATTTTATCTTGACTTGAACAGTAATACTACTACTGTTGTCGCACTTTGCATACTGTTCAAGATGTTTGTTTAAACTTCTAAAATTCTAATAAAGATATTAAAAAAAAGCATAATTTTATTGCTATACCCATTTTATAGATACATTTCAGAAGAGTAATGTTATCATGCATGCTGCCTTGCTATGCTGAGTACCGAACCCTTATTTCTATTTGTATACCCATTTTATAGCCAATTGTACCCCCTTTTTTTTTTTTTTTTTTTTTTACTTTATTTTTAATCATTTTTGAACTTACAAATACAAACTGTCAACACGAACACCTGAGGGCTAGGGCAGGTAACATACATTCATATTGATAGACATTACAGTTTCTCAAACATCTTACTGTATAAATTTGTAATAGGTGAACGGAAAGAAAACATCCCGAGTATCAATCCAAATAATGAGAAGCTGCATGACAGACGAAAAAAAAAGAAGAAAAAAAAGAAAAAGCAAGGACTCAGCTGTTACACACCTTTGGCAATAAAGTGTTCACATTTTTCCCAAAATTTTTGTCCTTTCTCCTTCTTGAGCCTTAGTGCAAAGGTCAACATTTCCATATTGTAAATCTGATCTATCGTATCTACAAGAAGCTTTACGGTGGGGGGTTTAGACTGGAGCCAACATTTAGTAATTGCTTTCTTACTCGCAATCATAATTAACTTCAACTAGTACGTATCCCTGTTACTAAGCCCCTCCGGGAGTTTTCAAAGGTACATAGTAGGGAATGACAAGGTTAGAGTTAGGCCCAAAATACCATGGATTATCTGATTAACATCCTTCCAGAATGTCTTGAGCTGTTGACAGTCCCAAAAAATGTGGAAATGTCCTGCAGAGACCTCACCACACCCCCTCCAGCATAAGGATTGCGAACCACCCAGCTTCAATCTCTGCTTTGGTGTGATAAAGAATCTGATTAGATTCTTCCAGTTGAAATCTCGCCATGTTAAAGAATTTGTGGTAGACATGGTGTTCTTCCAGATCATTGTCCATGCTTCAGGTAAAATTGTTAAATTTGCCTCCTTTTCCCATCGTTGTCTAATGTACTCAGTGGAGTCCATATTCAACGATACTAGTGATCTGTAGTATTTCCCAATGATGCCCTCTGTGTTCTTACCAGCATACGAATCCACAAATATTTTCACTATTCCTGCCTCTACATCCATGTCATGGACTTTGATTTCCTTTCTAAAAAAAATTCTGACCTGTAGATAACGATAGAAATCTTCTCTGTCCAGTTCATAAATCCGGCATAAATCCTCAAATTTTACTAATTCCCCATTCCTAATTATATTGCAGAATGCCGTAATTCCCTGCTTCGCCCATCTTCTATATTTGTGGTCTATCCGTGCTGGGGGGAAATGTGGGTGGTACGCCGGCCAACTCAGAGCCCCTATCTGCCTGTGAAGATTGAACTTTTTAACCACCTCTGTCCACTTTTTCAACGATAAACTCAGACACACATTTTTTAATTCGTATACCTGAGGCAACCCTTCTAAGCACCCCAAATCTGACTGTACGGGGAAGTCCAACAGAGAGAGCTCAATATCCTTCCATTTAGTCTCATAATCTGAATGACACCAGCACACCAGAGGTCTAATCTGAGCGGACAGATAATAATTCGCCAGGCAAGGCAAGCCCATACCCCCCCGATCTCCAGGCAACTGTAGAGTCGAGTATCTTACTCTTGGCCTTTTATTGCACCATATAAACCTTGAAAAACGTTTATCCCACTCCCTAAATTGTTTCATTGGAACCTCTGCTGGAAGTGCTGCAAATAGATACAATAATCTTGGGAGGACGTTCATCTTTATTGTTCGGATTCTGCTGCCGAGGTCAAGGGGAAGCAAATTCCACCTATCCAGATCCTCATATATTGTCTTATTTATTTGTTTGTAATTAATCTTATATAGTTGGGCCAAATTTTTTGTTAGTACAACACCCAAATAATCCATTTGTGATTGATACCAATTAAATTGGTAACTACCTATTAGTTGTTTTGACGGGACAAAATGAAAGGTCAGAATTTGAGTTTTTTGTACATTGAGTTTATAATCTGAGAGTCTGCCATATACTTCCAGGGTTTTCATAAGTAATGGAATGCCTGATTCCGGGTTTTTGACTATTACTAAAATATCATCCGCGTACAAGAATATTTTATTTTCCACATTCCCTATTGTCACACCCTCCAACCCAGACTCCTCTCTAATAACCTGAGCTAAAGGTTCAATAAAAAGATTAAAGAGTAGTGGTTTTAGAGGGCAGCCCTGCCTACATCCTCGTTGTAATGTAATTTGATTGGACAAGCTTCCATTAATTTTAATTCTTGCTTTGGGTGAGGAATACATATTTTTTATACCTTGAATAAACCTGTCACAAAACCGAAATCTCTTCATTACTTCAAAAAAGAACTCCCATCCTACAGTATCATATGCCTTCTCAGCATCTAGGCTGAGAAGGACCGCACTTGATTTTTCTTTTGTTATATAATCGATAACATGAATAGCCCTTCTTATACTATCATGCGTTTGCCTATTACTGATAAAACCTGTCTGGTCCTCATCTATCAGAAAAGGCATCAAGGTACTTAATCTATTAGCTAATATTCCCGTATATAATTTGTAGTCTATATTTAGTACGCTGATTGGTCTATATCCTTTAGGATCCGTTTTGTCCTTTCCCGCCTTCGGTATGACCGATATAAACGCTTCTCGCCACGATGGGGGGAGGGCACCCCCTCCCAGAGTGTAACTAAAGGAGGCCTTTAATAGTGGGAGAATGGATTCTTTCATGGCCTTATACCACTCAGGAGGGAACCCGTCGCAACCCGGCGATTTATTGGTTTTAAGATTTAATATCCCTCTTTCGACTTCCTCCACTGATATTTCCGCCATTAACTTATCATTTTGGTTTTTACCTAAGGATGGAAGGTCCAGGGAGTTAAGAAATATTTGAATTGTTTGATTCTCCATTTTGTCCGGCTGTGTATACAAGGCTGCATAGTACCCTTCAAATGTCCTCTGAATTTCTTCAAATTTATTAGTGATTTTATTACTTTTTAGATTCCGAACTTTATAGATGGTGTTTTCCACCTGTTGTTTCCTAAGCCTAAATGCTAACACTTTAGCAGCTTTGGGCCCTGCCTCATAATACCTTTGCCTCATGTATTTAGGGGAGTGGTGGCCTAGTGGTTAGAGCACAGAGCTTGAGTCCCAGAGGTTCTGAGTTCAACTCCCACAAGCTGCCATTCTAGGTCCCTGAGCAAGACCCTTAACCCCCAATTGCTCCCCAGGCGCCGCACAGTGGCAGCCCACTGCTCCCCAAGAGGATGGGTTAAGATGCAGAAGTGAATTTCTCCATTGTGAGATCAATAAAGTTCTATTATTATTAAGTTTTTTTCAATTTCCTCACTTAGATTTTTATGAATCTCCTGTTTAATAGGCACATGGTGCTTTTAGGATTTCTAGCTAAGTTGATTTTCATATATAAACCGGAGTGATCTGAAACATCTCTTTGTCCTATTAAACAATCTTTCACTCTGTGAAGATCCTTACTGAACATGAAGAGGTAATCTATTCTAGTATGTATTTTATGCCTGGTAGAGTAAAATGTGAATTCCCGCTCGTGTTTATGGAAATATCTCCATATATCCGTGAGTACCAATTCTTGGAGGAGTTTTTTTGAATCGCTTTTCTAAGTGGGTCCTTTTTCTTTCTCGGCTAGTTGTATCCATTTTTGGGTTTAGGAGTAAATTAAAGTCGCCTGCACATATACATGTGCCACTTGCTTCTGTGGCCACTAGACTAAATACCTCCTTAAAAAAATCGATTCCACTACCAGGAGGGGCATAAATATTGCATAGAGTGACCTCTTCCTGTTCCAACTTCCCCCTTACCAGCACAAATCTGCCTTCTTTATCGTTATGTTCTGACGTAACATCAAATCTGATATTATTTAATATAAGAATAGCTACCCCTCTTTTTTTCCCGGATCAATGCGAAGCAAAATATGTTTTCCTATAACCCATTTTCTTTATTTTCTCATGTTCTTCATTTGACAAATGTGTTTCCTGTAAGAACCCGATGTCAACTCTCTCTCGTTTAAACTTTGAAATGATCTTACTTCTTTTAATGGGATTTTTTATACCATTCACATTCAAGGTCTGTACATTATAATACCGCATATCCTCTGAACATTAATATGTTTTTTTTTTTCCCCACCCGGATAACAACGTTCCTAGCCCTCGGAACACACAAAACACAGAAATGAAAACAAAAAGACATGTAAACAGAACTTATGTCAATGAACTGGTCTTCCAAATAGAGGATTCCTTATTCCTCTTAGTGTAGGGGGATGTGCCACTAAGTGGGGCCCCTGCCTAGTCGCCTACTTAATGAAAGGAAACTGAAAAGGTTAATTTGAGTCACCTGCATCGGTCTTCATTACATCAGGGGGGGGGGGGGGGGGGTCACAGTCCTCACCATATTCCTGTGCGGAAACAGCCACCCCGTGTAGCTCTGGATAGTATCGGTCAGTTAAACCTAGAGCTCTCGTTGTGAAATAATCAGATGTTTTTTCAGAGGACATGGGGGACCATTATTCATCCAATGCAGCGTCTTCTCTATCTGGCCGCCGAAACACCTTCAGTTTTTCCTGTGCACTCGCTCGAAGGCCAGTCGCGCCCCCTCCACGTCGCGCCCCCACCATCTCCGTCGGTAGAAGACTTTTGATCATCTCGGCTGTGACGCCTTTGGATCTGTTTGCAGCCACCGGTCCCACCGTAAATCCACGTCTTCTCAGGTCCAGCGCAGCCTCCTCCGCGCTGTTGTAGATGACCATGCCGGAGTCAAAGTGCATGTGCATCTTGGTCATCGGGGTTTGGAACCGGATTGCATTTTCTTTGAGCGTTTTCTTCACCGGAGCATATTCTCTCCTCTTCAGTTGTATGCTTTCAGCGTAGTTGTGGTCGAAGAATATGCGTTTTTCTTGTATATATATAGGTTTCTTCCACGCCGCGCAGAGGATTTGTTCTTTAACGCTGGACTTCAGGAAGTGTACCACCGTGGACCGAGGTGGAGCACCCGCTGGAGGCAGCGCGCTCAGCGCTCTGTGGGCTCTCTCTATCCCCATATTCTTCTCACTGCCCAAGTCCAAACAGTCTTCGAGTTCGGTTTTAAACATGTTTTCCACATATCTCTGCATTGAGGTGCCTTCTACCTTTTCGGGGATGCCATATATCCGTAAATTATTCCGGCGTGAGCGCCCTTCCAAGTCTGTAATCTCCTGAAGTAGTTTCTAGTCATTTAGCAGCTGAACGATGGCGTCTCTCGCTCCAATGTCCCATTTCTCTTTCTCCGTCATGCTCTTCTCCATTTCTCCGAGCCGCTCACCCATCTCCTCGGTCTTGTTAATAACGACGCTAACCTGTTTTATTTCGTTTGTTAGCTCGCTCCGTAGGGCTTTAATCTCTTCTTGTAAACTCGTACTCATTTGCGCCGACTCCTTCTTCCTTTCTGACATAAAGTCCCGCATGCCCTCCGCCATGACTTCACCCACCACCTTTCTTAGCGAGCTAACTGTAGCCGGCAAACCCTCGTCCACCATCTTCTCTCTTTCCTCGACTGAGTGCGCTCCGCCAGCTTTACTTTCGTGTCGCATTTCTGAGTTTCGAGACTGGACTCGTCCCTTCTTGTTTTTTTCCCCACTCATTCTTCTTAAAGTAGAGTAACTTTTAACACGTAAACACCTTGAATTGGGGGGAGTTGTATCTATCGATGCAGGAGCTCCTTTCTCTGCTGCCATACTGTCCGCTATGACTCCGGAAGTCCCAATTGTAGCCCCTTTAATGGCCAGTAATGTGAAAATCTATAACATCTAGTTTGTTTTATTATAAACATTGAACATAATAATAATAATAATAATAATATATTGATAGATATATTGCAATTATAGTGTCTGGACTCTTGACTCACATGTCCTACCACACACCATAATGTATAGATTAGTGTACAGTTGTTTCAGACATTTAATTAATTCAACTGAATACAGTAATCTTTAAAGTTCCAAAAACAGGACAGTCACCGAATTATTTGATATTTTACGTTTTAAAAAAATGCATAATTACGTTGCCTAGTAACTAGTTACTATGATAGTGTAGTAACTGAGTTACTAGTAACTATAACTTGTTCTGTTTTTTTAGTAAGTTTCCCAGCACTGCCTCTGACAGATATTTACTGTAAAATCAACCAAAATCATTCTCATTTTTCACCTGAGATGGGAGTAGCATTCCCTGTAAACAACTGGTCCTCTCCATCAACAATGTTTTAGTCAAGTTTCACACCAACAGTTGATTGTCGTGTAAATCGCTGGTCTCAGTGAAAGGCATTGTGTATGTGTTGTTCTGATTTTAACCACTAGGTGTTTTTATAACTTATTGTTTCTTCATGTTTATTGTACTCCTCTTTTCTTTTTACCAGCCTGTTTCTTGTTTGAAGTAATACTAAAAGCACTTTGAATTGTCTTGGTATTGAAAAGTGTTTTATAAATAAACCTGCCTTGCCTTTTTGGAGTATCCCATACAGAGTTCTGACTTATAGACAATCTGTGGAGGGAGCCAAAGATTATGGTGATGGCAAGGATGCCTTCCTAATAAAAAGACTTGGTTTGACGTGACACCACATCTTTCTGTGTTGTTCTCCAGTCTCTTGTTTACATAGCCGGGCCAGCCACACGTGCATGTATGTGCATGTGAACAGCTGCCACTAAGGGCTTAGCCTATCCCTGCCCTAAAATGCCACCATCAGGGCAGCACAGCATTGGGGTAACATAGTGTAGAGCCCCCCTCAGCAGATCAAAATGTTCTCTTTCTAACAGCATTATAAAGTTATGAGTTACTAGTTCTTCACTAGAAATGTTCCTCTGAAAGGTGATGCTGTTTGCTGTGTTTATGTCCTTTACAAATATGCGCATAGGAGGCGACACGTGAGAAGGGAAAGGAGGGGCCAGGTGGCAGCTGGAGTAAAAGTAGAAAGAGGTTTGGCTTGTCACACAGATGTTTGTTTGTCTGTTTTAGTCTACAATGCTCAAGCACCACCTAGTGGAGAAATATCACTTATTGCTCTTTTAAGTTCACTTATGTTCTTTATTTTAGTAGTTCTGTTAGTTCTGCTTATCCTTAGTTTAGTTTTTTTCCCTCCCTCAGATTTGGTCATTCTCATGCTTCCCTGTTAGATTCAGTTCTCCCTCTGCTCCTACCTGTTCTCTGCCCTCCTTTCCCCCTGTTAATTAGATCTCACTCTTCTCACCTGTGTAATTAGTCCCGCCTGTTACTGCTCCCATTCCTGCTCCCACTCCTATGTGTATATTGCCAGCCCAGCGATTACAGACAGTAGGTCCTCAGTCTTCATTCCTCATGCTATCCTGTTCTGGTCTATTACTGCAGTGTTCCTGTCATGCAGTAAGCCTGTTTTTCTTCAATAAATTATCACCTTCTTCAATATGCGACTCCTGAGCTCATGTCTATGTTCCGATCCAACCCCTAACCTGACACTTCTGAGGGGTGTCTCATTTCATATTGGAAAATAATTGTTTCATTTCAGTCTGCCAGGGGAATCAATAATTTTGGGCTTAGTTATATATATTTAATGGGATTTGTTTTCCATACTGTAAGAATGTCATATTTGGTTACCTTGAAGCAGGACCGAAGTGCAGATAGATTCAAGACCCTGGGAGTAAAAGATGATTTGATAAAGAGCAAAATAACAAACTTACGAAAAGGCAAGGCAGAAACAAGAACCAGGAATGAACAAGGAGTTTACCTGAACAGGGGGTGGCATAACGGAGGACATGGCAAAGAGTGAGTGAGCTGCCAGTTTAAATAGGGGTGAAGACAGAAGGAACGGTAGGTGAGAGAGATCAGCACTGGTGACAAAGATTACAGTGTTTGAGCTGAAGGAGAAGGAAAGCAACGAGATGGCAGGGACAGGAGGAATAGAGAACATAACAATGAATATAGAAACCACAACAAATAAACAGAATATGGCAAAAATGAACTCACTAGCTAAACTAAAGGCAGGTAGGAAAATAAGGATCTAACAGAAACAATAATAAACTACTTAAATCCTAATGAGCAGAAAACTAATAACAGGAATAAGAAGGCAGGAACTGAAATTATAGACTGATAAATACTATGGATGAAATGCATAAACAAAACTGCATGACCCTCAGGAACCTAAAAAAAATTCTGGGAGTTATGACGAAGTGTACAGAAAAAGAGATTCTTTGGAATTCTTGACCTCTCTGCAAACTATGGCTTTAGCAAAATGATGTAAATGAGCAAATGTCAGACAGTTGAAGTTTATTTGTAGTTAATCACCTTAACATTGATCTTAGATACATATCAGATAAGAACTAGAAAATTTCTGAAGAAATTTAAGAAGGCACCTGCCTCCTGGTGCGTATCGTGCTACCCGTTACCCTTGCGAATATCATATTCCTACGTTCATAACAGCCCCCACAGTGAGCGTGGAATTGTGGATTATGTGATTTTGGTGTCTGTGGAAACATGCTTTATCCGATATGGCCCAAATTTGTTGTGGAGCTTTCTCTGTAAAGGAAATACATACTCTGTCAAGCAGAAGTTGTTAGGACCTTCCTAGAGCTATTTCTGGTTAGCAACATGCTAACCGTTAGCCGCTAACATGGTTGTGTTCAGTATCCCCGGGTGATGGATGGATGGTTAATTTGGTCCAAATGCTGTACTGGAAAGTGCCTCAAAAAGGGAGAAAATGCAATTTTGCATGTTTTTTGTTGATGAAGTCGCCATGGTAACTGAAAATGGCGGCTGATACAAAAACCGCAGTTGACTGGATGAAGACGCACGTTTTGATATATATACTATGGGGGTAAAAAAGTAATTGTCTAAAGTTGCTAAATGTAACTCTCTGAAATTGGCACAGTTTGGATTCAAACCTGTGATCTTCAGACTGGCAGCCCAAGACCTTAACCACTTGACCAAACACCAGTGCCATGCTCAGCTCTGCATTATGGAGAGGTCAACTGTGTTGAAGAAGTGTTTTTTTTGCGAATTTTGTCGCCATGGTAAGTTGAAATGGCGTCAAGTACAAATAGCACACTTCACGGCATCGAAACGCACGTTTTGATATATAGTTTGTGGGGGTAGACCCTACGGTTCGGGCTGTATTAACAGTGACGGAAGAAAAATAAACTATAAAAAAAAATAAAGAAACCCTTGTTAGGTGCAGAGCAATAGGCCCTGCACTGCATGCAGGCGCCTAATAAATGCTGAAATCAAAAGATGTTACAATAAACCTTTAGCTTAAGGGTGTACAGATTCATGCAACCAGGTCCCTCCAGCTTTTTTCTCTTTATATTTGTTTTCCAGATTTGTTTGTTTTCAGAGTTCTTCTTAATTTGTTGCTGATGGAACAGGGCATGAATGAATAAAATGATTCAGACTATCAAAAAAGTAGTCCTAGGTAAAATTCATGTTATGAAACAGACATGAGCAAGCTACAGACCTCTATCTTAGTATATGAAGACGCTTTGTTTTTAAAATGAGCTGGTGAATTACAGTCTGTGATAGGTTCACAGTGTGGCTGGATACCAGAAAGCACAACTAGTCATTTCCATATAATTTTGGTCACAGAAGGGTGGCAACAAAATATTGTGTTAAGGTTCTGCCCCCCTAAGAAAGAGGACTATGGAGACTTTTTAGAAAAGTACCAAATATTCGAAATCCACAAACACTGAAGTTGGTTAAGCAGTCCAAGTCTAACAACATCCATAGACAAGTCCAAAGAAGAGTGTTCCCTGCAAACTGTTTTTATGCCATCATTTTCCACAAATGGGTTATAGTATGTTATAACATACTGTATATATAACAAAAATTGTACAGAATTGTTAAAGGAATTTAAATTCACTTTTTGTAAAACTTGGCCATCATATATACTTACATAAATACATAAACAAACCAAATGAAAATATCAAATCCAGTGGGTTTTATTTACAATTTTTCCACAAGCGTTTCAAGTAATGCTAGATATTTCTCAACCCTTGCTGTCAGCCCTTTGTCTTTCTTCCTCTCTAGCAAGTGCCTCCTTCTCTCTGCTTCTTGCTTCAAAAATGCCAGGACACCCTCGCTGGTCCTGTCTTTTTCCTCCCTGCATTCCTCCTGCTCTACCGCTAGAAGGGGAAGAGGCCTTGGTACGGGCTGTGCCAACTGTCTTCAGGTTTTCAGCAACAACCAGAGGTGTACTGATTGAGTGCTGCCCCTGCAGTGCAGCATCCAACTGACTGTACCATTGACAGGTGGCAGCAGTCAGACTACAGGGTCCCTAAGTTCCTGACAATTCTAAGGACAATATTAAACCAAGTCTGTCTGAGAACACATACAAAAAAATACTTTATTAATCCCAAAGGGAAATTAATAACATAACAGCTAAATCTGCAATTGTAATAAAAAAATGCAATTCACACACTAATTTTTATATGTTGGAGGACAAAAAACAACCATAACCTTGGATTTAAAATCGCTGTCATCAAACAACAATAAAACTGACGAGAATGCAATGTTAAAAGAGTATACCGTATTTTTCAGTTAAAATCCTTAAATCTTGTCAAAATTGTATGGTGCGCCTTATAATCCGGTGACCCTTATATATGATTAAATCAGAATCAGAAATCAGAATCAGAAATACTTAAATAATACCACAGGTAAATTACAGTTCCAGTACAACCATCCATCACATACATCACAAACATTTCGGGGGAACGATTGACTGAGGCCTTGCTGCCGAGGACCCTGCCTGACGCAGTTACCATAGGGCGCTGCCTTTGACTATGTGGAAAGATAGGAGCCACATTTGGGGAAGGAGAGCAAAAAAAAGACATATTTCACACTTTATCCTATTCCAGGATACAGTTTGAGATATCAAAAAACCTTGCACGAGAAAAGCACATATGACGAGAAAACATTTATGCAGGGGGTTAACCTTGGAGACTAGTCGCATGAAGTTCGTATGTTGTTATGGGCATCAGTTATGTGTGTGTGTTTGGGTGAAAGTTGTTTTATTTCCATGAACGCTTTCCAGAGTGCCATTGTCCTTGATATGATGGAAAGTTATCAACCGGCGCCACAGTTCAGAACGCATCCACAGATGTCTGCGGGGGAGGAGGGAGCGGGGGAGCAGCTCTGAGCTCTCTTGCCATAACATCCAGGGGAGTTTTATTGATAGGGGAGGCATAATCCAAATACACAATTTGTTATGAGAACAAGCTGCACCAACTTTTCCGTCAGCTTTAAGTCCTTTCATCGCTGGCTCCACGTGGCAAATCCAATATTCCACATTTGTTGGGCTTTTTTCCGGGTTTCACATCCAGATTTTATCCCATTCCCCTCATTGAGTTCAACCACCGAAGCCAGTCTGCGTTCCAGCACATCCAGCTTGCGGCTCTGCTCCTCCAAATTACGGGTCTGTTCATTCACCGCCTTAGTGATCGCGTCATATGTGACCGGTAGCCTGATCAAGGCCATGATTGCTACTGACATCCGCTGAATTTGCAGATACATCAAAAATCCACCAAATCCAATTAGCAGAAATCCAGGTATCATGAATCCAAACATGTATACGTCTTCCACGTCCTTGACTGACAAAATCGTAGGGTGTATCCCACGAAATGTGACAGGACGGGTCCCCTCTTCCCTGCCTTCCCGTCGAAATTTCTTTATCAATAGCATTGAGAGTTGTGCTTACTGACCGATTTTATATGGTACAATGTGTAAGTACGCTGCTCCTCTCAATGGATCTTCGGAGCATTATGGTATACTGTGTCACTACCTGACCCCGGAGCTGTCTACAAGGTTGCCTGACTATGATGTCGAAACTAGAAGTGCATTCATGTAAAGGCCCCCACTCCGAGGAGGTCCGCGCGGACTCTACGCGGACTTCGTTCATACAGGTACGTGTCACACTATAAACTTCTCGGGGCCAAGAGGTCTTTACATCTAACTGTTCTATATGTGATACCGAGCTTTATACACTGAGCTGTTCCGAGCAGGTGGTCGCAAAGATGTGCGGCATCACAGTCCCTCTCTGTTCTCACTGACAGGTGTGCGCTGGGAGCCTGCTGTAAAAGAAACGGCTCTAGGTGCTCAGTTAGCTAATCACACATTTTACCATCTGTTCTGTTGCATTGTCCCACTGGCAGAACTTGTGTGAATTGTGGGAATTTACTACAAGAAATGTAGGCAATAGTACGCTCGATTAAAAAGGGTAAAACGTCCACAGAGAGTCAGCGCGGAGTCCGCGCAGCTCACGGTATGCACACAGTATGCCTCAATATGTGTCTTTAGACAGCCTGTGCCCAGAGTACACCCTAGCAACAATAAACCTAGTAAGTTAATTCAATATAAAAGTTATGTTTATTTTGGCCTTATGTTACAAACAGGGCAGTGTAGTCCAATTATTCTGTCCTCCCGACAGAGACAGATAGCTCTCTCTCTCTCTCAGAAGATTATTTAGTGCGCCTTATAATCCGGTGCTTCTTATATATGGAAAAAGATGCACAGAGACACATTAATTCACTGTGCTCCGAAAAGTACGGTACATAAAAAGTTGAAAAGAGTTGAGTTGAAAACTCAGGAAGCTGAGTCCAGGGGCCGCTTTGTGGCATGGTGTGGGAAAAAACATCTCAATCTGAACGTGGATAAAACCAAGGTTTCAGGAGAAACAGGAATAGTAGCAACACTGTTACCATCCTGGGAGAAGTGGAGGTGATGAAGTTTTTCTAAATTTAAGTAAACTATTGTCACAATGCAATGCATTCAGGGTAAATGACATATACTAGGTCATTTAGTGCTAGCTCCGTTAAACCTTTTCAGTTTGAAATGGAGTGTGTTAATAATATATGAATAATAACAATAACAACAACAACAATAATAATAATAAACAATGACACGTACCACTCATATGACTGTGTGATCCGGCAAGTAGTGCACAATGCAACTACTTGCCGTAACAATGCATCGCAGACTTCCGGTGTAGCAACGAATGGAGTAGGTTGTGTTTTTCTGAGCTCCTGCAACAACTTTACATTTTTTTTGCTTTAGGCACACCTTTTGTGTCTGTTTTCGGTGTGTGTTTTCCAACCATCATAATACGAATTTAACGCCGTATTTTTGCCGACCAAAATGCCTCCAAAAGTTAAACCGCCTACACAACCACCGCAGCCAGTTTCGCACACTGCATCCCCACCTCGTAGTGACCCCTCCACCTGTCAGGTCCAAGCCAGAGGAGACACTCTCCATGACTTCAAGGCCGAGCTGCTCTCGTCACTCCGTGTTGAGATGGCGGCTATTTTAAAAACTGAACCCCAAGCTGCCTTGACTGAGAACTTGTGAAACATCAAGACTGAGCTGCAAGCAGTTAAGTTGGAGTTATCTAGGAGCATCACTAACATCCAGGCTGATGTGCACACTCTGAAAACCACTGTAGGTGAAATGGAAACATCGCTCTCCACCTGCACCGATGACATTACTCCCCTACAGGCTAAAGTGGAGCATCTGTCAACCGAGCTGATTAGACTGGACAATAAATGTGAGGATTTGGAGGCAAGATCGCGGCGTAATAACATACAGTTAGTGGTAATTCCCAAGGATTCTCGCACTTCTTCCACTGCCACAGCTGTCTCTACCCTGCTTAAGGAGGCTTTTAAGCTCGAGAAGGAGCCTCTCGTGGATCGCGCTCATCGTACTCTCCAGCCAAAGCTGAAACCCGGAAAACGCCCTCGCCCTAAAATCGCACGTCTGCACTATCATACTGACTGTGTGGATATATTGCGCCGAGCCAGGACCCAGCAACGGATCAAGATTGGAGATACAAGTTTCTCTGTGTTCCCCGACCACACTCCAAGAACGGCTCGAGCTCATGCCACCTTTAATGATGTCCGATGCCGGCTCTATCTGGTACGCCTCCGGATTACTCACAACGGTGCAGAGAAGGAGTTTAAAACACCAGAAGAGGCCAACGCTTTCATCGATTCACTCCAACCAAGTAATAATACACACCGAGGACACAGGGACAGCTAATATTGACATTTATTACTTTTTCATTTAAGTTGCTTCCTCTTTTCAGTTTACCATTTACATATACACACACTGTTTTCTTCAGTTTAACTTGGACTTGATGGGTTGTACCGCTGTCAAGTGTTGCAAGACTTGCAGGAGTTCAACTTGAAGTTTGATAGTTTTGCTAAAAGCCGTTAGTGTTTGTTTTAGGGATCTGACTCCTTGTGGAGTTAGCACTGGATTCTCCATCGTTTGGGGATGGGGTCGTGCTAGTGCTATGGGGGGTATGTTCAAGTTGTGTGGTTTATTTTTTTAATTATTTATTAATTTTACTTCATTCTTTCTCCTCTTTCCCCTCGTTCCCTCCATGCCTGGGGGTCTGCATTTGCTCGGGTCTTTTTTCTAAGAACTTAACATATGGCCACCATTGCTAGTACTTCTAATATGCCACGCGCTGGGTCCTCTGTGAGATTCTTAAGCTGGAACAATAAGGGCATGGGGAGTCCAGTTAAGAGATCAAGGATATTAGCTCATTTGAAACGTCTTAAAGCTGACATAGTATTTCTACAAGAAACTCACATGCACATTAAAGATCAGGTCAGACTTAAAGGCCCATGGGTTTCTAAGGTGTTTCATTCAAATTTCAACTCTAAAGCCAGGGGGGTTGCTACTTCTGGTTGAATTAATTTGATACCATGTCAAAAAATATTAAATCTTATCTGAAGCTGGAAAAGATCAGATATTTAGTGAAAGGCAATTCTGATCAATTTTTATAACAAATGGCTTCCCTTTCTTCCATTCTTCCATTCTCTTCAGTCCCTTCCTCCTTATTGACCCCCCTTCCCTTCTTTTTTTGTGGCTTTATTTATCCTTAATTATTGCTTGATAGGATTTTCAGTTATTTAGTTTTTACTATTACAATATCTATTATTTTGATGTATTATTTTCTTTGAGTTGCGTGGTGTACTATTCGTGCCACCAAATTAAGAACAACACTCTAGGAGGTTGACTGTATGCCTTGTTCTTAAGTCTTCGAGATGCACAATATGTCTATGGTGTCAATATGTACATGTTAATTATTATACAGAGATGACGTGGTACCCAATGTGAAATGGATATACATATCTATTGTAATGTGCATTTCTTCCTAATAAAAATATGTATTGAAAAAAAAGAATGCATTGCGCAGGGGAAGAAATGGCGACCTCCATGGGTGAAAAATATAACAAGGGATAAACAACTGTTGAAGGAAATATGAATTTTTCAGTGGCGTCTTTGGCATTATAAGTAAAGGGGGGCCCAAAAACTCAACACCTATAGCAGCAACTCATTTTTTTGTGATGCATACAACCTGACTTTGATCAAATTTAAATTAAACAGATAAGTTAGCATAAACCAACACACTAGAAATGCCATTTTATATAAGCTAAATGTAATTTAATTTTTATACATAAAATTACAAATAAAGGCTTGTTTTGGCTTTGAGGCTTCTGAAGCATTTACCTGATGGGAGAGGGGCAAACAGCGCATTGTCTGGGTGGGTGGCAGGGGCGGATCCAGGATTTTTCAAAAGGGGGTGCGCATCTAAGGGTCATGGGGTCAAGGGTCAAACCCAAACAAAGAATGCCATCTTTAGTCTTTCACACTACCTTAATTATTCATCTAAGGGTTTTTTAATTGATAATCTCTTTAATGGATGAAAATAAGTGGAATTAGCAGGATTACATTATTGTAATTGAAAAATTATTTTTAAGACAAAATCTCTTGGTTTTTGCAGCATGCAGTTAAAAAGTAGTTTGAAGAAAAAAAAGTATCCTTAACATTTAATCAAACAAAGATTTTGTTTTTTTCCAGAAATTATATTTATTTAGTAAAATAAAATAAAAAGACCCAAGGACTTAAGAACAGTTTGGTTGGTTGGTTGGTATGGTTCAAGTGATAAAGGATTTTTTTAATGTACATGCATTTTAACAATATATTTCAACCACATAAACTATATTAAGAAAAAATTACTTAAAAAAGACCCAAGGACTTAGAACAGTTTGGTATGGCTCAAGTGATAAAGGAGTTTTGAATATATTTTAACGAGATGAACTTTGTTGAGAAAAAAAACAACTTTAAAGTAAGTTAAATCAATGAACATGTATGGTGAAGTCAAGCCATAAGCCTATAATAGAACAGTAAGACTTGACAAAGAATATTGTTCTCTTCTACAACACCTTCAACTTTATGATGACGATGATAATGGGTTTATGAATGTCAACCTTCTGGGATGCTTCTGGGCAAATATGTCAATGATTTTGTTGATGTCTAAATGAATATCCTTGTGGACATACATAAGTAGCAAAGCCACAAACCTTTACTGTCCCATAGTCGACCTCAGCAAAGATTTCACTGCTTTACAGCCTGAGTTAGCACGTTCCACAGAAGCACTCGTAACAGGTATAACTGACAGAAGGTGAAGAATCATAGAAATGTTTGGGTAGCAATTCATATTTGTTATCCTTAGAATTTCAGGGAGAGAGCTGGGTTTTTTCACTGATGACCACTTTGTGTGCCACAACTTCACTTCCTGGTTGAATGTTGATCCTGATGGTAGATCATTTTTATATGATGTTAAGATATCTTTCTCACTCTCATTGTTCATCATATGTAAGTTGCTTGGCAATAGTTTTAAGCCTAGTATGTTTTCATAAAGGAGACCACCGTGGGATCAGTGGAGATGCGTCTGGCGATTCTTTGGACTCCTTCAGCATAAATTGAGTCCAGATGCTGCAGACGGCATCCCACAATCCACTGCGCTGTTCTCACCACCCGTGCTAAGTCCTTCCTCTCCTGAACTGTGCAGCTCCCATACTATAAAGTTATGTTGATACATAACACACTCTATGGTAGCTCTATAGAAGTTCTTTAGCAGTTTAATGGAAAGTCCAGTCCTTTTCAATTTCCTGATGAAGAAGAGCCGTTATTGAGCCTTCTTCAGCAGGTGGGAGGTGTACACAGTCCAAGAGAGGTCAGAGGAAGTGAGAATGCCCAGGAATCAAATGCTGTCCACGCGCTCCACCACCTCCTGTAATCTATTATTACCGCCTTGGTCTTACTGGTGTTCAGAATCAGGTTGTTCCTGGAGCACCACTGTGATATTGCTGACCTCATCCCTGTAGTGGGACTCATCATTGTTGGAGATGAGCCCCACTACAGTGGTGTCGTCTGCAAACTTCACCGCTGTGTTTGTGGGGTGGGTAGCAGAACAGTCCTGGGTGGAACAACCCTGACATTCTACAAAATAATATTATGATAAACTTTACATACTGGAAGAATAAAGGTATTGAATATCTGGAACATTTACTTGATGGAACTGAGTTCATAAATTTTTCCAAACTAAATATGCAATATGGCATCAGTAAAAATACATTTTTGGAATATGAACAACTTAAATCTATAATTAGAAATAAATTTAAGCATATTAAAGGGGGGTTACAAATTCCAACTAATATATTAGAGTTCCTAGATTTAAACCCCCCCCCCCCCCCAAACTACTGTCTAAATCATACTGGACACTGACTAAAATAGATGATTCAATATCTCTTCCTATTTTGAAATGGGAAGAGGATTTATCAGTTAGCTTTGAACAAAACTTCTGGGATCAGATATGTCTAAGAACTTTCAAATTGACTGGAAACACCAATTTACAACTAATACAATACAAAATCCTTCACAGAGTACACTACACAGGACAAAGATTATTCAAGATGGGTTTGGCACAATCTAATATCTGTCCCCACTGCATAGACAATCATCCTGATAATTATATTCATGCGTTATGGTTATGCACACCAGTCCAGAGGTTCTGGACACAGATATGTAAGGACTTATCAAAGTGCTTGAGTTGTAAAATTTCACCTTCCCCATCAGTTTGGTTGCTCAGTAATTTTGAGGAAAGCCCTCTGGGGAATCAAATAGTTTACATGGCTTTCACTGCATTATGTATCGCAAAGAAAACTATCCTCATGAATTGGAAAAGTAAGGAAAATCTCAGTATCAATCAGTATAGAGATCTTTTGTTGGATCATATTAATCTTGAGACAGCATCTGCATCCACATCTGATCGATCTCTTTGGGCTCCTTTGATTAGCACCATCACTTAGTGGAATGGGGGGCGGTGGGTTGCTTCCTGCAGGGCGCAGTGGCTGGGTGAGGGGTTCCTGGCGTTCTGGGGGCACTTGGAGTGGGGTGCTTGGTGGGTCTGACTCCAGGGTCTGTTGCCCCCATCTGGGAGGGGCTTGGGAGGCCTACGGGTGGCCTTCGGCGCCGCTTGCGGCGCTCTTGGGGAGCTACGCGGTGACGGACGTGGGTTACTTACCTGGTAGCTGTGCTGTTGCTGGGTGAGTCCTGGGTGGGTCTGGGGGCTTGGGGTCCCTGGGGCGCGCTGCCCTCGGGCGGGAGCCCCGGCGGGGCCTCGGGGGTTCTGGTTCCGGGGGGTGTGCCGCTTGGGGTCTGGGCCGGCGCTCGCACAGGTGTCTGCCCCTGCACGGGGCCTCTGGTGCGCTGGGGGGCCTCGGGGCCTGTTGAGCTGGTAGGGGGGCATGGTCGTTAACATCTCAGGGCAGATGCTCTTCCCCTTCTTTGGATCGGCATTCTGCTAGTGGGGGGAGGGGAGGGAGGGGGAGTAGGGACTAACCCAGCCTGGATGTCTACTGTCGAATGCATGGTGAGATGTTTGAATGTTAGTGTTGGGGAGGGGTTAAGTCTACGGGTGGGGGGTGGACGTTCTGGTGGGCTTGTGTCCGGCCCCCTGTCCCGGTCCTGGTCCGTGTAGTCTCCCGGTGCGGGCTTCGCCGGGGGGGTGGGGGGCGGGGGGATTTGGGATGGCTCGTGCGGGCTGGCCCCCATCTTATTAATTTATTAATTAATCTATTTATTTATTTATATATATATATATATATATATATATATATATATATATATATATATTTTTTTTTTTTTTTTTTTTTTTTTTGGGGGGGGGGGGGGTAAAAGCCAGTAGGCTTGGTGGGTGGGCTGGGGGGGTGGAGGTGTTGGTCCTGGTAGGTGGTTGGCTGGCGGGCCCTGCGGCCTCTCCCCGGCCCCCGGGCTATGGTGGTGCCGCTGGAGGGGCCCCTTTCTCCGGGTGGGGCTTTCGGGTAGCGGGGGTGCCTATTGGAGTCAGTAGGGGAGCTGGCTCCCTGGGTTGGCTCCCCAGTCCTTTGCTCCCCATCCCCGGACTCCTCCCTCTGCCTGCTCCATCACGCCGCCACACATGTAGGTCCTTGGGGAGGGGGCGTTACTGGAGGTTGCCACTTTCTGGTGACGTCCCTCTCTCCAATTTTATCATGCATTTTAGACACTTTCACTCCAAACATTTTCACAACGCACATTCATGTAGGCCACGGAATGGGGGGTTGGGGGTGAAAACGTCTGGGGGGGGGCTTATGTTGTGTGAGCCTCGCCTCGGACGGCTCCCTTCACCCCCTCTCGCATTTAGACATTGAGGGTTATGGGTAGTTGCTTGGAGGGGGGGCGCTGGCACCAGCTGCCTTCCGGAGGGGGGGTGGGCTGTGCCGTGCACCCCCTTTGGTGCTCCCAGTTTTAAACACACTTGAGAACAACATGCAACAACACATCTGAGCGGGCGTAGGGAGGATCGGGGGTCTTTTGCACACCCGTGATCTCCAATCGCGGCACGGAGTCTGGGGCCTGGAGGAGGTGCGGGCCACTGGGTCCGGGGTCTTGGCGGGGGGCTGCTGTGGGTAGCCAGCGGCTTGCCGGGTCTGGGGCTGACGCCTCTGCTCTCCCCAGAAAGGGGTGGGGGGCAGGGGTGGCTAGGGTAAGGTTGGGGAGGGAGGGGGTTTATTAGGTATTTAGTGGGTGAGGGGGGTTCTGGTCGGGTGGCCCGTACGGGTCGTGTTGGCCCCCCCTCTTTGGGGGGCCTGGTCCGGGGGGCGTCTGGTCTAGGGGCGGGGCCGGGGGTCGGGCACAGGCAGTCGTATAGTTGAATTGTGGTGACCCCCCCCCCCACTTGGGATTTTTGGATGTGAGTGTTATGTGGGAATGTGTGTACAGCGTCCTTTTTTTGTGTCTGTGTGTGGTGAGTGGGGTACGAGGGAGGGATGGTGTGATTGAGTTGTTTTTTTCCCTGACCCCTGCCTCTGTGCTCGGGGAAGGCGGGTCTTTGGTTCTCCACAACCACTATCGAGCTATTTCCTTTTGGATAATTTTCACCTAAACTAGTGCACTCTCACAAACTCCCACAGGTGCAGGGTTCCAGGTATTAAGTGTTCACTTATATAGAGAAAGCCTGTAATTTATTTATTTATTTTCTTTCACTTTCTTTTTTCAGGTATCACATTACACATGTCGGCTTAAATAATAATACATATGATTTAGCAATGGCGTCAAGGTGTTACTCGATTGTATCTGTTGCTTTATGTCTGTTGGTTGTGCTGTTCTTTTTGTGTCTCTTTCCAGGTGATGGAGCAGACAGAGGACGTTTTATCATTCTCTCCCTTTTATCTCTTCTTTCTTTCACCTCTTTCTTTTTTTTCTCTTGTTGTTCTTCCTTTACTCTCCTACTTTCCCATTGTAGTGTCCATATAATTTTAAATTATCCCTGCAGAAATCACAATAAAGCTATTTACATGCACAAATCAAGCGGAGCACAATGGCGGAAGCTGTTGGCTCCACTTGTGAAAGCAAAATCTGTCGAGCTCTATTTGGCATTAAGACATTAATTCTTATTGCCACATTTCTAGACAGGACACTGGGGAAAAAACCCCCAAAAAAACAGTACTCCTGGGGGAAAAGGGTGAAGAGAGCAGGGCTGAGGACACAGCCCTGTGTTGAGGATCAGTGGAGCAGATGTGTGTTTCCCTTTCTTCACCACCTGGAGCCTGTTGGTGAGGAAGTCACTGATCCAGGAGAAGAGAGGTGTGGATAATCCCATTTTGTGGAGTTTCAGAGCCAGCATGTCTGGGAGCACAGTGTTGAATGCTGAGCTGAAGTCCATGAAGAGCATCCTAACATAGGTGTTGGGCTGCTGCAGATGAGTCAGAGCTGAGTGCAGTGCTAACAAGACAGCGTCCTCTGTGGAGCGATTCTCGCTGTAGCCAAACTGTAGGCTGTCCAGGCCAGCAGGGATGGTGTCCTTAATGTACTTTAGGAGGATCCTCTCGAAGCAGTTCATGATGGTGGGAGTCAGAGCAATAGGACGATAATCATTGAGGCAAGTGATGATAGGTTTCTTGGGGACAGGCACGATAAAGGATGACTTCAGACAGGCAGGAATCACGGATAGCTGCAGGGAAAGGTTGAAGATGTCCAGAAAGACCCCTGCTAGCTGGTCAGCACACAATTTAAGCGTCTGAGCTGACACCATGTCCGGACCTGCAGCCTTGTTGGTGTTGACCTTTTTCAGGGAAGAAGACACTTGGTGGAGTTGCAGGACGAGTGGCTGATGGTGCTCCTTTGGCTGGAGAAAATGTTCAGGCTCCCTGCTGCTTGGAGAGTCAAAGCGTGCAAAGAAGCTGTTTAAGGTGTCAAGGAGCGCGGGGTCATTGCTGGGCTTCTGGTCGCTGCACTTGTAGTCTGTGATGTCTCTGATGCCTCTCCACATATCGCATGGATTGTGGAATGATTTGCTCAGTAAAAGTCAATACCTTTAGGACACTTGATTTTATTAATGCAATTATTTGTCCGGGAAGGTAGAGGACACTGTAGCGATTGGTCGTTAGTTTGAGGGGAAATCCTAAAGTTACCCAAAACCCCATTAAATGGACATCAACCATCCCTATTAATGATGTACTAACACTCGTAGCACTATCGAACGATGGAAGAGTGAGACGAAAACAAACATGTTTAAAACAAACCATAGTCATGTTTACTCTGTAATAGAACTAATGTTATCTGGGAAGCTAATAGCACTATGCTAGCAAACATTTGGTGCTAATTCAAAAAGACTTTAAGCTCTATTTGGTCATAATAAGCGGAACGGACAGCATACACATTAATATCCCAATGATGTATAAAACCCTTATGAAAATAAAGTTTGTTATAACTGTAAAACCAGTCAAACACATCAACATGTGTGATTTCAAGGAAGCTAGCAGGAGCTATGCCTGTTAGCTCAGCCTAGCTCGGTCAAACATTTAAACAAAATAGTAAAACACATTGAAAGTCAATAATTTTAAACTTTCCCTGCTAGACTCTACCAAACCTCCGCCTTTGTGTCTGTTCAGTTGACTTTGGGCATCTAGTTGGAAGAAGTTGGACCAGGGTGAAGCTGTTGTCTGGGTGGTGAGCAAGCTGCTAGGATGAAAGCAGTCAGGGCCGGCTTCTCTGTGAATCCCGGCCTGGGGTCAAAAGGGTCCTTCCCGGATCTCTGGTGCTCTGCGCTGGGGCTGTGGAATTCCTGGCTTTGTTCTTAGGCTCCATGCACAGGTCTCTCCTGTCTGTGTTCTTGATGCACATTTGGCTGCATCTTCCACTAGTCCCTTTCTTTCCTTTAACTGGGCTTTTTCAGCCTCCCGGTCTCTTTCTATGCATTTTTGCTCGCTAATCAGCAACTTGCCCGTTTCTCACCACTCTCCCTGCACCTTTAATAGACGCTCTATTGGACTTAATCAACTGTAAGTTATTCAGCTGTGTTTCTTGTCTAATGGTAGCTCCCGCATTGCCGATGCAGTCTCTTAAAGAGACAGGTCAATTTAGAGCAAATAGTACTGTTAAGATTGTACTGTCATTTTCCATCGGCACCGACCGGCCCATGAATGAAGCGGCCCACCGGGAATCCTCCCAACTCTCCTGATTACCCACTCAGTCTTTGCTGGATCACTTAAACCATCTCCCAACAGTCTAATTTCCCAGTTTTCAGTTCCTTTCTTTCTGTTTCTACAGGTACTTTACAGCAGCTTATCTCAGATACGATGGTCCGCTGGGCTCAGGAGTCGGTTATAGAGGATCCAGAGCTTGTGAGAGCCATGTTTGTCCTTCTGCACCGCCAGTACGATGGCATTGGAGGACAGGTATGTTTGTGTTGATCATCTTTTGCTAAATTCTGTCAAAGAGTTACAAAATGCTCTAGTAAGGGGCCTGTTAACATTAAGCGTTTTGTGTATGACAATATCTATATATTAAACTGCAAGTATTTCTGGAGAGACATCAGTTTTACTGGTGAAATTAGTACAGAAGCCTTAAAAATACAGCAGTCATAGATAAACACGAGAGCAGACCCTTTTTCATTTGAAATATTAGAAAGCTGTGAAGACATTAGTTCACATGTGTTATTAAAAAATCAATTGGATGCTTAATAAGTTCAATTCCATGCAAACTGGAGCCAAAATAAGCTTTGATTTGTTCTGTATCAGAATGATACCAATTATGTGTAATGTGATAACTGAGGTAAATTAATCTTGTTAGATTATCTCTGTTAAATAAATCAGCCATTGGGGGTGCATTCTGTGTCATGTCAGTGCCAGGCTGAGCCCGGACAAATTGATGAGAGTTTTGTCAAGAAGAGCATCCGACGTCTGAAGCCAAAACAAATATGTGGCTATCATACTGTTGAGGTTAGAGTTAGGACTTTGAATGTAGGGACAAATAAAGGTAAAGGCTGAGATCTGGCAGACATGATGGAGGATAGGAAGGCAGATATTCTATGTGTACAAGAGACCAGATGAAAAGGGATGCAAGGCATGAAGCCTCAGAGGCTGTATCAAACTGCTCTACCATCGCTTCTGTCAGTCTGCCCCAGGGCAGTTGTGGCTACAAAATATGGGGTGCCCACAGGGACATATATCAAAATTAACTTCCATATACACATGTTAAATTAAACTCTTCCATATAATATAGTGAAAACCGTGCATAAACACTAGTGAAATGCTCTCACACACACTAGTGAAAACATTTACCTCTTATATAACCTACTGAAAACCGTGCACAAACACTAGTGAAAAGCTCTCACATAAACTAGTGAAAACATTTACCTCTTATATAACCTACTCAAACGTTCTCATACAAAGTAGTAAGAACTGTTCATATAAACTGGTGAAAAGCTTTACCTTTCATATACACTACTGAAAAGCTTTCATAAACACTACTGAAAAGCTTTTATATACACTACTGAAAAGCTTTTATATACACTACTGAAAAGCTTTCATAAACACTACTGAAAAGCTTTTATATACACTACTGAAAAGCTTTCATAAACACTACTGAAAAGCTCTCACACACACTACTAAAAAAGCTTTTATATACACTACTGAAAAGCTCTCACACACACTACTAAAAAAGCTTTTATATACACTACTGAAAAGCTTTTATATACACTACTGAAAAGCTTTCATATACACTACTGAAAAGCTCTCACACCCACTATTAAAAATGCTTTTAAATACACTACTGAAAAGCTCTCACACACACTACTAAAAAAGCTTTTATATACACTACTGAAAAGCTTTTATATACACTACTGAAAAGCTCTCACACACACTACTAAAAAAGCTTTTATATACACTACTGAAAAGCTTTTATATACACTACTGAAAAGCTTTTATATACACTACTGAAATAGCGGTTTAGCGTTGTAGCATTTGACAGGATCCGGAACAGGGTCTCCGTTGAAGCCAAAATAAAGTTGAGAAATGCCCCTGCTTCTGTGAGGTGTTCAGCGGGTAGCTGAGCAGTAGTGTTGGGTCGATGAGGCGTCATGAAGTGTTTCGACACGTTGCCAAACTGTATTGATACTGTGCCGATACTGTGTCACTGAATACTGACACCTGCTGGACGTTAAAAATCCCTACAGGCAACCTAGTTGACAGCGTTAACTGACACTGATTAGATGACCTAGTATACACAATAATACAATTTAAGTCATTGTATGTTGCATTGTATTATTTCATATTTTCATTTGAATTTAAAATATCTTTGATTTTTTTTATACAGTCAATAAATAATGTGAACCTGTATCATAACGTAATAACCTCTAAGTAAAAATGTTGTGAATGAGGATGCTTGTGGACTGGCATTTTTTTTTTTTTTTACAAATTTTTATTCAAAAAAATAAGTTGTTTTTTTGATATTGAATATTGAATCTGTTACGCTTTTTTGATATCACTTCTCCAGCAGTAGAAAACACCCGATGAAGCCCAGATGATGCTGGAGTTCAGAGAAATTGTAATGAAAAGCGGAAGAGGTTTGGACAGACTGTCTTTTCGTTTTTCCAGTATATCATAGGATCTTGGGACCCTCTGCCAAGTATCTGTGCACCTCCGGGATGGCATTAGCTGGCACTTTTGGTCTGCCTGCCCACTTCGATGTCAAATGTTGCCAAATGTTATGTAAAAAGAACAAATTGGCATTTTAGTACATGATTTATAAACAACAAACATGCCCAATAACATGCCTGAAGTAGGGGGAGACAGCTTTTGTGAAGATGGTCCTGGCTAGGGCTCATTTGGGGTCGTCAGATGATTTATTTCAATATCCTCAGCCGCACATCGCTTTTCTAAGACAACGAAGGAACGCTCTCAGTTCTGAACAATTTATTTGTGCTGCTCTTCATTTTTATGCCAACGGCAGCTTTTTAATAACGTAGGAGACACAGAAAACCTCTCAGAGGAAACTGTATGTTGCGCTGTCAGAAATGTTATTCAGTTACACTTTAAAGGTGTTCCATAGTCAGAGACCCACAAGATTAATAAAATAACTATGCAGAATGAAAGCAATAATTTATTCTGTATCAAATTTCGGCACTTCCAGCTCTAAATTTCCATTCCATATAGCCTATGTAGTTAATATAAAGTGAGATTGGCAGATTAAACATCTACAAGACAATCAGTGTCAACTCATTTTTAGAACGATTGGTGAACAATGGCACAAAGATGAGTTATCAGTTATTTCAATAACACACACCATCCCATCATTAATTGCATATGTTGAATATAGGCAATTAATGCTTTAGTTGAGTACTGTTAAACATAAAACTTTTAACTTAACCATGCCTGGTTAAGCTGTACTTTATCATGATTTGCTGCCATGTCCTTTCAATGCTTTTAGTAATGATTGCCCCCCCCTCCACACACACACACACACACACACACACACACACACCCTTTTGTGTTGAACTAGTGAAGTGTGAGAAAACAGCTTTAATTCTCCATCACATAACTTTCATATTGCGCATGCATTGACTTTTTCAACAATTACAATTATTATTATATATTACTTAATTTTCTCTAGCGGTTTTCAGCAGCAACGGCATTGTTTCTTATGGTTTAATATTGTCCATATGCCTTCTTTAAAGATTTCTAATTCTACTCGCAGGACATGCGTATTTCCAAGCTTATTTCCTGTCGTTGCCATGGTGAATCGCGTTATTTGCGTTCCATTGATCGGGCTTTTTTTCATGCTCGTGTTCACGTTCAACTCATGGTTGATCGGGCGCTGTGTTTAGTTACCTGACTTATATCATCTGTTTTCAAATCAGAAACGCTGAGTATGACAGAGTGATGTACAACCCACTCAAGGTAGTTCAGCCGTTTTTTCTGACACAAGACTCAGAACAAAGACGCACAGCGCAACCTGCCCAACCATAAAGGCGTCTGCCAAACCCATCAGTGGTGCGCTCCGATCAGCACCTGGCACTCACAGAGCGAGACTGCGGAACACCATCTCACCAGAGTTGTAAAATGGTTAAAAAAAGAACGAACAGTTCAGCTTGGCTTTTATTTACTGCGCAGCATAGCTTTGATGTGCGTGCTGAATCCAGATGCGCGAATGCACACGCGCGCAGCTTAGAGGGAACAGAACACTGCTTATAAACACAGTTTGGCGCATCCGTCAGTTCGAAACAGTTCCTGTATCGATCACGTGACTTTCCCCGCGCATCGACACGGGTTTTGCTCTATGAGCTCGACGCATGCGCCGATGCATCGGTGTTGCCGGACCCATCACTACTCAGCAGTAATCAATAATTTTATTCGGCCAGAGATTGCACAAAATGTACAGAGCTAACCGGAATGACCTCTGTTTATAATAACTTCCGGGTTAGTGACATTCCTTCCTGTTTCACTGAAATGCCTTCCGTTTCAAGTGAAATGCCTTCCGTTTCAAGTGAAATGCCTTCCGTTTCAAGTGAAATGCCTTCCGTTTCAACTGAAATCCGTAGCTTTTCAGTAGTATGTATGAAAGCTTTTCAGTAGTGTGTGTGAGAGCTTTTCAGCAGTGTGTATGAAAGCTTTTCAGTAGTGTATATGAAAGCTTTTCAGTAGTGTATATGAAAGCTTTTCAGTAGTGTATATAAAAGCTTTTCAGTAGTGTATATAAAAGCTTTTTCAGTAGTGTGTGAGAGCTTTTCAGTAGTGTATATAAAAGCTTTTCAGTAGTGTATATAAAAGCTTTTTTAGTAGTGTGTGTGAGAGCTTTTCAGTAGTGTATATAAAAGCTTTTCAGTAGTGTGTGTG
This sequence comes from Fundulus diaphanus, assembly GCA_037039145.1. Classification (NCBI taxonomy): domain Eukaryota; kingdom Metazoa; phylum Chordata; class Actinopteri; order Cyprinodontiformes; family Fundulidae; genus Fundulus; species Fundulus diaphanus. Next base: position 39,775,056 of record CM073143.1, read on the forward strand.
AGAGCTTTTCAGTAGTGTATATAAAAGCTTTTCAGTAGTGTATATAAAAGCTTTTTAGTAGTGTTTATGAAAGCTTTTCAGTAGTGTTTATGAAAGCTTTTTTAGTAGTGTGTGTGAGAGCTTTTCAGTAGTGTATATAAAAGCTTTTTTAGTAGTGTGTGTGAAAGCTTTAAGTAGTGTATATGAAAGCTTTTCAGTAGTGTATATGAAAGGTAAAGCTTTTCACCAGTTTATATGAACAGTTCTCACTACTTTGTATGAGAACGTTTGAGTAGGTTATATAAGAGGTAAATGTTTTCACTAGTTTATGTGAGAGCTTTTCACTAGTGTTTGTGCACGGTTTTCAGTAGGTTATATAAGAGGTAAATGTTTTCACTAGTGTGTGTGAGAGCATTTCACTAGTGTTTATGCACAGTTTTCACTATATTATATGGAAGAGTTTAATTTAACATGTGTATATGGAAGTTAATTTTGATATATGTCCCTGGGGGCACCCCATAACAAAATGTAGCTCACAGCGTGTGAATGTGTCTGTGAATGGGTGAATGTAGTGTAAAGTGCTTTGGAGTCCTCTGGGCTTGATAAAGTTTCTATACAAGTACAGGCCTGCTCCCCCTAGGGGAGCAGCTGAAAGACGATCATTGATTATGTCTTTAAATCATTACACCTGATGACAAAATGAGTGTTGCTTTGCACAGTCTGTGACATGTTTGGACTTGTGCATAAAGCTAAATATATGCATGTCTGTGTCCCTGTCCAGGTTCGGGCTCTTCCTAAAGCCTACACAATAAATGCAGTATCCATAGAGGACACAATCAACCTGTTGGCTGCTCTGGGCCAGATCCGATCTCTGCTGAGCGTCCGGATGGGCAGAGAAGAGGAGAAACTGATGATCAGAGGGCTAGGGTAAGACCACGCTGTTATTATACACTAACCTTTGACTTGGAACCCAAATACTGTTCTTATATTGCTAGACCAAAAAGAGTTCAGCTTATTATTGTTAAAGAGTCAAATTGAATTACTCAAAATAATTTGCAAACTGGATGAATACAACAAATGAGCAAAACCCTTTTTTAAATTTTGGATCTACAATATAATATTTCCTAAAAAAATATATAATTCTATAATTTATTTATTTAAAATTACCATATTTTGTAGAGCAGGAAAAATTTTTACATAATTCAATTCAATTCAATTTTATTTATATAACGCCAATTCATGAAACATGTCATCTCGAGGCACTTTACAAAGTCAAATCAATCATATTATACAGATCGGTCAAACATTTCCTATATAAGGGAACCAGTTGAATGCTTCAAAGTCCCGACAAGCAGCATTCACTCCTGGAGAAGCGTAGAGCTACAGGGAGAGTCGTCTGCATTGTCCATGGCTTTGCAGCAATCCCTCATACTGAGCAAGCATGAAGCGACAGTGGAAAGAAAAAACACCCGTTAGCGGGAGGGAAAAACCTCTAGCAGAACCGGGCTCAGAATGAACGGTCATCTGCCTCGACCGACTGGGGGTTACAGAAGACAGAGCAGAGACACAACAAGACAGACAAAAAGCACAGAAGCACACATTGATCCAGTAATCTGTTCTACATTAGATGGTAATAGTCGGTGAGCTGTCCTCCCTGGATGATTTCACAGTCAACAGAACGTCAGGCCAGAAAAAAGAGAGAGAACAAAAAGTTAAAAGCTGAAATTACAACAGTCATTTCAATGTAATGCAATGCAAATCTGGAGAACAGTAGACTGGAGAACAGTAGAAATCAGTAGAGTGAGAAAAATAGGCCCTGATGTCCTCCAGTAGCCTAAGCCTATAGCAGCAAAACTATAAAGGTAGCTCAGAGTAACATGAGCCACTCTAGTTATAAGCTTTGTCAAAAAGGAAGGTTTTAAGATTAGTCTTAAAAGTAGACAGGGTGTCTGCTTCACGGACCAAAACTGGGAGTTGGTTCCACAGGAGAGGAGCCTGATAGCTAAAGGATCTGCCTCCCATTCTACTTTTAGAGACTCTAGGAACCACCAGCAGACCTGCAGTCTGAGAGCGAAGTGCTCTGTTAGGAACATACGGGGTAATCAGAGCTCTGATATGTGATGGAGCTTGATTATTAAGGGCTTTATACGTTAGAAGAAGAATTTTAAATTCTATTCTTGATTTAACAGGAAGCCAGTGAAGGGAAGCTAAAATTGGAGAAATATGATCCCTCTTGTTGATTTTCATCAGAACTCTCGCTGCAGCATTTTGGATCAGCTGAAGACTTTGAACTGCATTTTGTGGACTTCCTGATAGTAAAGAATTACAATAGTCCAGCCTTGAAGTAACAAATGCATGGACTAGTTTTTCAGCATCACCCCTGGACAGAATGTTTTTATTTTTGGCGATATTCCTGAGGTGAAAAAAGGAAACTCTGGAAACCTGTTTAATATGGGATTTAAATGACATGTCTTGGTCTAAAATAACACCAAGATGTTTTACTTTACGACCAGAGGCCAAGTTAATGCCATCCAGATTCAGTGATTGATTAAGAAGTTTATTTTTTGAGGACTCTGGTCCAAAGATTATAACTTCTGTCTTGTCAGAATTTAAGTGCAGGAAATTAATTGTTTATTTGTTTTAAATTGTGTTAATTTTTTAGTTCCTTTGACTTGACAATTTTGGCCCATAAATGGAGGAAAACTCATTTTATGAGAAAGGAAAAAAACTTGTAACTTGCACAAAACGCCTTTAAAAAACCCCCACAAAACATTAACAATGGACAGCAAACAATGTAGAACATTTAAAATATAGCAATAAAAATAAACACTTAATTGTTTGTGCACTTCATGTAGCAGCACAAGGCCTTTGTAGTGCAAATTACCTTCCTAATAACATTTGTAACCAGCAATATAACAACAAATTTTAAAGAAATGCGAACAATCTGAATCTTGGTGTTTCGTACACCAGGTCATCAATGCAAATTACCTTCCAGAGAACATCTTCTGATTGATTTATATATTAAACTTATTTTTTCTACTTAAAAAAATGACCAATCCAATCCATTATGCTCTAACTGCCCTGAAGGAAACTGTCAAAGATGTACACAGGGAGAAAGACACACACACACACACACACACACACACACACACACACACACACACACACACACACACGCAGAAAGAGCACTCGTAGCCAATCTACACCAATGTGTCACATCTTTCTTGCTCTGACACTGTCTTGCTTCAAATAGCGTTGCGACTTAAGTGAAACTTAATTAACGTGTCAAAGCGAGGAAATAGCTTCTTGTTATGGGGAGGAGGATGAGAAAAAAGACCACTGCTGAACATTATTTTCTGCAAAGTTAGATGCTGTAAGCATAGTGATTGTTTTCCTGCACATACATGATTCTTCATGGCAATGTGCACTCATACCGTGGTAGCATGTGGCCAGCTGGAGATCAGACATGGGTTTTTAGACAGAGGGAAAGAAGTTTATACCAACTTTAAGCGGGTCAACCACCATTTAAAAACCCACGTTGACGCGCGAGTTTCAGTGAGTGAAAGTGAGTAAAAATCCCGCACCGCTAGGCAGCTCCGTTCTCAGTGAAACAGAACTGTTTCCTCCCGCTCACAGTTACAGAGGCAAACATTCAAAGGGCAAATACAGCTAAATTAGATGGTTGAAAATACAATAAAAGTTGAAAACCTACTCAGGTTGTTGTTGGCAATCAATCTGACAACATTATCAGCTGCTCTCTGCCAGGGAGGCAGTGGCAATGTATTTGCCTCATGTGACGTTAAAGCATGGCAGCTGAATGTGATAATGGATCGGCCAACGCATGCACGTATCGGCCGATACCGATACAAAAAATAAACGCAAACATCGGCAGATAATATCGGTCGACCTCTAATATTTATTACTTTGTACCTATACTCCTTACATTTTAACAATTAGCCTCGTAACGTCCAGACACAGTGAATCTGATTGTGGTAAGAGGCAGTACTGCACCAAATTGTTTCTTGTTATCTGCCAAAAAACAACTTAAAAACAAAACAAAATGAAGAATAACATAGCAGATGTATGTTGCTTAGCATGAACATGTCTATAGCAGGGTATACACAACGTGATTAAAATGTGAAATCAGGAAGGTATCAATCTGGATTATTTGTTATTTTTTGATTAATGACTTGGATCAGTCATTCATTTTGACAGCACTTTCTACTGTATATAGACGGAACCTTGCGGAACTCCACATAACATTTTCCTACATTCAGACACATACCCTGCAAACTCTACATATTGTTCTCTATTTTGTAAATAACTGATTACCTATTTCAAAACTATGCCTCTGATTCCCTAAACCTGTAATTTAGACACTAAGATACCATGATCAATGGTATCAAAGGCTTTCTTAAGATCAATAAAAACTCTTACTGTAATTTGTTTTGTAATATCGTCATTCATTTTTATCAATGCTAAAGCTGTAGATGTTTGCTTCAAAACCCAAACTGGTTATCATTTACCAAATTATGTTTTTCAATAAAACAATCACGTTTTTCTACAAATATTTTTTCCAAAACCTTAGAACCTTTTCGGGAAGGGGTGGGGACATTATAGGCCCATGTGTTGAAGCCTAAGCCTTTATACATGATGGCATTTTTTTTTTGACTTGTTGTATCACATTTGGTGGCAGCAGCTAAGAAATGAAAATATAATTTTTCTCTAACTTTGTACCTAAAGGAATATGCCTTCTTGAAAACAATCTCTCTTGGCATGCTTGGTGCATCTAGCCTTGCGATTTGATCAAAAATGGCCAAAAATTACCCTTTTGTTAGTTATCAGATTCCCATTGAGCCCTCTGTCCAATATTATGAGTTGCAAATAAAAGTAGCAACTCTGATTTTTTTATTTAGTTTTGATTATCTTAAACTTTTTTCTACTTACATTTAGACAGTAATAATTTAACAATAATTTGTTAACAAATAATAATTTGTCACTCTGAAAGGCATTTTTGTATTCACTCCAGGCAAGCATGGTATCCATGTGTTCTCATTTAAATTCTCCATGTTTTGGCTGAGCTGTTGTAGGTCTTATTTTGAAAAGTCCCATCCCTGAGTGCCTTGCAAATGCAGTCATAGCCTTTTAACCATATCATGTTAAAGCGAAAATTACAACTACAACTACAGTTCTATGAGTCCACATCTGCCCTGCTGTACCTCACCCAGATGTCTATTCCCCATGTGGGGGTCGCCTTCGAGACAAAATCTGCTGTGCCATTTAGCATCCCTGGAATGGGGGCTTCTCTCAGGCTGGCAAAGAGAGTGGCTGCCCAAAGCAACAGCTTCTCGGTCAACCACAACAAAGTCAGTGACTGGGTCCCACCCAGGTGGTTGTTGTGAAACACCGCAGTGGTATTGTCTAACCATATCAGGACATGCCTCCCTTGCTGGCCTGTGAGGAAGTGGAGCAGGGCCAGACGCACAGCCCTCAGTTCCAAGACATTGATGTACTTCCCCCTCTGTCATAGAGACTGTGTCCCATGCACAATATGTTGCTGCCATGATGCCCCCAACTCATGGCAGAAGCATGGATGTAGACCATCTCTCTCTGTGACGGTAGATAGCTAAGTGGAACCCCCCTTGTCATAAGCACCTCGTGTTGCCACTGAGCCATAAAGTTATGCACTAGGGCACCTGCAACCTCCATTACAGAGGTTCCATTGAGCTACATCTGGAAGGGGCGCAGAGACAGAAGCCCCAAAGGGATGACCGTAGAAGCAGCAGTCAACATGCCCAACGGAGGTATGCGATCAGAGGCAGCGCCCTGTCAGGCAGGAACCCGGGCAGCAGCCACAGAATTCCACTGACACGTTGCGAAGTTCAAACAGTCATGGTGCTGGAATTCAGTGCAACTCTGAGAAAAACAACCTCCTGAGATGGAACCAGGGCACTTCTCCCAATTCACATGAAGACTCAACTGGTCGAGGTGGTGTAACACTTTCAGAGTGTCAGCAGAAGCCAGATCCTTTGTGGGTGCACAGATCAGCCAATCATCCAGGTAGGGCAACCCCGTGGGCTGCAGCAGAAGGTAAACACTCTGCCACACACTGACTAAACATGCGAGGAGGGAGAGGCCAAAGGGAAGAACCCTGAACTGAAAATGCCTCCCCTGAAACCTCCAATCAATAGGTTCAATTGGCACATGAAAATAAGCCTTCCTCATGTTGACCTAAGTGAACCAGTCTCCCGGAGAGACTACCCGAAGAACATCCATGACGCTCGGCATAAATTGTAAATGGCTTGTAACTATATAGCGCTTTATCAAGTCTGATGACACCAAAGCGCTTTACACTACAGTCATTCACACACACATTCACACCCTGAAAGTGGTGAGCTATGTTAGTAGCCAGAGCTGCCCGGGAGCAGACTGACAGAAATGAGGGTGTCATACATCGGCCATACAGCGGCGTCACCGGGCCTTCTGACCTCCGCCAGCAGGCAATGCGGATGAGGTGTCTTGCACAATGACTAAAATGGGACCTTAAATAGCACACTCAGAACCCTCATGTCCAAAATGGGGCGGAAACACCCCAGATCCAGCAGGGGGGTCCACAGGAACGCATCCTTGGCCAGCAGTGTGTTGCTCTTGTGACTCAGCGCCAGGGCCTTAATTAGGTTGGTGATGATCCTCATCCGAGTCCTTGGCGGTGTTGACCAAACTGCCCATACTGAGGTGGAGCAGGGGCCTTAGGCATGGGGTTTGCGTCAAAGATGAACCCCAGGGAGGAATTAAGTGAAGCCTCACCGTTACTCAAGATCAGCCATCCTACCACATCCCCCGGAACCACAGAAAGATCCATCAGGGTTTATCTATAGGCCTCAGTAACCGGAGACTGCGCCAGCAGAACCTGACGACGCACCTACACAAGGGTAGACACCACATGCCCAATCTCCCTTGACAGCAGCGCAAAGGCATGCAGGGAAGGATCAACTTAACCCTGAATAGGCCTATCCTTCACAGTTCCCTCCAATGAAGCTGACACACCCAGCAAAAGGTGAGACAGCACCGCCCCAGTCGCAGACCCGAATCATAAGCCTTACAGAACAGTTCATCCGTAATACAACATTGAGGATGAGGACACCTAGCATTTGTCTGCAAAGCCTTGTCAGGAGTCATAATGAGGGACGCCATTGCATACTTCACCAAAGGAATATGACCCAACCCAAACTTGGGTGCGTTCTGCATTTCTGCCAAGGCCCTGCCATCCGATGCTTGGTGAGAAAAGGCTTGCATATTGGCCAACATGCATTCACCTCCCTAAGATAGCCCGGTAATCATAAAAAACAGCAACATCAGTCACCATAACTATGCAGACAACACATAGCTCTACAACACATCACCATGTCACCAGTTGACGACAAACCCATCCAAGCACTGAGTAAATGCATGGAAGAAATCAATGCATGGATGTGCTAAAATTTTCTCCAGTTCAATAAAAACAAAACTGAAGTAATAATTTTTTGGACCGATAGAGGAGCGATCAAGAGTTAGTGCACAGCTTCAGTCGCTTCAGCTAGTAACCACTGAATATGGGCATACTGATGGACTCTGACCTGAACCTCCAAAAACATCTAAACACAATTACAAAGTCGGCCTTCTATCACCTGAAGAACATTTCCAGGATTAAAGAACTAATGTCTCAGCAGGCTCTTGAAAAGCTAATCCATGCGTTTATCTTTAGTTGAATCCATTACTGCAACAGTGTCTTCACATGTCTCCAAAAAGGTCGATTTGACAAATGCAGCTGATCCAGAACGATACAGAAGGTCTTCTGACTCCAGCCTACTCTGCATACCTAGAACCAGAACCAAACACAGAGAAGCAGCATTTAGTTTTTATGGTCCATTTATCTGGAACAAACTCACAGATGACTGTAAAAGTGCTGAAAGCCTGAGTTCCTTTAAGTCAAGGTTAAAAACCTCTTTGTTTAGAGCTGTCTTCAAATGTTAATGTTGAAGTTTATAGTTCAACTTGTCTTATACTGTATCAGACCTGCTGCTACTGTTCCAATACAATGTGCTTGGCTCTGCAATGTTTTCCTCTGTAATGCTTTCTTTTCTCTGTTTTTTGTTCTGTTCATGTACAGCACTTTGAATTGTCTTATTAGTCAAAAGTGCGTTTTAAATAAACTTGCCTTGCCTTGGCAAATGGGGGACCACAAAAGAGGCCACCTAAAGAAAGCACTTGTTGCCATCAGCTGATTCTGAGGAGCGTCCAACCTCAGCTGAGCAAGGGCTGCCATCAAAGCAGCCGGAGAACCTGAGGAGGGATGAGAACCAGCCACCGACACACATGAAACAGCTTTACATTGGTCCTGAAAATCAATCCCAGATGCTGCCAGAGAAACTGCAACATCATCAGAGATGGAGACCACCAACACAAAAATCCTGCCTGGGGTTGGGGTCTCCGACCAGACCTTTTGAAAGTAATCTAACATCTAGGAGAACATAATCTATATGGAGTGTGGTGAACATGGGAGAAGAATGAGAATGCTCTAGTCCCTGATCATTTATATCTCCATGGATCTGTCAGGCCATATTGTTATAAGAGTGTAAGTAAGGTTTTTGCAGAGCTAGCAGGTGGGGCTCTTCAATTAGATGAACGATCCAGCAAAGGATCCTGAGCAAAATTAAAATCACACCTCATTAGAAAAGTAACAAACAAATTGTCAACAAAAACACTAAGGTACCTGGCTGGCAAAATAAACAAGGCAGACATTTGCAAAAAAACATAAAGTGAATAAATAGAGCAAAAATGGGGATGAGAAAATGGCAGAAAGGAGAAAAGACAAAACTCACACAGCCCACACACCACCAACTAATAAAACCCATTGGGTTGGAAGAAATCCCTGTACATTTTGGGGGAAAAAGTTTCCATTGCACAATGTCAAAAACACCAACCAGAGGACTTTCATCCTGAATCAAGACTCCCAGCTCCTCCATTGTTGAACACTGTACTTGTGGTCATTCACCCCTAAAATAAAAGTTCAGTCAAAGATGAGGAAACAGTGTGAAATAATAAAGTAAGATATTAACCTCCACTGTATATTGTCATTTTCCGATTATATTAGTTTGAAAACTTTGACTCGAAAGAGTAAACGCATATAAACTCCAATGAACAAAACCAGCTCTATAAAACCTGTACAACTGATATACACATATGTAAATAAGAAAGACAATCAAATTGATTGTAGCCATTAGTGGTAATTTAAACAACAGCAAAAAAAAATCTTGTTTCAAATTTAAACAGAAAAAAAGAGGAAGGAAGAAAAGAAAAACTCCAAAAGGAGTCATGCCAGCCCAACACACAGTAAATATGCTAGATTGGTTATTACATGCTCAGGCTGCATTAGCTCAAAACGTCAGGCTCAAATTAATCAACAAACCCTGTGTGAAAGTCATCTTATCACCCATGAACCCGTGTCTCATCATTCCAGAGAATCGGCAAAGTCAGTGGCTTTTTTCACTGGGGGTAGAAACTTCCTTGCACCACCATCAAGCATGACAGACAAGCAGGGTATCGTAAGGCTGGGGTGAGGCCCATGTCATATAGCTTCTTCACAATGCCTTGATAACCCTGCCTCTCGCCCATTGACAGCTGGAGATAGGCACCAGCACCCCTTGCAACCTCACAAGGGATAGAGGTGTTAGAAAATGGATGGATGGACGATGCCCTGATACAGGGTGTGCTGCTCCAAGACCTTGGGGCTGTAGTCCTCGACAATGTATATGGACACATCTTTGTACATCATCTTACCCCAAAGCCTATGGTCCCCATGCACCACCATTTCCCAAGTCTTGAAGCTGTGAAAACAAACCACCACAGGCCATGGTCTGTCCGAAGGGCCCGGCTTAGCAGCAAGTGTGCGGTGAGCTCTTTCCAGCTCCTCAGGAGCTGGCAAAATATCGGTGCCAAGTGTATCAAAAAGAAACTGTGAAATGAAGACTATTACCGTTGGACCCTGAATATTTTCCGGAAGACCCATTATTGTGATTTGTTGATTATTTTGGTTTCATATTTTTAGTATAGGTTGTTATGCTATATTACCGCCATGAAAAATAATTGAGGTCAGACTGAATTCTGAACAGTGGAAGAGGTGACCAAGGAATCCCACTCCTGCTGCAAAGGATACACAGGCAGAAAGGATGGCCTCTCTCTCTCTCTCTCAGCAGGATGCCAGCTGTGGACCACTCCCCACAGATAAAAGGGTCAGAGTGCTTCTGACAACTCTCTTCTGCAGCTCCCACACTCCTGACCAGCTGCTCAGACCACCTTCTCCTGGAGCTCCCGAGGGAAAGGGGGTGGGGGGGCTAGCCAGCCACCCAGTCCCCTTCCTCAGCAGCCATGTGATTCAAGGCCGAAAACCCACAGACCAACCGTTCTGTGGAACTCATCTGCTGCTTCAATGGAATGACCAAGAGGGAGCGGAGGACCTGACTGTATCCGGAAAACTCTCGTCGCCCGGGGGACATGTCTGGGCAAATCAGAGTTAAGTCTGCTGTCTAAACCTCATAATCAGATGCAGGGGGAAGGATCCTGCATGCCAAAACAGCTTTGTTGTATTTCTCCTCAGCCTTTGCAGGGAAGCAAACCCCAACTGGAGCTGAAAAGCAGACAAATTTGGGCCTGCTTTCGAATGTGAGGAAAACCTGCTCAATTGTGACTGCAACCGAGTCAGAGACTGTCTGCAGGACATCAGGCCTCCGATCCCGAACACATGCCTGCTCTGCTAGGCCGCAGAACCCCAGGCTTGCCTGCTCCCAAGAACCGGCAATAACTTCCCTGCTTTCCAGTGCTCCTTCCGTGAATGGCCAAAGTGGACAGAACTGACACGAGGCAAAAGACAGGTTTGGACAGGGAGCTGAGGGAGAAGTTAAATGGTTCGTCTGGAAATGTTTTGTAACTCGTTTGGACACATGGTTGCTTTAATCAAAGGGCTAACTGGATAGCTCATTGCTAGCGTTCGGTACCATGTCATTGTCGAGTGTGTTTTTATGGTTATGACAAAGGTTATCTCCACAAGGGTTTCATACATTGATGGGACATTAATGTTTACATTATCCAGCCCACTCATTATGACTAAAAATAAAGCTAAAGCCTTTATTTGTTAGCGCCAAATGCCCGCTAGCCAAAATGCTATTAGCTCCTGCTAACATCCGGTTCTAGACATTTCAAAAGGAGCTTGTTTTAAAGCATAAAGCTTAACCGTTCTGCTCGGCCATCCATCGATTGTGCTATGAGCCTTATTCCCGCATTAATATCGAATATTAATGTCGGTTTAAAGGCAATTTGATAACTTTAACCAATTTAGTGACCGGTCGCTACAGCGACCCCTAGTGCCCGGAGTTAGAATCGCATAAACAAAGGCAAGCGATCCTAAGGTAATCATTTTACTGAGCAAATCAGTCTTTAGAATATTATTTACTCAAAATAATGTTCTGGTTAACTTAGGCTTTGCATTGTGAATGGAATGAAACACATGCCAAATGTTTTTACCTCCATTCCATGCTTTTTGGAATCAGATCTGCAGTGAACAAGGATTCACTGGATTATTCTGATTATGATCAGCCACTTTTGTTTTGTCTTTTTGTTTGTTTTTGCATGTAAAAAGTTCCTTATCTTAGCTTCTTTTTATCTTAATTTTGCTTAGTAGTTTAGTTAAGTTTCTCTAGCCTAGTAGAGAGGATTTGTTAATCGAAATATTGTGTTAATTCAGATAAACAGCATTACATAGTGATGTTCTCTGGATGTTCATTTTATTTCTGTTATTAAATTCTTGAACTTGAAAAGAAGTTGTCACTCCTTTATTCTATGTGTGTGCAGGGTTTGCTGTTAAAAGATCGCTAGTGCTCGAATTCATCCCTTTCAACCATTGTCTTGATATCAGCTTAAGAGCTGATTATTACCAGACAATACTTAACAGACAGTTAAAGACATTTAATAAACATTAAATAACTTTAAACAGTGTATAATTGCACAACAGGTGTCCCTTATCTCAGCCAAAAGGTCAGATTTATGCTGTGCTAGTTTTGTGGTTAGCAGTGCTGTAATTGTGCTAGTAAGACTAACTGACTCGTTTCATTCCTCTTCCTCCCTCTTCTTACTTTTTGACATTGTTAAAATAATAAATGCAAAACAGTCCAAAAAAGAAAACTTTAAACAAAAATAAGGCAAAAGCAGGCAAATGATCCAATAGATCCAATGATCCTAACAAAACACGTCTATTCCATTGAGCGGCTCCTCCTCCTCCGTTGATGTCCTTTTTTTTTTTTTTTTGAAAATCTATGATAGAATCTGTCCTTACATTTGCTTTCTTCATTTGGCTCGATAACCTTTCAGTAAGAGACAAAAACAAGATGAAACAAGTAGTGAAAGTGTTCTGAAAAAGTATCGGCACTGAATTAACTAAGCTAACAGAAATGGAGCTTTTTTTTTGGAGTTAGAAAAAAGGTAAAATACATTCTTCACTCTTCCCATCATCCACTTTATGGTGAATTTGAGCTTCCACCACCGGGAAGGAGATTCAAGCAGCCTAAATCAAGGACCAGCAGATGGAAATACTCTTTCATTTCTCAGGCCTTTATTCAGAAAAACTTTAAATGTTAAACTTAATGTTTACTGTAAGATGATACTTGAATTGTTGTAGAGTGGTCATGTGTGCGTCTGTGTTATTTATGTTCTCTACCTGAGTGCAAGACAAATTTCCCTAATGGGACAACTATACATTGTTGTTATTATTATTATTATTATTATTATTACAGCTATAAATGCAGTGTTGATTCTGAGACAGTGCAATGCACATGGAAATACTCTCTACCCTTTATGATTTTCAATAAAAAAAAAAAGTGAAACCCATGTATTAATTAAAAATCACATCCCAGTCACACGTCCTACTCTGTTGTGAAGGAACATTTGTTATTGTTGCTTATATTCAATTCTGTTATATGTTTTAAACCACACCAGTTCTTTCTACCAAGTATAATACAGTTGAATCAAGTTATTTGTCAATTTTTAATATTCAGCCCTGTAAAGTTATTTCTAAAAGGCCAAGGTGTTCAGCAAAGGAAAGCAAGAATTTTAGAGGCAGTGCATACACAGAGACTTTAGCATCAAAAAGCCTTTTGGATTTATTTTCTGCAGAGACATCATGAGTAACAAGGTGTTCTACCAACATCCCAACCTGATGAGAGCGCTGGGGATGCACGAGACGGTCATGGAGGTCATGGTTAATGTTCTCAGTGGAGGAGACTCAAAGGTAGGCAGATGGCAAAGCAACAATAAAAAAATGTAGATGTGCAAATAGAAGGCTTAATAAAAAGTGTGTTTGCTGTGTGAAATGTGTGTTTGTGTTTACAGGAAATCACTTTTCCTAAAATGGTGGCCAACTGTTGTCGGTTTCTGTGCTACTTCTGCCGCATCAGTCGACAAAACCAAAAGGCCATGTTTGATCATCTGAGCTACCTGTTGGAGAACAGCAGTGTAGGCCTTGGTAAGTATAAGAGTATCCCATGTCTGAAGCTTCTTCTTTTCATTGTTATTATTTAAACAAAAATAGATGCTTTAAGTTGACTCCGGATCAGTGCACGCCTTTGCAAGTTCCCACCATATCATTGTTCCTCCCATTTCAGACCTGTGAACAAACTAACTAGAACCACTGTACCCAAACTAAGGGGTATGAGTCTATATTTGCCCTCTATCTCCATTCATTTGGGTCTGGTCCTCATCTGGATCCAGAAACCTCTATTAAATACAACAAATTATGACACCTAATCAAGCCAAAATAACTCAGAGCTGCGTCGTAATGGTATATATTATTTGTGAGAGTGATCTAACCACTTTGACTGGAAGTATAATATAGAAAATTACCTTAAGCTGTCAGTTTTCAAAAATCTCCCTAGCAGGTACAAATATATGGTTGATTGCTATTAAATATCCAGCAGTAGATTGCACCTGAAAAACTAGCTTCAAAGCAATCAAAACTGTGGAGGTAAGAAACGGTAGAGGGGCAACATAACACCCAGCCCTTTAAGAAAATACCTTCTAACTACAGCAGAGGAATGTAATTACCCAAAACAGGTATTTAATACCCTTACCTACCTGCTTGCAAAGTTGTAATATCTCAGAAATCAATCAATCTATCTATCTATCTATCTATCTATCTATCTATCTATCTATCTATCTATCTATCTATCTATCTATCTATCTATCTATCTATCTATCTATCTATCTATCTATCTATCTATCTATCTATCTATCTATCTATCTATCTATCTATCTATCTGTACATGTATGTGTAATGTATGTGTATATATAAACATGTATGTGTATATATATATATGTATATATAGTATATAATATATAATATATGTATATATCTATATATGCATGTGTATGTATATACATATGTATGTGTATGTATGTCTGTATGTATATATATAAAATATGTGTGTGTATGTATGTCTGTATGTATATATATAAAATATGTGTGTGTGTGTGTGTGTGTGTGCGTGAGTGTGTGTGTGTGTGTGTAAAAAGGGTGTCCTCTCTTTATCAATGCTGTTACCTTGATTGTAATGGTGCTCTCTCTCCTTTCTCTCCCTATTTTCCTCTCTTCTCTTAGCATCTCCATCCATGCGTGGATCCACTCCTCTGGATGTGGCTGCAGCATCAGTCATGGATAACAATGAACTAGCTCTGGCTCTAAGAGAACCAGAGCTGGAAAAGGTGAAGTTGACAAACACCCATACATTTCATGTCATTTTTCATTTATTTTTATTTTATCCATTCAAAAATTAATATAAGTAGTTCATATAAAAGCTAAAAAATTCCAAATAAATAGGACCAGAAATAAGTATAACGTATAATATCTACCCCCTTTCACATGAAACGAGATAGTTTCCTCGTTACGAGATAGTGTTCTCATTCTAACGAGATATCTATCTTGTTTTAATGAGACACAGTTTTATGGCATGACATCGCATTTAATGAAATGAAGTATGACGGGAAACGGAGATTGAGGCGCATTATGCCTTTTTTCTAAGAAGGAATCTGCAAGAGGATAGGTATTTCATAGAAGTGACAATGTAAGTCATTGAATGGTGGATATATGTTCAGTCGGCCCGGAATTTGAGTCTGATCGTTGCTAAAGTAGGACCTCCTGAGGAAAAAGAGACGCTTGATGTCTTCTGACAGCCACCCATGGTAATCACAACGGAAAAGCTTTTAGCTGGTCTAACTATAGGCGGTCTGTAGGCTATATAAGCAGGTTGCTAAATAATAATTTTATAGTAGAGGCTGAATTATATGACAACATTTATGTATTTATTTCAATTTTATTATCATGTAGGACTTAGTGAACCACCTGCCGAACCTGATGTCAAGAGGGAAGTGCCCATGACGTCCTCCTCTGCCAAACAACATACAGAGCTGTTCTTCACAAGCCTACTGAAATGCGGAAATGCATTGCTTACGACTTATCAATGAAAGTCCCGCAAAAATGTTTGTGTTCTCAGCACTTTTCCCTCGGGTGTAAAATTTACTGATGGGCCGAAGGCAAATACAGAGTCTGTGCTGCAGCCTTTTATGACAACATGAAATGTGGTGTAGACATGGTTGATCAGATGGCAAGAGAAGGGATGGTAGTACACAGAGATGGCCCACTGCTGGGTTTATAACATACTGGACCTTGTGGGAGTAAATCCCCATGTTGTCTTCCAGAAGTGCACTGGCAGCAAGATCCCGCAACAGATGTTTGCAGAAGCTGGGAGAGGAGTTTCAAGCTGAGTTTGGGGAGACAGCCATCAAGGCAGGTAGAACAAGGTTGAACAAGGGGGTCATCTAAGCCATCAGGACTCAAGCGTGCAGCAAGCTCAAAAAACGAGGCAATGCTAGGTGCTGAGAAGCTGCACTAATACCTCAAGACACATACAGCAGATGTGCAAAGCTTATGTGAAGGAGCTCTGCCAGGCAAAGAGGTGATCTGGGCTAGTTACGAGTTTTATTAGCCTCAATACAAACAGTCTGAGCGATATAAATGTTCTTGTTTCTATATCACCCTTTAGCCTACTGCCTTTTAACATCCAGTTTGCATGTTATTAGTTTCATACTTGTTGTTTGCCGTTTATTAAACATTATATATGTTGATATGTAATATACACTCACCGGCCACTTTATTAGGTACGCCATGCTAGTAACAGGTTGGACCCCCTTTTGCCTTCAGAACTGCCTCAATTCTTCGTGGCATAGATTCAACAAGGTGCTGGAAGCATTCCTCAGGGAGGTTGGTCCATATTGACATGATGGCATCACACGGTTGCCGCAGATTTGTCGGCTGCACATCCATGATGCGAATCTCCCGTTCCACCACATCCCAAAGATGCTCTATTGGATTGAGATCTGGTGACTGTGGAGGCCATTTGAGTACAGCGAACTCATTGTCATGTTCAAGAAACCAGTCTGAGATGATTCCAGCTTTATGACATGGCGCATTATCCTGCTGAAAGTAGCCATCATGGGTTGGGTACATTGTGGTCATAAAGGGATGGACATGGTCAGCAACAATACTCAGGTAGGCTGTGGCGTTGCAACGATGCTCAATTGGTACCAAGGGGCCCAAAGAGTGCCAAGAAAATATTCCCCACCCCATGACACCACCACCACCAGCCTGAACCGTTGATACAAGGCAGGATGGATCCATGCTTTCATGTTGTAGACGCCAAATTCTGACCCTACCATCCGACTGTCGCAGCAGAAATCGAGACTCATCAGACCAGGCAACGTTTTTCCAATCTTCTATTATCCAATTTCGATGAGCTTGTGCAAATTGTAGCCTCAGTTTCCTGTTCTTAGCTGAAAGGAGTGGCACCCGATGTGGTCTTCTGCTGCTGTAGCCCATCTGCCTCAAAGTTTGACGTACTGTGCGTTCAGAGATGCTCTTCTGCCCACCTTGGTTGTAACGGGTGGTTATTTGAGTCACTGTTGCCCTTCTATCAGCTCGAACCAGTCTGGCCATTCTCCTCTGACCTCTGGCATCAACAAGGCATTTCCGCCCACAGAACTGCCGCTCACTGGATGTTTTTTCTTTTTCGGACCATTCTCTGTAAACCCTAGAGATGGTTGTGCGTGAAAATCCCAGTAGATTAGCAGTTTCTGAAATACTCAGACCAGCCCTTCTGGCACCAACAATCATGCCACCTTTCTTCCCCATACTGATGCTCGGTTTGAACTGCAGGAGATTCTCTTGACCATGTCTACATGCCTAAATGCACTGAGTTGCCGCCATGTGATTTTCTGCTTAGAAATTAAGTGTTAACGAGCAGTTGGACAGGTGTACCTAATAAAGTGGCCGGTGAGTGTATATTTCCTTGATTTATCGGTCGCATTGCTTGGCAAGATTTGTTCGTTTTGTTTATTGGTTTAATGATGATGATTGGCGATTGTAAAAGCGTAATGCATAATAAAACTTCGGTAAATAAAAAATACTCTCTTTTCAATCAATCAATCATTAATTTTATTGTCAACTACAATTTGCATTGCAATCGAAAATTCAGTTCCAGTACAACCGTCCATCACATACACTTAACAAACATTTTGGGGGAACGATTGACTGAGGCCTTGCGTTACCAAGGAACGCAGCCAGTCGGCCGCTGCTACATCAGCGCAGCCGTTAGGTGCATTCCTCCAAACTGCCCCGGACCCCGCCTTACACGGTGCCCACAGGGCGCTGCCCTTCAATCTGTTGAAGGAAGATTAAAACATGGGGAAGTGGATGGAAGAAAAAAGACAAGAATTTATCATACTCTAACCTTTCACGATACAGTATGAGAAATGCTACAAAAAAACCTCATTGCACAAAAAGGCACAAATATTAGCAGAAATAGCAGAAGGAAAACATTTGAGATTTGTCTTCTGTAAGTTCATGAGATAAATGTGAGTCAGTAGTGTGTGCATGTTGTGTGAAATGAACGCCGTCCCACCGGCAGGCAAGTGTCCTTGATTGAAAGTCTTTAACACTTCACAGCCCAGCTTGACGCCTCCACGGATGTCTTGCAGGGGGGGAGGAAGCAGGGGGGAACAGTTCTGTCTAATTTCGCCATAACAAACCAGGGGAGAGTTTAGATAGTGGGAAAGTCCGATTAGAATGCACATTTTGTTATGAAGAACAAGCTGAAACAATTTTTCCTTCAGCTTTAAAGTCTTCGTCATCACTGGCTCCAGGATCCAATATTTCAAATTAGTGGGCTGTTGTCGCGTTTTCACTACCAGATTTGATCCCATCTCACCTCTGAGTCCAACCTGCGCGGCCAGCTTATTAAGCTTACTGTTTTGCTCATTCACCGCCTTAGTGATCGCGTCGTATGCCACCGGCAGCCTCATCAAGGCCAAATTCACCGCCAGCAGTCTCTGAAGTTGCTGATACATCAGAAATCCTCCGAATCCAATAAGAAGGAATCCAAGAATCAAAAATCCAAACAACACGTCTTCCACGTCTTCAACGGAAAGAATTGAGAGGCACACCGTGGACCATTTATCCCACGGAGCCAAGGTGTATCCCGCAAAAAAGGTTCCATCGGGACAGGCACTCTCCCCCGTTCTTTGCTTTCCAGTTGTAAAAATTTGATCAATAGCATTGAGAGACCAGCTGACGACATCCATAATTTCCTTAGCTTCGGCTTCCGAGCTTTTCGGCTGCTATGAAGAAATTGCACAGAGACACAAGATGAAGCAGAAGCGGAGAGGGGGGGGAGGATAAGCGAGAGCAGAGAAATGCAAACGACCTCGAAGAGAGACAGAACAGAAAGTCATTTTGTTTCATAAAACATTGTTTGACTGGTTAAATATAGTAAGTTATAAACTTAGAAAGTGAATTAATTGAGGTTTATAAGCAGCAGTCAAAATGACTGCTTGGATAGTGCCTGTTAAGTGTTAAAACCCAGGAAAAGATCCTCTCGTTATAATAAGAAACTTACTCGTTCTTTAAAGAAATCATGACGACATCATGTGGCATTTAATAAGCTAATGCGTTGTGTATTTTGTGTGTGTTTGTGTATTTTTGCATATTTGAAATATGGCTGTAATAGCTTTCTGAGTTGAAAATGTTTCTTGAAACTTGAAAACAGCTGCAACAATGATATTGGCATAGAATTTCAGTAGTCGTGTTTATTTTCACCTTTATTGTGTGGTATTATTTTAGCAGTTTTCATATGGTCTGGAAAAAAGCCTTTTATAAATGACAAATTACATATGGATATAAATGGATCAATAACTAAGTCTGTGATATTCTTAATAAATACGATTTGTCTGGACATGTATTTGGACACTAGGGCTGGATGATGTAGAAGAAAGGCATATCGATAAAATAGAAATCACATTGATCAATATCGATAATTAGCCAAATATTCTAAACATATATTATGCAGCCCTGGCCATTTTATGCTGTTGCTTAATGACCTAGTTTTAGATAAAGAACACACTAACACTCGATTCAAACTCAACCCTTTATTTAATCAACTTTTTACCAGAACTGGGAGGATTTAATGACTGTAGTATTACCCTTCATGATAGGTTAGAATGCAAAAGGAAGGAAACTTTGAACTTTTTATTGACCCTTTTCTTTTATATTGCACCACACGTCTGTCGATCGATATATAGTACAAGTTGTAGTATTCCACTCTTCTCCACTCTATCAAAAAAAATCATCAGCATTATCTGCTATTGTTTTTCCATTGCTATAATCCTCATTCACTTTGGGTATTAGTTGAGCTAATTTATCTAATTTAGGCTCAGCAAATACCCAACACACACATACAAGAATACATTTGTCCTTCATCTACAGAAACTCCAAATTATCATTGCCATGAACTAACTGTCCCTAACTCATACAGGTAAACCTGTTTTTACATAGCATGTAATTTTTGTTCTGGAATTTGAAGAGCAATGTGGTACACTACACTAGAAACACTCACCTGTCAAAATCATCTGTGGTGGGATTTTGAAAGATGTTATGTTTGATTAACTGTTTTTGTAATGACTGGAAACTGAGCACCTAGAATTCAGCCAGAGAAGATCAGATGTAATTAAGAAGTTTTTTTGAAGTGAAAACTGCTGCAGGTTGAGACTGAATCTGAGTCTGATCAGGACAGCTTGAATGATCTTAATCATAGGACTGGCAGGTGCTCAGAGGTCGAAGAACAGGCTCAGGGTCAGAACCGTGATAGCAGAGTCAGGCAGAAAGATCGGGTGGAATAACCAGAGTCCGAAATCTGAGAGCAGGTCCAGAGTCAGAGCCGGGTGATCAGAAATCCAGAGACAGTCCGTGGGCAGAGTCAGGGCACAGAAACAGGTCAGAAATCCAAACAGCACTATAATCAGATCCAACGGGTTTGGCAGGCTCAGAGGGTCAGAAGACCAAAACAGGTCAGGAAATAGGCAAGCAGGCAGACGGGATTCAGGACGCTGGATTTATCTCACCGATGGCTCGTAATAATCTGGCACTAGTGACTGGTCTGAGGGCTGGTTTTATAGTCAGCGTTGCAGGTGAATCAGGTGAAGACTAATGAGAACGGGGTGGAGCTGCACAGGTGTGTCAGATGTAGAATCAGACCAGCACTAGTGCCCAGATCATGACAGTTTTATTTTTTGCAGCTACATGGGTGCATATTTATTTATTTTGGAACTGTGTTTATCATTCAACTGAATATACTACTGTGGTATATGAACTGGATCTGTTTTGTAAAGTGACTTGAATTGAATTCATTATGACAGTTATGTTAAATAGGTGTACCTTCCTAACTTACATCAAAACTATCTTTTATGTTTTAATTAATGTTTTTAAAATCTATAAAAGGAAGTGGTGGGTTATGTTTTATCACTAGGATGTGATATAATATATGTTAAAATGGTAATAGAGAGGAGGCACAGCATCAATACCAGATTCATGTGGTGCTTCCTTTCTATTACAATTCAAAAACTCTGGTGAAGTACTTTTTCTGCAGGACCTAAACAAAGCATTGCTTAGTGGAAGCTGTCGTATGTGTGAGGCTGAAGGTGTAAATCTGGATGTAGCCCTGTCTTCAGTTACAGTGTGATGTGTGTGTTTTTGATTGTCTAATATTTACATGTAGGTTATAATAAACATTTACATTAATTCAAACTTCCTCACAAATCCTTGTGGTAATCTATAAGTCATATTATTTATCTGCAGAATTTTTTTTTCCTTTTTTTCTACTCAACAGTAGGAGGCAGAATAATTCAGATAAAACTATATATCTGAAAAAAACAATTTATTAAATTGTTTTTTTCATAAATAAAAACTGTTATTTTCTATATATTGTCAGTAAATGAGTACTATTACCTATTTTAACCACTATCCCTAAACCTGTGTACACATGTGCAGAATTTCTTTTTTGTGACAGCACTTATTAGAATCTGGAATATCTGTCCCTTATGCCAGTTTATCACAGCTTCTATTTACTTACTGACTCTGTAAAACTGAGCAGTGTGTGTATCTGACCTGCAGGTGGTGCAGTATCTGGCTGGCTGTGGGTTACAGAGCTGTGTGATGCTCATGCACAAAGGATACCCTGACATCGGCTGGAACCCTGTGGAAGGGGAGCGATACCTGGACTTTCTACGCTTTGCTGTCTTCTGCAATGGTGAAAACAGAAACATTTTATTCTCATGCAACACTTTAGATATTTCCTTTGTAACTCCTTGCCTATTGTGTGAGCAGGGGAGAGCGTGGAAGAGAATGCCAATGTTGTGGTGAGGCTTCTTATTCGCCGGCCTGAATGCTTCGGCCCCGCTCTACGAGGTGAAGGTGGTGATGGATTGCTTGCAGCGATAGAGGAAGCCATTAGAATCTCTCAGGATCCTTCCAGAGATGGCCCGTCTCCAGTTTCTGAGAGCAGCAGAACACTGTAAGATATGGGTGCATGTCCTCTGTGTTAAAACTAATCACAGAAACCATATAGAAATTAATTTACCTTCTCTATGGTAGTTAGACCCAACTGCTGTGCCATTATGAAATTAAATAAAAATTAGTAAAACTGGGTCTTACACATGCAATGACATCACTGTATAAACCATTTCATGCAGTTAATATTGCTACATATGTAAATTCTCCAAAGAATTTCATGAAAAAAAATAACATCAACTTGTTGTTTTGTCAGGCAGAATGTCCATCAATAAAAGGATTACGGAAATTATATGTATTCCGTACAGCTCGCTCTCCTCCAGAGCTTGCTCTCCTTGGCAGCGAAAGGAAAATAATGCCAGTCAGCAGTTTAGCTTCAGTTAGTCAACCATATTTTTCAGTTACAAACACATCTTCCTTACATTTAACAGCATTTAGAAATAAAATAAACTTATGGGTAATGACAGCGTTGTAGTCTCTACCTTCCATGTTGGTACAGAATTTTTTTTTTTATCCGTTTGTTCGTAAACCCCGACTTGAATTTCCCCACAAGAAACAATCTTCAGTAAAGTCCCCATAAATGAACTCCAGCCACTCTGTGATTATCTCGTCGTTTGGGAGTGAGTGGAACCTTCTTGCATTTTTTAACCCTCTGACACTATCCTTTTTAGTAACCGCTGGGGAGCTAGTTTGAGGTTGAAAATGGGAAATTTGCGTCCCACACGCCGTCACTGTCTCCTGTTCGAGCCGATAGAGGGGTGCTAATCTGGGGTTGCCGTCTGCTTGCTGCCGTCTGCTTGCTCCTTTGGAGTGGATCAGATTTACAGCAGGTGAATCAGCTGGAGGGGCGAGGGGAGGGGGAAGGCTGTTTACTTGATAGTGTGGTCTGATTGGAGAATATGAATTACGTAGAAAGACAACCCGTTTTCTGATCTGACCGTTTTTGAGCAAAGCAACAAAGCTGACTGCCCCTGAGCAAATCCTTTTTATACCCCTGAAACCTCAGAAAAATTTAATCTGTTGTCATGGCCTTTAACATCCTAATCACTGCACCTCTTTGGGTCCGCCTTTGAAGTGCACAGAACAAACCAAAAGTGCTCTGATCCTGCAGCCAGGTTCTTCTGAAGGTTTCTTCCTGTACAGCAGTAGTTGTCCTCTTCACTGTTGCTACATATGTTCAGTATCAGGGATTGCTATGAGGGACTTGATGCAATCTGCTGGGTGTCCCTGAACAGAAAACCTCTTACTTTTTGAAAAAGTGACACAGCGGGAACATTGGGATGCTGTGGGCAATATTCTGCAAAAAAAACACAGCATTCACCCTTGTACATGGTTTACTTCCACAAGTTTCCTAAAGTGTGCATATTATTTGTTTGCTATCAATATCATTAAACTATTTTTACATAAAATCAAGGGTAATCTGGTCTCAAACCAATGTGTGCAGCAGTGACATGATGGATGAAGAGGAAGATGATACCATCCACACAGGCAATGCTATTATGACCTTTTATTCTGCACTTATTGACCTGCTGGGCCGCTGTGCTCCAGAAATGCACGTGAGTGACTTAAAGATGTCAGATTATCTGCACACAGACAGAATTCTTGATGATTTCCTTTCTCTAACCTAATACCTGTATTATATCAGCTGATCCATGCTGGCAAAGGTGAAGCAATCCGTATCAGAGCCATTTTGAGATCGCTGATTCCTATCGAAGACCTGGTTGGAGTCATCAGCATTCCCTTCTCCATGCCTAACCTCGCTAAAGGTAGCACCAGCCTCAGCTGATATGCAAACAGCAGCAATCCTAACTGACAGTAAATGAACATGAGAAAACTACTTTATTCCTGTGGTTTATATTTATTGCTGAGAGTCAGACTCTCTATTTTTATTTCTTTAAGTGTGTTTCAATGTTTTTAAATGTGATCATTCATGTTCTTGTGCGCTCATAGATGGGATAGTTGTGGAGCCAGACATGTCAGCAGGTTTCTGTCCAGACCATAAAGCAGCCATGGTCTTGTTCCTGGACCGTGTCTATGGTATAGAAGACCAGAATTTCCTCCTCCACCTTCTTGAGGTTGGATTCCTACCAGATCTCAGAGCCGCTGCCTCTCTGGACACTGTAAGTATGCTTATCCTCCGAGACCCATCGTTCAACTTCTGTTTTTTTATTCTAAGGCCTGTTAGAGTGTTACAGTGCTGAAACTAAGCAATGAAATTATTGTACTTAAGAATTTGAAGTAATCCAAATATGTATTGCTCTTTTACATCGGTTTTCCAAAACATTTTACAGAATGTTTTGAAGAGTATGATGAAGTTGTTCTCCAAGCAGATGTTTCATGTTTGTGCTCCAAGCGTACCTAGTGAGACGTGGACTTCTGCTTTGCCTTTAACCCACTAGCAATAGTTTTACTGCCTTCAGGAAATAGCATTATAGGCAATATCACTTTTATATCGCATCCCCAAATTCTGTGAGTATAACCGCAGCCCTTTAGGCTACGCGCTTCACTGCGTCTCACTTTTCTGCACAGCCTAGATGGCTATAGAAAAACAACAGGTTATTTGGGAACCAATTGTCTGGTCCCAGAATCATTTATGGTCAATGACACCAGGTTAAGGCGGTGAGGGGAACGGAAACAATTCTTCTTTTCAGTTCTGCGCTGGCCGTAGAGTTCACACTAAATAATTCACTCCTATGTAAATTTAACTTGTAACCCGAAATAGTACCAAATTGTTCAAAAGTAATAAGAGCATGGGGAAGAGAGCACAAAGGATCCGAGACAAACAGCAGGTGGTCATCAGCATATAAAGATATTTTGTGCTCCTGATCAGCTCTGTAGATACCCTTAACATTATCTTCTGCTCTTAGCTTGATTGCTAACGTTTCAATTGCTAACGCAAATAGAAGAAGGGACAGAGAACACCCCTGTCTTGTCCCGCGGTGGAGTGGAAGTAACAAGAGTATAATGAATTTTTTCGAACACGTGCCATAGGTGAGGAATAGAGTACCTGAACCCAAGATATAAATTTAGGGCCAAACCCAAATTTATTTACAGTGTAAAACAGATAATCCCACTGCACCCGGTCGAAAGCCTTTTCTTAGTCGCCAAATGTAACACAGAAACTGAAAAGGTACAGATCAAAGTCACCTGCATCGGTCGTCGCTACTCCTGTTTTGAAGGAGGTCACAGTCCCCAGCTTAACCCTGTCATAAAGCTTTAACCACGCTTGTAATGTGAGGCGATCATACTTTTTTTTTCCTCCAAGGAATAAAGACAGGATTATTCATCCAGAGTGACGTCCTCTCTGTCTGGTCGCTGGAACACTTTCAGCTTCTCCAATGCGTTTTCTTGGACATCAGGTGCTTTGCTTACGAGCTGCTCTCCCACCATATTCATTTGCAGTAGATTGTTGATAATCTCCAAAGTGGTGGCTTTAGGCTTTCTTGCAGTGACCGGTCCCACTGGCAATCCACGTCTGCTTAGATCCACCGCAGCCTCCTCCGTGCTGTTATATATGACCATGCCTGAATCAAAATGCCCCTGCATTTTTGTCAGTGGGGTTTGGAACCGGATTGCGTTCTCCTTTAGCACTTTTTTAATGGGACCATACTTCTTCCTCTTTAGTTGTATGCTTTCAGCATAGTCGTGATAAAAAATTAAGCGCTTCTCTTTTATGTAAATGGTTTCTTCCAAGCAGGGTAGAGGATTTGTTCTCTGTTGGTAAATTTCAGGAACCACAGTTGAACGCGGAGGTGCACCTGCAGGAGGCTGCGCACCCAATGCTCTGTGGGTTGACCATGAAGTGTAAATTTTAAACCATAGAATTTTTGAAGATAAATTTGCTTAATCTTAGCTCTATTTAGTGAGTATACTCTTTTCCAGAACTAAATATAGTTGATGTTGTAATGCCCCACCAACCAGTGAGGATATTTTTTAAAATCATACATATTTCTTTAATTTCTTGAGTATGCTAGTTTCAATAGCTGTGGAGCATTTTTGTTTTTATGTTGTTAATTTGTTCCTTGTTGTGGATACACCTGAATTCCCCAACTGTGGGACAATAAGGAATCTTTCTGTTGTAATCTATTGTGTCCACCATAATAATACATCAATCCACCATCTTCCATTGTCTATATCAGGGGTCACCAACCTTTTTGCAACTGAGAGCTACGTCATTGTTACTGTGTCATACGAAGGGCTATCAGAACTGACTACAAGAGTCCAAGCTCACCTTAACTTTATGCAATATAAATGTTTTAAATACTTTTTTCTTTTTTAAATCTATGTAAATACAAATATGATTAAAAAAGAAGAGCAGCTGAATAAAATAGCATTTTAAATGCAGTTCACTGGAGGGTTGTGCTATTTTTTTTAACAGGCTTGTAGGCACCACATATGGTCCTTGAGGACTACCTGGTGCCTGTGGGCACCATGTTGGTGACCCCTGGTCTATACCCATTAACCCTTGGGGGGCTGGTGCCTATCTTCAGTTGTCATTGAGTAAGAGGTGGGGTACAGGTCAACAGTTGAACCACCAATAACAGATGGCCAATATAAAAATCTAATTCTAAGCAGATAAATTGGACCGTTTTTTTCTTGCTCTTTGAGAATGCTTCACTTGTCTTCCTTCAGTTTTAATGGCTGACAGGAGCCCATAAATTGTTGATATGTTTGATTTTATTTGTGAATAATTGTACATTAGATCATCATTTCCTGTCCACCTATAGCAAGTTGATTTATAGATTTTTATGGAATTTAGTCAAGTGACTGATATGGCTTCAAAAACAAGATTTTAAAGGCATACTATGCAACATTTTTCAGTTAATTAATGTGTTCCATACCGTTTTGGATGATTAAATGAGTCATTTCAGGTTGAACAAAGGTTTTCTTGGCCGCCCTGGTGGTCTGTGGGGGAAATACCGCACTTGCAATGGCAGGAGCCCTCGGCCCGCGCCCACAGGCTCAGAATCTCGTGCAAGATCGCGAGAGTCGGTCTTGCTTTACGGCGAGAACTGCTACACGTCCCCAGTGAAACGCATGCTCGTTGCTAGCGCAGTGGCGATATCTGTGCAGTTATCATGGCGGAACCAGCGACAAAACAGCGAAAGCCCATGTCGGAGCAGGCAAGAAAGAGGACAAGGGCTCTGGACCGAAAGACGAGTCGTACACGGGTGAACATCGGGCAAGCTTTTTCCGAATGGCGAGAGCTAAAAGAAAAAGAAGGCTGCAAGGCTGACGCGGACCTTGCGTTTTTGCTGATGCGATTGTAAGTAACATTGTAGGGTTTCCCTCACGCTACCGCCTCCCAACATTCCAAAAAAAAAAAAAAAAAACTAACTCGATATGCGCGCAAAGATTGTCTCCCCCCGCTCCGCCGGTCGCGCAAAGCTTGTCTCCCCCCCGCTCCACTCCGCCGGTCGTCCGGTAAGCAAATTCCTAGGGGAAACACTGCATTGGAATGGTTTCTCTCTCTCTGTGTGCATGTTCATACTTTCACTGTGTTAGTCATTGTTTGTACTGCCGTTTTTTCGACTTTTCGTTGCGTTTGCCTGTCTGCTAAGCTTAAAACAACCGTGCCTGGCTTGACGGAGAAACCAGTACAACAGCTGAGCATATTTACGACAGTGCACTTTTACTTTCGCCCTCTGGGGGGAGCCTCGCTGGAAAATCAACCCCGGTTGCATAGTATACCTTTAAAAGGAGATCGGTTTTGTCTAAAATCTGCAAAAACGAGTTTTCAATAAAGCAGATGTTGGCTAACTCTTTTCTATCTCTGCTTTCCTGACAGGCTGCTCTCAGTGCCACAGACATGGCACTTGCCCTCAACAGATACCTATGTACAGCAGTGCTGCCCCTCCTAACCAAATGTGCTCCTCTGTTTGCGGGAACTGAGCCATTTGCCTCATTAATCGACTCCCTTCTTCATACGGTTTACCGCCTTTCCAAAGGCTGCTGCCTTACCAAAGCACAAAGGGACGCTATAGAGGAGTGTCTGCTGGCAGTTTGTGGGTAGGAACAAACTGATGTATTAGATATACTCACTTAATACTCATATGCCAGGTATTTAAGTGAAAGTAAACAGTTACTTAATGTCTGTCACCCTGACATAATGTAGTAAGCTGAGGCCTTCAATGATGCAGCACCTGCTGAGGAGGCTGGTGTTTGATGTTCCGTTGCTAAATGACCACACCAAGATGCCTTTGAAGGTGAGAAACCTCCCTTCTCTTATCCTTATTCCATCCCCAGGTGTTTTAGTTCCAGAAAAACTATCCTATACATCTTCAACCACTGTTTATAAGAAGCAACACTGTAAATAAACATACTGTACTCTTACTCTCATGATGCCTTATGGTGATAAGGGAAAACAAAGTGGTTTTGATTTTGTGGCTGCATTTATGGAGAAAGGGAACGTGTGCAGATTGCTACTGAAACTCATTATTTGTTTCAGCTGCTGACCAATCACTATGACCGTTGCTGGAAGTATTACTGTCTATCTGGAGGCTGGGGGAGTTTCGGAGCAGCTTCAGATGAAGAGCTTCACCTCTCCAGGAAACTGTTTTGGGGAATATTTGATGCTCTGTCCTGCAAGGTGAGGGCTGTTGTTACATTTCCTTTTGTCCTCATTGACTCACCCATAAACGGTTTTAATGTTTGTCCTGTGTGTAGTAAGTGATAAGCATTGCTTTGAGGTACCACTTTTTATCTTCTACATCAGGGGTTCCCAAACTTTTTTCAGCCGTGCACCCCTTTCCGTTTGCCAACCGGGTTGACACACCCCCAATCTTAAAAAATTAAAATAAAATTGCAGTTGCAGTTACAACTCAACCGTCATAACAAAGGTTATGTTAATAAAATTAGAACATAATTTTAATTAAATTGCAATAAAGTTACACACAACGTCCACAAGAGAATCCTGATGATTTTTAGGTGCATCGGTGGATCCAGAGAAAGATCGGCCACACCTCCACAACCTGAAACGTCTCTGAAGCAGAGATCATCCAGGTAGATTCACGGACTAAACTCTGATAATCTACCTGTGCGTGTTCTCACTTTGTTTATTTGATGCACCACCTTCTAAATCTGAGTCTGACTTACAATTTACACCGCAGAATACAAACACAAAGAAGTTTGATTTGATTTGTGTCCGATGACCAGCGAGCGAGAAAGAGAACTGGTAGAGCGGCACAGAGTAGCAATAACAGAACGCTCGATAAAGCTGTTATTAATCAGAGAAATAAAACATAATCCTGGTTGTTTCACAAACGTTACATTCAGCAGGTAAACACGCCCACAGCAACACACATCAGCTCCCCGCAACCCCACCTTCGGTTTCCTGTTTCTGTCTGAAAACACGCTAAAACCGCATCTTTAAAATGAACAGCGCCTGTCTGAATCACAATGAAAAGTATTACAGCTCTGTGCGTGAGGATAGTCAAAAAAACACGTCTACCACTAATCTCCCCCCAGCAGCAGCAGAGGCTGCAGCGGTGTGGGCGTGTTATGTGCATCAGTGCTTGTCGCCGGTTAAGAGTCACAGCACCATGAGCAGCGCTGTTTGCAGGCACTGCTCAATCAATAGACAGACAGTCACTCAATTTAATCTCGTAAATAAAACTTTTGGCCCAAATTATCTTTTTCCTCTGCTGACGTAAGCGACGTAAAGTCAGGAGAGAGAGACATTTTCTGATTCTCGCTCATTTTCTTCTCCTGGATCCGTTGCAATTCTCTCCTCTGTTGTCTGCAATTCCTCTCTCGCTCTCGCTTTCTTGGTTCCTCTCCTCCTTCATCACTAACTTTGACCTTAGATGTCTCAGCTGCATGACTTCAGCCAATTGAAGATATTTGCCAGAATGAAAGAAGCAGAGGTCACAAGCTAGGTGCGCATATGCAGCACAATGCGGATATTTCATCTTAAAATGAAGCGTAGAAGAAGATTTCTTTTAAATAAATAAATGTTAGTTTGAATACTGTATCGTTCCATTATGACACCCAAGCACCAGACCGAGGTTTTGCTGCTAACACTTTATTTTAGGACAAAGTACTGCAGTACTTACCTGACAACAGCCAGATGTATGTCTCGTTCCGCCTAGCTCCACTCACATACATCTGGGACACCGCCGATAGACAATGATTTCTCCAACCAATTTTATGGTCTGGCCAATCAGGACGCAGGGCTGTAGTTTCATATATGTGACGTAGTGGAGACGCGACCATGACGTGAGACTGTTTTGATAGCAATGGCGGCTCGTCGAGGAAGCAAGCGTTAGCATTAATGCTGCTATTTCTTCCGTGTTGTCCAATCTACCTAATATTGTTTCATTAAAAGAACATCAGAGAACGCCTCTGAAGGCTTTTGTTGGTGGAAACGATGTTTTCGCCCTTCTCCCGACCGGATTTGGCAAGTTTTGTTTTCCGGGCCCAGCGGACGTGCAGACGCGGACGCGCCCCGGAGCGGTTAGCGGTTAGCGCTAACTATGTTAGGAGGCCTTTAGTCCTCAACGCGGTCGGCCCGGAATCGACTCCGACCCGCGGCGCTTTGCCGCCTGTCTTCCCCCCTGTTGCTGTCAGCTCACTGTCAATAAAACGCGTGCCACTAGAGCCGCAAACACATTATTATTATTTTTTTATTTTTTTTCCTGCGTCGCTATCATTAGCGTCACGGGTTAGCTTCGGTGTGAGTGGTTGAAATAGCACGTCAATAAAGATGACAGACAAGTGGCTTATCCAATCATATGCAAGAATTTTTGATAAGGCCCAGCCTTCTGTAAATGCAATTCCTATGGCGGAGTCCCAGATGTATGTGAGTGGAGCTAGGCGGAGCGACATGCAGCTGGCTGTTGTCAGGTTACTGCAGTACAGCGTACTGCAGTCATGACAACAAATCAACTTGTTTTTGTAAGTGTTTTAATGTGCGTCTGAATACTGGAACCCTTTTAGGGGTAAGTTTGACAATGGAATATCCCTCTTGTAACCACTGGGATAACAACGCTCTCATTATGTATCCCTCAGAAAATTAACTCCTTTAAGAGAAAAAAAATCTCCCACAGGTAACACCATGAAAGAAAGCATTAATTTTCCAGAGTATACACAGTAAATACTATATGGGTGAAAATTTGGAGATGACAAGCTGAGTTAGGGCTGGACGATATGAAAAAAAGCATATCGATAAAATAAAAATCATATTGCTCGATAGCAACAATTATCAGCAAATTCAAAACATATATTTTAAGTGCAGCCCTGTCCATTTTATGTTGCTGCTTATGCTGGTGAATATTCTCAGTCATCCAGGTCATGGTCATTCCAAAAAAGTTAAAAAAACAAAACAACTAGACTTTTTTCCGAAGTTTGAAGACGTTTCGCTTCCCATCCAGAAAGCTTTCTCAATTCAAAATGTCTGGAGTAGTGTGGAGTTCCGAGCTTTATGGTACTGCCCAACAAAGTCCTTGTAATGGCTTAGATTACATGCAAATTGAACCGAAACAGGTCCACTCGTTAACGACTCCCCATGTTGCTTAGCAACCCATTTTTAGATACAGAACACACAAACACTGAACTATAACTGAACCCAATATTTAACCAACTTTTTACCAAAAATGCAAGTTTTTAAAAAAAGAAAGCGCTTTTTGAACTCTTTAAAGGTGGTAGGGCTTGGTGACAAAGCGTTCCTGGGTCTGCATTTGTAATTGGTTGGGAGGGTGTAGAGACTAGTATTAACCTACATTGAAGGCTAGAATGCTAAAAGGAAAACTGTTCTTCTATTGAACTTTTTATTGACCTTTTTTTCTATTATCGATATACGTCTATCAGTCGATATATATTGTAATTTAATTATCGCCCAGCACTAAGCTGAGTTCTCCTGAAGGCAGCACGGAGCTGCGCCACAAGATGCTGACAGAAACACGGTACAAGATACAGTTGCAATGCCATGCATATGTTTTAATGTTGCAGACCACAGTTTTTTGCAAGTTGTTTAAAGTTTAAACTGGTATTGTTGTGCATCTTTGGTGTAAACCTTAACTGTAATGTTTTTATCCTGCCAAACTTCTGCCTTCTCGGATATATAGGCCTGAATAACAGTAGCTGTAGAAATGTGCAAACAGAGCTTTAGGTCTCTGTTAAATGGAAGCACAGCAATGGTGTCCAGTCATAGAAAGTAGCAAAGTGACTTAGTTTCTCTGTTTTAAGCGTTATGACCAGGAACTGTTTAAGCTGGCGCTGCCATGTCTGAGTGCGGTAGCTGGCGCACTGCCTCCAGATTACATGGAATCCAACTACATGGCAATGATGGAGAAACAGTCGTCTATGGATTCAGAGGGAAACTTCAACCCACAACCTGCTGACACCACTAAGTATGTAACGCATTAGTCTTTTTAAACCCTAGCACAATTATGTCTACATTGGAATTTCTGAAGGGTAATCCAAAAGTTTCAAGGAAATAGCATTTGATTAGTAAAGTTTGTTACTATCTGCAACTATCTGCCACTGCTGCAGAAATGCACAAGTAGTTTCAATGTCTGCTGACTCACAGAATTCTTAGAAGGAGAAAGCCCTATATCTAAATGTTGTTTTTCTCTTAGTGTAATTGTTCCTGAGAAGCTGGACTATTTCATCACCAGATATGCAGAGCATAACCATGAGAGGTGGTGTATAGAAAAGGTAAGAAGACAAGAGGCCATGTCATGTTCTATAATTAGATTTAAAGTATTCCTTTGAATTTTGTACATTTACGTTCACCAAAAGCAGAAAACAGTTCTTACACACTGTCAGACCAACACTGCGTTTCATTAAAATTTGTATTTATAACATAAATGTTATATTGCTCTCTTCCTTTCCTCTCCTCTTTTTCTTTCACCTTTGCTCCCTTTTAGCATTTTGTCTCATCTGTTTCTCTTCTTTTTTTCCTCTTCTACCTTCCCGTTTCTGTGTCAATTTAACATGAAATAGTCCCAGTATAAAATCTGATAAAGCTTTTTGCATATATAAATATAACAGAGAACTGTGGTGAAAGCAGTAAGGCTGCAGTCTGAACATGAAATCTGTTGGGCTCTCTTTGACATTAAGAAAACAATTCTTAATGTTACACTGCCAGACAGGTCACACACAAAAACAATTTGTATTTATATAACAGCATTTGTACACAAGGTGATTAAAAGGACTTTACAGCACATCAAAGGAAAGACAAAAAAACAAAACATAGGCATAAAAGCTTTGCATAAAAAATATGTTAAAATACATATCAGGCACGCATGTGGCGCAGCTGGTAGCGCGACCCATATACAGAGGCCTTAGTCCTCGACGCGGTCGACCTGGGTTCGAATCCAACCTGCGGTCCTTTGCCGAATGTCTCTACCCCCTTCCTGTCAGCCTACTTTCGGAAACAGCGAGCCGCAAAAAATCCCCCCAAAAAAAATACATATATCAAAGGCATGAAATTGTCCCTTAGTTGTTTAAACGATTGTTCAGATGTTTTCAGTCCTGATTTAAAGGAACCCACAAAAAGGTATTCAAAGTTTACATTTTTTGGGATTCGTTCTTTTCAGTCTACCTGGTTTTGAAAAGTTTAATCTATTCAACAAGAACAGGAAATGGATGTTTTGGTGCTACAGACCCCACTGCTTGCTGACAGCAGAGTCTCCCCCACCACAACACCAAAGCCCTTTCTGTCTGTAATGCATTCAAATTTCGGTGCAGGATGGGGCCAAGCAAAGCAGAAAGAGATAACCTGTACATGCAGGAATTTGAGACTCAAAGGAGTAAAGACATTACCATAAAAAATTTAAAAGATGTGTTTATCTTTGTCAATCTTTGCCAGTGGGCCACATTTTTACCAGTAGAGTTCTGGTTATGGGCCACATTAAATCATTCTGAAGACCACAAATGGCCCCCAGGCCACCCTGCAATGTTATTCATAAATTTACATTCATCTATGTTATGAAAAATAAATATAAAAGGTGGTTTGCTTGTATAGCTGAGGAATAAGGCCAGATCTTTAATCATTAAGACAGTTAATTGTAAATAAAACACACTAAATCATTAGAGCTGGGCTGAACGTCTATCACAGATGAGGGTTTCTCCAAAAGGTCCAGTTTTTGCTAGCCACTTCCTGGCTATGTCCATGTTTCTGCAGTCTTGACACTCTTTTCAAGGAGAATTCAGCTCCTTGAAAAAATCAGCTTCAGAAATCAGCCTTATTCTACAAATGTGATAACAGAGTTAAAAGATGCAAAGAAATGCAAAGTTATCTTCTTATATCACTTTTAATATCAAGTTGCTGTAAAATAACAATTAGTATGAATTATTAAACAGTATTTGTTTATTTTTTATGTCTTCCATCAGCAAAAAGATATTAACGAAAAGCAATTTTTTCTGAAATGACTTCACCCTGATGTTTTTCAGTTTTCCAATGGTTGGACATATGAAGAACACATGTGTGAGAGCAATAAGACACATCCTCTGCTGAAGCCATACAAAAGCCTTTCTGAGAAGGTGCCATTTGCATTTAGTCTGAAACATTGTTGATCTCTATATAGTGAAATTAAAACAGGTTTATAAATTCTCACATTAAGAATTTTGCATCCCTTCATCATTAGCTGTCATATAACTGTCCATTGATTTTTGTGTAGTGCTATTTAGTTGCTTAAAGCAGTGATCTAAAGTTGGCCTGTAATCTTGCAGGATAAGGAGGCGTACTGCTGGTCTGTCCGAGAGTCACTGAAGACAATGCTGTCATGGGGCTGGATCATTGACAGAAACAGAGAAGGAGATACTGCCACCCTTCACAACAAATCTAGACGGATTTCACAGACCAGCCAGGTAGCCTAGTGAAAGAGCAAATCAGTCCCTGATATCCTTATCTTAACCAACCCTAACCCTACCAGTGTATCAGTGGGTATGAAAAGGGCTGTTTATATAGATTGCAAAAGTAAGTAAAACACAGTATTGGTGTTGTGTTTAGGCAAAGGAATTTCAAGATCTAAATTAGGTCCTACGTCAAATATGTATGATTTTGTATTTACAACACAAACAGTTAGCAAATATATTTAGAGTCAGAAAATATGGGAGTGGTGGCCTAGTGGTTAAGGAGCTGGGCATTTGTGTCTTCAAAACGCCTCAAAGGTCACCGGTTTCAAACTAAGTCTGTCACTCTGGGTCCCTGAGATAGACCCTTGACCACAGATTGCTCTCTAAGGGATGGGTTAAACTCGGGGAGAAATTTCTCCTCAGAGGGACTATAATTGGAAATATTCATTTATTTATTCAAATGGACCTGCCTGGTAAAGAATTTCATATAAATTCGGGTAGTCTGATAATTTACTTGAAATGTGTGTCATCCAAGGTTATGTGATTGTGCAACATACATACAACTTGACTAATTGTTAAACTACCCAAATTCAGTTTTCTTGGGCATGTTTCTCTCATTTACACAGGGTCAAAATTATTCATATGGGCTACACAAATACATTCATTCATCTAGATTTTGTAATTGAAAATTAATGCTATACTGAAAGATGAGGGATCTACTGTGCCAAAAAAGTAACATTTTACTCATTGTTTAGAGGGATCAGCAGCGGTCGCTCAAAACAAGTAGGACTGTTCACCATAAGCTCATCTGCTTGTGGGTCCTGAGATGACTGTAAAGGCCATTCTGGGACCTGCATATTTTTGTGCAGTGTGAACAGGGAAATGTGGTGGTAATGTATGGTGACAATTGAGCCTCTTCGAGCCTTTCTTTATGGTGTTGTCACTTTTTTTCTGCTCCTTTGTGCACAACTTCCCCCCATATGTTTATGTCCTGTGCAAGATCTTCCCAGTTATTCAGTGGTATGTGGACCTTCCTCAGATTTGACT
Organism: Fundulus diaphanus; assembly: GCA_037039145.1. NCBI lineage: Eukaryota > Metazoa > Chordata > Actinopteri > Cyprinodontiformes > Fundulidae > Fundulus > Fundulus diaphanus. The sequence continues at coordinate 39,810,859 of CM073143.1, forward strand.
TGATGTTGTTGTTATACCTCTCTTTGGACCACCGGGGGCTCTTTGCCCTTCATTAACCCGGGAGTAAAAGATCTGTTTTAGGGGACTTACAGTTAGGCCCAAGTTTTGTTATTTTAGCTGTTTATTTTATTGTCAGAGGATTGATATAATGGTGAATTGCACAACTTTGCTCGAGCAATGAAAACGGAGGGCTACCCCAAAATTATTTTAACTTTACCATGAAGCTGTCTAGTTGAAAGGATTACTAGGGATTAGATTTAAATAATTTTACAGCACAGTAAAGGTTTAACTCAAAGTCCAACAGTATAATTATATTTATGCCCATGAACAGAAACTTCTGACCACAGCTGTAAAGTTTCACATATAATACTAGAAAGCAAGATTAGTGTGGTTTGTGACATTATACTCCAAATGTCCCACAGTTATCGTTTGAAGGCGCTCCAGCTTTTAGCCCAAGACCCGTTGACATGAGCAATGTCACACTGTCCAGAGACATGCAGGTAAATATTTTTCATAAAGCAAATACTGAAAGGTACAAAAATACAGTAGACATGCTTAATGCTCTGTCACAGGGCTTGAACTTGACACTCAAATCCAAAAAATATTATAAGTTTAACCGGTCTTTGTAGTGTAAGACTTTCTCACATGATGATTATTTTGTTTGTGTAGTCAATGGCCGAGCTGCTTGCAGAGAATTATCACAATATCTGGGCAAGAAAAAAGAAAATGGAGCTTGAAGCCAAAGGTAAAACCCTACACCAGAGACCTGAACCAGCACATCCAGGGCTCCTGGTTTTCATATGATGCTGTTTGTCTTTTAAGTCTGATATTTATTTGCCTTCTTAAACCTAATACATAATTGTCAATGTACTATTAATTTTGGTCATTTCTAAAAAAATAAATAAGCCACAGCTTAATAAAAATGGACTAAAGGTACACCTAAATTGGTAGTGAGTGAAGGCCAAAGTTAAGCTGTTTAAAAAAAAATTATTTTTCTAAATTTGTGTATCTAGATTAAAGTTCTTTTCGGCATCTATTTTTTTTCAAACTTAGATACAGAGGAAAAGCTTATGAATTATCTGAATGAAAATTTAGACATTTTTATTGCTTAAAAAGTTTGTCTTCTTTAAATGCTTAAGGGATTTCAGTGTCCTAGCCCCCTGACATCCTTTGTATGATGTGGTCTTCAGGTGGAGGAAGGCATCCTCTTCTAGTTCCCTATGACACACTGACTGCCAAAGAGAAATCCAACGACAGAGAAAAAGCTCAAGACATCCTCAAGTTTCTCCAGATCAATGGTTACATTGTATCCAGGTAGAGTCTCGCCAATACTTCCTTTGAGCCTCATTAGAAGCCCTGCAAAGTAAACTCAGATTTATATAGAATGAGTCTTTTCATGCAAAACTATGTGCTGTGCCTTTGGTGTACTTGCATAGTTGATAATATTTTTGGCTGTTGTGTTTATTGGGGAACCAATCTGAGCCACTGCTAAACTTTGATTGCATAGTCAGATTATATCATAATTACCATGGTTTTACATTTGTCTGTCCTTACATAGACATTGTTTGTTTCATCACAGTCACACCATAAGGAACTGCTAGTTTAACTTGCCAAATAAATTATAGATAACACAGTGTTGAAAACAACTCATCCTTTGTACAACAGAAAGCGTTAATTGAAGTGCTGATTTAGTACCTGTGGATAATTTTTCAATTTATTAGGTCAGGTGCAAGGCAATTGCACCTGACCTAATAAATGTTATGTCTTACACTTTATATACCAAGTTTTGAAATAAGAATCTTTTTGGATACAGATTACCTTATTTTTACCTACTTTTTGAGACATTTCAGGAAAAGCTAAATTATTTGACCTTCTGTGTTTCTTTAAACTGCTAACTTATGGTGTGCCATTTGTAATATTATCCATCCATCCATCCATCCATCCATCCATCCAGCCATCCATCCATCCATCCATCCATCCATCCATCCATCCATCCATCCATCCATCCATCCATCCATCCATCCATCCATCCATCGTCTTCCGCTTCGGGTTGCGGGGGTAGCAGCTTCAGTAGGGAGGCCCAGACGTCCCTCTCCCCAGCCACTTGGGCCAGCTCCTCCGGGGGAATCCCAAGGCGTTCCCAGGCCAGCCGAGAGACATAGTCCCTCCAGCGTGTCCTGGGTCTTCCTCTGGGTCTCCTCCCAGTGGGCCGTGCCCGGAACACCTCACCAGGGAGGCATCCAGAAGGCATCCTAACCAATTCAATTCAATTCAATTTTATTTATATAGCGCCAAGTCATGAAACATGTCATCTCGAGGCACTTTACAAAGTCAAAATCAATCATATTATGCGGACTGGTCAAAAATTTCCTATATAAGGGAACCAGTTGATTGCTTCAAAGTCCCGACAAGCAGCATTCACTCTTGGAGAAGCGTAGAGCTACAGGGAGAGTCGTCTGCATTGCCCATGGCTTCGCAGCAATCCCTCATACTGAGCAAGCATAAAGCGACATTGAAAAGAAAAACCACCCATTAGCGGGAAGGCAAAACCTCCAGCAGAACCGGGCTCAGTATGAACGGTCATCTGCCTCGACCGACTGGGGGTTACAGAAGACAGAGCAGAGACACAACAAGAGAGACAAACAAGCACAGAAGCAAACATTGATCCAGTAATCTGTTCTACATTAGATGGTAATAGCAGGTGAGCTGTCTTCTCTGGATGATGTCTCAGATAAAAGAACGCCAGACCAGGTGTACCTACTATGAAGAAAAAAAAGAGAGAGAACAAAAAGTTATAAGCAGAAATTATGACAAGCAATGCATAATTGAAGAACAGTAGAACTCCATTGAGTGAGAAAAATAGATCCTGATGTCCTCCAGTAGTCTAAGCCCATAGAAGCACATCCCCATAGGTAGGTCAGGGCAACATAAGCCACTCTAGTTATAAGCTTTGTCGAAAAGGAAAGTTTTAAGATTAGTCTTCAAAGTAGACAGGGTGTCTGCCTCACGGACCAAAACTGGGAGTTGGTTCCACAGGAGAGGAGCCTAATAGCTAAAGGATCTGCCTCCCATTCTACTTTTAGAGACTCTAGGAACCACCAGCAGACCTGCAATCTGAGAGCGAAGTGCTATGTTAGGAACATACGGGGTAATTAGAGCTCTGATATATGATGGAGCTTGATTATTAAGGGCTTTATACGTTAGAAGAAGAATTTTAAATTCTATTCTTGATTTAACGGGAAGCCAATGAAGGGAAGCTAAAATTGGAGAAATATGATCCCGTCCGTCCGTCTTCTTCCGCTTATCCGGGGTTGGGTCGCGGGGGCAGCAGCTTCAGTAGGGAGGCCCAGACGTCCCTCTCCCCGGCCACTTGGGCCAGCTCCTCCGGAGGAATCCCAAGGCGTTCCCAGGCCAGCCGGGAGACATAGTCCCTCCAGCGTGTCCTGGGTCTTCCCCTGGGCCTCCTCCCGGTGGGACGTGCCCGGAACATCTCACCAGGGAGGTGTCCAGGAGGCATCCTAACCAGATGCTCGAGCCACCTCAACTGGCTCCTCTCGACGTCGAGGAGCAGCGGCTCTACTCTGAGTCCTCCCCGGATGACCAAGCTCCTCACCTTATCTCTAAGGGAGAGGCCAGACACACTACGGAGAAAACTCATTTTGGCTGCTTGTATCCGGGATCGGTCATGACCCAAAGCTCATGACCATAGATGAGGGTAGGAACGTAGATCGACCGGTAAATCGAGAGCTTCGCCTTTTGGCTCAGCTCTCTCTTCACCACAACGGACCGGTACAGCGCCCACTTCACAGCAGACACCGCACCAATCCGCCTGTCGATCTCCCGCTCCATCTTCCCCTCATACGTGAACAAGACCCCAAGATACTTAAACTCCTCCACTAGGGGCAACACATCCTCCCCAACCCGGAGGAGGCACTCTACCCTTTTCCGGCTCAAGACCATGGTCTCAGATTTGGAGGCACTGATTCTCATCCCGGCCGCTTCGCACTCGGCTGCGAACCGCTCTAGTGAGAGCTGTAGATCACGCCCTGATTATCTACAGCTCTCACTAGAGATAATATTATATAGTCAGCAAAATTGGCAGCAATATTTTGGGTTATATAGCCTGTCATAGGAGACAAAAATGAGGGTTCATTTTTTAAAGTCATATTTTCAGTATTGCATTCATACATTTATTAGTGTCACAATTCCTAAGTAAATATTTAATTAGCTAAATATTTAGTTTGTAAATTAAATACTTAGTTTGTAGTTTAAATATTTAGTTAGCAAGCTTTATGTTTAGCTCCAAACAAACTATTTAGTTCCACACTAAATGTTTAGGTCCGAGCTAAATATTTAGTTTGCAAACTTAATGTTTTGTTCCAAAATAAATACTTGATTTGCAAACTACATATTTTGCTTGGACCTTAATATTTAGCTAATATGCAAATTCACTTGCCGATATGAGGAAGTGGACTGCTAAAGCAAAAGCTGGGTCTTGTAAAACTCTATATAAACTCCTGCTCCTATCAGAACGGAATTGTTTCCATCTCATGTAACTTCTTTTATCATCAATCGTTTTCCTCTTAACATGTCCAACGTGTTAGCTGAAAACTTAGGACGAGCCGTTATAATGGCAGTACAGACGTTTACTCTTGGATCTTAGCTTACATGCTAACTCGGGTTACAAATTTACTACTGGTTGTGGTGACTCCGTGGTAGGTGTTGGTGCAGTCTTTGTTGCCTTAGAACCACGAGTAAATGTATTGCCATTAAAATGGTTTGTCCTATATTTTCAACTAACATGTTGGATGTGTCAAGAGGAAAAGGATTGATGATAAAATAAGGTAGATGAGCAACAACTGGAACTCTACACCCTCACTGACACTTCAGCTGACGTGTTATATAGCAGCTGCTGCTTTAGAATATGTCACTGTTAAGATCGGTGTTAGTATTCCCATATATGCTTGTATTAAGCTAGGTTTCATCTCTCAATCAGGCAGCTTAGATGGACAGTTTAGACATTCTGAGTTTGGCTAAAGTAAAAGATGAATGCATCACTCTTTTCAATGTCTGTTTCAGAGGTAAGAAGTCTCCAGAGCTGGACACTCCAGCAATTGAGAAGAGATTTGCCTACACCTTTCTCCAGAAGCTTATCGCATATGTAGACCAGGCTCACCACCATATGATGGAGTTTGGTAAGGTTTTTCTTTTGCCTACTGTTGATATATTATATCACATTCATAACACGTAGCTGAACCCCTTTTTAGACTCTTACATGTTGGAGTTGAGAGTGAAGGGCTCAATTACCAAAAAATACAACACAATGTAGTTTGAACAGCTTACTCTAGATCAGCGGTTCCCAAACCTTTTCAGCCGTGCACCCCTTTCCGTTTGCCAACCGGGTTGACACACCCCCAATCTTAAAAAACAAACAAAAACATTCCAGTTGCAGTTACAACTCAACCATCATAACAAAGGTTATGGAAATAAAATTAGAACATATTTTGAATTAAATTGCAGTAAAGTTACACACAACATCCACAACAGGATCCTGAAGGTTTTCAGGTGCATAGGTGGCTCAGCGTGGAGCAAGAGAAAGAAAGAGACGCTCAGATCGGTCCAACCTACACAACCTGAAACGTCTCTGAAACGTTTCAGGTTGTGTAGGTGGATTCACGGACTAAACTCTGATGATCTACCTGTGTGTGTTCTCACTTTGTTTATTTCATGTACCAGCTTCTAAATCTGAGTCTGGCTCACAAATTTATGCCGCAAAATAGAAACACGAAAAAATTTGATTTGATTTGTATCCAATGACGAGCGAGCGAGAGAGAGATAGAGAGAGAGAGAGAGAGAGAGAGAGAGAGAGAGAGAGAGAGATACTTTGGTAGAGCAGCACAGAGTAACAATAGCGCTCCATAAAGCTGTTATTAATCAGAGAAATAAAAAAGTTATTTCCTGATTGTTTCACAGCAGTTACATTCGGCAGGTAAACACGCCCATGGCAACACACCTCAGCTCCGCTCACCCCCACCACTGGTTGCCGGTTTCCCTGTTCCAGTCTGAATATGCTCAAAACTGCATCTTTAAAATTAACTGCACCTAACTTAATAACAATGAAAAGTATTACTGTGCGTGAACATAGTCAAGAAACCCTGTCTACCACCAATTTTCCCACCAGCAGCAGCAGAGGCTGCAGCGGTGTGGGCATGACATGCGCATCAGTGCTTGTCACCATGAGCAGCGCTGTTTGTAGGCGCTGCGCGATCGATAGAGAGACAGTCACTCAATTTAATCTTGTAAATAAAAGTTTAGGCCCAAATTACATTTTTCCTCTGCTGACGTAAACGACGTGAAGTGAGGAGAGAGAAAGAGACATTTTCTGATTCTCGCTCAGTTTCTTCTCCTGGATCCGTTGCAATTCTCTCCTCTGTTACCTCGAATTCCTCTCTCTCTTTTGGTTCCTCTCCTCCTTCATCACTAAGTTTGGTGTTAGATGGAAGCAGCAGTGTCAGATGGAAGCGAGAGTGGCCAGTTCTCTCTCCCATGTGAGCTGTTCGTCCCGTTTTCAAAACATGTTTCCAAAACAAAAAACGTTCCCAGCATCTCGGCAGTGTGTGAAGCAAAATAACTAGGGCTGTCAAAATAACGCGTTAATTTCGCCAAAGAGTCACAAGGGAGGCGCGAGAAGACAGAGAAGAAGATAGCGCTGCCGCTCAACTCTGTGAAACAGTGTAGCGATATTCGTGCCTTCTGTTTGAGCGCGCAGGAACCAATCCAAGCGCGCAGTGAAACAACTCTCAACGCTCAAAACCGGTCTGGCACAGTCTGAAAAACTCTTCTCAACCCACTGTTCTCGCGGTGAGTTCCATCTCTGCTCGCGCGCTACTTTGCTGGCGCACACCTGCTCATTCCACGTTCAGCACCAGCTGTGCGCTTGCTCGGCAGTTAAAGCCAATCAATCACAGACAGTTTTTTTTTCATCCAAACAGAGTATGGCTTGCAAATACTGCATTCAGATTAATTAAATCCAAATGCTGCAGCCTTTGGCAGAAATTACTAAACATCACCGAGGGATTGAAGAAAAACAAATAAAAAGTGTCATATTTAAGTTTAAGTATTTAGACTAAAATATTAGAGTTAGTAAGTGAGGTGTGAAAAAGAGACAAAATGTTTTTGTCTCTTTTCTTTCCAGGTTCTGGGATGTGATGGAAAAGTTTATTTTGATCATAATCATCATGAATGTCATCATTATTTAAAGAGCACTTTAACACGAGGTAAAACAAAGTGCCAAACATCAGAAATACATCAGATAAGAGATAACAACTAATAAAATGCTTGTTTGTTAGCAAAATAGCAAAAGGTCTAAATTGTGTATAATTAGCCTAAAAAGTAGATTGGAATATGGAATATGTTGACGTCCGTTAAATTCAAGTTATCTTTTTTTATTATTATTTCAGTTAATGTCTCCTGTTGATGTGAGTTCAGTTTCACATTGGCGTCTGTTTAGTTCAGTTTGTCTGCTGTTGAAAACAATTGTTTATGAATTTGATCTAATGACAGCTCAATTTTAAAACTAAGCCCTCTGTCCGTGATATTTCAGTAAAAGTAGCATGTAAGATGGAAATATTTGGATGGATATTTTATGAATAGGCCTTTTTTATGAATGTACTTTGTTAAAAGAAATACAATAAAAAAAATCATGTGTTGGGTTATCAGTTGTTTTTGAAACACAGCATTCTAGGAACACAAAAGAAAGCTGCATCTACTGCAGGGACCTGTGTGGGGTAGGTTTGTGGTTGGGGGGGGGCGTGGTTATCTTTACCTATTCCAAGGGGAGGCTCACATTCAATGAATTTGAAAAGCCCTGGTATAGGGTAGTTCACTGCTATTGTTTTCATCCGGGTTTTTCGCGCCTGCGCGCCGGACTGGAAGGCAGAAGGCGAGCACAGTGGCAGACGCAAACAGAGCAAACGACAACTTCTCGAAGTATTTTTCTTCTTTACATAATGTATCACAAGATCGTTTTAAGAGTAAGTTGATGGTATCAGATTGCCAGATACCGTCCAGATAGCGAGTCTGTGAATGCTGCACAAACGATTTAGTCCGGCCCGGTGGCCAAATGCATTATCAGTATTCAATGGATAATGCATTAGATACAGCCGATACTTTAATGTATCTAATGCTGATTATTCATTGAATCATTTGAATTTAAATATTTAAAATACTTTCACAGCAAAAATTATATGCGATTAATTTTGATTAATTAATTACAGAGTGTGTAATTAATTAGATTAATTTTTTTAATCGATTGACAGCCCTAAAAATAACATTGCGAAATACAGCAACTATAAGCAAAATAAGGAATATAGAATCAGTCTTTCCCACAACACATTGTCATAAGTTCCCACCACAAGTTAAAACAAGTTATAACAAAATAACACATGTGGTTCTCAGTTTTATGTGAGAAACATAATAACAGAACACGAGAATATATGTTGCTCTTAGTTTAAAACTAACCAGTTTTTCCCAAAATACATTGTCAAAGAACAAAAATAATTCTTTAATATATCACAACCTAACTTGGTGTGGTGTAACTTGATGCTAAAGGTGTACAACAGCCTTTAGCAATAAAGTCTAATACGGATCATTACGATACATTTTTATTTATTTATTAAATTTATAGTTTTTGATTTTAATCTTTACAAAGGAAATGTTTATTTACATGTCTCTATGGTGTGGGGAAAAAACACTGTCAGACTGCCATTACATTTTTCATCTCACGCAACCCCTAGTGGAAGCTTGCGCACCCATCCCTGCTCTAGATCAGTGGTTTTCAATAGGTGTGTCTCTTTTCTTTCCAGCTTCTGGGAGGTGATGCAAAAGTTTATTCTGATCATAATCATAATCATTGTTATCATTATTTAAAGAGCACTTTAACACAAGGTAAAACAAAGTGCCAAACATCAGAAATACATCAGATAAGAGATAATAATGAAATGATTGGTTGTTAAAATAGCAATAGGTTTAAATTGTGTATAATTAGCCTAAAAAGTAAATCGGAATATGGATGTGTTGACGTCTGTTAAATTCAGGTTTTCTTTTTTATTATTATTTTAGCTGTCGTCTCCTGTTGACGTGAGTTCAGTTTGACATTGGCGTCTGTTTAGTTCAGTTTGTCAGTTTATGAATTTGGTCTAATGACAGTTCAACTTTAAAAATAGGCCCTCTGTCTGTGATGTAAAAGTAGCATGTAAAATGGAAATATTTGGATGGGTGGATTTTATGAATAGGCCTTTTTTTATGGATGTACTTTGTTAAAATAAATACAATAAAAAACATGTATTGGGCTATCAGATGTTTGTGAAACACAGGATTCCAGGAACACAAAAGGAAGATGCATTTGCTGCAGGGACCTGTGTGGGGTAGGTTTGTGGTTTTTGGGGGGGGGGGCGTGGTTATCTTTACCTATTCCAAGGGGAGGCTCATATTCAATGAATTTGAAAACCCGTGGTCTAGATGATTGATTAGTTGCTAATATACTAGCTCTATGTCATATAGTTGAAACCAGAACGCTACGTACAATGTGTAAAATATTGCATATATTCTTCAAAGTCTGACATCAAATCAGACTGAAGATGTCCTTATTTAATTACTAAAATTATTTATATTTCCTAAATGCAAGAATAATGGAGAAAGAGGATTTTTTTAGAGAATTATTAAAGCCTTCCTCAAATTTGCAAATTGCCTAAAGCAAGATTTCTTTTCCATAACAGTTTGAGGAAGCCAATAATGATGAGACCATTACTTTTTAAGTAGCTGGCCAATATGAAGATAGAAATATCTAAAAATATTCATATTGAGTTTTAAATAATCTCCATACTTTAGGTAAAACAAAAAGTTTACTGTTTGCTTGAACTACATGAGTCTAGGTTTGATACATATAAATATATGCAAATCTCACCATCTCTTCAATCTACTTGTCTTTCAGATGTGGGAACACAGCTGAAGGGAGGGAAGATTCCTCATGAACAGCAAATAAAGTTCTTTGGAAAGGTCACATTTCTTTTGTTCATTGTTATTCAGTTGTGTTTTTTTGTATGTTCACATTGTACTATGTTTTAGTACACTTCCTGATCTCATCCCCACAACAAATAGCCTTCTGTCAGTTGATTAATTATTGACCAATAATCCAAGACACTATGCAATGCAACACTATGAGATTTGTTTTCAGTACAATTTCAGATTTTAAATCATTCTTGTTGGAATGAGCAGAAGTAAATTAAATTCAACCTGGCTTGTAGCTTGTATTTAGACAAGTAAATACCTCTATTAATTTTTGTCTCTTGCCAGTGTGTGTACAGTAGCTGCAGTGTGTCAGAATATATCTGCCCCTTCAGTATTTAGTGACGGCCAACATCTGAGGTTACCGTTTGGATAAAATAGATAGAATCTCTGATTGTGTCACTTTAAATGTTTAAAATTATTAAGACACCAGGGGAATTAAAAGCAAGGGCTCTGAATACCCTCATTCAGTAAGGACTCTTTAGCCAAAGCGGAAGTGCGTCAGCGGTTGCCATGATAAGTGCTGTCTGAATAGTGTGGTCAGTTATTAAGGAGGTAGGAAAAGGAGCCTGTAAGCTTCCTATCACAGCTAGTTTTGCCCAGGAACCCTGCAACGTCCTTTACTGGCGCTAAGAAACCTCAAGGTATCCCATAGTTGTTTGTCTGACATAACGTATCAGCAGGGACGTGCCCAGATAGAGCGTAGGTGGGGCTGGAGCACCTGCCCTTTTTCTTCTGTACAAAAAAAGTGCCCTCCTGAAATGTTTTTTTCTTTATTATTTTATATTTTGCAGTGTATAGCATGTCGCGAGGTACCTTTTTGGGATTTAAAAGCTTATTTTATCTGTGCACCATAATTTCTGTAAATTTGACCAATAAGAATTACCCCTGTTCCCTGTTGCGCGCCTCTCACAAATTGAACCCGCTGTGTGCAGCGCACAGGTTGACAGGCACGCGGTGGTGCAGCAGCTGCAGCAGCGCCTCCTCCCCTCTCCCCTGCTGTGTATTAGAGCCCTGCCCTGGTGGAGGCTCATCTAACCTTCCTGATAGCAAACATAACCCTTGCATTTGCTTCCTAAATCTCAAATGAAAAAGTTTAAACTTCACTTGCTTCAAATCTTACTAAGCTGCATATACCAATCTACCTTATCTATGTATGTATATTGAACACTGATATTTTCTTACATCATGGATGTGACCAAATAGATTCTAATATATTTCTGCATCAGTTTTCCCAATATTCTTCAACCCTTAACTAATGCATACTCATTTAATTTAAACATTTTGATAACACACAATATCACAGCCATTGTCGCCTCATGCTCCCTGACAGGATAATCTTGACTGTTATACTCATGACAAAGATTCATATGATCTTGGTAATACATTATTACAAAAAACTGAGTTGACAGTAGTTATTCCAGGGTCAGATAAATATTTATTCAAAGGACTCCAAGATTCAAAGGATTCAAAGAGTCATTAGTGTTGCCACGTGTTACCGTGGCAAAATTTCTCTGGGCCACACAGATTCAGAATACACATAATGAAGGCAATGAAGAAGAGTTACAGGGTTTTTTCCTTGCGTTCAACAGATATTAAAACAGATGTTAAAAAAAATAGGATGATTCAAAAGTTGCTTATTGTGCAGTGATGATTTGAGACTTCATTTACAGAAATGTGCATTTAGATATTCTGAGATGATAGTGTGGAGGTAGGCAATAACATTAAGATTATTGTAACATATGATGGGCTAGTAACAGTGGGGTGATTTTAATCTGTATAATCTGACCCAATCTGTATAATATGATTGAATTTGACTTTGGAAAGCGCCTTGAGATGACATGTTTCATGAATTGCCGCTATATAAATAAAATTAAATTGACTTGAATTGAATTAAAGCGTTGGACTGCAGTATCCCATCAGGGGGCGATTGCCCTCACAGCTCTTGGGAAGAAGCTGTTTCTGAGTTTATTTGTTTTGGCTTTGAGGCTTCTGAAGCATTTACCTAATGGGAGAGGGGCAAACAGCGTATTGTCTGGGTGGGTGGGACCAGTGGAGATGCGTCTGGCCCTTCTTTGGACTCCTTCTGCATAAATTGAGTCCAGATGCTGCAGACAGCATCCCACAATCCCCTGCGCTGTTTTCACCACCCGTGCTAAGTCCTTCCTCTCCTAAACTGTGCAGCTCCCATACTATACAGTTATGTTGAGACATAAAACTCTCTATGGTAGCTCTCTAGAAGTTCTTTAGCAGTTTAGTGGAAATTGCAGACCTTTTCAATTTCCTGAGAAAGAAGACCCGTTGTTGGGCCTTCTTCAGCAGGTGGGAGATGTACACAGTCCAAGAGAGGTCAGAGGAAATGTGAATGCCCACGAATCTAATGCTGTCCACGTGCTCCACCACCTCCCCCTTGTTGTTCCTGGAGCACCACTGTGTGAGATTGCTGACCTCATCCCTGTAGTGGGACTCATCATTGTCGTCTGCAAACTTCACCACTGTGTTTGTGGGGTGGGTAGCAGAACAGTCCTGGGTGAAAAGGGTGAAGAGAGCAGGGCTGAGGACACAGCCCTGTGTTGAGGATCAGTGGAGCAGATGTGTGTTTCCCTGTCCTCACCACCTGGGGCCTGTTGATGAGGAAATCACTGATCCAGGAGCAGAGAGGTGTGGATAATCCCAGGTTGTGGAGCTTCAGAGCCAGCATATCTGGGAGCACAGTGTTCAATGCTGAGCTGAAGTCCATGAAGAGCATCCTAACATAGGTGTTGGGCTGCTGCAGATGAGTCAGAGCTGAGTGCAGTGCTAACGAGACAGCGTCCTCTGTGGAACGATTCTCCCTGTAGGCAAACTGTAGGCTGTCCCGGCCAGCAAGGATGGCGTCCTTAATGTACTTTAGGAGGATCCTCTCAAAGAGCTTCATGATGACGGGGGTCAGAGCGATGGGACAATAGCCAATGAGGCAGGTGATGATAGGTTTCTTGGGGACAGGCACGATAAAGGATGATTTCAGACAGGCAGGAATCACGAAGAGCTGCAGGGAAAGGTTGAAGATGTCCAGAAAGACCCCTGCTAGCTGGTCAGCACACGATTTAAGCGTCTGAGCTGACCCCATGTCCGGACCTGCAGCCTTGTTGGTGTTGACCTTTTTCAGGGAAGAAGACACTTGGTGGAGCTGCTGGGCGAGAGGCTGGGGGAGAATTTCAGGCTCCCTGCTGCTTGGAGAGTCAAAGTGTGCGAAGAAGCTGTTTAAGATGTCAGGGAGACCCAGATCTGAACGCTGCATCCCAGGCCTTCAGCAGGGACCACAGCGAGCTGTCCACCCATGGTTTTTGGTTAGGAAACACTCTGATTGTCTTTGTGGGTAGGACATGAGTGCAAATTGTTCCGTCTAGACTTTTTATTCAAGGTTTTAAACTGAAGCTGCTCTCAACCAGTGAAACCTGGCAGAGCCAGGACATTAGCCAGTCAGAAAGAGAGTAGGGTGGGTCTTTGCAAAGCGGACATCTGGCAGTCTGAGGTGTATCGATGTTCAATCATTTTAACTTTTGGGAGAGCATTTTAAACTGGCTACAGATGCATGAATGAAAGTAGCGGCAGTCAAAGGTTTTCTCTGGATTTATGAAAACCAGCAAGTCAGAATGTTCAGTGGAATGAACATCTGACAACAACTTCCCTTGGTAAGCGTGTCTGTCGCTGCTCCTGCAGTTAATTAATGAGTTATTTCCACCTGTGGCCACATCATGTCAACGTTTATTCCCTGGCTTCCAGTAATTTAACCGGTGTTGTATAGTAATGAAGTAAAAATACTTCACTACTGTACTTAAGTATATTTTGGAGTACTTTATACTTTTCTCAAGTATAAACTTTTTTGATTACTTTTACTTCACTATATTTCCGTACTTAATTGCATACTTTTACTCCGATACATTTTCAATGTTTGGTTTAGTTACTCGTTACAAAAAAAGTGTCGGTTTGGCTCAGCCAGACGTGCGTACATGCCTTCTTTTGAAGCGCTCGGCGGGTCATTTCAAAGTTGCTGGTGGCCAGCGGGGGCGGGGCCTGGCGCTCCACGCAGCCAATCACTGACGCGCCTGGCCTTTGATTGACAAGGTAGAGACCCAGAACCATAGAGAGAAAGAGTCGCGACACTCCCATTGGACTCCGTTGTACGCTTTTTGCCGCCTACTTCCGGGGTATGCAGCCTCGCGTAGTTCCAAAAAGCCATTCTATGGCGTTGGACATCATTCACTTCCATTGCTGACTGTCGAGTAACTTCTGAGGTAAATTGATTAAATAGCTACCTCTTTTGAATTGTCAACTCTGTGTATTATATAAATAGGCCCTTTATGGTGCATATGCTTATATTTATTTGTATGTGCACAGTGCAATTTATATATATATTCTTAACTTGGTAGACAACTGATTTTCAGTCATTGCCTGCTACTTAGTTATCTCGATTTTGCCAGCTGTGAAGAAGGTATCGCTACACCAGAAATTACGAAGTTAATTAGTGAATCTCTGACATCTTTTATTAAGTAAGTTATTGATGTTAGATTACTAGGATCATTAAGGTTGACTAGGAAGTTTTTTTTAGGTTTTTTTTAGGTTTTTTTACTCTGTGCATTAACCCAGAGACGTAGAGAAAAATCTTAATAGCTCTGCACTTACCTATAGACCCAAACATATAAGCATAATGCTTTTGATAATATGTGAATGGCTTAATCTTAAAATTATATTCTTAGTCTTAACATGATCATGTTTCACGTTGTGGTCTGGGGGTGACCACTTATCAGAAGTGAGCTAGCTGCTAGGCGAATGCTGAATGGACCACGGCAGACCTAACGCTACCACAAAGGTAAGCTAATGGCTGAATCGGAATTTATAAGCAAAATCACTGTAATCAATAATACAGCCCAGTCGGGATAAAATGAAAATCATGAGACATCTGTCATCACATGAATGATATGGAAAAGAAAACTTAAGTTAGAGCCGTTCTAGCCTGTACTCCTGTCCATACGAACTTGAACATAAGCTTTTCCCTCCCTAAATGTAAAACGTATCTAAGTAATATACAGCTTTTCGTTGTCACCCTGCCTCTCAAAATGGAAAACTGACATTAACAAATATGTAATCATGCAATAACAGCTGAAAAAGTAGTAGGGTGTATGTTTATATATATATTTACCGTTAAATAACGCAATCGCTGCTGTCTGTCCCATAGAAGAACATGAAAGCCAGCGTATGTTTTGGAACTATAGCGGTTTACACGAACCACGTGACTGCCTGGCGGTGACATCAAAGAGTGTTGCGACTCTTTCTCTCTATGGCTCTGGTAGAGACCCCCCTTTAACTCCGCTCTCATTGGTTGTGCTGTCTTAAATCCCGCCTTCCCTCTTCCTGATTGGCTGTTTTCTATTAGTTTGTGTGTGTGCATGTGCGTACGTGCTTGGAGCGCGAGAGTTCAGTTTTGATTTTAACTGGGATACAGCCGTTACCACAATTAATACTAGATTACGAAACAGTTAAGAAACTAAATATTATCTGCACTAAAATAGGTGAAAGCTGCTGAGTGCAGTTCTGAACAGAAGCAGCAGAGAGAGTTTTGAATTGTTGAACTTGAGAAATGTAAGTAACCAACGTTAATATCTCAAAATAGCATTTAATTCTGAAGTATAACACATTTTATCAACAAAAACCTAATCTCCTCTATAAAACTAAATATTCTGTGCCAGGCAGGAGTTCTGAAGACTGCTGGAAAGATGGAAAAGCAAAGACTGTAGGTCATAAAAATTCAGATTCTTAGCCACAGCTGTCTGAAAAAGGTGAGAGTGTCACTTTTACCATTATTTCGTTGTTATTGTTGCTTTCATTTATTTTCGACCATTTGAGGCAGTTGCTACTCTTGTTTAGACCTTTGCGTAGTTATAATACTATGATTAGGGTTCCACAAAATAATAGTGTTATTCATTTGACTATTTCTACTTCTAGAATTAGGATAAAGACAAATAAAACAGAGGAACACAATTTACATTGGTTTTATTGTTCATAGATTTCCACACAGTCCATTAATAAATTAGTATAAACCAGGGCAGGAGCTAGCAGATTCAGAGGGCAGAGAATTCTCAAAGTATCTAACATATTCTACCTCCTGCAATGGAAGGGAAAAATTGTTATGGACTGGCTGATATACAGCAGGTCAAAAAAGGCCATATTTTGGCTGCAGTGCTTGCTGTTCTCTTATGAAGAAAATATCATCTAGTGCACTAAATTCAATAGATGGGTTGAAAATATCCAGTATAAAATACAGAGATTTGTGTCTGTGGTGTGTTGGCGGCAGGTGTAGAGGGGGGGGGGGGTGGGGGGGTGGGGGGGGGGGGCAAAAAGACTGTGTTGTCCCGGGCCCTAGCAAAGCTGTCAGCTGGCCGGCCTGCAGGTGTATCTATTCAATTCAATTCAATTCAATTTTATTTATATAGCGCCAATTCATGAAACATGTCATCTCAAGGCACTTTACAAAGTTAAGTTCAATTATATTATACAGATTGGGTCAGATTATACAGATTGGTCAAAAATGTTCCTATATAAGAAAACCAGTTGATTGCATCAAAGTCCCGACAAGCAGCATTCACTCCTGGAGAAGCGTAGAGCCACAGGGGGAGTCGTCTGCATTGTACATGGCTTTGCTGCAATCCCTCATACTGAGCAAGCATGAAGCGACAGTGGAAAGAAAAAACACCCGTTAGCGGGAAGGAAAAACCTCTAGCAGAACCGGGCTCAGTATGAACGGTCATCTGCCTCGACCGACTGGGGGTTACAGAAGACAGAGCAGAGACACAACAAGACAGACAAAAAGCACAGAAGCACACATTGATCCAGTAATCTGTTCTACATTAGATGGTAATAGTCGGTGATCTGTCCTCCCTGGATGATTTTACAGTCAACAGAACGTCAGACCAGGTGTACCTACTATGAAGATAAAAGAGAGAGAACAAAAAGTTAAAAGCTGAAATGACAACAGTCATTTCAATGTAATGCAATGCAAATCTGGAGAACAGTAGACTGGAGAACAGTAGAAATCAGTAGAGTGAGAAAAATAGGCCCTGATGTCCTCCAGTAGCCTAAGCCTATAGCAGCAAAACTATAAAGGTAGCTCAGAGTAACATGAGCCACTCTAGTTATAAGCTTTGTCAAAAAGGAAGGTTTTAAGATTAGTCTTAAAAGTAGACATGGTGTCTGCTTCACGGACCAAAACTGGGAGTTGGTTCCACAGGAGAGGAGCCTGATAGCTAAAGGATCTGCCTCCCATTCTACTTTTAGAGACTCTAGGAACCACCAGCAGACCTGCAGTCTGAGAGCGAAGTGCTCTGTTAGGAACATACGGGGTATTTATTAGCAGGTTTACCACTTCCTGTAGGTTAACTAAGCCTGGTTTATCACTTCACCATGTTCTTAGTATACACCCCCTTTGCCTGCACTTGGTTGTGTGTTGGTTGCTTAGCACTGACCTTACTTGAGGAAGGAAAACTGAAAGCTTACAAAAAAGTTGTATTTTCTGTCTAAACTTGGTCTAAATTTCTCCTGCATTTGGTTGTTTATATTATTTTAAGTGAATTTGACTTTCAAAGTTTACCAAAATCTAAAAAATGTCATTCAAACTGCATGTGCTTTGTTTTACGTTTTACTTATATTTTTATTACATTACTTGAGTACATCTATTTTTACAGTAATTTTCATACTTAAGTACAAGACATTTCAAATACTTTAAGACTTTTACTCAAGTAACATTTCAGTCAGTTACTTGGACTTTTACCAAAGTCATATTTTGGAGAAGTACTTATACTTTTACTTGACTCCGAGATTTCAGTACTTTATACAACACTGAATTTAACTGATAAACGGCACGACCAACCAGGGACCTCCTCATGATTTGCTATTATGTTTTATTTAACACTCAAAGAGTAACACGCTAGCTCAGGCTAATCTAGCATGACACGCTTTTTATTTTATTTTTTTTGAAGAAGGGTCGGTATGTGCAACAATGTCCCGCATTTGACTGAGTCCGATTCGGAAAAAGTAAAAAATAATAATAAATTACACCCACGCTACTCTGAAACAAAGAAGGCAGAGCTGCAGTCAGAGCGGCTGTCAGTCAATATGCAGCAGCAATAAAGGGCAAAGCAGAGACTGATTATTGTAATGTGCGATCTGTGTTAAATTAATAGTCATCATAGTGTTGGTTATGTGTCCAGCATTGTCCATGGCTGTGGTTGGCCTTGTATGATCATAGGATTAATTTATACTGAATGTGGCAGGGAGCCAGTGGAGTTAATGTTCAGGTGTGAAAGTAGATGATGCAATGATGGAAGCTGCTGTCTTTTGTACTAGTTGTAGACGACTGATCCGTGACTGATCCGTGTAAAGGAAAGAATGAATGGGGCCATGTATCGTCAAATTTTGAGTGAAAACCTCCTTCCATCAGCAAGGGCATTGAAGATGAAACGTGGCTGGGTCTTTCAGCATGACAATGATCCCAAACACACCGCCCGGGTAACGAAGGAGTGGCTTCGTAAGAAGCATTTCAAGGTCCTGGAGTGGCCTAGCCACTCTCCAGATCTCAACCCCATAGAAAATCTTTGGAGGGAGTTGAAAGTTCGTGTTGCCCAGCGACAGCCCCAGAACATCACTGCTCTAGAGGAGATCTGCATGGAGAAATGGGCCAAAATACCAGCAACAGTGTGTGAAAACCTTGTGTTTACAACAGTGTGTAGACTTACAGAAAACGTTTGATCTCTGTCATTGCCAACAAAGGGTTATAACAAAGTATTGAGATGAACTTTTGTTATTGACCAAATACTTATTTTCCACCATATTTTGCAAATAAATTCTTTAAAAATCAGACAATGCGATTTTCTGGATTTTGTTTTCTCCTTTTGTCTCTCATAGTTGAGGTATATCTATGATGAAAATTACAGGCCTCTCTCATCTTTTTAAGTGGGAGAACTTGCACAATTGGTGGCTGACTAAATACTTTTTTGCCCCACTGTATTTGAGGGAAATGGTGACATTTTGTATGTGGAAAAAGTTTTAGATCTTTCAGTTATTCTCATAAAAAATGGGAGCAAGACCAAAAGTGTTGCGTTTATATTTTTGTTGAGTGTGTGAGTTTTAGTTTAGAAAAGCTTCTGTCACCTGGAGCTACAGTATCTGGAGGGGTAAGAAGGATCCTGAGTGCAATACTTAATTTTGGATACAGGTCAACAATGTTCTTCTTATAGATGTGGTGATGTGTGTGGGGAAAGAGTGAACAGCCCACTCTACCTCCAGCCTCAGGTCCTGAACTTCAAAATCTTCCGTTGTCTTCTCTAATTTGTGGCAGCATTCCACGAGCCTCCCTGCCTCCTTCGTGCTTTTCATCTGCTCCTTGGAGTACAGAAATCCATAAAGCTGTCATAATCTGGGTTTTGTTTTGGTTTATGTTTATTATTTGATCAGTTGTTCCTCTCTCCTGCCTCAGGTTTTATTTCTGTTCTGGTTTCTGTCTTGTTTTGGATTCCTGTTTAGCTTGTGTACTGTTTTAGTTTATCCGGTCTTTGTATTAGTTCTGATCTCCCTTGTGTGCTCTGTTTAGTCTTAGTTTTATTTTCTGTCTTAGGTTTGTTCTTCAGGGTTATTTTTGTTCTGTAGCAGCCTAGTGTAGTTTCTGTCCCCTTCCACTGGTCCTGTCAGCTCCCTCAGTCACTCCCCCGTCCTTGATCACTTCCACCTGTTCTGATTAATTAGTTTCTCCCGGCTCACCTGTACGCCCACCTATTTATGCCTGCCTTAGTTCTCTGCTCCCTGCCAGAACGTCACGTCTCATGTTCCCATGTCTTTTGTCTCAGTCCTTGTTCATCCGGTAAGAGCTCTCCAGCATTCTGTATTCTGCCTGTCTGCCCGATTACCTAGTCTGAGCTGTTTGCCTGTTTTTTGAGTCTGCCCAGTTCCTGTCGTTTTTTTGGTTTCGTGCTTGGATGTCTGCTCTGTACATAGCCTGGATTGTTTTCGTTCTGCCTGCCTGATCCACCCTCGTCATCATCTCTTAAATAAATCCTGTTAGGTTTACCTCAAGTGTCT
Organism: Fundulus diaphanus; assembly: GCA_037039145.1. NCBI lineage: Eukaryota > Metazoa > Chordata > Actinopteri > Cyprinodontiformes > Fundulidae > Fundulus > Fundulus diaphanus. The sequence goes on from CM073143.1 coordinate 39,831,034, forward strand.
GGCTGAATACCGGGTTCATATCCTCCTAAAATCATTATAAAAGCTGGGGAAAAAAATGTCCATATGGAAAAACCTTTCTTTGAGAATGACCAGAGCTGTATCAACATGAGGAAGAAAAACTTCTCGTATGAAGATCTCTGTACACTGTGTTTCCTCGTGTCCTTAATATTCAAACTGTGTTTTTGCTCTTCTCTTTCGGACCTCTGCCAGCTAATTTCTTCCTCAATCCCCTGTGTGATTTCCATGTCATCTGTTTACGTGGAGCTTAATCCCATTTCTCTGAATTCCTGTAAGAAGCCTGTAATTGTGTTGAAGCTTGCTGACTTTATTGATCTGGTACAAAACATTGTACCATACAATGGTGCGTACCAGAAAAGGCCATGTGTGCATCTCCCTTAAGATCCTTCTGGCTGATGAGGCAACTTCTGCATCCCTCTTTTCCCTGGCATAGTCTTCTATTGCCGTCAATGCCTTTAGAGTGAAGGTCTTCACATGGTCTTTAAAGATTGTCCAGTGGTGTACTGAGGAGCTGAAGAGAGAGTAGAGATGCTGCAACAGACCAAAAAAACGACCAATGCCACAGATGACTTCGCAGCATCACCAACAACAAGGTTTAGTGTTTGACTAGCACAGGGAACACATAATGCCTTGCTGTTGAGATCTAGCACTCTCCTATGGACCCCCTGGGGTCCGTTCTTCGTACGTTGCTTAAAACATCCAAGATCAAATGAGACATCCAAGATGATTTCATCCGGCTAATCATGATCCGGCTAATTGGGTTCTTCGAACACACCTGTTGTTTATGATTAGTATCAATGGATTGAGTTATGCATTTGTTTAAAAGGGGAAATGTATTGATAGTAGAAACAATGATCAGCAACGCTGCTATTGGCTGTTCAGCATGAACAAAGAACGCCCACAGTTTTTCTCCCAATCAGAACACGAGCTTTTAATGGAAGGTTATGCCGAATTTGAGTCATTAATTAAAACGACAGGGAACACCTCAAAGTCTGCTAAAGCCAGGAGAGAGGGCTGGCAAAAAGCAGCAGACAAATTACATGCATAAGTGCTGTCCATGTTAGATGTTTCTATCACTTTCTACAGTATGTATTTTTGCATTTTAATAATTTCATGTTTACTTTGTTATTTTATGTCAGAGCCTCCACGGGAGCCACTAGAACATGGGGAAAAAAGTGAAATACAAGAATATTCTACAAAATGGTAGCCTTTAATTATTATACTGTATTTTAAAAAGCAACTTCTTCCTCTTTTTTAAAAGCCATTGTTAAATGATGTATTTGTCTGTTTAAAACAGCCTATAAGAAGGCTGAAAAAAACGGGTTCTTTTTACTTTTGTTGCATGAGGCATGTTTCACCCTTTTTTCCCCGAAATGACACAGGGTGCCATCCGTTCGTTATATAAACGGCATCTTCAACAAAAATTTTTTATTTTGTCCGGAAAAAAACAAAAATTAAGAGGAGAAATTGAACTCCACAACTTGACAAAGAGAAGAATTGCACTAGAGATCGATTTGCTTCAAAAGGACCTTCAGAGTAAGTTCTAATACACCATTTGACAGTAGTATTGCTGACTTTACATAACTCTCTTATTGCAGGCAAAATATGACTTGCTGGCTTTTCTTTATAAAGAATTGTTTAAATAAAAAGACAGGAACTAAGCATTATTTGTTTCGTCTTTTATTAAACATTAAAAAATGGTGTTCCACAATTCTGTCCCGTCCTCTGCCACTAGGTGGTCCAAGTGCACTGGTTGGATATCCCTATCTCCTCCATTTATACAGCTGCGATCTAATCCTGTTTACATGAAATAAACCTGCTCGCGAGCAGGTTTAAGTTTGCGCACATGTTGCTATGACAGCAAGTCCGGAATGAGTTTCGAAGAACCAAACGATTCAAGATCATGCCAAATCGTCAACAATCAAATCCAGCTAACTGAGTTAGTGACGTACGAAGAACGGACCCCTGGTTCTTGCCCTGTACATTGCTGCTATTATCATATGACTGGCCACAACAATTAGCAGGGTCCAAACCTAGTTTTTCTAGGTGCCCTAAAAATATCTCAACCAGGCCTTTGCCTGTGGTATCGTGGGCCAGGAGAAATCCAACAAAATGTTCATGAACTATGATGTCTTTTTTCAAATCACAGTTTCCGATTTGCAGCACCACCCGAGAGTGGAAATACCATCAATTATTATCGAATAATATTTGGCTTTATTTACTCTGTCAACAATGGTGTCTGTTGTGCACTTGGCCACAAGTGAGATGACTTAGTTTTGGATCCGACTACTCGGGTACGTGTCTCAGGCTTCTTTAGCTTGTATTCGTCTCAAATGCTCATGCATCACAGGGTTAATCTGAGCCATTAATGGAACCTGACCAAAGAAATTTCCATTGCCTGATTCATATAGTTTGTCAGCGTGGCCACATAAAGGAAGATTTCTCTCTGATCAGTAACATATAATTGCCCCTAACTTGGATAGAATCTCATTCCAACATTAATTACATCCTGATTCTGATAGTCTATTGTTTTTTTCTCAAGCCGATGTGAGAGCTGCTGCCAGCTACCAGCATTTTGTCTGTGCTCTTCAGACTTTTCATGGTTGATATAATGCATTGTGAGATTTATCCAGTCGTTAAATCCTTCTTGACTCAGTTGCACTTTTTGTTGTCCAAAAAGGCGACAACAAAAGCAGAAAAACACGATCTGCACTTACACTGTAAACTAGCCAAGACCTGTTCATCCTTTTGGCGTTTTTCATTCATTTGTAATAGTTTGCCTTTGCGAATCTGCGGCCAATTGAGCAGCGCTCTGTATCAGTTAGCGGCTTGTGCCAGAGGCCTGGATCATTCATATTATGTGTATCGAAGTCACTGGAGAGGGAGAAATCACCATAACCTCTTCTCAGTCCATTTCTAAGTCACCGCTGCTGTCAGGGTCACAGCCAGTTAAATTTACACGAAGACTGTCATCGGTGATAGGATGAGCTTTGGTGGTAGGAGCTAACGGTAATGCTACCGGTGTAGCAGATTTCTCTTTTTCATTTGCTGGATAGCTTTGGAAGCTTCGCGATCAATTCCTGCCTTTCTTCTCTCTTTTTCCTTTTTTGTGAGTCACTTTCTTGTATTCACTTCATTTTGATCTCTCTGATCTCTGTTTGTTTTGGACTTTTACGTGCCTGTACAGCGTCAGCGTGAAACGTCACATGGTTGTGGAGAGTTGTATGGTTGGTGGAATGACTGTCAAAACAGAAGGAATTCATTAAATTAGACCATGCTACTACTGTGAACAGATTTTGATTGAAAATTGTCATGGTTTTCAGATGACGAGCCCACATGCAGATACGATCGGGAAGCAAGGCACAGTTTTAAGATGTTTATTTAGGAAACAGGCCGATATAACGGACGGGACTACAGGCAACTTCGGCAGGGTCAGAACGTCACGGCTGGAGAGACTGCAAAGAGAAGAAGAGTAAGTGACTCTGAAAGGTGAACCAGGAGAATTACTAGAAGCTGCGCTGCTTACCATAAAGCTGGGCGGACCTAACCGGGGAGAAGTAGCGCCGAGGGAACTCTATGATCCTACTCTGTTGGTGTTAGGCGGCTAGTGGCAGAGGGCGGCAGATGTTACTGGTGAGGGATCCAGAGCGAGCCTCCTCGGCAGTGGGTGACAGATGGATTGACCAGAGTGAGGGGAGAACCAGCAGAATCCGGGAGGGGGAATCTCAGGCCCCGCTGGGTAACATCCAGGGAGTATGAGGGGAGAGCCAGAGCAAAATCTGAGCAGGAGGATTCTGTTGGTCTGTTTCTTCGGACAAGACGTCAAGACAGGTGAGTGCATCCAAGCACCAAAAACTGTGACAAAAACAGGGAGATCCAAAATAGTCAAAGTTCAAAGACGAAAAACTCACAAGCGGGTTTTCAGGAGTTGGGTCAGAGGCCACGTCGTACCACGACTGGTTAAGGCTCTGGCGTCTTCCATCTGTCAGCGCTCTGCTTAAGAAGCCAGAGGAAGCCGCCTGCAACGAGCTGCAGGTGTGGGCCACGCCCCCTCAGCCAACTAGGCACACCTGAGGAGTAGAGTTAAAGCAGAACAACACAGAGAACCCTGACAAAAATAAGGTATATGGAGACAAAATATGTACATTGAAGGCAATTTGGGGCCTCATTGGGAATAGGGCTCCAGGCAATTGCCTGATTTGCCTAATGGTAAGGCCCGTTTAAAATGTAGCACTTAAATTGGAAAACAATTATTTGATTTAAATGCATCACATAGATGGCGTTATTATATTTGCTATATATGATGGTCCCCCATTACTTCTATTTGACTTATGTTGTTTTTATTGCAAGTACTGAAGACAATTTAGCTCTGTCATTTAATTTAAATACATTTTAGACCAAATGAGCTGGGTATTGACTATCAATAATTGCTTTAATAAAATTCATTAAATGCGAGGCATGTAGGCTAAGTTGTGTTTTCTATTGCTGTGTGTAAAGATATGTCATGTGCAGTGAATTTTAATATGTAAATAGCTGACATCTTGTCATGCATATGTACAGTATATGATACTTATTGTCAGGATCCTTGAATGTTGAGTTAATTAAGTTGGTCTGACTGACCTGTGTTGAGCATGTTTTCAGTTGTATCCCTGCTGTATTTAAGTTCTGTGTCTTTGTTCCTCCGTTGTTGCGCCATCCTGTTTTCGCCCTGTTTCTCTGACCCTGTTCCTTTGCTCCTATTTTCATGGCCTGGTTTGGTTCCTTTGTGTATTCAGTGAGTTATCTCCATTAAATATCATTATTTTCCACATGCGCCTGCCGTCGTCTGGTTGCCCCTTTGGTCCTTCTCCTCAAATCATGATAGAACAATACAACCACAAAAAGGACCAGGCAACAGGAGTAGCAGTAATCACTCTGTTTAAATACTTCCGTCGACAGGCGGAGAAGAATATGCACTGGGCAGATGAGGTGGAAGAGCGGCGATCGCTGTGGTGGGGCTCAAGGTTAGCTTTCTCTCTTCCCGGTCCCCGGTGCTATGGCTCTTCTCCACCATGACAGGACAGAAGGTCCCGGCGTGGCGGCCGGCGAAGGGAAAAGTACGGCTTGCTGACCAGGGCTGACACCCCGCATGCTCTTCGTGAGGGTCAGCCACGCCTATTCCTTGCTGCTCCCGCTGCTCAAAGCAGCCCGACGGCACCAACACCGGCTCCGAGGCACCTGACTGCGCCGACGCCTCCTCCTCGCCTCGAGCTGCAGGCACCTTGGGTCCCAAACCCCGAGGTCTCTGTCATGAATGTCCAGGTAGACATGCCTTGTGCTGCAAAACTTGAGGTCTGTGAGTTGGTTCTGGTGGTCGAGGCTCCTGTCTTGGCCCCAGAGGACCCCAGTAGAGCAGGTCCAGGGCATCTTTTGGGGTTCACCATTGGAGTCCTGTTGGAGGTTCTCAAGGGTATCCAGCCTCCACAAGAGGGTCCCAGTGCTCTCCAGTGTGCTTCAGAGGAGGTTCCCTGTGATCTCCAGTTTGCTTCAGAGGTTTCCACTGATCTCCAGAGTGCTTCAGAGGAGTTTTCCAGTTGTTTGCAATGTGCTTTAGAGGTGATTCCCAGTGGTCTCCAGAGTTCTTCAGAGGAGGTTCCCAGTGTCCTTTGCCACCGGCCTCCGGAATACCTGGTCAGTTCTGGGCTACCCCCAGATCGTCCGCCAGAACTGTTTCATATGAACTCTTTCGCTCCTTCCGAGGCCCCCGAGACCCACCCTGGTCGGGTTGTTTTTTGTTTGGACACTAGTGGGCATCTGGAATCTGCCCTTGGGGGGGTTCCAGATGCCCACTAGCTCATGGCCAATTCCTTGAATGTTGAGTTAATTAAGTTGATCTGACTCACCTGTGTTGAGCATGTTTTCAGTATGATTTCCCGCTGTATTTAAGTTCCTCGTTTTTGTTCCTCCATTGCTGCGTCGTCCTGTTTTCATCCTGTTTCTGTGACCCTGTTCCTGTGCTCCTGTTTTCGTGCCCTGTTTTTGTTCCTTTGTGAATTCAGTGAGATATCGCCATTAAATATCATTATTTACCACATGCGCCTGCCGTCGTTTGGTTGCCGCTTTGGTCCTTCTCCGCAAATCATGACACTTATGACCATAATGTCTGCTGTCGGTTTAACTTTGACTACAAATATTTTATAACTCTTTCTGATTGGAGATTTAAGCTGGATAGTCAGTAGTTACTCAGAATTCTGAAAATAAGTCATGTGACCCATAAATTTGCCAGGCTAAACCTGTATTGTTACAACATAAGGTTATACAGTGCAGATTATATTTTGTGATAAAAGTACAGAACTATGTAATCAAGACAAACACATTGTGCTCACTGTGTAAAGAGGAGAAATGTAAATAAGGGTTATGTAAGTTTCAAATTTGACCCAGAAAGTTTACTTAAAGGCTAGTTGTGAGTCACTAATCTAATTTTAATCAATTTATAGTAATTGTGTTGCATTATTAATCTTAAGAATTTAGTGAAATGCATCTAAAATTCATCATTGTTTTGAGTTGATTTTCCCCCCTGGGTGGTGTGGCAGTTTAATTTCTGTTGTTTCCAGTTTGATTGTTTGATAAACCAACCTGTAAAGTTGAACATTATAAAACAATCTGCATCAAACACATAGCTATTAATTTAAAACGGGTATATATACATGCTGTTCAAGCTGTGCCTGTAATAAATATACTACAAAGGAAGCTGACAGCTCCATGTGCTGGCGCTGCACAACGTGCCTTTTTTCTCCACTTGAGCACCTGCCCCCCAAAATGTCTGTGCACACCACTGCGTAAAAGCACAGCCCCCCTCCCGGCAATCAACGAAAATGTCCAGAGAGATGAGAGCGCTCACTTTGTAGTAGAGGGTGACACGGGAGTGGATTTTCACTCCTGTCCCATCCCACTCCCACAGAAAAAATTTGTATCCTGTCCCAATCCCGGGCCAGAGTAAAAAATAAAGTCCTGTCCCGTCCCACTCCTGGTAAAATTACTCCGACTCCCATCCCGCTCCCATTCAGAATGACTCCCGCTCCTGCGCCCACTCCCATTCTTGGTTTCTTCATTAAGTTTTCTGGCAATACATTGAACCTGCATGTCTATGAAGGGTCAGTTAAGTTCCTGTTTTAGCTGTAGTAAAGGCCAGTTAAAGTAAAAGGAATAATAATAAATAAATAATAAAAGCAACAAACAAGGAAACAGACCATGCCTATATTAGTTGAATAAACAAAATGTACAATGTTGCCTTTTACTAATTTGTTAAGTAATTGTTTCACATGAACAATTAAGTTACTTTTATGTTTCAAATTGCTGATACTAAAGAAAAATGCACCGAGCAAGAGATCTATACTAAATTAAGAAAAAGTGCATAAAGACATTACTTTCACAATTTAGATTATGTACCTCAATGGTTCAAAAACTCAGTTTTGTAAAAGAAAAAGTTGAATATCATTCAAGCATATTAGTTTTTTTTCCGTTTGCAATAAAATATCCATAGACTAATCAAGGTTTACTATCAGAACCAATACATTCATCGAACATTAAACACATTCTTAGACAGACTTCTCAACTTTTATCAAAAGTTAAAAGTGAGATTATGTTCATTTTCGGGGGTGGTGCGGAGCTGGAGGCGGAGCTAACTGGACCCAGGAAAAGCCGGTCCAGTTAGCTCCGTCTCATTTTTATCCGACCAGACATAGAAGTAGACATGTTTTACTTTTGTTAAAAAGTGAAAGAGAAGTGTTAACACGTTGTTCACTTAGTGAGTTTAAACAGAAAAAGAACACAACTGTTCAAATAATACTGAATATTATTATACTGTTGCACATTGGAAAATGAGTCCAGGAAACACGCTTTACAAGCAGGGTACTGAGTGTTAACACCGAGACATTCAACTCTTGTCAAGTTTAATATTTGCAATTTTACAGTCGCTCTGTGAGTTTAATAGATAAGTCCTTACTTCTGACTTTGCGTTGCAAATCCAACTTTTCCAGGTTGAGTTCGCCACTAGCGGTTGATCCCCCCCATTCTGTTTTTGAGCGCGGGTGGAAAACATAGATCGGAAGCCCTGGGTCGTGTAGTCCTTTTGACTTGCATTATAGTTTACATTTCTTGGAAAAAACTACAGAATGGCGGCATCGATCCTACATTTTTTATTTTCTATTTTATTAAATTTTTTGGCATCGATCCTAGTTTATTGTACCTGTTATTGGTTTACTCCCGCTCCCGTCTGCTCCCGTTGATATTTAATCCTGTACCGTCCCAATCACGTGATATTTACTAATGTTGACTCCCATCCTGCGGGATTCCCACGGGAATCCCGTGACCCGCGAGATTCCCGAAAAAATGTCAGCCTCTACTTTGTAGTTCATTTTCGGAAGGCTGTAGGCCCGGGTTTGACTCACATGACCCATGTATATGGAGTTAGTTTCCTGCCAAAACGTTGTACACAAAAAATGTTTTGCACACAAATAAAACTTTTTTTGCAAACTGTCTTCAAACGTTACACACAAATAAAACTTGTTTTGCAAACTGTCCCCAAACGTTGCACTCAAAATATCATTTATAAGTTGTCTCCGAGTACAAAACGGTCTCTGCTCGAACAAAACAGCCTCTCCTCGAGTACGAAACCTTTCCACACCTCTGCGGCAAATTTCTGCCAAAAGTCACGTGATGCATTAAGAGTTGTTGTTCAGACTTCCCGACAGTCAAACTCCCCAACGTTTGGGGACAGTTTGCAAAACAAGTTTTATTTGTGTGTAATGTTTGAAGACAGTATGCAAAAAAAGTTTTATTTGTATGCAACACATTTTTTTGTGTGCAAAACAAGTTTTATTCATGTGCAACACACTTTTTTGTGTACAACGTTGTGGCAGGAAACTAACTCCATACTTGTAAGTTTCCGTCACACAATGTAGTCAGAGTTAAAGGCTGTCCGAAATCGGCACAGCAGTCCGAACCTTCTTTCTTCCCCACAATAGTGTTATCACAGTTGACCCCACGAAAGGTTAAGGAACAAGAGCTAGGAGGTATTCAATTCAATTCAATTTTATTTATATAGCGCCAATTCATGAAACATGTCATCTCAAGGCACTTTCCAGAGTCAAATTCAATCAGATTATACAGATTGGGTCAGATTATACAGATTGGTCAAAAAAAATCCTATATAAGGGAACCCAGTTTATTGCATCAAGTCTTGACAAGCAGCATTCACTCCTCCTGAAGAAGCATAGAGCCACGGGGAGAGTCGTCTGCATTGTCCATGGCTTTGCTTCAAGCCCTCATACTGAGCAAGCATGAAGCGACAGCGGAAAGAAAAACTCCCCATTAACAGGAAGGAAAACCTCCGGCAGAACCAGGCTCAGTATGAACGGTCATCTGCCTCGACCCACTGGGGGTTAGAGAAGACAGAGCAGAGACACAACAAAAGAGACAAACAAGCACAGAAGCACACATTGATCCAGTAATCTGTTCTACATTAGATGGTAATAGCGGGTGATCTGTCTTCCCTGGATGATGTCACAGCTAACAGAACGCCAGACCAGGTGTACCTACTATGAAGAAAAAAGGAGAGAGAACAAAAAGTTAAAAGCTGAAATGATGACAAGCAATGCAAATTGGAGAACAGTAGAACTCAGTAGAGTGAGGAAAATAGACCCTGATGTCCTCCAGTAGCCTAAGCCTATAGCAGCATAACTATAGAGATAGCTCAGGGTAACATGAGCCACTCTAACTATAACCTTTGTCAAGCAGGAACGTTTTAAGCTTAGTCTTAAAAGTAGACAGGGTGTCTGCCTCACGGACCAAATACGGGAGTTGGTTCCACAGGAGAGGAGCCTGATAGCTAAAGGATCTGCCTCCCATTCTAGTTTTTGAGACTCTAGGAACCCCCAATAGACCTGCAGTCTGAGAGCGAAGTGCTCTGTTAAGAACATACGGGGTAATCAGAGCTCTGATATATGATGGAGCTTGATTATTAAAGGCTTTATACGTGAGAAGGAGAATTTTAAATTATATTCTTGATTTAACAAGAAGCCAATGAAGGGAAGCTAAAATTGGAGAAATATGATCCCTCTTGTTGATTTTCATCAGAACTCTTGCTGCAGCATTTTGGATCAGCTGAAGACTTTGAACTGCATTTTGTGGACTTCCTGATAGTAAAGAATTACAATAGTCCAGCCTTGAAGTAACAAATGCATGGACTAGTTTTTCAGCACCCCTGGACAGAATATTTCTAATTTTGGCAATATTCCGGAGGTGAAAAAAGGAAACTCTGGAAACCTGTTTAATATGGGATTTAAATGACATGTATTGGTCAAAGATAACACCAAGATTTTTTACTTTATTACCAGAGGCCAAGTTAATGCCAACCAGATTAAGTGATTTATTAAGAGGTTTATTTCTGAGGACTCTGGTCCAAAGATTACAACTTCTGTCTTGTCAGAATTTAAATGCAGGAAATTTAAAGTCATTCAGCTTTTGATGTCATCAAGACATGCCTGTAGTTGAAGTAACTGATTGGATTCATCAGGATTTATGGATAAATATAGCTGAGTGTCATCAGCATAACAGTGGAAATTAATCTCATGCTGTCTGATAATTTTGCCAATCGGAAGCATATATATAGTAAAGAGGTATAATTGATGATATTTTGATGGAGCCAACGTCTACTTTCAGGGGAGCAATAAAAAAATCCTAAATGCCATAACTGTACTGGCATGTGTAACATAAGACAATTGCACCATGTTCTACAGAGGAGGAGCCGAGTCACCCTGACACCAATAATGTTCTTGTTTTATACATAAATGTATTTACATTTTCTATGTGCATCATTTTGCTACCAGGTTGTTTTGCCATTGGTGGACCAGTACTTTAAAAACCACAGACTCTACTTCGTATCCACAGCCATCCATCCAATCAGCAGTGGAGGCCATGCCTCAAATAAGGAGAAGGAGATGGTGACCAGGTGAGAACCATGAAGCAGCATCACAGCAAATCTGGCTAGGTAGTCAAAGATTACAACTATTGAATTAATATTGCTGATTTATTAGTGAAAGCCTTTATCATGTATGTTGGAATAAAATATTGTTTGACACCAACTGAACTGATGGATGTCTGACAGCATCTTGGAAATGATGCTCTGTGTCTCCAGTCTGCGTCTCCCTGTCTTTTCTCCCTTTTACTAATTCAGCTTTCTCATTCCAATTTTCTGACTCTTTTCAGTCTTTTTTGCAAACTGGGAGTTCTTGTCAGACATAGGATATCCTTATTCGGTAAGGCTGCTCGATCCCATGCTTTAAATTGCTTCTATTGCTGTTTTGCAAGCAGTCTCCTTGCTGTTTTTCTTGGCATGCCACCACCTTTAAAAATGCTCTGAAATTGTTGTTACTATATAATGTGTGTTGAATAAAACAGGAATCATGTACATAGGGGATATATTATGTCACTAGCCAAGGCAAGTTTGTGTTGCACATTTCAGTAACAAGACAATTCAAACTGCTGTACATGAACAGAACATTAAAGAAAACATTACAGAGGTGAGCACATTGCAGTGGAATAGTAGCAGCGGGTCAAGATATAAGAAAAGTTGGACTAAAAACTAAAACATTAACATTCAATGTCATCTCTAAACAAATAGATTATTTGCCTTAATTTAAAGGAACGTGGGGTTTCAGCATTTTTACAATCTTCTGGGAGATTGATCTGGGAGATACAAAAACTAAATGCTGCTTCTCTGTGTTTGGTTTTGGGTATATAGAGTAGAAAAGGCTGGTGTATTTAGGTGCTAACCCATTCAGTGATATGTAGACTAACAGGAGTATTTTAAAGTCTGTTCTCTGCGATACAGGGAGCTAGTGTAAGGACTTCAGAACCGGGTCAATGTGCTCTACTTTCTTAGTCTTAGTGAGGACACCAGCAGCAGCGTTCTGGATGAACTGCAGCTGTCTGATAGACTTTTGAGGCAGACCAGTGAAGACACCGTTGCAGTAATCAATTCCACTAAAGATAAATTCATGGATTTGTTTTTCCAGATCCTGCTGAGACATTAGTCCTTTAATTCTGGAAATGTTCTTCAGGTGATAGAATACCGACTAGTAGGAATCACACATTACAGTTTTGCAGTTTTGTCTGGCCTTTAGAATTTATAACACTGACATGATCAGCCAGATCATTGTTTTACCACCCACCTAAAGAGAGTTCTCCCTTATGATGCCGCTCTAAGGCTTGAAGCAAAATCCCCATTAGTCCACAGAAGGGCAGAGCCCTTTCTGCTGCCATATAAGCACCTGGGGACGATAGATTGACTTAGTAAGAGCTGTTAGTTACAATATCTGCAATATCTTTAACACAAGCCTTTATTAGCACATGTCTGAGGATCTTATCAGAAGGGGATCTTGCTTTGTTGATATTTTTAGAAAGTGCAGAGATTGCAAAGGAGAAAGCAACCTTGCCCCTTGGCATGTTGTCTGCATTACAGACATCAATTAGGAAACACATCTCTATAGTAATGTATTTAGGTTTCTGGTCACTATTTGCAGTAAAGATCCTGACTGCAGTTACTCTTGGGAGTAAAGCAAGTTACTTCCACAACACTCATTGGTGTTGCATTCAGTCTGCATAAAACAATCCTGCAGTTCTGTTTCTCCACCCAGACTCTGGTGTGTATTTTCACTAACTGAGTTTGTTTGATCAGTGGTTTGTACTGTATACTGAGAGTGGATAGGAGATATGTGATCAGAGTGGCTCGGAGAGGCGGGGGTCATCCACATCCGTCCACATTGTACACAACATTGACGTACACAGACACCACAATCTCTCCACTATCCTGGTTCCCACAGTTTGTCTATTGTTGCATGCTGCACATCCATCTAACCATCAAATTGGACAAACATTTGGTAATAGGTGATTCTTAATAGGACAGACATTTGGATAATATGGAGGTTTTAACCCTCTCAACATTTTTGTTTGTTCAACCATTGTCCAAGCATTTTTGTAGTGTGTGTGGGAGCATTCTTCCAGAAATATTCTAAGGTGGCTGTTACATCGCAGTGTAAAAGCCATATTGCAAGTCCCAAGATTTCCCTGCAAAACATTAGCCAAAACCTTACACTGCCCCACTGATTTACTTTCTTTTCATAATTCATTCTGGTTTTATTTATTCTTAGGCACTGGGGTATGTGTATTATTAACCTGACCATGGTTCCATGTTTTGAATGGTTTGTTGTCCAGTTATGTTCATATTTTCAGTATGCACTTCTGGAGACCCATGTAGAACAAATATTCTTGCTCAGTGTATAGGACCATTCCATATTCCTTATGACCCAGATGAAGGCCACAAACCAAAACACATTGGTCAGCAAATAAAGTTGTTTCCAAGTGCTTCAAGCATTCTTGGAGTCTTCATTCCACCAGATCTTTGACCTTCTCCATGCACCCTAGGAGTTGGTGAAATTAGGCTAAAAATATGTGGATCTCTACTTTGTGTATTTAGATACTTATGTATTTTTGTAAGGATTAACTATTTCATTAATTTAAGGTACAGTGTCTCCTGGATTGTACATGCAAGCATTTGACTCTGAGTGCATAAGTGAGCCCTGCTGACCCATGACTCTGGTGTAGGTTCACTGTTTTCCTTTCCTTGACCAACTCTGGTTAATCCACTGCAGCTAGTAGATGTACCACAAAAGCCACAGTAAGGGAGGTGCTGTTTCCTAACTGTTGGTAAAATCTGTACTTTCCTTCCTGTATTTTAGTCTTGAGAAAAAAAAAATCACTGTTAAATCTTTCCCGGCTGGTTACGCAATGGTAGAAAATTTTCCACCTCTTTTTTGACCGTCCAAATGTAATGGCTGATTAATGCCAAAACCCAGTAAGATAACCAATGGTGTTTAGTGTGGTTGTGTGTAAAGGCCTACAAAAAATTATCTTCCCAGTTCCTAGTTGTGCTGTACTGTTTTAATTATAATATATAAAGAAACATTTGCCATTATATGCTGGCGTACTGCTTAATATTAATGTTCATCTTTGAGAACATTAGTCATAGTAAAGTCTGTACAGTCATATCTGTTTGGTTTAGTATTTTCACTCTTTCCAGTATTTCAGTATTAATTTTACAGGGATGCCACAACACATCACTCTAGTTTCTCTGCAGTATGTCAGGTGCACATGTTGCCATCATTCAGTATTTACAGTTATACTAAAATTAAAGTACATCCTCTGTGAGTTCTTGGTGGGGGACGCGGCACCCTTGGTATAGTTCTAGAATTTAAAGGGAAAGTGCTCTTTTACTTATTTATTAATTTTTACCAGGACTGAAGTTTAAATGTATTAGCTCCCCATTGTGCTACAGTAGAATTTGTGTTGTCATCTGTAGAATTTTAGCATCACTTTGGAATGAACGCCCTACCTCTAATGACATCCCTGGGTTCATATGCATGCTCGCTGTTGTGCATTCATGTGTAGCTGTATTCAGCTGCTCTATACAGTCTTCTGTGTGCCGTTTTATTCCACAATCCCATTAGCCTCATGGTAAAAACCTCTTCTACCTCAACAAACAAAACCTATCAAACCAGTTTCTAAGGTCTGTATGCTTAATGGAGTATGGTATGGGACATATGGTTTACAGCTGCTGACAGATGACCTGGACAGTGGATCTGTTATTTAACTCATGTGATTTCTGCTTTCCAGGCAACAATGCAACATCCATTGTCAACTGTCTTCAGATATTGGGAAAAAGTCTAGATGCCAGGTACTGTTTTTTTTATCTGTTTTTAATAAACCGTTAATATTTCTATGAATATATTCTAACAATAAAGCAACCAATAAAAAAGTGAACACAAAAGATAGGCATAGATGGCTTGAAACTGTCAGGTCTTAGACAGTCTCAAACACTTTGCAGATCTTCACTACTCTTCCATATTCAATGCTTAGTAATCCAGTATTGGTTTTATATAACAATGACTGACTTTAAAGCTAGGGTCGGCGATTTTTCCGGAAGTTTCCCCAAGTCCCTTTTTGATTAACTGCATGCGTAAGACCGGCTTACTTTGCTCTTCCTGTTCTTAGAGGGATCGCGTGAAAAAATCTCCCAAATTCACTCTGGTCTTATTACTTTCTACTGAAGCCTTCCTCTTTTTGTCATAAACATGAACGTGGTTCACTTCTTGTGACTCTAAGCCATGTTCAAAGTCTGAGGTGAGAGCAGCGGAGCTACAATGAACGGCTAACCTAGCCTCTAAGCTAACCAGATACATAAACACTAGAAGTGTACATGCGTAGCAAGCAAGCGGCAACTCAGAAGGAAAGAGCACGAACACTGGCGTTACGTGAGCTTGTCAGAATGATTGGCATGGACAACCAATAGATATGGCGATACCCCCAGTACTTGAGGGACAGAGGTGGGTGAGTATACATATATGGGTAAGAGCAGGAACAAAACTCTGACAAATCCATGCCCTTCGGACCGAAAGGTCAAGATTGGTTAGAGTTTTTACAGGGCTGTAGCTCCCACAGAGAATGATGGAAGGACAATTTTACCCAGTATAACAAAAAGTGTTTCTGAACAGGATTGCAAACTAGATTTAAAGTAGGTTAGAAACTCAATACCACATACTTTTATATCACAATTCACCTGTGATATGACATAGGCAACCATGGCCTATTTTTGCACGCCAGGAGTATACCATATGTTTATGTGACACAAAATAAATGAGTATGATGTGTCTCAGAGTATATGTGGTTAGCGGAATCATGGCTTTGAACGATAACACCAAACATATTCTCCCAGGACAGTAATGAAGACTGGGCTCGAGTCAGTGAAGACAGCTCTGCGCTCCTACTTTGATAATGTGGCAGAAGATTTGGAGAAAACTCAGGAGAACCTGAAGCTCGGTGAATTCACCCACACCAGAGAGCAACCACGTGGTGTCACTCAGATCATCAATTATACCACATTCGCCCTGCTGCCAGTGCTCTCCTCCCTCTTTGAGCACATCGGACAGAACATTTTCGGAGAGGACCTTATGTGTGCGTACTGACATCAGTTTGAGTTTGTTTGTTCTCGAAGCAGAATGTTCGTATTTCCAACATTCTTGTCCCTCCTGCTCCAGTGGATGAAGTCCAGGTGTCCTGCTACAGAATACTGAATAGTCTCTACTTTCTGGGAACCAACAAAAGCATCTACGTGGAGAGGTACTGCATATATACCACACTTCACATTTAAAATCAGTTTACATTTAGTGATACACAGTATTTATTATTTTCGGTGTCTCTGCCCCCACACAAACATGCTGAAAGTGCAAAATTCAAGCTTTACGTCATGTTGCCTTTTTCTTTCTGTCACAGTTAGTGGTATGCTTTTTTTGGTCTATATGATAGGTCATGCATTACTATCGTGCTTTGCAAGTAATATAATTTGCTGGCAACTAAAATAATCAAATGCTTCTCACAGGGCTGCTCTTTGCCACATGTGATCTTCCCATTGTAGCCAAGCATCTACAGTTAGGCCCAGAAATATTTGTTGACACAATCAACAAAGTGACACAATCCTCTATGGTCTTCCCTTCAGTCATCTCCAAAATGTACAATACATACAGAACTCTGCTGCCCACCTACCCACCTGTACCCGGTCCAGAGTTCACATCACCCTTGTCCTCCAACAACTTCACTAGCTCCCTGTCCAATACCTTATCCAGTACAAGCTTCTTCTCCTGACCTACAAGTCTCTTCATAATATGGCCCCTCCATATCTGACTGACCTCCTGAAACCCCACCGCCCCTCCTGCTCCCTCCGTTCTGCAGACACCAGCCTCCTCACACCCATCACCCGCACCAAACACCAGACCTTAGGGGACCTTCGCTGCTACTGATCCCACCCTCTGGAACTCACTGCCCCAAACCATCAGGAACTCAGACTCATTACAGGACCTCAAAACCCACTTATTTAAACTTGGTGTTCTGTAGTATGATTTGTCGTAGTATGATTTCTTTTGAATATATATATATATATATATATATATATATATATATATATATATATATATATATATATATATATATATATATATATATATATTTTTTTTTTTATGTTGCAAAGATTCTTTGAATGTCCAAAAAAGCGCTATATGCGTTTGATATATTATTATTATTATTATTATTATTATTATTATTATTATTATTATTATTATTATTATTATGCATGATTTGGGCTCTGCATGCCACCACATTGGATTTGAAATGAAACAATTACAACAGAATTGAAGTGCAGACTTTAATTCAAGGGGTTGAACAAAAATATATGATTAAAAACATGTAGGAATTGTAGCTGTTTTTATACAAATGCTCCTCATTTCAGGGGCTCAAAAGTAATTGCACCAATAAACATAACCCAAAGTAAAATGTTACTTTTCAATATTTAGTTGAGAATCCTTTGCAGACAACGACTGCCTGAAGTCTGGAACCCATGAGCATCACCAAACACTGGGTTTCCTCCTTAGTGATGCTTTGCCAGGCCTTTACTGCAGCTGTCTTCAGTTGGTGCTTGTGGGTCTTTCTGCCTGAAGTTTTGCCTTGAGCAAATTAAATGCATGCTCCATTGGGTTGAGGTCTGGTGATTGACTCGCCTGTTGCAGAATATTCCATTTCTTTGTTTAAAAAACTCTTGGGTTGCTTTTGCAGTATGTTTTGGATCATTGTCAATCTTTACTGTGAAGCACCTTCCAATCAACTTTCCTCTATTTGGCTGAATCTGAGCAGAAAGTATATCCCTATACACTTCAGAATTCATCCGGCTGCTTCTGTCTTTTGTCACATCATCAATAAACACAAGTGACCCAGTGACATTGGAGCCCATGGATGCCCATGCCATCATAATTCTCCAAACTTTCTTCTTCCCATCGTTCTGGTACAGGTTGATCTTAGTCTCATCTGTCCAAAGAATGCTCTTCCAGAACTGGGCTGGCTTCTCCAGGTGTTTTTTTGGCAAAGTCCATTCTGGCCTTTCTGTTTTTGAGGCTGATTAATGGTTTGCACCTTGAGGTGAATCCTTTGTATTTACTCTCATGAAGTCTTCTTTTCATGGTAGACTTAGATACTGATACACCTACTTCCTGGAGAGTGTTCTTCACTTGAGTGGATGTTGTGAAGGGTTTTTCTTCACCATGGAAAGGATTCTGCCATCATCCACCACTGTTGTCCTCCATTGACATTCAGGCCTCTTTGAGTTCCCAAGCTCACCAGTGCTCTCTATTTTCTCAGAATGTACCAAACTGTTGACTTGGCCACTCCTAACATTTCTACTATCTCTCTGATGGAGTTCTTTTTTTCAGTCTCAGGATGGTCTGTTTCACCTGCATGGAGAGTTCCTTTGACCACATGTGTTCACAGCAGCAGCTTCCAAATGCAAACGCCACATCTGGAATCAACTCCAGACATTTTAACTACTTAACTGATGACAGGTTAACGAGGGGAGAGCCCATGCAGCCTTGTTATTTATTTTGCAGTCTTCTGAGTCAATTGTCCATTTACTTTTGGTCCCTTGTAAAATGGGCAGCTACGTATTATAGAGCTGTAATTCTTAAACCCTTGCTCCACTTTGTGTGCAAATACTCTCAAATTACAGCTGAGAGTCTGCACTTTAAGCCCATATTGATTATATAATTGTATCCAGAATATGTTTTAGGAAACAGCTAAAATAACAAAACCTATGTCACTGTCCAAATATTTCTGGGCCTAACTGTATAAGATGACTGTTACCTTGATGTAACATCACTTTAACTGCCTCTGAAAAAGTCTCAGTAGTTATACACCCCGATGTTGCGTTCACATGTTTTAGCAGCAGCACTTCATCTGTTACCTTTAGAAAAAGTTGCAGGTCATGTCTCCAGTTTCCTTTGGCTTCATTTAATTAATCAGAGAATGATACCCAGTCTTAGATAATTGAATGATAATGCACTCCCGTGATGTGTTGTCCTGCATTCTGCCTGGTTGTGACACGGTCGATAGTTTGTTTTAGTTAACCCAAATGTTTGGTAAGAACTTTCCCATAGTACTCACATCCTCTGCCATCGCCTCTGCAATATGATATAACTTAACCATTTCCTCTCCTGTTTCATTGCACACCAGACAGCGGCCGGCTTTGGGAAAATGTTTAGCTACATTCTCAGCAGCCTTCCCTGTCGCCTTCCTGGAGCCACACCTGAACAAGTTTAACAGCTTCTCCATCTACAACAACAAAACAAGCAAAGAGAGAACAGGTGCTCAGGTTCAGATTTTTGCAGTGGTCTTGCGTAGTGCCAACATTCAACTGTCAGTCAGTTCATTTTAACCCGGAATATATTCTGGATAAAGTGAAAGAGTGTTTCATAGAAAACAAAGCCACCACATGCTTTGACTTATTGTGGACTTTCAGAAACTGAGCAGTAAAAATGTTGTAATAATCATAAAGTATACTGGTATATTTTTGTTGCAAAAATACCAACATAAATCAGAAAGAAATCTGAAGATTTCATTATAATATATGCAACAGGCATTTCACTAAATGATTTACATCTTAACACTGTTTGCAATGGCTTTACTCTTTACTTTTGGATTGTGTAGGTTCATCTGGGTTATAATAAAGTGGCACAAGTGGTTGTTGTAAGAGACTTATTGTATAACACAACAAGTTACATTACATAACTTCACCCTTCTGTCTGTTAGACATTGTGTGGAAGAACCTAAAGGCTCATGCAAAAGACTGCAGGCAGATTGGAAAACTTTAGAAATTCAAATCAAACATTCAACAAAAGTCAAAAAGCTGTGAATTAAAGGAGAAATAATGACAACTGGTGTTTCAAATCGGAACAATACCCACAACAGATAACGACTCATAGCATGAACCAATCTTGAATGTAAAAAGAAACATTGTTTCTCTGTATTAGATTTATACAACAGTTAGTGAAAGGGGTTCTGACATATTGTTCTACTTTTCTGTTCTCAGCTATGGGCCTGTCAGGGCCTGTTATGGAGGTGTGTCCTTTGGTTCCAAACCTCGAAAAGTCTCTGGAAGAAATCATGGAGTTGGCAGAGTCTGGGATGAGGTACACTCAGATGCCTCACGTGATGGAGGTGAGCAGTCTTTTTTCAACTTTATTCATCATCAAGTAGATCAGTTTTCTCAGGGTGAACCATGTTTCCATCTCTGGTAGAGGTTTAAACCCTGCTTTGGAACCCAAGTTCAGGGGACGCCCAGATCTACTACCCTACAACTGTTAGATGGATCCCTTCTCCATCATACCTGGATTAAATAAATGGCACGTTATCAGGCCCCTGCATAGCTTAATGACTGCTGGTGAGAGAATTCAGCCAATTGATTCTGTGAGCTAGACAGCCCCAGATGACATTGGGACAGAAATCTATAAAACATTTAATAGGATAATAGTTACACCACTCACTGAAGTGTATCTAGCATCATTTGAGGTGGTTCTGCCATTTATTTATGACTGCTTCTCATTCAATGCAATCTCAGAAGACTTTTAAACATTATGCAATTTACAACTGAAAAAAAGCAGCAGGTGATAGTTATGTCTTTAGAGGCTGAAAAAGTCTTCAACATTTTAAACATACTTTATAGATTTGGGATAGGAGATAAGTTGCTAAAGAGGATAGAAACTACCATTCTCTGTCAATTGTCGTGACAACTGATGTTCATAAACGGAACCTTTTCCGTGTAGTAAAAAGTGTCATTAAAAGATGTCAAGAGTGCCCCTTTGCCCCTTTTCTCTTTGACCTAGCATTTGAATCATTGGCAGAAACCATCTGCTTGCATACTTTGCATACTTGCATACTTTAAAAGGAATAGTCCTAGGAAGTGTGGATCAATATACATTGATTATGTTGTTTTGTTCGGATCCTCTTCAACACTATCAGTTCCTGGAGTGTTAAAAGTGCAGAGCTCCATAGTAATCTGAAGCGGCTGATAAGACACTCATCATAGTTTTCCAGCAGGTCAGTAGGATGTCTGAACAAACGCTCCCTCCAAAGTCTTTCATTGGGATGTAAGCTTACTCCAGCAGTGCCAAAACTACCAGCGTTCCACAATTACATGAACCTTTATGCAGCTACTTATGGAAATGTGTAATTGTTGACACTTTGTCCACCTTTGGAAGCATCACACCTGGCTTATTAGGAATTAATATGCTGATCCACCACCATTTGTTTCATTCAAAATGAAAGGCCCTCTTAGATGCTTGCATTTCATGCTATTTAACTCTTTAATAGACTAGTAAGCAGTTACATCTATACATGACAAACAGAGGACAACATAAAGTTTACATCAGACTGAGTGTCAGGATTTTGTGGATTGAACCCGAATTCAGCCACACACAGAGCCACAAATAAAGAGTCTTTATTGAAGGGTTTGAGCAGTGGATGAAGAACCAGGAGACTGTACCAGACTGTAGCAGGTGTGAGAAGATGGCTGGAGCTGGACGGTGGAGTTGAGGCTTGGCAGACATAGGGAGCAGGTAGGCTTGGCAGACGAAAGGCGAGGGTGAGGACAAGGAGCACATGAAGGTGAAGACTGAGGGCATCCAATGTCTGAAGACGGACCAGCAGTGGGAAACCGACTGAGGGAGTTTATATAGGAGAGCTGGCAGGTGTATTGAGTCCACGATAACTAGAGCAGCAGGTGAAACAGATCAGGCTTGGAGTGGGACTGAGCAGAGTGGAATGATCCGGAACTGTCCATGGTGAAGCAGGAGGAACTGATCCCTGACACTGAGTTTGTTTCCATTATTTTTAAGTATGTAATGTTGTTGTATGGGGCTAAAATGTTATTCAAATTCTTTGTACGAGTTTAAACCATAAAGTGCTAATTCATGAAAAAAAATCAGGTTTGATCTCTTATTCAAAATCAACTGAATGAAGTCATTTCTTCATCATGTATTTAGGTGAGTTTTACTACTTGTAGTTTTTTTAATTGTCATTTGAAAAAGCCTTACATTTTCTTGGCAGGTCAAACGTTTGTATGGATTACCACACACTTTCATGTAACATTTATTTTTCTATATCCTGAGTTGTGTGTGAAACATGGCACCACAAGTATTTAGAGCGTAAGAACCGTTTGTACATGAGGCCCCAGATCATGATCTCATTGAGATGCTGTGGGGTAACTTGAAGTGGGCTGAACATCCTAGAAACTTCTTTAAACATGTTACATGTGAAAGGATGTGAAATGTTTAAAGGAGTGGAGTAAAAATTCTTCAGACTTATTTCACAGACTGATAGATGGTTACAAGAAGCAGCACATTAAAATTATTTTTGTTCTGTTTTTTGTTTGATTTATTGCCCAATGTTGTTTAAGTGCAATAAAAAAGTTCCATGGATAAAAACTCAAATGATAGATGTGTGAACATTTCTTAAAAAATAACTAAATGGGGTGCACTATATTTTTTCACATGATTGATATAAGCTATGTCTGAAGATTTGTCTCAATACCTTCAAGGTGCTTTGGCAGTTAAAACAGCAAAGCAGTCTGGAAGGCTGTCGGCCTGTGCAGGATGCACAGTGTTTTTATTGCGGGCACCTAATAAAGCATTAGGATGTATTTGTCCTTTTCCTGCAGGTAGTGTTGCCCATGTTGTGCAGCTATATGTCTCACTGGTGGGAGCATGGACCAGAAAGCAATCCTGACAAAGCCGACAGCTGCTGTACATCTGTTACCTCTGAGCATCTGAACAATCTGCTGGGAAACATTCTGAAAATCATCTACAACAACCTGGGAATTGATGAGGGGGCTTGGATGAAAAGACTGGCTGGTAAATCATTACAAAAAATGAATAATACAGAAACAGAGTATCTGAATAGTATGTGAATTATTCATTACAATTTACCACACAGACATTTTACGTTTTAAATCAGTCTCTGTCAAGTTAGCACATGTATAACAACCCTTTTCTCAATTCTGACTGATTTACAGGTCCTAGAAATAGATGTTTTTCTTGGTCACTTTCTTTCTATTTTACACTATTGATCGAAATGTTTTTCTCTATCCCATCCTTAAGTCTTCTCCCAACCAATCATCAGCAAAGCTAAAGCCCAACTGTTACAGACCCACTTCCTTCCTCTGATGGATAAACTAAAAAAGGTGAGTCTCCACTTAATTTAGTTTGACTGTGCTCTGTTCATGTATAAAGTCATTTATATAATAAAACCTGAGTTGTAAACAGAACAGAGCCTTATTAACTAGGGGAAAAAATAATTTACTGACATGATAAAACATTAGTGTTCCCAGGTAGGTCACGAAAAAAAGAATAATGAGAGTTAAACCTGTTATCACTGTGTCACAGTCGGAATAAGGATACAAGTAGAATTAGGCATAAAAAATCAGTTTAATTGACTGAATTCAAGTCACAGTATCACCATCAGACACAACCCTGACACTACCCCCCCCTCAACGGTCGCCTCCTGTCGGCCCAGATGACGACATGGAAGGGTGCGAAGACCAAAAGTCATCTAACAGAGCCTTATCAATACCTAGTCGATTGGGACCGCGACCCTCCCAATCGACTAGGTATTGATACCCCTTACCTCGTCGACGGGCGTCCACGATCCTGAGGATGCGGAGGTTCTGACTGTCCTGGGTGGGTGGAGGGGATTCGGCCGGAGGGCAAAGTTCACTGTCAACTACTGGTTTGATCTGGGAGACATGAAAGGTGGGGTGAACTCGGGAGTGAGGAGGCAGGCGCAGACGAACGGAGGTAGGGCTGATAACAGATTCGATCTCATAGGGTCCAGTGAATCGGGGGGCAAGTTTCTTAGCGGATGGATTCGCTAACACATCCCTGGACGATAACCAGACCTTCTGACCGGGGTGATACTGGGGGGAAGGAACACGGTGCTGGTCGGAGAACTTCTTATTCTGCTCTGCGGTGCGAGTGAGAGCAGTGACTGTGGATCTCCAGGTTACTTGACAACGACTAATGTATTCATTAACAGACGATAGGGGTATCCAGAGTTCATCGGTGGGTAGGAGAGGTGGTTGGTATCCAAGGGCTATTTCAAAAGGTGAATGTCCAGTTGCAGATGACACGTGTGAGTTGAGGGCATACTCAACCCATGGCAAAAACGTATTCCAGTCGGTGGGTGATGAGGAAGTGAGGCAATGAAGGGTGGTTTCTAACTGCTGATTCATTCTTTCGGTTTGGCCGTTGGTTTGGGGGTGGTATCCGGAGGTGAGAGTGTAGCGGGCACCCAGAGCAGAACAAAAGTGCCGCCAGACCTGAGAGACAAACTGGGGGCCCCGTTCAGAAAGGATGTCTGTGGGGATACCATGGAGCCTGAATACATGTCTTATCAGAAGTTGGGCAGTCTGTAGGGCGTTGGGTAGCTTTCTTAACGGGATGAGGTGGCAGGATTTGGAGAATCGGTCGACAACAGTTAGTATGGTGGTCATCCTCTGTGATGAAGGGAGTCCTGTAACAAAGTCCAGAGCGATGTGAGACCAGGGGCGCTTGGGAATAGGTAGAGGATTCAGCAGACCGGAAGGAGGCCGATTCAAAGGCTTATTCTGAGCACATATAGGACAAGCTAAAACATATTCACGCACATCCTTGGAACAAGAGGGCCACCAAAAACGCAGGGACACCTGTGATTGTGTCCGGTATATCCCTGGATGGGCGGAGAACTTTTAGTCATGGCTCCAACGTAAAACCTTGGGACGAACAGATCTTGGGGCATACTTTAATCCAGTAGGTCCCGTGCCTGGGTCAGGATCAAGGTGCAGAGCTTGACTAATACGATCCTCTAACTCCCAACGTAAGGCTCTAACCGTACAGGTGGGGGGAAGAATGGGCGCTGGTTCCTTCTCCTATTCCTGGGGAACGAACTGTCTAGACAGGGCGTCAGGTTTGATATTTCTAGAACCGGGACGATAGGTTATTGTGAGGTTAAATCTGGAGAAGAATAGGGACCAGCCAACTTGACAGGGATTTAGACGTAGGGCTGACCTGCAGATAAGCGAGGTTCTTGTGGTCTGTCCAAATGATTAAGGGCTGCTCGGATCCCTCTAACCAGTGTCGCCACTCCTCTAAGGCTAACTTAATGGCAAGCAGTTCACGGTCCCCAACGTCATAATTGCGCTCGGCTGGAGACAGCTGGCGAGAGAAAAAGGCACAAGGATGAAGTTTATTGTCGGATTCTGACTGTTGCGATAATACAGCACCAACACCGGTATCTGATGCAATCTATTTCAAGGGTGAATTGTTTAGCTGGATCGGGGTGAATGAGTATGGGTGCCTGAGAAAATCTACTCTTAAGCTTAGAAAAAGAAGCTTCCGCCTCAGGACCCCAGACGAACGAGACCTTAGTGGATGTTAATGCGTGTAACGGGGATGCTATTTGATGTAATTCTTTATGAACCGTCTGTAGAAATTAGCAAAACCCAAGAATCGTTCCAGCTGCTTTCTGGAGTCTGGTGTAGGCCATTCTACTACTGCCTTTATCTTGTCAGGATCGGATCTAACTTGTCCACCTTCTAAAATTAGGCCGAGAAAAGAAACAGAGCTTTGGTGGAATTCGCACTTCTCGGCTTTAACAAACAAGCGGTTCTCTAAGAGGCATTGTAGAACTAATCGGACATGTTGGTGGTGCTGCTCGAGATCGCTAGAGTAAATCAATATATCGTCTAAATAGACGAACACAAAAACGTTCAAAAAATCCCGTAGGACATCATTTACCAACGCTTGGAAAACGGATGGAGCGTTACATAAACCAAAAGGCATAACCTGGTATTCAAAGTGACCCAGCGGGGTCTTAAAAGCCGTCTTCCATTCATCTCCCTGTCGAACCCGAACCAAATGGTAAGCGTTACGCAAGTCAAGTTTGGTAAATATGACGGCATTCTGGACTGGTTCTAGGGCAGAGGACAACAGGGGAAGCGGGTACTTATTCTTAACCGTTATCTGATTTAGCCCTCGGTAGTCGATACACGGCAGGAGGGATCCATCCTTCTTTCCTACAAAAAAGAAACCTGCACCTAAAGGATGGAGGAGGATGGGCGGATTAACCCAGCCGAAAGAGACTCATCAATGTACTTCTCCATCGCCTGACGTTCAGACCTCGAGATGTTGTACAGTCGGCTGGAGGGTAACGGAGCCCCTGGTAACAAATCTATGGCGCAATCGTATGGGCGATGCAGAGGAAATGAGCACGCTCGACTCTTACTAAAAACGAGAAGTAGGTCGTGATACTGCTCGGGAGCACGGGTTAAGTCGATAACATCCTCCATTTCCGTGGAGGGGTTAGAGGGATGAGAAACTGGCTGCGCGGACTGTAGGCATCATGAATGGCAGGCGGAGGACCAGGATTCTAAACCGGATTCAGCCCACTTTAAATGGGGATTATGAACAGATAACCAAGCCAGTCCTAAAACAACAGGGGAGTGCTTAACGGGCAAAACAAAAAACGAAAGCTGTTCCCGATGATTACCGGACACTATAACCTCTAGAGGCTTAGTCTGATGAGTGATGAGAGGCAACTCTCCTCCATCTAGCGCGGAGACTTGAAGAGACGCGGATAACGGTTTGGTCTGAATACGGAGCTGGTTTACCAATCCTTGGTCTATCAAATTAAAATCAGACCCCGAGTCAACTAATGCTGAAACATTAATACTATCATGATCAAAACCTAACGTTACCGGGAGACAGAAACAAGACGAGTCGGATCCTTACATATCTTTGGGGAGGAAATAACACAACAGTCCGCCGTCTTCCCCACTACAGGCGACGGACCCGATCTTTTGGTCGCACTGGGCAAGACCTCACAAAATGCCCCTCACCACCACAGTATAAACACTGATTCTCAGAGAACCGTTGTGAACGTTCCTCTGTCGTTAGGTGGACTCGACCAATCTTCATGTGTTCGGGGAGTGATGGGGGCGTTACTACCGGCCGCTGAGAACCAACTCCCTGTACCGTCGATCCCAGACGCCGTAGAGGTCTATCGGCCCCGGTTTCTGCTACGTAACCGGGAATCGAGCCGAATGGCTAACGCAACAAAATCCTCGAACGTGCTTGGCTCCTCAACTCTAGCTAATTCATCCTTTAAATTTTCGTCCAAAGCTTGAAAAAAGACTGCCTTTAACGGTCTGGCTTCCCAGCCAGCGGCTGTGGCCAAAGTACGGAATTCAACTGAAAAATCTGAGACGCCGTCCACGCTGCTTTAAAGAGAGTAGGGAACGAGACTGCTGTACCGGATCCAATTCGGCTGAAAAAAACGGTCTTAAATTCGGTGATAAACTCCTGGAAGGTGTATCCGAATGACTGACATTCCGGGAAACGAGCTTCTGCCCATCTAAGGGCTCTTCCGGTTAAAAGACATAACACAAATGAAATCTTGGCCTGATCGGTGGAGAAAGTTCGGGGGGAACGATTAAAGACGAGGTTACACTGAGAGCGGGGTCTGACCGGAGACTTCAGCTGTCAGAGTAGCAGGGAGCGGAGAACTAGATGCCTGAGTGACAGGCTGAGTAAATGCGGAATCTAAGGACGCCGTTAGCTGGCTAAGCTGAGCGACTACCAGCTGTAATTGTTCGTGTGTCGAATTAACTGCTAGACCGAGCGATTGTAATTGCTCCTGCCGACCGAATGCATCTGCCGGGCTTTTCTTCTGTCATGGTTTTTAAGTGTTTAGCCCACATGCAGATACAGACGGAAAACAGGCACAGTTTTAAGATGTTTATTTAAAGGTTCAGGCTGCAGCGTGTGGCTCGGGCGAGGTCTGAACGTCAGTACTGGAGCAACTGCGGAAAGAAGGAGGAGTAATGTTATGACTAAGCGAACCAGGGGAAAGTACCAGAAGCTACGCCGCTTACCATTTAACAGGGTTGACCTATCCGGGGAGAATAATGACGAGGAAAATCTGTGATCGTAGCGCGTAGGTGGTAGTGACTGGAGGGCTGACAGATGGTAAGCTGGCGAGGGATCCGGAGCGCACCACAGCAGGCGAGAGGAGCAGATGGAGTAACCAGAGAGTACGAGTGAACCAGAAGAATCCAGGAAAGGGGATCTCAGGCCTGGCTTGGCAACATCAAGGGAGTCTGAGTGGAAGTGCCAGAGCCAAATCTGAGTGGCAGGGATTCTGAGGATCTGGTTTTTCGCACACGACGTCCAGGGAGGTGAATAAATCCAAACACGAAAAATTTAGAACAATCGGAGACAGAACATTAGTCCAAAAACGGGATTCACAAAATACAGGGTTCAGGATTCAGGTCGGAGGCCATGGCATACCACGACTGGTTTAACACTCTGGCGTCTTCCATCTGTCTGAGCACTCCTTAAAAAGCCAGTGGAAGCCGCTCCCAACGAGCCGCAGGTGTGGGCCACGCCCCCCAGTCAATAAGAACCACCTGTGGAGTAGAATTAGAGCACGGAGACACAGAGAACCCTGACAATTACAATATTTACTGTTGAAAGTTTATTCTTTTGTTTGTGTTTCACCTTAGTTTGTTCACAAATACATCTAAGCAAATGATAACCATTTATCTGTGATTGCTTTTAAGCTCGGCCAGTCAAACCTGGCCCCCTCTCCCAGATTCCGTCAATGTTAGATGTGGTGATGTGACATAATGATGTTATAATAATAATGTTATTTAGTTCAGTTCAAAGCTTTTCAGTTAAAACGTATATTATTAATCCCAAAAAAATAAATGATTTTGTATCTTATATCGTCCAAGTTTCTTCAAATAGTTGATTTAGAAGGTGGTGTGGTGTGCAGGAAGGATCTCCTGTAGTGTCCTGTAGCAGCTCTGAACAAGCCTCTGCACTAGTAGATAACATTGAGTATAAAGTTTCAGACATCAATGACTGCATTGCTACAATTAAATAGAAGGTCATTTCTGGGAAGAAAAAATCCCCATGGGGAGATCCCCATGGGGACTGTGGCATCTGAACACCACTCCACCAGGGCCTGCAATGAATTTGCTAACTTAAAAAATCCAAAAAATTAGAGGGGCAGTTTGTGCATCTATTTCAGGTTCAGTGCCAAAGCTGTCTCCAACTAGAACTGATGTTGATAAAATGTATCAATTGTGCCAAATAAACCACAAACGCTTAGTGGAAATCGTTTACCAGATAAGTTCTGTCAGGATGCAGCCTGAAGGCTGCATTCTGAGCTTTCCTGCCTCCTCCCTTTCCAGCACAGCCTGATTGGGTTCACCTGTCGGGCTGCAATTAGCCCTGGACTTATTTCACCTGCTGACACTACTATTTAAACTCACCTCAGTTTGCTCTTGGTCGCC
The DNA here is from genome assembly GCA_037039145.1 of Fundulus diaphanus. Taxonomy (NCBI): domain Eukaryota; kingdom Metazoa; phylum Chordata; class Actinopteri; order Cyprinodontiformes; family Fundulidae; genus Fundulus; species Fundulus diaphanus. Next base: position 39,860,351 of record CM073143.1, read on the forward strand.
GGCTCGTAAAGGTTCAACTGCTGTTCAGTCCACAGCCACAAACTCTGTTCCAGCTCAGCCACAGCCAGAAACTCTGTTCCAGCTCAGCCACAGCCAGAGACTCCGTTCCAGCTCAGCCCGCAGTCAAGGGTTTGCCGGCTCCTGTGTTCCGTCCTGGTCTCAAGTTCTCGGCTCCTGTGTGCCGTCCTGGTCTCAAGTTCTCGGCTCCTGTGTTCCGTCCTGGTCTTAAGTTCTCGGCTCCAGTGTTCCTTCCTGGTCAGTCTCTCCGCGCTGTACCTGCCGGCCAGCTTCTGCACCCTACAACCCAGCTTGGTAATAGACTCTGGTTCCTCATGTCATCCATCATCCACCGTGTACAGTAAACTTTCTTAAAACCAGCTCTGTGTGTGCGTGCTGTGTCCGGGTTCATCCTAAGACAAATCTTGACAAGTTCCTCCTCCTGTTACCTTTATGTTCTACCCACAGCTTTCTTTAAGAAAGTTTTACCTGTCGTAACATCTGATTTGACTCAGATAATTAACAATTAACAACACGTCCCTTCTGTCAAGTGTTTTCCCCAGTCCCTAAAAACAGTAATTATCAAACCACTGCTGAAAAAGAACAATTTAGACAAACTACTACCGCATGACTCCTCAAATCTGCCCTTTGTCAGTAAGATTATTGAAAAATTGGGTTTTAACAATTAAATACCCTCTTAACAATGACCAGCCGCTTTGATGTTTTCCAGTCAGGTTTCTGTGCCACCACAGTACAGAGTGCCCTTGTCAAGGTGTTCAATGACATCTGTATGAATGCAGATTGTGGAAGAAACACAGTGCTGGTATTCAATACTGTCAATCACTCCATCCTGTTAGAGAGCCTGGAAAACTGGGTTGGCCTTTCTGATACAACGCTCAACTGTTTAAAATCCTACTTAAAGGACAGGAATTTATTTAGTAACTTTAGGAATCAGGATCAGGAATATTTTATTTATCACCACGTGTTACCGTGGCAAAATTTCTCTTTGGCCACTCTGGTTCACATTACACATAAGGCATAAACTGACAAAGAAACAGGCAATGAACAAGGTTTTCTTTTTGTGTTTAGGAGTCACAGATAACAGATAACGAGGTAGAAGGGTGCGTATTTAACAATGATGATTTCAGGCTTTGTTTACAGCAATGCGCATTTAGATATTCTGAGATGATAGTGTGCAAGTAGGCAGTAACATTAAGGTGATTGTAATGTATGAAGGGCTAGTAACAGTGGGGGTGATTTTAAAGCGTTGGAATGCAGTCTCCCATCAGGGGGCGATTGCCCTCACAGCTCTTGGGAAGAAGCTGTTTCTAAGTTTATTTGTTTTGGCTTTGAGGATTCTGAAGTGTTTACCTGATGGAAGAGGGGCAAACTTCTTTGGACTCGTTCTGCAGTCTATATCCTGCAGACGGCATCCCACAATGCCCTGCGCTGTTCTCACCACCCGTGCTAAGTCCTTCCTCTCCTGGATTGTGCACCTCCCATACCATACAGTTATGCTGATACATAAAACACTCTCTATGGTAGCTCTAAAGAGGTTATTTAACAGTGTAGTGGGACCTTTTCAGTTTCCTGAGGAAGAAGAGCCGTTGTTGGGCCTTCTTCACCAGGTGGGAGGAGTTCGCAGTCCAAGTGAGGTTGGAGGAGATGTGAATGCCCAGGAATCTAATGCTGTCCACGCGCTCCCCCAATGCTGTCCATGTGTCATCAGAGATGACACAAATTACATGTGGGGTTCCCCAAGGGTCCAACCACGGTCCCTTCATATTCAATATCTACATGCTCCCTCTAGCTCGATCATAAAAAACATCAGTTACCATAACTAAGCAGATGACACACAGCTCTACATCATCATGTCATGAATCCATTCAAGCGCTGAATAAATGCTTAGAAGAAATCAATGCATCCAACATTTTCTTCAGTTGAACAAAAACAAAACTCAAGTAATAATTTATGGACCAATTGAAGAGCGATCAAGAGTTAGTGCACAGCTTCAGTTGCTTCAGATAGTAACCACTGATCAGGCCCGAAATCTGGGTGTAGTGATGGACTCAGACCTGAAACTTCAAAGGCATCTAAACACAATTACAAAGTGGGCCTTCGATCACCTGAAAAACATTTCCAGGATTAAGGGACTGATGTCTCAGCAGGATCTTGCAAAACTTATCCATGCGTTTATCTTTAGTCGAATTGCATACTGCAACGGTGTTTTCACAGGTCTGCCAAAAATGTTGATCAGACAGCTGCAGCTGATCCAGAATGCTGCTGCCCGTGTCCTTACTAAGACTAAAAAAGTAGAGCACATCACCCCAGTTTTGAAGTCCTTACACTAAATGGTAAATGGACTGAACTTGTATAGCGCTTTCCAGTCATGCTGACCACCCAAAGCAATGTACACTATAGCCACATCCACCCAATCGCTCTCACTAATGCGCACACATTCATACACCGAGACACCGGAACGCAGCTTGGTAGCTAGCTCCCTGTATCTCAGAGAACAGACTTTAAAATACTCCTGTTAGTCTATAAATCATGGAATGGCTTAGCAACTAAATACATGACAGACCTGTTATCAGTGTATCAACCCTCCCAACCACTAACGTCTTCTGGCTCAAGTCTACTCTGCATAGCCAGTACCAAACACGAAGAAGGAGCATTTAGTTCTTATGCGCCACTTATCTGGAACAAACTCCCAGAAGACTGTAAAAGTGCTGAAAGCCTGAGTTTGTTTAAATCAAGGTTATAACCATTGTCAGGGTTCAGTTTTTGGCCTGCCTGACTTTGGAGAGTCAGGCAGGCCAAACTAGAAGTTTTCCACCTCTCACCCAGCCCAGTTGCCTCCAGTATCCACTCCACACCTGATCACTGCCACCTGCCGCCTCCACTCCAACTCGTTCCATCTGCCATTCTCCCTACATAAACCCTCCTCAGACTGCTCATCCCCGCTGGAACGTCTTCATTCTTCACTCTCCCTTCGTCGTCCTTCCCTCGTCCTTCATCCTCCTGCCAGCCTTCGTCCCTCATCGTTGCATCGTCGTCTCCTGCTCCTTCACGCCGCCTGCCTTTGCTCCGTCACGCCCCCCCACCTGTGCTCCTCATCGTCCGCCTGCTCCAGCTCCGCCGCGTCCACCAGCTCCAGCCGTCTTCTCCCACCTGCTCCAGTCTGGGTTAGTTTACCCATCTCCTTCTCCACTAACCACTACTTTCAATAAACTGCTCAAACGAGCACTCTGTGTGTGGCTGAAAACGGGTTCACCAAACTTACCTGACAGTACGTTCCATCCATCATGAACCTGTCGCCCACACAGAGTTTTCGTGAAGAGATCGTCCTGCATGACGCGGCGGAGCTCTTCAGGATCCAGCTCCATGAGAGTCTTGATGTCATCGCCATGCTCAGCCCGCCTATGCATTCAGCGGATGAATGCAGTTGCCTACGCTCGGGAGAGCTTCAGGGACCAGGCTGAGCACCTGACATGCTTGAGGAGCTGGAGTGGAATTTTCAAGCAGCACTTTCTCAGATCCTCTGCAAACCACCTCCACCCAGACCTCCGCTCACCAGGTTGTCCGAGGAGCCAGCTGAGTGTTGCTCCCACCGCTGCTCCCGCCGCTGCTCCTGCTGCTGCTCCCGCCGCTGCTCCGGCTTCCTCATCACCGGCAGCAGCCTCCCTTTCGCCGTCCGGCACCTCCCGGCGCAGCCGGCATGCTTGCCGGTGAAAAGACACCTCTCTTGTCCCTCCTGAGGTGCAGCCAGATTTCGCCACACCCTCCCTAGTGACTCGGGCCGATGTCACCTTAATGAGTTGGCCTGACGTCATCACGGCTGCTCCGCCGAGCCAGGCAAAGCTCCCTCCGGTTCCACATCGTCTCTGTCACCATCTCCACGACACTCAGCTGGCTCCTCGAGTGAAGTCTTCAGCTGCTGCTCGGAGGACCACGCCTCCTCTTACCAGAGTGCCCCACATCAAGGAGTCACAGCTGTGGGAGTTTTTCTTTGGCGACAGAGAGGACCTGTTCCCCAGCTGGCTTGCTCCCGCCCCTGTCTCCGTGGGTGCAGCTCATGCCACAGCATCGGCTGTCGAGAGCCCTGCTGCTGCTTTGCCGACTGCAGAGAGCCCTGCTGCTGCTTCGCCGGCCGCCGAGAGCCCTCCTACTTCTCGGACCACCGAGAGCCCTTCTGCTTCGCCGCCGCCGGCATCAGAGGGCCCTGCCCCGCCAATCGCCGAAGGTCCTGCCCTGCTGGCCGCCAAAGACTTTGCTGAGGGTGGCTACCCCTGGTCTCCCATCACCAGGGGCCTGGTGGATGCCTCGGTTCCTGCTCCAGCCGCCGAGGGTCCAGTGCTCGCCACCGCTCCCAAGTCCCATGAGGAGGGGGTCCAGGGGGACCCGCCTTCCTCCAACGCTCCCGAGTCCCGTGAGGAGGGGGCCCAGGAGGTTTTATCGTTGGGGTCGCCCTCCGCGACGCCCGCATCAGACTCTGCCAGCTGTCGGCCGAGTCGTCCAACGCTCCCCAGCCGTCGACCGAGCCTTCCAGCGCCCCCCAGCCGTCAACCGAGCCTTCAAGCGCTCCCCAGCCTTCGGCCGAGCCTTCCAGCTCTCCCCAGCCGTCGGTCGAGCCTTCCAGCGCTCCCCAGCCGTCGACCGAGCCTTCCAGCGCTCCCCAGCCGTCGGCCGAATCTTGCAGCGCTCCCCAGCCGTCGGCCGAGTCTTCCAGCACACCCCAGTCGTCAGCTGAGCTTCCCAGCCGTCGCCTGAGCTTCCCAGCTCTCGCCACTCGGGCTCTCCTGCTCTCCCCAGTCGCCGCTCGGGCTCTCCAGCGCTCCCCAGTCGCCGCTCAGCTCTCCAGCGCTCCCCAGTCGCCGCCCGAGCTTTCCAGCGGGTTCCAGAGCTCTTCCATGGCCGTCAACCTCCTGATCGGCCACCTAAACTTTTCTTTGTTGTGATTCTGGTCCGCCATCCCAAGTCTCCCATCGTTCACCCTGTTTGGGTAGTTTTTTGTTGGACTCCAGCCCCCCGTCCTGAGCCTCCCTTCGCCCACCCTGGTTGGGTAATTTATTTATTTTCTGTTGGAATCTAGGTATCCGTCCTGAGCCCACCCTGTCTGTTTTTTTTTTTGGTTTTTTTTTGGACTTCTATTATTTTGGTCGTTTGGAGGCACACCTTGAGGAAGGGGTGATGTCAGGGTTCAGTTTTTGGCCTGCCTGACTTTGGACAGTTCTAGAACTTTTCCACCTCTCACCCAGCCCAGTTGCCTCCAGTCCACCTGCCGCTTCCAATCAAGTCCAACTCGTTCCACCTGCCATTCTCCCTACATAAACCCTCTTCAGACTGTTCATTCCCGCTGGAACGTCTTCATTCTTTGCTCTCCCTTCGTCTTTCTTCCCTCGTCCTTCGTCCTCCTGCCAGCCTTCGTCCCTCATCATTGCCTCGCCGTCTCCTGCTCCTTCACGCCCGCCTGCCTTTGCTCCGTCATGTGCGCCCGCCTATGCTCCTTTGCTTCCGACTGCTCCAGCTCCAGGCATCTTCTCCCACTTGCTCCTGTCTGGGTCAGTTCACCAGTCACCTTCTCTACTAACCACTACTTTCAATAAACTGCTCAAACAAAACTCTGTATGTGGCTGAATTCGGGTTCACCAAACTCAGTACCTGACAAACCTAGTTGTTGAAAGATGCCTTTGAATGTTAATGTTTTAGTTTTTAGTCGAATTTGGCTTATATCTTGAAATGCTGTTACTATTCCACAGCAATGTACTTTACTCTGTAATGTTTTCTTTTCTTTGTTCTTGATCTTTGTTGTTAGATCATGTTTTCATCACTTACAACTGGGAACATTTTTTTTTCTTTCAAGACATCACCTTGAAAGAGTAAAGAGTAAGTCTTGCTTTTATATCATCCCACCTGGATTACTGTAATGGACTCTATGTTGGAGTGAATCAGTCTTTGCTTTCTCGTTTGCAGCTGATTCAAAACGCTGCTGTACTTTTAACAGGTACTCAAAAAACAGAGCATATGACCCCTAATCTGGCCTCACTCCATTGGCTCCCAGTGCATTTTAGAGTTTATTTTAATTTTAAGTGTTTGAATGACCTTGCCCCGCCGTACCTCTCTGAGCTCCTTCATCCTTACTTGCCCTCTTGGCTCCAGCTGAACTGCATCTCCTTGAGGGGCCGAGGTCTAAAAGGACCTCCTTGAGGGGGCAAGGCTTTTTCTATTGTTGGTCCTCAATTATGGAATAACTTGCCCATGCACATAAGAGAGGCTCCTTCACTGCCCACCTTTAAAACTCGCCTTATAACCTACTTTTATTATTTGGCTTTTACCACTAGCGTGACTTAGTTTCTGTTTTAAATTGGTGTTATTGTTTCTTTTAAGTGTTATTATACATTATACACTTATCTATAAAATTATAGGGTGTGTGGTGAGACAAGTAAGTCAAGAGTCAAGACACCTATCAATTGCAATATATTGTTGTAGCTATTATTATTTGGTGTAGATTCATTATTATTATTGCATATAAACAGGCTACAATTGGCCATAAAAAGCATTATGCTTTTCAAGCAATATAACAAAATAAAATATACTTTATAGTAAAATTAAATAGGGGTCACCATTCCAGACAACAGCCAGGTAGAATGTACTTTAAGTATTTTCATGATTATGACAGTAATTCATAAGAGCCAACCACTGAAGAAGTGCAAAACTAAGACACCCAGTTGTAAACATAACTTAAAACAATAAGAAAAAAGTATAAACGTGATCTAATTCTGACCAATTATTAAAAAATCTAAACACAACGCCATACTATCTCTCCATTTACTTATTTATGCAAGGATTACTGCAGGTGAACCCGATATTCAGCTGGACACAGAGTTAAGATTAAAAGGTTTATTGTAAGAATAGCGGCGGGTGAGGCAGACAATTAGAATCAGACTTGGCAGATGAATCTTGGCAGACGGTGCAGGCAGGCAGAGATGAGGGGGAGACCAGATGATACAGGTAGGGAGAGACCAGACCGAGCGATGTAGCCCCGGAAACCACCAGAAAACGCAGAGCAAACGGCTGTAACTCACGGGAACTGAGTTTAACATTGTTTTGATTTTGAAGGGCTCTGGCTCACTGCCCACTATGTGTCTGGCATGTTTAAAACACTGGTCAATGGTGAATTTACACGGGTTTGTGTGGATGAAAACTTTTCTTAAATTATTTCACATTTCTCCTGTGAAATAATTTTTAAAAATGATGTAGGGGAGATATTCATTTTGGAGACATTTGGACATTTTGGTATCATTTGGAGACATTACAAAATGACAACATACGTGCAAAGCATAATGTGCTAAAATGAAAAAAAAAATAATTCTTTTAAGAAATACTTGAATCTGCAAGGCTCTTCTTGGCTTCATTCTTTGGAGTTAAAATCTACGTTTTATGTTAAAGAAGGTTTAGCAAAATTACTGTATTTTTCGGACTATATGTTTCTCCGAAAAATATGTTGCATCAGTCAAAAAATGCTTTATAAAGAGGAAAAAAACATATGTAAGTAGCACCGGACTATAAATTGCACTTATTTAGACATTTATTTCACACAATCCATGTCAGGTTTAAAGCACCTAAAACGTTCATTAAATAACACACAGGGAAGAAAGACAACAGACGTTAATTTCTTTTACTCTAGAGAGGAGAAATGACAGAGGTCTGCTCAGTTACAAATCCTCCATCGCTCTGAAAAACACCCTGTCGTCACCTCCCTTTTTATTTTCAATAGGGGAGGTCCTTAATTACAAAACAAAGTTGCTGCGCTAAGGAAGTAGGGGAACAGTGAAATCCAAGATAACACAGCATGATTTAATCACATCTCTTCCACGCACTCAATGCAGACCATTCACTACTCAGAGAAAGGGTCACAAGTATCACAGATAACCGGGCGCAGTTACACACATTCCTTGTATGATTATCAGCACAACATGTTTCCTGTCTTCTGCAGGTCTCCTAGAATGGCAGAAGATAGTGAAGGACACAAACAAAAGATAAAGCTACAACACTAATCACCTCACATATATATTCCAGTAAATATATGATGACAAACCCAATAAATCATTAACATAATCAAAGAAATATAAAATATTCCCAACAATCCAAGACTAAAAACTGACATTTAATATAGTAAGACAACTTATTCAACTGCTTCCACAACTGGCTGAATAATATGTAACATACCTGGGAGGTTGAATGGGTTAAATTAGCATAACAAGCCGGCAACTCCAACCAGGAAGGTTCTTGCCAGCGGATTTCAGCGTAACGGACTGGTATAATGCGGTAAAATAAATTTAAACTCTAATCGAATTTAAGATTTTATATATTTTTTAAAATTTAGTTTTTGCCATTTCTTTTAATCTTCCTGATACACTGCTAATGGAGGCAAACTACATACAATCAAGTACTGTCAGTTTTTCATAGACATATTTACTTGGCTAAAAAATGTCTCTAAATTGACTGGAAAATAAAAGCCGTAAAAGGTAAAGGCTGGTTCACACGGCAGGATTTTCAGCCCAATTTTCACCCTGACCTCCCCTTTCCGAGAGGTGCGGATTATCGTGTGTCTCTTAAGATAATCTTAAGAAATATTCCTGATGTGTGTGGTGTGTTAAGAGCGATTGGGTCCACTCGGTAGAACGTTGGGACCACTCTGACCTCAAATCGGGGATATTCAATACAGGCCAGCTGACAGCTTTGCTAGGGCCCGGGACAACAAAGTCTTTTTGGGCCCCCCCTCTACACCTGCCGCCCCAACACACACACACACACCAAAAAAAACGTCAATTTAACTGTATACTTCATTCTCATATGCCTTTTATTTTATTCAATAATCTGCTGTTTACAGAAATATTTTTTTTGTCCTCCAAACAAGTCTTAGATGACTTCACTTCATAAATGTGGTTAGACCCTCTGAATCTGCTGGCAGTTCATTTGCTTCCTTTTTGCCATTAAACGCACAACATTCATTCGATCTGAATCAGTCATTTTTGTTGGCCATAACGCGGGATCATTGAAATTAACGCTGTGATCCATCTCTGAGCGACTATGCTCAGACTATGCGTTCGGGCAGCAAGCCCCTCCACCTGCACTTCTCTGTTATCGCTAGGGACGGCTCTCTCTGCCTCCTCCTCAAACACACGCTGTCTCTCCCAACCCCCCCCCCAACCCCCCACCGAAGCCACATGTTGCTACGTTGTCCTCCTTTCTCTCTGTCCACCAAGCTCCCCGCCTCAGCTGGCTCTCCTGCTCCGCTCTGTCTTTCAGATTGTACCTGGACCTCTGCCATCTCTTTGCTTTCTGCTCATTTGGCGCTAAGCTCAAGTATTTCCGTAAAAGAAAAGGTGCCCCCCCCCCTTAAACTATCCAGCGGATGCCATACTTTAAAATCACATTGATAAACGCATTGCTTCTTTCCTGGCTCTGGATGGGCATCATTCTTCTACAATTCCATTCCTAGACCTGTTCCTGACTCATCCTCAGTTTCTAAAAAATATTTACTCTTAAAATCCCTCAAGCCTTTGGTGTCATCTACTCTTTTTCTCTTTTCTTTTCTGTGCACCTGTGATTCTTAGTTTGCAGCAGAACAAACTTTCAAAGTTGCAGCCAGCCGTTGTCCTAATGGTCAAACCATTTTATGTTGGGGTATAAAATATTCAGCAACTCCATTTTATAGTGCAGCAAGCATAGAGCCAGTCGCGTTGTTGTCTCCGCTTCTTTAACCAACAGCTGTTCTTTTTGTTTTTTTCTATGTTAAAATTAGTCCACAGACTATTGGCATTATTCTTCCTGGTCATCCATGTTTATTTACTCTGAACTCACGTTTGATCTTGAGAGGATTCGCAAGATTTCCCGTCTGATATCAGAATGATTTTAAACGAAATATGTTCATGCGTGGTTTGTTGAACTTGCCGTCTGACCGGACACCACACACTGTACGAACAAATATGTTTTGTCTAAAAGTATTTTATCGTTACAGATGTTGTCCATCAGACTATTTTAAAGTCCTGCCATGTGAACCAGCCTTAACACATTTTGAAATAAAAATTATAGCTAGTTTGTCTTCCAGATGTCTGATATGAACCTTTTTGTTTTCTTTCTGTGAAATCTGAAGGCAAACTTTAAACTAATGGATATGAACTGTGAATTTCTGCAAACAGTAAGACTTTATTTCCCTGTAATACAAAGGAAAAAAAATTTAAGTGCCTCTGTGAATGGTAAAAAAAAAACCGAATGAAAAGATTATATTGACAACATTGATTTGATATAAATGTACAGATTAAATAAACCGTTGTTGAGATATATGATCATAAGTCTCACTAAAAAGGAGTCTTTTTTTAATTTTTTTTGTTCTGTTGCACTCCTTTGTGACGTAAATGGGGAACCCTGGCGCCAGACCCGGTGGCAGAAACAAATTAAAAGTCCCCACCCCCCCTTTTAATTTGTTTCTTCGGGGGGCACACTTTTTCAAAAAAACATTTTATATGCTTCAGGCTGAACAGTGGCTCTGTGACCACCCCTACAGTGCTGAGAAAAAATATCACTAAAATCTCAAAGTCTAAAAAACAAAGAACAGTATAGTCAGTGTGTGAATGTTTATCTAATTATGTCAATGAAAAGTTTCAAAATTATTAACCAGGTATTGTCATCTAATCTAAAACACTTGTGTGTGTTGCTGCTGCACCATGCTGCACAGCTTAACCTCTAGGGGGAGTTCTCGGCTCTGCTGACAGCTCAATCACGATATTGTGTCAGCTGATAGTTGACTGCGCTATTTCCACAGAAAAGTAAGACTCCTCCCTACTTGTCAGCCATTGTAGCAGTGGTTGATTTATGTGCCAGGGTTCCCCTTTAACGTCACAAAGGAGCGCAACAGAATCCCAAAAAGAGTCCTTTTTTGGTGAGATTTACGTCCATATATCTCAACAAACATTTATTTAATCTGTATAATATTTATATCAAAACAGTTTTGTTATTGTAATCTTTCCATTCAGTTTATCTTAAACCATTCATGTCACAGGCGCTTTACTTGACTCACGATACAATAGTGACGTTTTAAAGCTGAGTGAGGAGTGTCACACGTGTAAAAACAAGGTAACAAACTTTTCACAAAGTATTGGTTAAAACAACATAAACAAACAGGGCATTAAGTAACTTGTTGCAGCCTCCGTTTTATTTGATGGGAATCATATCCCAATGGGGATAAATCTAGCTGTTGAATCATGTTACAAAATAACATTTACAAATTTTGCACATTGTATTATTAATGAGACAGAATGTCTATATAACATGTCAGAGTTACAGTAAGAACTGAAACACTTTGGCTCTGTGTAAAACTACAATAACATGTTACTGTGTTACATAGAAAGCTGCAGTTGTGCTGATGGATGAGGAGCACAGCAGGGCTGAAGGAAGAGGTGAAATGTCAGAGACAGAGCTCCTCATCATGGACCAGTTCACTATATTGGTTAGAGACCTGTATGCCTTCTACCCACTGCTGATACGATTTGTGGACTACAACAGGTACAGTGTTGTTGTGTGACAATGTGAAAACATGTGCTTTTGCATTTTTTGTTTGTTTCACTAACTGATCTAACACCAGGAGGGTTTAATTGCTATTTTAAAGTAAAAAATTTGCTAAAAATAGAATGTCGATACATCAATTATATCCTGCTAATCTTACATTGTATTTGGAAAAGCTTTAATAGCATGAAGCATTTCCCTGAAAACTGGCTGTGTACATTTATATTGCAGAGGAAGATGGCTAAAAGAATCCAACAAGGAGGCAGAGGAGCTGTTCAGAATGGTGGCGGAAGTTTTCATATTTTGGGCCAAGTCTCATGTAAGAACATTACTAAGAAGAATTGAAAGAACACAGAACAATACTTAAGTTATTACTTTACACTGTAGATCATATTCCCAAAGCAGATGCAGCACACGTCAAGTTCACTCCAGTATAAAACCAAGTGGAAGTGCAGGATTTAGCTATTTAGCTTTGTTCTTTTTCTATGCCAACTATGGACCATTTTAAAACATAAAAGCAGACAGGCATATTTAATATTGAAAAGGTAGTACACTGCAGCTGTTATATCAATTTCAGGATCCAAGCAGTCACAAAAGTAGTATCAGTTTTCGATATAGTGCCATATGGGCAGTTGTTGAAATCAGTATCAGAAATAGGGGTACATCAACATAACCTGACTCTAGCCAGACGGATGTCGCTCCGCCTAGTTCCACTCACATCCATCTGGGACCTCTCCATAGGAATTGCCTTTATTGAAGGCTGGGCCTTATCAAAAATCCTTGCATATGATTGGATAAGCCACTTGTCTGTCATCTTTATCGACGGGCTATTTCAACCACTCACACCGAAGCTAACCCGTGACGCTGTGAGAGCGATGCAGGTTTTTTTTTTTATGTGTTTGCGGCTCTAGTGGCACGCGTTTCATTGACAGTGACCTGAAAGGAAGAGGGTGGAAGAGGGGGGAAGACCAGTGTTGCCAACTCAGCGACTTTGTCGCTATATTTAGCGACTTTTCAGACCTCTCCAGTGACTCTTTTTCAAAAAAGCAACTAGCGACAAATCTAGCGACTTTTGGAGACTCTTACGTGAAAGCACGTATCGTTCTTACTCTTGTCCTCCAGCGGCAGGTACTGCTGTGGGGCGCCTCCCCCCTCCCAACTCCGTTCTCCCGCTACCGCAGGAGTCCCTCTCAGCGCTGCAGTCAGACACAGCATGTTTACCCTCAGCGTCCAGACTGCAAATAAAGCGCACATGCGCCGGGATTGACGGCGCAGGTTGATCATAAATAACTGAATTTGAAATATTTTATCTTAAATAAATAACGGCGTTTGATTCACACAGCCACATGTTCATGTTTTACCGTGATTTGTAGGCTCCTTAGTGGACCACAAGAGAAAAAAGAAAACGTTAAAAAAAAGTTTAAAAAAAATTGTAACTCCGCCATAGTGTCTCTTTATGGTTCCTTTTGCCGGTCTGAAACCCGGGTAAAGGAGGAGGGTTAGTGTTGTAATAAATTAAACATTAATAAAAAATAAATAAAAAATAAATAAAAATAAAAAATAATAATACTAAATAAACATTAATGGACAGAAAAAAGTAGCTCTATATATTCTGAGTGTTTTTACTCACTTTTTGTCTCTAACAACGTTATTTCTCCCACAGCGTCAATAACATGCACATCACATCATGTGGCAGATTATGCAAATGGGGTGTTGACGTCATTCAGCGACTTCTAGCGACTTTTAGCACAGCCAATAGCTACTTTCCTTACTGAGGAGTTGGCAACACTGGGGAAGAGAGGCGGCAAAGCGCCGCGGGTCGGAGTCGATCCCGGGCCGACCGCGTCGAGGACTAAAGGCCTCTTAATATGGTTCGTGTTAACCGCTCCGCCGCGGGCGCATCCACCGCGGGCGCGTCCACCGCGGGCGCGTCCACCGCGGGCGCGTCCACCGCGGGCGCGTCCACCGCGGGCGCGTCCACCGCGGGCGCGTCCACCGCGGGCGCGTCCACCGCGGGCGCGTCCACCGCGGGCGCGTCCACCGCGGGCGCGTCCACCGCGGGCGCGTCCACCGCGGGCGCGTCCACCGCGGGCGCGTCCACCGCGGGCGCGTCCACCGCGGGCGCGCCCCGGGAAAACAAAACTTGCCAAATCCGGTCGGGAGAAGGGCGAAAACATCGTTTCCACCAACAAAAGCCTTCAGAGCCGTCCTCTGATGTTCTTTTAATGAAACAATATTAGGTAGATTGGACTACATGGAAGAAATAGCAGCATCAATGTTAACGCTTGCATTACCACCAGTAATGATGAAAAGCAGAAAGAGTCACAGGAGTTATTAGAATTATATTCTTTCTGTTTTCACCCAAAAAAAGTTTTTTACAAAATATGAATAGTGAGCTAATAGAAGAGGTGAAAGAGACTAAATGTAACTGTGGCAAAAAGGATTTAACTTAAGAAACCAATTGATTGCACAAACAAAACATAAGCTGATCTAACAAAGAGTATATATATATATATATATATATATATATATATATATATATATATATATATATATATATATATAGCTATATATATATATCTATATATATCTATATATATATATATATATATATATATATATATATATATATATATATATATATATATATATATATCTATATATATATATATCTATATATATATATAAAACCCACTCCTCATACTCCTGAGCAGGGTAGTTGGCTCTCCATCTCTCAAACTCGGGTCTTCTACCAGAGGTCTGGACTGACGTGTCTGATGTTTCTCCAGGTGTCTGTTGGAGTCACTTATCCAGAATGGAGGTTACTGCCCCAAGTGGTCCGATGACCACGGGCACTTCTGTTTCCTTCACCTTCCAGGCTCTTTCTAGTTCTTCGCTGAGCCCTTGGTATTTCACAAGTTTTTTGTGCTCTTTTTTTCCTGATGTTGCCATCACTCGGGATGGCCACATCGTCCGGTTTGTTGGACATTACCATTTTGTTTGTTTGCATCTTGAAGTTCCACAGGATCCTAGCTCTGTCATTCTCCACCCCCTTGGTAGGTGACTCCCATTTTAACCTTGGGGTCACCAATTGGTATTCTGAACAGATGTTTCTGTACACTATACCAGCCACTTGATTATGCCGTTCCATGTATTCCTTCCCTGCTAGTATCTTGCACCCTGCTATGAGATGCTGGATGATTTCTGGGGCCCCTTTACATAGCCTGCACCTATTGCTCTGGTGCTCAAAGCCTGCTCCTGTGCTGCCATGATCAGTGCTTCAGTGCTGTCCTTCAGTCCAGCCCTCTCTAGTCATTGGTTGAATTTGGTCCATTCAGCCACTTCAGCTGCCTGTTGGTGGTAAATCCCATGTAGGGGTTTTTCCTTCCACGATGGTTCCTTCAGTTCCTTCTCTTCTAGATTCCTCGTCGTGGTTGCCATTTGCTTGTGGTATTCCAAGATGCTTATAGCTATCTTCAACATCTGCTATTCTCCCTTCGGGGGGGCAATCCCCTCTGTCTGGATTACCTCCCCTCTCTTTGTCACAATCTGGCCACATTTCCCCTGCGCGAATGACATTCCGATGTCCCTGATGTGTCACGATTTGGGTTTTGTCTTGGTTTATGTTATCAGATTTATTAGTTAAGTTTCTGCTTTTGGGGTCTTGTTTGGTTTTGATTTAGACATGTTGTTCTGTTTAGGTTACCTGTTTTCCACCTGTCACTTTATCAGCTCTGTTTGGTCTCCCCTCAGCAATCTGTCAGCTTTCTTGCCTTGATTAGATCCACCTGCTCACTTATAATTAGTCTTCACTCCTGTTCACCTGCTCACTCCCCTATATAGTCCTGCCACAAACCTCTGCAATCTGCCAGATCATTAACGAGCCCACGGTGAGTTTTGTTTCCAGCGTTCCTTTATTGATTGACCTGTTGATGCTATCCCGAGAGCCTTTTTGATTCTGAGCCAGCCTGTTCCCTGATCTGTTTTTCCTGCCCTGTCTGACTGATTTACCGGTTTACCGACTAGTTTCTGTCCCATGGTTATCCGAGCTTGCTTTGCCCTGTTTGTACCTCTGCCTATTTTGGACTGCCTTTTGTGTACCGGATTTTGGACTGCCATTTTGACCATTGAGCCTTGCCTGTCCCAGTTTTATTATTAAATACTGTTTTTTGCCTTCACCTCACTTGTTTGGCTTGAATACTGGGTTTGCCTGATTCACGTTCGTAACATGATGTAGATCCTGGTGGTATGGATCAGCGAGTCAATGCCTCGCTCACTCTTAGCATACAGCTTTATGTCATCCATGTACAGGAGGTAGCTGATGGTGGCCCAAGTTCTGAGTCGGTATCCATAGCCATACTTGTTAATTATTTGGCTGAGGGGGTTCAGGCCTATGCAGAACAGCAGAGCGGACAGAGCATCTCCTTGGTATATTCCACATTTGATGGAAATTTGTGCAAGTGGCTTGGAGTTGGCCTCAAGGGTGGTTTTCCACAGCCTCATGGAGTTTGCAATGAAGGCTCTGAGTGCTGTTGATCTTGTGCAGCTTCAGGCATTCCGAGAGCCTTGTGTGTGGCATTGAATCATAGGCTTTCTTGTAGTCAATCCACGCAGTGCATAAATTTGTTTGTCTGGTTTTGCAGTCTAGGGCGACTGTTCTGTCAACCAGCAGCTGGTGTTTGACTCCTCTGGTGTTTTCCTATGCCTTTCTGGGTCTTTCTCATGTTTGATCCATGTGCCCACTTATCTTAGCCACTATGATGCCTGACAGGAGCTTACATGTTGTGGAGAGACAGGTTATTGGCCGATAGTTGGTAGGGGCCGTCCTCTTCTGGGGGTCTTTCATTATCAGGACTGTTCTGCCCTCTGTCATTCAGGGTGGGTCCCATTCATCAGCAGTTGGCTCATTTGTGCCGCTAAGCATTCATGAAGAAGTCAGCTTCTTCACCACTAGGCGCGGATCATATCTTGGCCTGGTGCTGTCCAGTTCTTCATACCTGAGAGTCTTTGTTGGATGCCTGCCATTGTGATGTTCACTGTAATTTGTTCAGAGAGGTTATTGTGGTCTGCTCTTAGATCTATTAGCCACTGTGCATCTGACATGATGCAGCCTGTCTGCTGCACCATGCACAGACTCAAGACACTTTCCACCTTCCATACAGCTCCAGTCTCCAGTTCAGTAATCATTTACACCTGTCAGTCACTAATCAGCCAGCACTCAGCACACCTGTCAGCCTCCCTATTTAAGCTCCCTGCATTCAGTCCTCCCATGTCGGTTCGTTCTGTTGGTTTCTGCTCACTACTGCTCATGACTGCTCACCTCACCTGTTCTTGTCCACTATTCATTACCTTCAATAAACTCTTTAAAACTTACTCTGTTGTGGTTGTGTTCGGGTTCAGAAGTCAAAGCATGACAGAACGAACCGACCACATGAACCCGACACCCACACAGAGCCTCCATGCAGGAACTAACGAGAGGGATGTTGCTCCGCTCTCGGGCAACAGCACAGCGGAGCAACTCATAGCCCAGTCCCGGGGCGTTTTGAAGAACCTCGCCTCGCTCAGTCCACCTTGGAGGCGGGTAGGCGCGGTCGCTCAGGTACGCAAGCTGTGGACAAGTCAAGCCGAGCTCCTTCCTCTTTTTGAAGAGACAGGGCTGATGGAGGAGCTCAAGTGGAATAATAAGGCTGCTGTGGCTCAGCTTTTCGGCCGAGCGCCTCCTCCCAGACCCTCGTTCTCCGCCGCTGCTGCCTCCTCCACTCCTGCCG
Organism: Fundulus diaphanus; assembly: GCA_037039145.1. Taxonomy (NCBI): domain Eukaryota; kingdom Metazoa; phylum Chordata; class Actinopteri; order Cyprinodontiformes; family Fundulidae; genus Fundulus; species Fundulus diaphanus. The sequence goes on from CM073143.1 coordinate 39,877,684, forward strand.
CTTCCACCGCTGCCGAGTCCGCGGCAGCTCACGTTATGGATCCTGCGGCTGCTGCTGCTCCTGCGATGCTGCCCGCACTTCCTCATCACTAGCAGCAGCCACTCTCTTGCCGCCCGGCTCCTCCCGACGCAGATGCCGGGCTCGTCGATGCCGGAACACATCCGCCTCTCCACCTGAGGCTCAGCTGACTAGCACTGCTGCTATCCCTCCGCCTGAAGATGACGTCACCTCCACATCCCTGGTGAGTCAGTCCGACGGCGTTGCGGCTGCCCCAGCAAGCCAGAGCAGAAAACATCTTGTTCCCCGTCGTCTCTGTCACCACCTCTACGACACTCAGCTGGCTCCTCGGGTGAAGCCTTTAGCTGCTGCTCCCAGCGCTGCTGCCTCTGTCTCCTCCACGTCAGTTGCTCCTGCTGCGTCTGCTGATCCGACCGCTGCTGCTGCTAAGCCCGCTGTAGTCTCTGCCTCAGCTCCCGTTGCCTCATCGTCGGCGGAAACCTCAACCTTGCCGCCCGGCTCCTCCCGGCGCGGACGGCGAGCTCGCCGGCATAGGATTTCCGCCACAGCGCTCCCTGAGATCCTGCCTGAGGCAGCCGCCGCAGTCACTCTGACTGGGACCGAAGCCACCTCAGTTCCCTTGGTGGTTCGAACGGGTGTGGTTGCGATGATTGTTGATCAGGAGAGTCCGGCTGAAGCTCCTCGGGTCCATGAGTCTCAGGTGTGGGACTTTTTCTATGGGGACGGGGATGACCTGTTCCTCGGTCGACCCACCGCAGCCGAAGATTTAGTTCCTGCTCAGTCAGCAGCCAAAGACCCAGATCCTGCTCAGTCAGCAGCCAAAGACCTGTTTCCTGCTCAGTCAGCAGCCAAAGACCCAATTCTTGCCCAGCCTGCAGCCAAAGGCTCTGTTCCTGCTCAGACCGCAGCCAACGACTCTTTTCCAGCTCAGACCGCAGCCAACGACTCTGTTCCAGCTCAGACCACAGCCAAAGGCTCTGTTCCAGCTCAGTCTGCAGCCAAAGGCTCTGTTCCAGCTCAGTCTGCAGCCAAAGGCTCTGTTCCAGCTCAGTCTGTAGCCAAAAGCTCTGTTCCAGCTCAGTCTGCAGCCAAAGTCTCTGTTCCTGCTCAGACCGCAGCCAAAGACTCTGAACCTGCTCAGCCCACAGCCAAGGACCCAGTTCATGCTCAGCCCGCAGCCAAGGACCCAGTTCATGCTCAGCCCGCAGCCAAGATTTCAGTTCCCAGTCCAGTGTACAACATGGTTGATGAGCACGCCAGTCTGCCGTCCTACGCGGGTGATGAGCACACCAGTCTGCCGTCCTACGCGGGTGATGAGCACACCAGTCTGCCGTCCTACGCGGGTGATGAGCACGCCAGTCTGCCGTCCGACGCGGGTGATGAGCACGGCAGTCTGCCGTCTGACGTGGGTGATGAGCACGCCAGCCCGGCGTCCGACGTGGGTGCAGAGCACGCCAGCCCGGCGTCCGACGTGGGTGCAGAGCACGCCAGCCCGGCGTCCCACGTGGGTGCTGAGCACGCCAGCCCGGCGTCCGACGTGGATGCTGAGCACGCCAGCCCGGCGTCCAACGTGGGTCCGCCCTCTTCCTGCAACGTGGTGACCCAGGAGGGTCCGCCGCCTGCTGTTGACGCGGGGACCCAGACGAGTCCACCTCCTGCCAGAGATGCGGGGACCCAGGAGGGTCCACCGCCTACCAGAGACGCGGGGACCCAGGAGGGTCCACCGCCTGCCAGAGACGCGGAGACCCAGGAGGGTCCACCGCCGTCTGCCGTTGAAGCTGGGACCCAGGGGGGTCCGCTGCCTCTTATAGCCTATAGCCTGTAGCCTGTAGCCAGGCGTTTCCTGTATCTTGTAACCAGGCGTTTCCTGTATCTTGTAGCCCGGGGCCTCCTAAAGCCTGTAGCCCGGGGCCTCCTGAAGCATGCAGCCCGGGGCCTCCTGAAGCCTGTAGCCCTGTGGCCTCTGTACCTTGTAGCCATGTGGCCTCTGTACCTTGTAGCCCTGTGGCCTCTGTACCTTGTAGCCCTGTGACCTCTGTAACCTCTAGTCCTGTGACCTCTGTAGCCTCTAGTCTTGTGACCTCAGTAGCTTCTAGTCCTGTGACCTCCGTAGCCTCTAGTCTTGCGACCTCCATAGCCTCTAGTCTTGCGACCTCCGTAGCCTCTAGTTTTGCGACCTCCGTAGCCTCTAGTCTTGCGACCTCTGTAGCCTGTAGTCCTGCGACCTCTGTAGCCAGTAGTCATGTGACCGCTGTAGTCTGTAGTCCTGCGACCTGTGTAGCCTGTGGCCTTGCGCCGCCCTTAGTAGGTAGCCGCCTGTCCTCCAAGGTACTTTTCCTCTTTCCTGCTCTGCCTCGTCCTCGACCTTGACCGGGTGACATCTGAGCCGGTATAGTTCTCTGTAGGAATGCACCAGTCCACATTTTTTCATTCCGATTCCAGAATCTGCTGATACCGATACTTTTTCGATACCAGAGCTCTTTTTGCTTTAATGTTATTCTCATCATATTCTTGATTTTTTTGGACATGCTGTAATAAACTCCTTTCTACTGGCAAGTATGATATGTATGAATGTAAGCATGTAACCCAAGATACAATTTGGGATAAGTGTAAACTCACAATGAAGTTAGAAAAACAGTAAATCGTGTTCACAGGAAAAATCCTATCCTGAAAACAAATGCAACTGTGCAGGTTTCAAATTTTTTATGAAATTCCAGAGAGATATCTATAAAGGGTAAACTTCCCTGCTGTTCAACACTTTAACCTAAGAGGGGTTACCGTAAATGTTAAGTGTAAACATTCACAGTAACCCCATGATGATAATGTTACCATGTGTTTAGAATGACTCCAGAGGTGATTCCTGCCACCTGCTCCCACATACTCCCATATAGTCAAACCTCTGGAAGCCCACCCGACACCTTTGCACGAACTACCTACATTTTTCTCGGCAGATTTAACTGTTTTATGTGTGCTGGTGAGCTAATACATCACGCTGCTCCAAGCTGGGAGCAGCAAAGACGCGCAGCATCATACAGTGGCTGCCTGGTGGAGACTAGACATTGCTAGGCACTCAACTTGCTCATTAAGCTTAATAATATACATCCCCTGCTTTGTCAAACTAGCAGAAAGTGTGGGAAATGTATGAATTTGTCACAAGAAATGTATAAAATTGCTTGACTATGAAGTCAGCCGACAGCCTGCATGGCTCATAGTGTGTTGCGCTGGATAATATCTCCCCATGCTATGGGGACCTTTTCAGATGTTTAACTCCATTGCATTGTCGTGGCAGAACTTTCCCCTCTTAGTACAATGCCTTTGTGAGATTGTAAGTTCCGGTCTTGCTTTTTGGGTTTTTAGTGAACCATATTTCCACACAGAAGACATGTTGTGATTAAAAGTTGGTTAGCCACGGTGCCAGGCTCAATCCATCTCTGCTAGCTGGCTGAAAACTGTGGAATGTATTTCCTGACTGGAAGCGGATCTCATCATGAGAGCTGGAGGAAATCCTTCCCACAGTTAGCAGCCAGCTAGCAGAGCAGCTGCCTGAGACTCAGCAGACGCACAGACGCAGCATATGGATTGGAAATGTCCGCAGGTTGGAACGTAATTTTCCGATCCGTAAAAAACGTTGCTATCGGGGCCCAATATCGATACTGGATCAGCCTCATCCCTAGTTCTCTGTTTATGCTCTCATCATATGTATGAGGTAGGCAGTTGCCCAAGGACAAACACTGGATGATGTTAATCGCCCACTATATACATATGCCCCATGCGGTATTCAAACCTGCCTTGGTGATATATACATTGAGGGTAACTAAACACAATACAACCACTAACTACAGGAACCTACACAGTTGTTGAGAGACTAAACGTCTTGCCAGAAGATAAAAGCTTGGTAGGTGTCTGACAAGGGAAAAATAGGAAAATTCCAAAGATGTGATTGTGACAAGGTAGGCAGGCATGAATAGAATGCTGGACATTTACTTTAGGGTGACCAGACGTCCCCGATTTCCGGGGACTGTCCCCGTTTTGGACCACCAGTCCCCGGCTAAAGCTGAAATGTCCCCGATTTTACCGAGGGGGAAAAATGTTGCGTGTAGACTGTTATTAAGGTAGAGCTGTTGTGCGCAGAAACAGGTGTTACGGTAGCTGGTTGCGCTGCTGTTAACATAAAGACGAGGAACAGAGCGCACCACTATGGGCGGTAATGATTCTTTTTGATGTCAGCTGCCATTAAAACACGAAGAAGAAGAGCGCACCACTTTTAAAACAGAAGAAGAAGAAGTGGAAGATCGTTGTCAACCGGTGGCAACTGATGGGGAGCTGCTGTGTTATGGTAAGTGTGTTAATCGATTCATTTTATTTGGATCGGGCTGATACTATCATAAATGTCTGGTTTGTGTCCAGGTTAAAAAGAACCAATAAAAAGTAAGACAAGAGCACGAGTTGCTGCTCACCTGAGTAAAAGACACTCGGATAAAATGTTAGAGAATGATTGAAAACTCCTTGTAAGGCGCTAATCTGGTACGCTGGTTCTCCAGGGCTCAACAAGGGTTCGTCTAAAGATGTTTAAGAACTGATTAGTGACCTTTAGTTTATATTTCAGATAGTTATAAGTAGAGTTATTACAAGGTATTTTGCTGGTTTATGGTTGTGGTTTATGAGCATAGACTTTCAGGCTTAGGTGTGCTTTTCTACTGCTCAGTTTGGATATATGAAAGTTCCTCATGAAAAAAATAGGAGTCAGTAACTGAATGAGACAAGATATGCATGATCTGAGAATGATGGAGTAAGAGATAACCACCTGTTCAATGTTGATTTATGTTGTTTTTGCTTGTAGCTCCTAATATTGTGGTAATTCGCATTTTTTGTATTTAATCAAATGAGATAATAATAATAATAATAATAATAATAGGAAGTTTTTATCTTGTACATTCTAATGTTTTTGGAAATTATTTTAATTATATAATGTCTGTTTTAAAATAATGTAAGATTGATACAAGAGGAGAGAGGAAGAAGATAGGAAGACAGGAGATTAAATGAGAGTGGAGGAAAATAGGAACACTGATGGAAAGAACGGAGAAAAATTTACTTAGAACATTAACAATTAATAAAGTTCAAGTGATAAAGTATTGACATGATTTGAGTGATAAACTAACCTATTGAGTAATGTACTGTGCAAAGTATGCTATGTAAAACAGAGTGGCTATATACTCAGGTTTGAGTTGAGAAGCCCAATTGTCTGAGGATATAACCTCTTTCTGAGTCTCTGCACTGAACATGAGTTTCACTGCACTTCCCTAGCTGTGGCAGAATGAAGAGGCAGTTTAGTTGTATTTTTTTCTTGTGTTTTAAACATTTCTGTTCTGCACATAATATATCGTCTTCTCCTCTTATTTTATCCAGACCTCTGGATACCGTGGCTGATGGCTCTTCAGACACAGAAGGCCTTGAAGAAACCAGAGATGATCTCATGTCAGCTGACTCACTGACCGGAGTTAACTCACCTTATAGGAGCAAACAATATCCTTGCACATCAACTACTACCATACACATAATGTAGTTATACACACTTTATGTAAGTTTATACATGCTCATGCTGCACTACACACACAATCACTTGCATTCATGTCAAGGGGATTTCCAAGTCTGTGCTTTTTTGAACATGTTTAACACCTTTTCACCTGACATCACCACAACACATTTTCTTGTCCCAAACAGGTTCTATACACTGCTCCAACTCTTCCTGAACCTCAGCACCTCCTTTGTTTCCTGTCCTTCATTACTGGTCAGACTGATTAATCCAGGTGTGTCTGACCTCAGTAACCAGCCAGATGGGTGGATTAGGTGGATTAATCACCTTGTCCAGTAATGAAAGACAGGAAACAAAGGAGCTGCTGAAGTTCAGGAAGTAGTGGAGCTGTGCTTACAGCCCATTAGTGGGAGAAATTAATCTGCTTCTTTGAGATGCACAGGTCCCTGATGTGGCCAGTTGACAGTAAGAAACATATCATCCTTTACCTGCAGGCTTGACCGCTGCTTGTTTTTGATGTTAATGCAGAAAAACCTATTTCTCATAGGTATGTAGACGTGAACAGAATAAGTATTTGTTGCACTTTTTTGAAAAGGTGGGGGAACTCTGTCTCCACAGACAGCCACAGGCTAAATGTTTGTATTTACTGGTTTTTCTTTTCCTCATGTCACTCTCCCCTTAGGTATGGAGGACCAATCCTGCCATAATTAAAAATACACACAGAAATAAATGAAGGACTTAATAATATAAAATGGCTTGAAAAAGTAGCTAATAATATCAATTTGTGTGCCATTAAATGCGGCAAAATAATGAAAAGAAGATATTTATTTAACAATTGATCAATTATTCATCAAAAATATATAATTTAACTTACACTTTTATTTTTACTTTTCTTCTTGCTTTTATGCTGACTTATTTTTAACCCACTTGTTTTCTGTTATACGTTTTTATTGAAGTCTTTATTTTGTCTTTGTGTATTTATTTCAAGCGGGTTTTTTTAGTTCCGTATTTCCACTGCAACCTTTTTTATTGTTTGATATTTATTTACACCAACATTTTTAAAATATGTTTTTATTTTTGTTTCATTCTTATTTACAACACAACATTTTTAAAGCCTGTTTTTACTCCACCATAAATATTTCCTTTCCTTTTATTTTAACATCCTTGTATTTCTGAAACAATCATTTATTTCTGCCTCTAACATTTCTAACTGTTTTTTTTACCCAACATATTTTTGTCTGCCCTTTTTATTTCCTTCTGTATTTCCACTTAGTATATTTCTACTCCGTGTTTTTAAAGCAACATTTTTAAAGCATGTTTTTACTCCACCATAAATATTTCTTTCTATTTTATTTTAACCTTCTATTTCTGAAATAATCATTTATTTCTGCCTCTAACATTTCTAACTGTTTTTTTACCTAATGTATTTTTGTCTGCCCTTTTTATTTCCTTCTGTATTTCCACTTAGTATATTTCTACTCCGTGTTTTTAAAGCAACATTTTTAAAGCATGTTTTTACTCCACCATAAATATTTCTATTTTATTTTAACCTTCTATTTCTGAAACAATCATTTATTTCTACCTCCAACATTTCTAACAGTTTTTTTACCCAACGTATTTTTGCCTGCCCTTTTTATTTCCGTCTGTATTTACACTTCGCGTATTTCCACTTCGTGTATTTATACTTGGTCCGTCTGCCTGCAGCTGTTAATGTCAAAACGATGCCGGGGAGGGAGGGGGAGGTAGGGGGCGGGGTCACCGGCAAAGCCTCACAACTATTGGACAAGGGCTGGCTCCCCGGAAACGACCCTCATCAGAGCAGACGACAGGCCGCTTTCCCAGAATACACCGCGGCCGCAGCTTGATTCTGGACCACTGAGCTCTCAAGGTGGTAAGTTAAAAATTACCTTTTCTGCTGCTGCTGTTCTTTAAGAGTACGTTTTCAGATCGTTTGAGGCGACAACATTATACTTTTAAGCTTTCCTATATGGCCCGTTTACAGAGTTAGTGTGTAATTAAAAAAAAGTCCAACGTTGAGAGGACCAGTGATCCGCAGAACCTCTCAGCCTAGACTGTGTGAAGTACCACTGCCGCTGGTTCTGATGGCGCTTTTGTTGTTTTAATTCGGTAAAACGTTCATTTGTTTTGTGTTTATCTGACTGACTTGTGTTGCTTTGCAAGCCCATCTGTGTCAACTGGTAGGCATTTTAAGATTGACAGCCATTTCCTACTTTTATCTTTAAGAAAAAAAAGCATTGAGCATGGTAGCATGGTATTAAACAAGTGATAAGGTTGAAATTGTGACAATTTCTCTATAAATCATTAAAATGAAAGCACAATTTTAACATTATTAACAGTATGGCAGTAGGGTTAAACTACTTTGTTGTACCTACTGACCACAGCATTGACCATTAAGAAAGGAAAAGTCATTTTTATGTCTGTCCACCTTTACAGTGATTAAAGGCACACTATGCAACATTTTTCAGTTAATTAATGTGTTCCATACCGTTTTGGATGATTAAATGAGTCATTTCAGGTTGAACAAAGGTTTTCTTGGCCGCCCTGGTGGTCTGTGGGGGAAATACCGCACTTGCAACTGCAGGAGCCCTCGGCCCGCGCCCACTGGCTCAGAATCTCGTGCGAGATCGCGAGAGTCGGTCTTGCTTTACGGCGAGAACATGTTTGTTGCTAGCGCAGTGGCGATATCTGTGCAGTTATCATGGCGGAACCAGCGATAAAACAGCGAAAGCCCATGTCGGAGCAGGCAAGAAAGAGGAAAAGGGCTGTGGACAGAAAGAGGAGTCGTACACGGGTGAACATCGGGCAAGCTTTTTCCGAATGGCGAGAGCTAAAAGAAAAAGAAGGCTGCAAGGCTGACGCGGACCTCGCGTTTCTGCTGATGCGATTGTAAGTAACATTGTAGGGTTTCCCTCACGCTACTGCCTCCCAACATTCCAAAAAAACAAAACTAACTCGATATGCGCGCAAAGCTTGTCTCCCCCGCTCCGCCTCCACCGGTCGCTCCGCCGGTCGCGCAAAGCTTGTCTCTTTCCCCCGCCCGCCCGCTCCGCCGGTCGCTCGCTCCGCCGGTCGCGCAAAGCTTGTCTCTTAACACCGGTCGCTCGCTCCGCCGGTCGCTCGCTCCGCCGGTCGCGCAAAGCTTGTCTCTACACCCTCCCCACCCCCCAGCACCCCCCGCTCCGCCGGTCGTCCGGTAAGCAAATTCCTAGGGGAAACACTGCATTGGAATGGTTTCTCTCTCTCTGTGCATGTTCATACTTTCACTGTGTTAGTCATTGTTTGTACTGCCGTGTTTTCGACTTTTGTATTCGTTGCGTTCGCCTGTCTGCTAAGCTCAAAACAACCGTGCCTGGCTTGACGAAGAAACCAGGAGAACAGCTGAGCATATTTACGACAGTGCACTTTTACTTTCGCCCTCTGGGGGGCGCCTCGCTGGAAAATCAATCCCAGTTGCATAGTATACCTTTAATCTATAAATTGTGTGCAGTCAGTTCAGTTCATTCTTAGTGAAATGGCAAAAATAATCAATACATCTTGCAATGAGAATCTTTACATTATAAAAACACTATAGTTAATACCACAGAAGGGAAGCCATTTGTTACATTTACTATATTTGACTAGTTTTCAATCAATCAATCAATCAATCAATCAATTTTATTAGTCAACTGCAATTTGCATTACAATCGAAATTTCAGTTCCAGTACAACCGTCCATCACATACACTTAACAAACATTTTGGGGGAACGATTGACTGAGGCCTTGCGTTGCCAGGAACACACCCAGTCGGCCGCTGCTAAAAAAGCGCAAGCCGTGAGGTGCGTTCCCCAAACTGCCCCAGACCCCGCTTTACACGGGGTCCCTAGGCGCTGCCTTGAGATCTGTTGAAAAAAGATTTACACTGGGCGAGTGGAGGGAAAGAAAAAAAGACAGGTGCTGCACAATTTGTGTTTCCACACAAAATGTGAAGCATCCGACAAAAAAACCTCATTTGCACAAAAAGCACAATCAATGACGAGACACATATATGCAGAAAGGTAAACATTTGAGTTCTGGTCGGGTGAAGTCATCTGTATTTGTGAGCATATGTGTGTCTGGGTGCATGTTGTGTGGAAATCTGTATGTCCATGAAGGCCGTCCTCCGGCAGGCAAGTGTCCTTGATGGAAAGTCTTATCACTCTGCTGCTCCGGCTTGACTCTCCACAGATGTCCGCAGGAATGTGAGGTAGCAGGGAATTTGTGCGATCTCGCCATAACAACCAGGGAGGATTTGATAGCGGGGAGTCCGATTTGAAGAAACAGAATTTGTTATAAGAACAAGCTGACACCAACTTTTCTGTCAGCCTTAGAGTCTTTTCGCCGCTGGCTCCAAGATCCAATATTCCAATAATCCAATCGATGGGCTAGTAACGTTCACACTTCCAGGTTTTATCCCATTCATCTCTGTACCACAACCGCGGTCAGCTTATCAAGCCGTCCGTTTTGTTCATTCAACGACCTCGTGATCGCGTCGACTGCCGCTGGCAGTCTCATCAGGGCCATATTTACCGCCAGCAGCTTTTGAAGGTGTTGATACAATAAATATCCTCCAAGGCCAAAAATGAGGAATCCAAGTATCATAAATCCGAATAAGTAGACATCTTCGACGTCCTCAACAGAAAGAATTGAGAGGCACACCGTGGACCATTTCTGCCACGGGTCCAAGATGTATCCCGCAAAAAAAGTTCCGTCGGGACAGGCACGCTCCCCGGCCCTTTGCTTTCCAGTTGAAAAAATTTGATCAATAGCGTTGAGAGACCAGCTGACGAGATCCATAATTGCCTTAGAGCTTTCGGTTGCTATGAAGAAATGGCACAAAAGACACAGACGAAGCAAATAGCAGGAGAATGGGGGCAGGGTAATAGCAGATAAGGAGCTCTGGAGAGCTGAAGAAAAACCGACCGACCTCGAGGAGAGACAGAAACAGAAGACAGGACTATAAATTTTATTTTTTCTTTCTTGAGAACTATATTAATTTGCATGTTAACCAGGTATAGTTTTATGATGTAAAAAGGTGAGAAATTAAAAACCAATTATGGTAACATTTGGCATTTTTTATTTACAGGAAGAAACACCAACAAAATATTTGAGGATAAACACCTCTGTGCCAATCCTCCAAATCTTTTTTTAATGAAGGGGACCTGAAACCAGCCTTCAAGCTAAACAGGGCCACCATCGTCCTCCTCCTTCAGCTGCTGCCCATCCAGAAGGCCCATGGATGGCCACAGGAGATAGAGGTGCTGCTGACCCTCTACTGGCTGGCCTGCAGTGCATCCTATAGGGAAACAGCCGACATGCCCTTGTGTGCCAGGTGGTGCACAGAGCTGTAAACTCACTGATGGACATCATTCTAAAAATAATTTTCTTCCCAAAAAGACAACATTTGGAGGAAGTAGGGGCTGGTTTTCCCGCCTTGTCGGGAACGAGGCCTTCAAAGCAGCAGTCGGTGCCATTGCTGGGTGCCATGTGCGAATTGTTCCACCTGCAGAGCCACAAAAGAAATGTTAATTAAACAGAAAACTCTTCCCCTCAATCATCCTGCAGGGTGTGTGTGACGCACGGGGAAAGATGTTTACATCGACAATGTCGGCTCTGTCCGTGACTTACCGGTACTGTGGCGCTCAGTATATTATCTAAATTACAAGTTATTTTACAACAGGAACCACGGCAAGGTGAAAAACATCAATGAGCGTGCCTTTGGTGCTCTAAAGACGCGGTGGCGTTCCATTTTCTTTAGGGCGCTGGAGGTCCGCCCGACGTTTGCCCCAAAAGTAATCAGTACCTGCTTCATCCTCCACAATATTAGTATAGAGGCAGGTGACCAGCTTGACCGTGGAGGAGGAGGAGGTCGACCCAGAAGAGGATGCCCATCTGACGGCTGAAGAGAGGGAGCTCTCTGGAAGCTGCCTCCAAGCCAGACTGGCAGCCCAGCTACATGTTTAAGTGAACATGACTACATGTGACCTAACCTAGATCGGTTGTAGTCATGTACACATGCTGCTTCATTTCATTTTTTTACACTACCTGTAAAAACACATTAAATAATCAGTAAATTAATTTCCATTCCTATTATTTATCAATTGTATCTTTGTAGGTGTTTGTCCAAGGTGTTTATAAAAGTTAATTTTTTGTTTTAAATCATATGTTAATATTTGTTTTGAACATGTTACATCTTAACTCTGTTCCAAAGTTAACTCATTTGTTTAAAATAAATGTCTTTTTATACAGTTACTATTGTTTTGTTTCCCCTCTCAATTCTTCGTGTCCTCACTCAAAAGAAACTCACTTAGATAGGGAAAAACATGTATAGATTTTATTTATAACAAGTCAACAAGGTTTTCTAAAAGGGGACAATAATTTATGGCCCCTTTCGGTGGCCTCCCTGTCCCTGGGAGACATTTATAATTTATTCCAGTAAGTATTGAGTTAATAAAGCAACACAAATCAGTCAAATGAACGTTTTGCACAAACAGATACTTCGATATATACACATTTTAGCTTTTAACTGTTTCCAGTGTCTAAACAGAATATCGGTCTCATATGTATGAATCAATGCTACTCTTTTACTCCAAAACAGAAAATGGTGTACTGTCCCTTTAAAGGGGAAGTCCGGTCAACAAGGAAAAATCAGGGTATCATTAGCTATAACTAAAACTAATACATTTGTGGTTATTTAATGAACTTATCTTTAATCAATAAGAAAATAAAAACATAAATTGTCGTCTGAATCACTGTGTATGGGGGCTGACAAGACTGCCCAAATATGGGCAGTAAGGGGCGTTTGACATCACTTCCTGCGACGTGGAAGAGCGGAAGCGGCGACAGTATTTCTCTCCGCTTTCCATGCAAAGTCAATAGGAGCCGTTCTACACAGCTGCGATCATCAATAATTATTTCGGATTTCCAGAGGACTTCACCGCTGACATTCCCAAGAGCTATTGCTGAAGCAACAATGCCCACGTGCATGGCCATCGGATGTTCCAACACAACTGGTAAAAGAGGAAAAAACATTGCTTATTTCAACACAGTCACTTCAGCGATCTCTCCTCCGCTGTGTGTGTGTGTGTGTGTGTGTGTGTGTGTGTGTGTGTGTGTGTGTGTGTGTGCGCGCACTCAGCTGCAGTGCCGGTGCAAAGCCGTGCTCAGCCCAGCATGTGCTGGAATGCTCTTATATTTTAATACTTATACTATAATAATCAGCTAACTTAAGTCACTTCAGCGATCTGTCCTCCGCTGTGTGTGTGTGTGTGTGTGTGCGCGCGCTCTGCTGCAGCGCCGGCAAAGCCGTGCTGCGCGGAGCGCGCACACACACACACACACACACGCGCGTGTATAGATATATACTGTAGGACCCGACTGAGTTTGATCTTGGAAAATAGTGCGCCGTGACAAACAGAGCGTTGAAACTTGCTCAACAGCGGGTCCGCCGAGTGACGTCAAAAAATGGGAGGTGACAGTACTATTCTTGACCAAGATGGATTCCTCCACATAAACATGATTAAATGAGAATTATTATTAATTAAAAAAACTTATAATTTTTTGCACAGTATGTAGTAGTTTTATATTTAAAGTACTTTCAGCAGTTTGAATTCTGATTTTGACCGGACTTCTCCTTTAACACTGTCTCTGCCTCGCTTCACACAAGCAAAAGGTTTGCTAGCATTAGTTAGCTTTTCATGAACATGTCCCGTTTCAACTCAATACTCTTCACAAACTCAATACTGTAACTTCTTACTCGCCCCTCAGTTTTGTCAGCTCTTACTGATACGTTAAATACCGCTTCTAAATACATTAATGCTGACCTGGAGTATATAACAGACGAGACACACAAGTTGAGCTCCTTTTAGCACGCACCGAAAGATTTAATCTTCTTCTGTGTGCTCGCTCCTGTTTATGCCACCAGATTGACTAGCGCCTCCAAGCGGTCGTGTGTGTAATTGCACTCAATGACCGGGACAAGACAAAGAACTTATTAACTCGGAAAATTAGGGATATATATATATATATACATATATATATATATATATATATACATATATATATATATATATATATATATATATAAATAAATAATGTTGGGGTGCCTATTTTCATGCTTCTTGTTTCCATTTAATCATAACTTGTTTAGCCCCACTACACACTAACTCACAGTAACACACTAAACGGGCCATATAGGAAAGCTTAAAAGTATAATGTTGTCGCCTCAAACGATCTGAAAACGTACTTGTAAAGAACAGCAGCAGCAGAAAAGGTAATTTTTAACTTACCACCTTGAGAGCTCAGTGGTCCAGAATCAAGCTGCGGCCGCGGTGTATTCTGGGAAAGCGGCCTGTCGTCTGCTCTGATGAGGGTCGTTTCCGGGGAGCCAGCCCTTGTCCAATAGTTGTGAGGCTTTGCGGGTGACCCCACCCCCTACCTCCCCCTCCCTCCCCGGCATCGTTTTGACATTAACAGCTGCAGGCAGACGGACCAAGTATAAATACACAAAGTGGAAATACGCGAAGTGGAAATACAGACGGAAATAAAAAGGGCAGGCAAAAATACGTTGGGTAAAAAAACTGTTAGAAATGTTGGAGGTAGAAATAAATGATTGTTTCAGAAATAGAAGGTTAAAATAAAATAGAAATATTTATGGTGAAGTAAAAACATGCTTTAAAAATGTTGCTTTAAAAACACGGAGTAGAAATATACTAAGTGGAAATACAGAAGGAAATAAAAAGGGCAGACAAAAATACGTTGGATAAAAAAAAACAGTTAGAAATGTTAGAGGCAGAAATAAATGATTGTTTCAGAAATACAAGGATGTTAAAATAAAAGGAAAGGAAATATTTATGGTGGAGTAAAAACAGGCTTTAAAAATGTTGTGTTGTAAATAAGAATGAAACAAAAATAAAAACATATTTTAAAAATGTTGGTGTAAATAAATATCAAATAATAAAAAAGGTTGCAGTGGAAATACGGAACTAAAAAAACCCGCTTGAAATAAATACACAAAGACAAAATAAAGACTTCAATAAAAACGTATAACAGAAAACAAGTGGGTTAAAAATAAGTCAGCATAAAAGCAAGAAGAAAAGTAAAAATAAAAGTGTAAGTTAAATTATATATTTTTTGATGAATAATTGATCAATTGTTGAATAAATATCTTCTTTTTATTATTTTGCCGCATTTAATGGCACACACATTGATATTATTAGCTACTTTTTCAAGCCATTTTATATTATTAAGTCCTTCATTTGTTTCTGTGTGTATTTTTAATTATGGCAGGATTGGTCCTCCATACACTCCCAGCCCCACCACTTTGTCCCAACCCAGAGACACAGTTCTAGTTTCTATTAATAACACTATTGATGTATTAATTTTATTAATCTTAGGATATACTAAAAGTGTGGAGAGGCACAATCCTGGCTTTTACACTTGGTTTGTTGTTGCTTAAATATTAATAAATATGTAAAAATAAATGAAACCATTACTGTCCCCGTTTCCTAATTTCATCTTGATGAGATGTATTGATTTTTATCCACGAGCAAGAAATGTCCCCAGATTTGATTTCAGAAATATGGTCACCTTAATTTACTTGCAAATAGTTTTCAATATACTGGCCCTGTCTGACTATTTGCAGCAGGGTTATGAAGGGCAGGAAACAGGTGTGATAAATAAGCTTGACTGCAGTACTGGAGTGGCAGGCTCACAGAGGCAGTGAATAATTCTTGATGTTAATAGGCAGAGGATTTGTGGTAGAATGCAGACAGGCAGGTCAGAGTCATGACACTAGATTTACAAAATCACAATGTGACTCCCTCTGACCGTCTCTGTACTTCACCATTCTCAAAGCAAACGCTACATCAGTATTTTTTCTTGGCATGAAACCATGCTGCTGTTCGCAAATGCTCGCTTCTGACCTCAGTCTAACATCCATAACGTCACTATGACTCATCAGCTTTATTCCTCTTTAGTTGCCACAACTCTGCACATCTCCCTTGTTGAAAATTGGTAGCAATACATGTCTCCATTCCTCAGGCATCTTCCTGCTCTCTAAGATCTAATTGAACAGTCTAATCAGAAACTCTGTTGGTGTCTCTTCTAGACATTCCCATATCTTCCCAGGTATAAGGGGCAACTGCCTTTTCACTTTTCATCCTTTTCAATACCTTCCTTACTTCATCTTTACTAATCTTTGCTACTTATTGATCCACAGTGGTCACTTCTTCTACTCTTTGTTCTCTTTCATTTTTCTCATTCATCAACTATTGAAAGTACTCCGTCTTCCGATCACACTTGTTGCACCTGTCAGTACATTTCTATCTTGATCCCTAATCTCTCAAACCTGCTGAGCATTCTTGTCATGTCTGTATTTCTGCCTCATCAACCTGAAAAAAGGTTGACCCCACCTTCTGTCAAATCACCTGATTTATGACCCTATGGTGTCACCTCATGACCTATGATTTATGACTTTTGATGACCTATGACCTAAGATTTATGACATGCGACCTATGACCTAGGATTTATGACATGTAAGCTAAGACCTGTGACATGATATTTATAACTTGTGACCTATGACCATCTTAATGATGACCAGATGCTAGCGGCCATTCTGAGACTATGAGCCCCTTATGTTTAGCACAAGTTTTTTAACCGTCTAACATCCCAAGAACTATGAAAACCTTGATGATGACCAGATGCGTGAACATAGCAGACATGTCAAGATAATTAATGTCTTTCTTATGTTTAGCACAATACAGTTTTTTTTAACCATCTAACAACCTAAGACCTATGACCGCCTTAACAATGACCAGATGGTAGCAGGCGGGTTGAGACCACCTTCTAACTATGCCACCTCCTAACTTTGCAGACTTACACATGCATTTAGAATCTTACGCTTTAGTCACTTTGTTTTCTATAATTCAATTTTGCTATATTTAGAAATAATACGACTTCCAGTTGGACAGCGAAGGAGATGGCAGCATAACTGTGCGCTTGCCAGTAGATAAGTAATTGAACCCCTGAAAACAACTAAGAAACTTAAATTCATAAACTGAACGGTGGATGAGTAGGGGTGACAAACGTTAAGGGCGACAAACTCAAAGAACCTGAAACAGAATGCAAGAAAATGTCACAATGGAAGATACAGTGATTTCTGCCGAAGTTAGCATGCTAGTGGCTAATACATCGGAGCCACGGGAGGGGCTCCCTGGCCTAATGATGCAAATTGAAGAGCTACGAAAAGAAATCAAAAATGGATTTTTGACTTTTAAAGATGAAATTAAGGCTGGAGTTCAAGAGGGAGTTCGAAAAATTTAAGGTGAATATAAACAGATTTATACTGTAATAATATAATAATATAAACAGAGACTTATTGACACTGATAAAGAGCTGCAAGACCAGTGGGAAGCATTAAAAGAGGCACAAGCACGCATTGGTGAAATGGAAGATAGGATCGTGGCGGTGAAAGATGCCCTGCTCATGGTTCTTAAAGAGCAGAAAATACTCAATGCTAAGTTGACAAGTTTAGAAGGAAGGAGCCGCAGAGATAATGTGAGCATTTTTAGAGTTCCGGAACTTTCCAAGGGTGATTCGGTCCCACGCTTTGTGGAGGAGCTGCTGCAGAGAGAGCTGGATCTCTCCGTGGGGACGAGACTCATGATCCAGTGAGCACACCGGTCTGGGGCTGGGAGACCTGGCCAGGGACCCAGATCTATTGTTGTCAACTTCCTCCAATTTGACACAAAAGAACTGGTCCTCAAGAAAGTCTGGCAGAAGCGCCTAAAAATAAATGGAAAGCCAATATTCTTTGACCATGACTATGCCTATGATGTGGTACAAAAACGCAAAGCTTACGGAGGTATAAAGAAGATCCTAAAGGAGAATGGAGTCAAGTTTCAGACACCGCTGACCAATATAAAAATCCACTGGCAAGATGGTCCTAAGACCTACGGCAACCCCGGAGAGGCAGTGGGTGAGATACGGAGGAGAGGGCTGGAGGTGCCGATCAGATGCATAGAGCAGTAGGACAACGCGATGGAGAGACGGATTCAATAGGCTTTTCCGTGGATGCGCAGCTCATAGGCATCTGACACACTGATCAGTGTGAGCCAAAGAGATCGAGGGAGAGACTACAGGAGTTTCGAAGATGAGGCCGGAAAGGAACAAAAGGGAGGTATCTTCTTTTATATGAGAGGCTTTTGTTTTTCAACTATACCTTTGACTGAGTAATGAGGTGGAACGTAAAGTTACGATAAAGACATTTTGATACCGCTGTATATTTAAGTTAAACTATTTTCACTTTTTACACAGTGCTGATTTGATTTATACTTATCTATTCCACCTTTTTAATTTATTCTACTTTATCTGAAGATGGCAAGTGAAGACTTAGCAGTTTGCCTCCCTAAAATTCGCCCTTTGCAAGGGCCTTTCAGATATCTGTATTTCCTTTAACAACATTCTCATCTTCACTCTAAGTAAAACTGATCAAATAGCAGTGTCTTTTTCAATCCATCTCTTCTATCTTAACTGAGGTTCATCCTCCCAGGACTTTATGCAAGTCTATCCAGATGACCAAATCCCGTGTTCCTGTTGATTTATCCCCTCGACCCGTTCCTTCAATAAATCTTTAATCTAAACAAAACAAAGTTAAAGATAAAGTTGGAAGATACATTCTGATAAGGGGAAACCTGGAAAACCAAATGGTCACATTGTTTAATATTTATGCACCACCAGAATCAGATCTTTCTGTAAATCAGTGTTTGATAATATTGCTCTGGAAACAAAAGGAATACTAGTCTATGGTGGCGACTGGAACGTGTTCCTGAATCATTATTTAGACTCCAATAGTACAAAAAAGGAAAGTAAAACACATTTATTTAGGTACATCAATGTAACAATAGCACAATTGGTAGTAATGGATGTTTGGAGAGAATGCTACCTGCTAGAGAGGGATTCTACAGTCTACTCGGCTCCATTCTACTCATGAACAGAAGACCGGTTTAGGATTGTAGAATGTCAGATAGGGACAGCTGATTTGTCAGATCATTGCGCCTTGGAATTAACATTGAACCTCAGATATCTAAAGCAAACTTACTATGAAGGATCTAAATTAACTAAATCCCGAGCCAGACGATTGAGAAACAAACAACAACTCAATACTATCAATGAAATCAGAGATCCTACCTCCAAAACCTTAGTGTACAAACCAGAGAAAATCGAAAAGGCCTCTGAAGACTATTACTCAAACCTGTACTCTCAACCAGAATCAGCAGATGATGAAACTATTAAAACATTCTTAAATGCACTAGATCTTCCAAATACAGGCAAATCCCACATTCTATATTGTGTGCACAGATTACAGGAAAGGAATTAGAAACTATAATAAAAAGAATGAAATGAAACAAAACTCCAGGAACCGATGGATATCCTATAGAATGGTACAGGATATTTAAGAAAGAGCTGTATCCCATGTTGCTAGCATCCTTTAATCAAACACCAAAGAAAGGTATCTTACCTCCTTCACGGAGAGAGGCTATGATTACTGTTATTCATAAGGAGAGCAAAAACAGGGAGCATTGTGAAAGTTATAGACCAAAATCAATATTAAACTGTGACTGCAAAATATACAGTACACATCAATCATATCAAAGACATTCCAGACATTTATTTCAGAACTTATAGATGAAGGTCAATCAGGCTTCATTAGAGGGCGCCAAACTTAAGACAATATCAGAAGGACTCTCCATATAATAGAAGAAATACAGAAAATAAACGAAAGTGCTATTCTTTTAAGCTTAGACATGGAAAATGTTTTCGATTCTGTTAGCTGCCGATTCCTTTATCTCTGCTTAGAAAGGGTTGGATTCAACTCACAATCAATCAGCTGTGTTAAAATATTATATCAAAATCACAAAAGCAAGAATTAAGATAAATGGTAGTCTCACAAATTGGTTTAGATAGGAAAGATCTGCGAGGCAGGGTTGCTGCTTGTCTGCCACCATTTGTATTGATCCACTGGCCCAGGCAATTAGACAAGAACAACAGATAGAAAGAATAAAATTTAGTGAGGCAGAAAACAAAATTGGGTTGTTCGCAGATGATGGACTAATATACTTAAGGCAACCAGACAAATGTTTACCTAAATGAATAGCTTTATTAAACTATTATGGACACCTTTCAGGTTATAAATTGAATATTGAGAAAACTCTTTAATTATAGCCCCTCTCAATTCATGACACAGCAATATAAATTCAAATGGAATAAAAAGTCAATCAAATACTTGGCAATCCAAATTACACATAAACTCATTAAGTTGTATGAAACTGATCATTGCCATGAATCAGAAACAGAGGACCCAGAATTCAGCCAGACAAGCAGAGGTTGAAATAAAAAAGTGATTTATTAACAGAGCAAAAACAGGCAGAAAACCAAAAAGGGCACCAAGCCAAAAAGCAAGGAGGCAGTGTCCAGAAAACTCTAACAGTCCACAGCCAACAACCTAAAATAAACTGGTCAGGAGTCAGGCTGGTCTAATAACAAGAAGAGCAGAACAGGTCAAATAATCCAGGCAAAAACTAACTGATTCAAGTGGGGTTACAGGCAGACAGGCAAAACAGAAAACTGGCAGGATCTGACTTACCCCAGGCAGGAAAAAACACAATGATCTGGCTAAGTGCAAGGGACAGAGGCAGGTATAAGTAGGGGAGTGAACAGGTGCACAGAATGAAACCAGAATAGGTGGAGCTGATCAGGGGAAGGGAAGTGGCTGGAGGTGGAACTGAACTGACTGAATAACTGGCATGTGAAAACAGTTCAAGAACCAATCTGGAACACCAAATAAATCACAAGACCCAAAGTTGTCATGATATTTTTTGAGGATGAACCCGGACATAGCGCGCACACACAGGGTTGGATATTAAGAGAATTTATTTTACAGTTGGGTGTGGAATGACATGAAAAAACCAAAGTCCTTTTCCAGGCAGAGTTGTTGGGTGCAGAAGCTGGCTGGCAGGAGTAGAGCGGAGAGAAACTGACCAGGACCTGATGACTTCACAAAAGACCAAGACGAGACGCAGGAAACGAGAAGCAGAGCGTCGGAGCGGGTGACTGGAGATCTGGGTGGAGTGTCTGAGCCGAAGACTGGAAGCCGAGGCAGAGTGACAGAGCCGAAGACTGGGAGCCGAGGCAGCGCTGATGACTGGAGCTGAGGCAGCGCCAATGACTGAAGTTGAGGCAGCGCCGATGACTGAAGCCGAGGCAGCACCGATGACTGAAGCCGAGGCAGAGCCGATGACTGGAGCCGAGGCCGGAACGGAGCTTCAGGCTGTGACTGAGCTGGAACAGAGCTGAAGCAGAGTCTCTGGCTATGACTGAGCAAAAACAGAGCTGAAGAAGTCTCTGCCTGACTGAGCAGGAACAGAGCTGAAATAAAGTCTCTGGCTGTGACTGAGCAAAAACAGAGCTGAAGAAAATTCTCTGGCTGACTGAGCAAAAACAGAACTGACACAGGAGTACTGGTTGAGACTGAGCAGGAGTTGAACACTACGGACCGGCAACGAGAACAGAATGAGGTGGGTATATATAGAGGTGGCAACAGGTGGAAACAAATCAGTGATAATTGCAGCCTGACAGGTGGAACCAATCAGGCTGCGCAGGGAAGAGAGAGAGGAAGGGAGGCTCAGCATGCAGACTACAAGCTGCTTCCTGACAGTACAGTACCCCCCCCCCCCCCCCAAGGCCGGACACTGGACGGCCCAGAACCTCCCACCCTTGGTGGGTGGAGGGGGCCCAGGAAGGCGGGCAAGAGTCAAAAACTGAACACTGAGGAACCAAAGGGCTAGGGAACACAGAGGACCAAAGGCTAAAGAACACGGAGGCACTACAGAGGCTAGAGAACACTGGGGAACTACAGAGGCAAGAGAACACTGGGGAACAACAGAGGCTAGAGAACACTGGGGAACAACAGAGGCTAGAGAACACTGGGGAATAAAGAGGCTAGAGAACACTGGAGACGAAGGGCGTATGGAAACGCTGGGGACTAGAAAAGCGTATGGAAACGCTGGGGACTAGAAAAGCATATGGAAAGGCTGGGGACTAGAAAAGTGTACGGAAACGCTGGGGACTAGAAAAGTGTACGGAAACGCTGGGGACTAGAAAAGCATACGGAAACGCTGGGGACTAGAAAAGCGTACGGAAACGCTGGGAACTATAAAAACAGGCGTACGGAGACACTAGGGCTCAACAAGCATACGGAAACGCTGGCGCACAACTAGTGTACCGAAACGCCAGGGGGAAGGAACGGGCGTACAGAAACGCCAGGGGGAAGGAATGGGCGTACGACAATGCCAGAGGGAAGGAACGGGCTTACGGAAACGCCAGAGGGAAGGAACGGGCTTACGGAAACGCCAGAGGGAAGGAACGGGCTTACGGAAACGCCAGAGGGAAGGAACAGGCGTACGGAAACGCCAGAGGGAAGGAACGGGCGTACGACAACGCCAGGGCTCAACAGTCGTACGAATACGCTGGACCACCACTAGCGTGCGGATCGCCAGGGGAAGGAACAGGCGTACGGAAACAGCAGAGGGAAAGAACATGCGTACGGAAACGCCAGGGTGGAAGGAACAGGCGTACAGAAACGCCAGAGGGAAGGAACAGGCGTACGGAAACACCAGGGGGAATGAACAGGCGTACGGAAACGCCAGGGGGAAGGAACAGGCGTACGGAAACGCCAGGGGGAAGGAACAGGCGTACGGAAACGCCAGAGGGAAGAGCAGGCGTACGGAAACGCCAGAGGGAAGAGCAGGCAGACTATAACGCTAGGGCTCAACAGCGTACGGAAACGCTGGAGCACAACTAGCGTAAGAAAACGCCAGGGGAAAGAACAGGCGTACGGAAACGCCAGGGGAAATAACAGGCGTACGGAAACGCCAGGGGAAAGAACAGGCGTACGGAAACGCCAGGGGAAAGAACAGGCGTACGGAAACGCCAGAGGGAAGAGCAGGCATACTGAAACACTAGGGCTCAACAACGTACGGAAACGCTGGAGCACTACTAGTGAACAGAAACGGCAGGGAAAAACCCGCCGGGGCGTGATGGAAACGCCAGGGCGTGAGGGAAGAGATTGCCGGGGCGTGGGGGTAACGCCGGGGCACGAGGGAAGAGAACGCCGGGGCGCGAGGGAAACGCGAACATCTAAAACTCCAGGAACAAGAACGGAGGGCGTCCTAACACGCCAGGGAACAAGAACGGAGGGTGTCCTAACACGCCAGGGAACCAGAACGAAGGGCGTCCTAACACGCCGGGAAACCACGAAATCTAATACGCCAGGGAAACAGAGGACGTGTAACACGCCGGGGAACCAAGAAATCTAAACGCCAGGGAAACAGAGGGCGTCTAACACGCCAGGGGACAGAGGGCGTCCTAACACGCCGGGAAACAAAGTAATCTAAACACCAGGAACGGAGGGCATCCTAACACGCCAGGAACAAGGACAGAAGTGCGCTAGGCAGCGACAGACCGGAAGCGCCAGAGGGCACAAACAGCGACTTAGAAGCACCGGAGGGCTCTGGCGGCGGCCTGCAAAGGCAGGAACTCGGAGGCCAAAACAGAACTAGAAAATCAAAACAAAACCAAAATATAGAAAGCTAAGCTAGAATAAGAACATAAAACAAAACTGGAAGACTAAGGTCAAAGAGAAAACTAGAATTCTAAAGAAAAAAACCCGGAAGACTAAAGGTAAACCTGGAAAACTAGAGCAGAGCTTGAAAAAACAACAAAATAGAACTCAAAAGTACAAAAGTAAGATGGAACTCAAACTAAGACTGAAACAATACACAAGCTAAAATAGAAAAACAAGAACCCAAAACAGAAACTAAACTAAGGCAGGAATTCAAACTATGAAAATCATAGATCTTTCAGTACACAAATACAGTCCTGCTCACCATTATGGGCACCCATGAAGTTTAAGTACATATAATGGAATATTTCCTGAAGGAAACAACATTTTACTGCTTATAGCTTGTGCTTGATACAAAACAGCAAATGATAAAAAACATTTAAAAAGATAAACATTATGAGGAAAACAAATAAAAACATAATGTTTACCATGTCAATGGTATTGGCACCCTTTGCTGCAAATGTGTATGAAAACCCAATTCGGCTCACCTGTTGCAAATCTGTCTCCACACGTGTGACATGAATTAACCAATGAATGATCATGTTGGTGCTTTAAAAGCCACCTGTTAGTCCATCTTCACATGTGACAATGGTAAAGACAAAGGAGCTGTCTGATGACACCAGAAAGGCTTATTTGTAACCGCAAGACCTCCAAAGGGTATAAAGCCATCTCCAAAGACCTTGGTATCCCTGTTTCAACGGTGCATAATGTTATTAAGAAGTTTTCCAGGCATGGAATGGTCAATAACCTCCCTGGATGTGGGGGGAAGAGAAAAATTAATGACAGAAGTCTTCGACGATTGGTGCAAATGGTGGAAAAAACACCACGTCAAACATCTAAAGACCTAAAGACCAACCTGGAGCAGTCTGGTGTGATTGTTTTAACAAGTACCATACGCCGCACACTAAACAAATTGGGGCTTTATGGGCGGAGACCAAGGAAGACCCCATTGCTAAAGAAAAGAACGCTTGATCTTCGCAAATGAGAACCTGGACAAATCTCAAGCCTTCTGGGAGAACATTTTATGGACAGATGAAACAAAAGTGGAGCTTTTCGGTAATTCACACAAACAGTATGTTTACAGACGGCGCAATGAAGCCTTTAAAGAAAAGAACACCATAACAATAGTCAAGTATGGTGGAGGATCCATAATGCTGTGGGGCTGATTTGCGGCATCTGGTACTAGAGGCCTTGACCGTATCACAGGCATCATGAAATTAGAAGATTATCAAGAAATTCTAGAGCGAAATGTCTTGCCCAGTGTAAGAAAACTTGGTTTGAGGTGAAGATCCTGGGTCTTCCAGCAAGATAATGACCCAAAGCATACTTCTAAAAGCATGCCGGTATGGTTGAAAGGGAAGAATGGACTGTTTTAAAATGGCCAGCAATGAGTCCTGATCTCAATCCAATTGAAAATCTTTGGGTAGAGCTGAAATCTGCCAGTAGAAAAAGGAACCCTGCAAATGTACAAGAGCTTGAGCATATTGCAAAAGAAGAGTGGGAGGAAATGCCACCCGAGAAGTGCAAGAAGCTTATAGATGAATACAAGAAACGTTTGGAGGCTGTCATTGCTGCCAAACCAAATATTAAGGAGGGGTGTCAATATTAGTGCACATGCTGGTTTTCTGTTTTGTCCTTTGGAATTAAAATATTTGCGTTGAAATGGTAATTGTCTTTGTTAAATTACTTTGGACCTCAAATTGAAAGATCCTGCGGATATAAGTTTTGAACATTTCCATTTATTTCTGAAGATATTCACTGAGCTATGCAAAACATGAAAGGGTGCCAATAATGGTGAGCAGGACTGTATACCAAGACATGGAGAGATGGAATGTTCTTTTGCTGGATTTACAATCTAGAATTGAAACTATCAAGATGAATGTGCTGCCTAGAATCCTATACTTATATCAGTCTTTGCCAGTGTCAATAATCACTAGAGTGGGACAAAAAAATCTCTAGATTTATTTGGAATTGGGCTAAACCTAGAATTAAATTCTCAACACTTTAAATTCCTAAAGATGAGGGCTGATTGGCATTGCCCAATTTAGAAGACTATTTCTGTGCAGCACAGCTCAGGCCTATAATTGTTTTATGATTTTGACTACACGACCAAGTGGAAACAAATAAAAATGGGTAATGTAGATCATGTACAATCTATGATAGCTAATAAGAGGATGTCCAAGGAAAGTGAAAATAAACAGGACTCTATTACTAGATTCACCTTGGAGATCTGGTTTAATCTCCAAAATGTAAGATAGAGAAAGAAATTAAACTCTTCAGCTGGTTGGCCTATGACACACATTTTAATCCAGGTAGTATGAATTCTAAATCTAAGGAATGGGCAATTGAATGATTAAACATTCTGAATACATTTCTCAAGAAAGGCCAAAATACAAGTTTGCAAACTCTGCAGAAGGAGTTTGATTTAAATATCAAGATTTTTACACTATTTAAAAGAGATAAGGTCAGACCTCCTAGGTGAAATGAATGCAATTACACAAATTACTAAGTGATGCATATAACACAAAAGTAGTAAAGTGGTATCAACATTGTACGGAAGTGTACAATGCCAGAGGAGTACACATGCACTGTTCTTCTCTTCTCCTAGGTGTGATCCTTCGGTGCCTGTAGTATCAGCATCTTTCTGCATAGGTGACTCTGATTATGGAGCGGTCCGGTCAGCCTCTGCATCCCAGCGGCGGTCATCTGTCAAACACAAGACCGCACAAGACCACAATCAGTTTAGCAAACAGCATAAAACATATCAAGACTACTTAAAACTATGTTAACACCAAGCTAATAGAGCACCACCTGCATCATGACTCATACTCATTCAAATATTCATATCACACATTCCTTCTAGTTTTTACAAACAGCCTGTGCTAGTACCTGGGATACCATTTGTAAGGTTACACAGTCAAGATATAACAGCAATAGTTTGGGTTCTATAAGAGGAAAAAATGGGTTTTCGTTTTTAAAGTCAGATTTTCACCATGTTATACATTTGTAAATGTCACTGTTCCAAACTAAATATTTAATTACACAGCTAACTGTTTAGATTGTAAACTATATATTAAGATGCAAACCAAGCATTTAGTTTTCAAATGAAATATTGAACTCCAAATTAAATGTTTAGTTTACAAACTAGACGTTTACTTTGGAGCTAAATATTAAGCTTGTTATTTAAATATTAAACTTGGAACTGTGACTTATTTATAGATTTATGAATAACAAAAATATGAATAATGAACCGTGCCTTTTATGTCATATGACAGGCTAAACATTTTGCTGTAAATCTTTCATTGTATAACTTTACAAACGGAACCCCAAAAACCTTCCAGCAGGGATGAAAAATATTCAGATAATAATTGACAGACAGAACAAAGCTAAAAGACTGTCTTAATGTGAAAGCATATGTTTTATCAAGAGCGACACAAACGTAAACACTGTAAACATCTCTTAGCTTACCTGTGTCTCCTGTCCTCTTGACGTCTCCATGGAGATTTTAATGTAACTTCGTAGCCCAGCCACTTTTCTGGCATCGTGTGGTCTTCTATCGGTCTTTTGTCCACGAAATTAAAAGAACAAACATACCATTGTTTCGGTGGTTTCTTCAAATTTACAACTTTTAACCACAGGCGGAGGGATATCTCATTCTTCGGCGGGGGGTGAAGAAAGTAGGGCGCCTGGTATCCACAGCTCTTGTACGCGGTCGATGATTAAAACACTTCTGCTCCACATAAACCTTTCTTTTACACCCATCATGACAGCCTCTAACCGGACAAACGATCCCGGCCTTCCATGAAATCATAACGACGAGTAATTTGGTACGAAGTAGCTGCATGAGTCGCTGTCCAGCTGACTCGCCAGTGACAGGAAGTGACGCATCGGAAGTCTCACACGGAAAACCGTCACTCACTGTCTCCGTATTTCTGTTGAAAATAAGGAGGATACTAGCGAGCATAAAGAAAAACTTCATCCATTCCTGTAAATTTGCCATTTTAGTTCCCGAGTAGATGACGCACATGCTTCTTCTTCGTCTTAAATGAGGCAGACTAAAAGCATACTAGCGCCACCATCTGGATAAGTTATCACGTTTTTACAAGATAATTATCATGTTTATACAAGATAATTATCACGTTTTTACAAGATAATTATCACATTTATACAAGATAATTATCATGTTTATACAAGATAATTATCACGTTTTTACAAGATAATTATCATGTTTATACAAGATAAGTAGCAAAAAAATTATTTTCTCCAGTGGCAGCATTACGCTTCCGTAACATTGTACAAAGTATTGATAGTTTATAGGAAAACCTCAACGCTGTATATTTGAGACAAATGGGTGAAGGACCTACAGGCGGACATAAGTAATGACATGCGGTACAGTACTTTTTAAATCTCAGGTAACTACTACTAGCTCTAGAAATTCGAAAATTTACTGTTAGAAAAATTTAATCAGATATTTTATTACTCCAAAGATAAAAAAGACCGCTGTCCTAGCACCAACCCTCCTGGAGACTGTGTGGAAAGCAGGATGTGGGTCATGCACATATATTCTGGCAGTGTCACAACTTGTCACAATTTTGGGAAGATGTTGGTAAAAAGTTTTGAAGATATTGGGATTACCACACCCCTGGAACAATACTGACATTATATTTTGGTTATGGATTCAGAAAAAAAAATGTATTTCAAATTTTGTTGTCAGCAGCAAAAAAAATAAAAGCCATCACACGCAAATGGTACAAACAAGAACCCCTTACAGTTAAAAACTGGACGGACATTGTTGAAGAAAGTCACAGCATGGAAAGATAATAAGGTTGTAAACAAGCAAAATATGAAGATTTTTGGAAAAAATGGACAATGTATATTAATGATAACAGATCACCTGTTCTGTGAACGTTGTTTTGTTTGTTATAATTTGTATATTTAAAAAAATAAAATACAAGTGGAAAAAAAGAAATAACACATATATTGTGATTTTATTCTTTTATATAAAAGAATCAGACTTTCTTTCAAGCTATTATCAATGTTGACATTGAAACCATATAATTCACGCATTTAAACTTTTACTTAAATATTAGGTTTAAATTCTGCACCATATGAACATCTCCTGATTGTCTTATGAGTAACTTATGATCTTAGCAGCTATGTTGAGACTACCTATTTTTTTAAGTTGAAATTCTTACTCTTTAGTAATTTTTGTTCTCTATAATTCAATTTTGATATATTTAGAAATAAAACAACTGTTGTTCAACAGCAACCACACTGGCAGTTTTAATCCTGCCTCACTCCTTCACTACTCCTAACACTAGAAGTGCACATGTGCAGCCAGCAAGCGGAAACTATGAAGGAACGAGCACGGACATTGCCGTTATGTGAACATGTCAGAATGATTGTCATGTGGGACAACCAATTGATATAGCGATACCCCCAGAACTTGAGAAACAGAGGGGAAGGAAAGCAGGAACAAAACTCTGTCAAATCCATGCCCTTCAAAACGAGGGACATGGATTGGTTTGTTTTTACATTCCTGCAGCTCCCACAGAAAACAATTCTTTTAACCTCCTTTTTGTTAAAAAATAATGTATTTACTACTTTCAGGATGGAAGGACCATTTTACCCAGTATTACAAAAAGTGTTTCTGAACAGGATTACCAACTATAGTATTAAGTCTTTAAGGTGGTCATAGGTCACAAGTTATAAATACCATGTCACAGGTCTTAGGTTACATGTCATAAATTCTAGGTCATATGTCGTGTTTTGCTATTACACACTGTTTAAGTTATATAAATGACTCTTTGTCTGTTAGGTATTGCCCGGTGAATATCAGCCCAAACAGCTGATATTAGGACAATAGTTGAAAGGGTGATTCGACCACTGGCGTTCTTTTAACAGCCAACTCTGCACACATATAGAATAAAGGAGTGACAACTTCTCTTCAAGTTCAAGAATTTATTAACACAAATAAATGAACATCCAGAGAACACTACTATAGAATGTTGTTTATCTGAATTAACACTATATTTCAATCAACAAATCCTCTCTACTAGGCTAGTGAAACTTAACTAAAACTACTAAGCTAAATTAAGATAAAAAAGAAGCTAAGGAACTATGTACACACAAGAGAAACAAAAAGAGAAAATAAAATGGTCTATCACCACCATCAGAATGATTCAGTGAATCCTGGTTCACTTCAGATCTAAGTTAAAGAATCAAAGTTCATTTTAAAGAATATGGAATGAGATAAAAATAGCTTGACTAATTTAGAACAACAATTGGTATGTGTTCCAACCCATTCACAATGCAAATCCTGAGTTAAATAGAACATTATTTGATAACATAACATTTTAAAGTATGATTTGCTCAGTAAAATCCATAACTTTAGGACGCTTGATTTTATTATACGATTATTCCACTGGGAAGCTCGGGGTCGCTGTAGTGATCGGTCGCTAAATGGGTTAATCCTAAAGTTATACAAAACACCATTAAATCAACATTAATCTTGCATATTAATGCAGTAAAAATGCACATAGCACTATCGAACGATGGAGCGAAAAAAAACAAACCTTATGTTTGAAACGAACCGTAGTTGCTTGGTAGAACTAATGTTAATAGTATGGGAAGCTAATAGCATTATACTGGCGGACATGCGGCGCTAATTTTAAAAGGCCTTAAGCCAGTGGCGGCTGGTGAAAAAAAATCTTGGTGGGGCTGGCCAATAGATTTCCCTGCCTAACCCAGTACATGCATTTAAATTAAAAGTCGGAAAATTACTACGATACCACAATAAGCATTTAATTAATAAAAAACACATTGTTCACAAAGGTTATTTTTGGTGGTTTTGTCTTATTAATCCTTTTCACAGACTCATGCCAGAGGGTTTGCATACATTGTATATGTAAGTATATTATTACGAAACGAACGTTTACGTCTTGACTTAAATATATATCCTAATTTTCTATTTATATAATGATTTAAGTAAAACAACGACTAGTGCAAAATTAAGTTGTATTTACCGGAGATGAAGTGTAGACTGCAAAATCTGTCATGGTATGATGGCGATTGGGATTGTCTGCCTGCATCCTTTTCATTGAAATTATCCATTTCTTTCTTCTTTCTTCGTCCGAAAGAAACGTATATCCGATGATTTGGAATGCCTCTGTGTGCAACTGGCAGCACAACAAGTCGTAGGCATTGTTTAGATTCCAAAAATAAACTAAAAGTACGCTCGAATTCACCCGTTTTGTCACACTGGTAAGCGAAAACAGTGCTGTTTTTGCCAACCACCGTGACCCGGATGTAGAGCGGATGTAGCTTGTGACGTCATACGTGAAGTGCACCTATCACTGTGCAGCTAGGGCTACGACGCCAGGAGCCCCAAACCCATTCATTTTGGTGATTCTGATTGGCCAAATATTTATAAATCTTCCCTAGCAACAGTATACGATTGGTTATTTCGCTACACTTGTGGGGCTCCTTCAGCGGCAGCCCCACAAGCGTAGAAGAAGAGAAATGATACGTTCTGTTGGTGGAAATGCACTGTTAAATGAGAGTCAATTGGTAGAGTCAATTCGTAGAAGTGTTTTAATAATTCTTATTACATGTAGCCATGTACTATTAAGTAAAAAACTGACATTAATAATACTTTTAAAATCTATATATATTTTGACTTTTCCCCTCCACATCTAGGGAGGGCAGCGCCCGAGCGCCCCCTATGGGCCAGCCGCCACTGCCTTAAGCACTAATCGGGTCGTAATGAGTGGACCGGAAAACACAAACATCATTATCCCATCAATGTATAAAACCCTTATAGAAATAAAGTTTGTTATAACCGTAAAAACACACTCATCAGCAACGCTTGGTTTCAAAGAAGCTACCGGGAGCTATCCTGTAAGCTCAGTCAAGCTTTAAAAACACTGTGAAACCATTTTAAATAAACCATTTAACTTTTCCTGTGCAACTCTGCCAAACCTGTCTGTGCCTCCGTGTCAGTTTGGTTCACTTTGGGCATCCAGTTGGAAGCATTTGAAGCAGGCAGGGTGAAGGCTGGCTGTCTGACCAGCTATAGGCGGCTATGTAGCTAGCTGAAACGTGGTTGTGAGGAGGCGGCTCCGGGGTCCTTGATGCGGGCTCCACGCAGCCAATCACTAACGCGCCTGGCCTTTGATTGACAAGGTAGAGACCCACCTTTAACCCCGCGCTCATTGGTTGTGCTGTCTTAAATCCCGCCTTCCCTCTTCCCTCTTCCTGATTGGCTGTTGTCTATTACGTGTGTGCGTGCATGTGTGTATGTGCTTGGAGTACGTACGCACATGCACGTACGCAAAGCTGCTGAGTGCAGTTCTGATCAGAAGCAGCAGAGAGAGTTTTGAATTGTTGAACTTGAGAAATGTAAGTAACCAACGTTAGTATCTCAAAATAGCATTTAATTCTGAAGGATAACACATTTTATCAACAAAAACCTAATCTCCTCTATAAAACTAAATATCCTGTGCCAGACAGGAGCTCTGAAGACTGCTGGAAAGATGGAAAAGGAAAGACTGTAGGTCATAAAAATTCATATTCTTAGCCACAGCCGTCTGAAAAAGGTGAGAGTGTCACTTTTACCATTATTTCGTTGTTATTTTTGCTTTTATTTATTTTCGACCATTTGAGGCATAAATAGCAGGTGTAATTTCTTTTGCATAAGAACACTATGATGCCTAAACAACTGCTACTCTTGTTTAGACCTTTGCGTAGTTATAATAGTATGATTAGGGTTCCACCAAATAATAGTGTTATTCATTTGACTATTTCTACTTCTAGAATTAGGATAAAGACAAATAAAACAAAGGAACACTATTAACATTGGTTTTATTGTTCATAGATTTCCACACTGTCCATTAATAAATTAGTATAAACCAGGGCCGAAGCTAGCAGATTCATAGGGCAGAGAATTCCCAAAGTATCTAACATATTCTACCTCCTGCAATGGAAAGGAAAAACTGTTATGGGCTGGCTGATATACAGCAGGTGACAAAAGGCCATATTTTGGCTGCAGTGCTTGCTGTTCTCTTATGAGGAAAAGATCATCTAGTGCACTAAATTCAATAGCTGGGATGAAAATATCCAGTATAAAATACAGAGATCTGTGTGTGTGGTGTGTTGGCGGCAGATGTAGAGAGGGACCCCAAAAAGACTGTGTTGCCCCGGGCAACACAGTGTTGTCCCGGGCAGGCCGGCCAGCTGACAGCTGCAGGCCTGCAGGTGTATCTATTAGCAGGTTTACCACTTCCTGTAGGTTAACTAAGCCTGGTTTATCACTTCACCATGTTCTTAGTATACACCCCCTTTGCCTGCACTTGGTTGTGTGTTGGTTGCTTAGCACTGACCTTACTTGAAGAAGGAAAACTGAAAGCTTACAAAAAGGTTGTATTTTCTGTCTAAACTTGGTCTAAATTTCTCCTGCACTTCGTTGTTTATATTATTTTAAATGAATTTGACTTTCAAAGTTTACCAAAATCTAGAAAATGTCATTCAAACTGCATGTGCTTTTGTTTTACTTTTTACTTATACTTTTTATTACATTACTTGAGTACATCTATTTTTACAGTAATTTTCATACTTAAGTACAAGACATTTCAGATACTTTGAGACTTTTACTCAAGTAACATTTCAGTCAGTGACTTGGACTTTTACCAAAGTCATATTTTGGAGAAGTACTTATACTTTTACTTGACTCTGAGATTTCAGTACTTTATACAACACTGATTAAAACTAGGCGTTACCATTACCAGCTAATATTAAAGGATCTTTAGAGCCAATCAGATCCTGGTTCTTCCTATATCAAACCAAACATTGCATAAACCGTAGGTCTTTGTGTGTCTGAAGCAAACAGTTTCCATTCTTTATCATACAACCATATTGATCAACATAATGCAACATCACAGTGTAGATGTCATAACACAAAAAATCAAACATGTAAGTCAGTGGAACAGAGCAGTTAAACAAACAGTAACACAATATGAGAAGAGTCCAAAACGACAAGAACGCAAAGTTAAGAAAGCCTTCAGGCCATTCAGGGCACAAGGCAGAAATGAATCTAATCGTGCTTAGGGTTCTACAGGCAACTCGTCCCGTTGAAGAATAAGGAATCAGAGTTCTCTGGCTTCTTCATCTCCAGTCCTCTTCTTGTTTCCCCCTTGCAGGCTGGACGATTGAGCTGGATGGTAATAAGTTTTCAGTTCTGGATTGGCAATGAGCATTTTATTTTGCATTTCTGCATTTTTGCATTTCTGCCTTCACTTTGTGAAGATGGTCAGCAGACACAAGCCCTTGTTTCTATTGGGGAATAGAAACAAGGTGTAATTAGTGTTCTTATCAAAACCCCCATTCATGTGTCATTTATTAAAAACATCCTCCAAGCACTTTCACATTCAAGATATTTCTGTGCACAATTATTTAGCTCCCAGAATTATACAATTTATTTATTTATTAAAAGAGTAATCTTTAAGTTCAAATGTATTTGCAGTACTTTTCCAGTAATTCTTAACAGAATGCATCAAATGTGTGTCTTAACTTTCATTTTCTGACAGTTGAAAGTTCTCTGCAACATAATTTCATCAACATATTTGTTTCATGTCATTTCCCATTTTATTTTGAAAACCCAGCTGAGAAAAAGGAAACCTACCAATGTGGAAGCCTTTTCCAACTTCACCTTGACTTTCAACAAACCTTTTTCCCCTCTCTCTCTTTTTTTTAAGAGGGAAGTGCAAGCGAGGTGCAAATCTGCGCAGCGAAGACAAAATATTTATACCATGCTGGTATCTGTTCAAGGATGCAAAAGGTTCTTCACAACAAAGCAGCGAGCAAGAGACGTAGAGAACAGGAGCTCTTTTGAAAACGTTCTAACATTGTTGAACAACCAAAAGCTGCAGCATGTGGAAGCAGGGAACGCAGCATGGGGTCTCTGTACTCCTGCTGCTTGGCTCCCAGGTCAGCTTTCTCCTGCACAGCTAAGACAAACCACCACCGATTTGATTATGATGTCAGTTTCACAGAAAGCAGACTTTACACAGCTTGGTCGACCCTGCAGATGCTTGTGAGTCTTTGAGCCCCATCCTACTCAAGGCCTCCCTAACCAGCAGAAGCCGGTGGTGCAGTCCAGTTATCCCCTCCATGTATTTAGGGGCTCTGAGCCCTGGCCACTATCTTTGTCTGGGGAAAATCCCAGGAATCAGGGAAGGAAAGAAACCAGTAAAACAAGAATTAGTCATAATCAAAAACCAAAAATTTAAACTAAGGTGGTTAAAATTCATAAG
The DNA here is from genome assembly GCA_037039145.1 of Fundulus diaphanus. NCBI lineage: Eukaryota > Metazoa > Chordata > Actinopteri > Cyprinodontiformes > Fundulidae > Fundulus > Fundulus diaphanus. The sequence continues at coordinate 39,912,260 of CM073143.1, forward strand.
TGAACTAAATGTGTGTGCTTGCAAACAGAACAAATGTATTTAAACTAGGGCTGTTAATCTATTAGTAAAAATTAACTAATTAATTGCAAATTTGTTAAAAAAAAAGAATTGCGATTGATCGTGATTAATAACATTTCAAGTCAGCGTATAATAAGGATATTTTAAGTCATCAATTTAACAGAAATACCTTTTTGTTTTTTTGTTTTTCTTTACTTTTGACGTTGTGGATGGAGAGGAAAATAGAGGCACACAATAATCTCTTCTGAAAAGTGTATTTTATCAAAGACAATATCTGGAAGCATCATTACACAGAGATCTCTCAAAGCTTGAAATGCATCAACAAGACGTATTTATATGACTCTAAACAATATCTTGGAGTCCAGTTGGAGTCCAACACAACAGTTGGAGTCCCCAGAGTCACTTTTTGTCAAACCGAGAATCTAATAATTACCATTACCATCTAATTTAAGGACATTTGGTGCCAATCTCGTCCTGATTCATCATTTCTATATCAAAGGAAAAAATCAGCATGAAACATTGATCTTGTACTCTGAAGAAAAATTAAGTATTATAACAATTAAAAAATAAAATAAAAATTCAAACTTGTAGAGTAATATGTAAGAATGAAGGGTATTTAATAAAATGAGAGTAATGCATTGTGACAGTTCGATTAAATTAAATAAGTGTAATGTGTTATAATCAAACATTAATCAATTACCAGAGATTAATGTAATACTAAACATATATGAAGAATTGAACTGTGTATATACGTATAATGTGGATCTTACCTAAGTGTCGAAGTGTAGTGTTTGGACAGCCTGTGTTTGTTGAATCTATTGTATATGTGGTATAATATAAATGCAATTAGACATATAAAAATACGACATAAAACATTAAAACTATGGTTAAACAAGTAGCTAATGAATAACATTTGAGTAGTATAGTGTATTAATTTCATGCCAGTTCAGTTAATCTAATTCATCATCATCTATTTCATGGGCTCACAGGTCCAGGCGGTCAATGCATTAGTCCCTCTGGGGATCACTGCCCATAGTCATTCAACTGTGTATAGTCCCCACAATCCACCTCTTCAAGATAGGCACAATACAACACGTAACAAAATATTAGCAAAATTAGTGCAATCTTAATTGCAATAGGTTTCCATTCATCTAAAATTTCCAACAGGCTCGTCCCTGACCAGTTGGCCTTGCATGCTTTTGCTTTCATTTTTGTTTTAAGCTTATACAGTTTAACCACTTCATATGCTCAAAGGAATATAGATACAGCATTGAGAACCCAACACGTGGCAGACTGTTGAGTGGATAAACATAGTTTATCCACTCAACAGTTTTATTAGTTGTAATTCAAGGTAGAATAGACTTAAAACCTACATTAACCTCATGTTGAGCTTTAAATTTACTTGGGATTCCTCTTGGCTGACCTATAAGGTCCAAATAATGGCAAAAACAGAGTTGCACACAGTTCAGAGTAGTAACAAAACAAGCTAATCTAATCTAAAGTTAATTCTAAAGCAACAGAGGATGAGTTTATCAGAAATGTGAAAACTAACAGTAAATAAATTATGCCAGAGTAAATATTGCACAATTATTAATTATATGGCATATTCAAGTAAAAAGATGAAGTGTTCAAGTTAACAGTGGAAAAAATATTTAAAATAACAATATGAAATAATATGTAATAGGTATGTTAGTAGAGCAGCATTTTGAAATAGCTATCTCCTCTGAGAGACTAAATGATTCATGATCAAATCAGAACCCGTGCAACCATAGTATGTTGTAAACAGTAATTTATTCTGTTGTGAGCAGCAGAGATTATAAAGTCTAACAGGAACTGGGAGGAAGGTGTCAGGTTCAAACACCTAAAACATTCATTAACAACACAAGAAGGAGAGACAACAATGAGGTTAGTTTTCAAATAATCTTGCAAGGAGATCGAACAGAGATGCTTAATACAGATCTCCAAATCCGATCTGAAGCAAATCCGTTGCCTCCTCTCTATTTATTAGGAAAAGGAATCCCTGGTTCCATTGTCAAGCTGAGGGGTAGGGATAAGCAAAACAACTGTGACCTTCGAGATAATACCAAGCAGTTCACACAGTGCAGCACTCCAGATGGCTGAATAGAGTTCATAAAAACACTTATTATAGTCAAAACATATTTCTCTGCTTTCTGCAGGCCTTCTGCAACTATAAGAGAGAGATCTAAAACCTTAAAACTTCTTAGTAGTAAAGAGTAAATATAAATGATAAATGCAATGAAAATAGTAAATGACATAAAATATGTAGAAAATACTAAGAATAATTCTATCATTCCCCCTGTTATCATTTAATATACTCTTTTTCTCATCTCACTTCAATCGTTCATGTCTTCTTTCTTTTAAAAAGCAGCAGCTTATTAATAGAGTCCTTTGGTGCAACCGCAATCTTCCGTACAGCTGCATAAAATTATATTTATTTATTTTAAAACGAAATAAAAAATCCTGCTGCCTCTCCAGAGTGGCGTCTGCGCTTCAAGCTGCCTCTGTTACCAGCCTGGTACAGGTTAGCGGTCGTTGGAAGCCCCTCTAGGCAATAATCATCCCACACAGTATTTGCGCAACGTTTGGGCTTGCAATCAGCAAACAGTGGATCTTATACACAGCCATCATGTCCACAGGCCTCCTATGTCCGAGTGGTGTGAGGCCACAGTGACTTCAGAATAATATTTTCCACAACATTGAAGGTTCCCATGTTGGAACCCGGCAGTGCTGGAACTTTTAGTACAGATCAACACGAATGCTTCATAGAGTTGTATCACACAAGATCAAAGGTTTAGCTTTTATCTACAATTTAGGGTTCATCTAATTAAGTAAGGCCTGTTTTAGGTCCCTATGCGCACATTATTTTAATTTTACATTAGACTAGGTAAGCCAAACCTGTTCAGTAACCAAGGTCGAATCCGTCCAATCTACCCCCACCCTGTGAAACCCCTTACTTGGTTCTCCATTCTCATGGACAATCATCCATCACTTTCATACCTTGCAAATCCAGGAGTACCAGTGTGGGGCATCAGAGGGCAGGCTGGGCCTTTATTCACCAGAAAAACTCATCCTTTCTAAAATATGATAAGAACTGATGTGACCCCAGGTGAAATCCCGCTCTCGGCCGATCCTGAGCAAGAAGTCCCTGTATTAAAACCAGTTTTGTATAGTAAAGAAGTAAAAATACTTCACTACTGTACTTAAGTATATTTTGGAGTACTTTATACTTTTCTCAAGTATAATTTTATTTGATTACTTTTACTTTTACTTCACTATATTTCCAAACTTAATTGCATACTTTTACTCCGATACATTTTCAATGTGTGGTTTAGTTACTCTTTACAAAAAAAGTGTCGGTTTGGCTCAGCCAGTCATGGGTAGATGCACAAGTTTGCCCAGAGCACCTTCGTTTGAAGCGCTCGGCGTGTCATTTCAAAGTTGCTGTGCGCCAGCGGGGGCGGGGCCTGGTGCCACGCAGCCAATCACTAACGCGCCTGGCCTTTGATTGACAAGGTAGAGACCCACCTTTAACTCCGCGCTCATTGGTTGTGCTGTCTTAAATCCCGCCTTCCCTCTTCCTGATTGGCTGTTGTTTATTACGTGTGTGCGTGCATGTGTGTATGTGCTTGGAGTACGTACGCACATGCACGTACGCAAAGCTGCTGAGTGCAGTTCTGATCAGAAGCAGCAGAGAGAGTTTTGAATTGTTGAACTTGAGAAATGTAAGTAACCAACGTTAGTATCTCAAAATAGCATTTAATTCTGAAGGATAACACATTTTATCAACAAAAACCTAATCTCCTCTATAAAACTAAATATCCTGTGCCAGACAAGAGCTCTGAAGACTGCTGGAAAGATGGACAAGGAAAGACTGTAGGTCATAAAAATTCATATTCTTAGCCACAGCCGTCTGAAAAAGGTGAGAGTGTCACTTTTACCATTATTCCGTTGTTATTTTTGCTTTTATTTATTTTCGACCATTTGAGGCATAAATAGCAGGTGTAATTTCTTTTGCATAAGAACACTATGATGCCTAAACAACTGCTACTCTTGTTTAGACCTTTGCGTAGTTATAATAGTATGATTAGGGTTCCACAAAATAATAGTGTTATTCATTTGACTATTTCTACTTCTAGAATTAGGATAAAGACAAATAAAACAAAGGAACACTATTAACATTGGTTTTATTGTTCATAGATTTCCACACTGTCCATTAATAAATTAGTATAAACCAGGGCCGAAGCTAGCAGATTCATAGGGCAGAGAATTCCCAAAGTATCTAACATATTCTACCTCCTGCAATGGAAAGGAAAAACTGTTATGGGCTGGCTGATATACAGCAGGTGACAAAAGGCCATATTTTGGCTGCAGTGCTTGCTGTTCTCTTATGAGGAAAAGATCATCTAGTGCACTAAATTCAATAGCTGGGATGAAAATATCCAGTATAAAATACAGAGATCTGTGTGTGTGGTGTGTTGGCGGCAGATGTAGAGGGGGACCCCAAAAAGACTGTGTTGCCCCGGGCAACACAGTGTTGTCCCTGGGCAGGCCGGCCAGCTGACAGCTGCAGGCCTGCAGGTGTATCTATTAGCAGGTTTACCACTTCCTGTAGGTTAACTAAGCGGGTTTATCGCTTCACCATGTTCTTAGTATACACCCCCTTTGCCTGCACTTGGTTGTGTGTTGGTTGCTTAGCACTGACCTTACTTGAAGAAGGAAAACTGAAAGCTTACAAAAAGGTTGTATTTTCTGTCTAAACTTGGTCTAAATTTCTCCTGCACTTGGTTGTTTATATTATTTTAAATGAATTTGATTTTCAAAGTTTACCAAAATCTAGAAAATGTCATTCAAACTGCATGTGCTTTTGTTTTACTTTTTACTTATACTTTTTATTACATTACTTGAGTACATCTATTTTTACAGTAATTTTCATACTTAAGTACAAGACATTTCAAATACTTTAAGACTTTTACTCAAGTAACATTTCAGTCAGTGACTTGGACTTTTACCAAAGTCATATTTTGGAGAAGTACTTATACTTTTACTTGACTCCGAGATTTCAGTACTTTATACAACACTGATTAAAACTAGAAGTTACCATTACCAGCTAATATTGTCAGGAACCAGAGACAGAGGGACCCAGTATTCAACCAGACAAGCAGAGGTTAGGTTAAAGAAGGTTTATTTTTCCAAAAATAAGATGTGAGCAGAAACCAAGACAGGCAGGCAAAAATGAAGGGCAGGACAAAAACAAAGCTTGTGGTAAAAAACAGTCCAAGGCGAAAAAGCAGGCAATTTGATAAGGGAGGAAAACCACTGTACATGGAATGCTAGCAAAACTCACCCATGGACATGGCAGAAACAAACAATGATGTGGCAGATTGCAGGGGGCAGAGACAGATATAAGTAGGGGAGTGAGCAGGTGAACAGAGTGAAACTAATTACAAGAATGGGTGGAGCTGATCAGGGGAGACAAAATGGCTGCAACTAAACTGAAGCTGATTGGATGGTAACTGGTGAAGGGGAGTGAGAGCAAGACAAAAGAATGCCGGCAGGTGAACTGAATAAAGGCTGGTGACAGAAGTGATCAGAGCAGGCCAGAAGAAAAGTACAAAATCAAACCACATTAAAACCCAAACTATTCCATTAACCAAAACTAGTACAGAATTGATTACATAAAAGAATCACTAAACCAAACCACCATAAAGACCAAACAGAACATAAGCAAATAATAAAAACCCAAATCATGACAGAGCCCCTCCCTCAAGGACGGATTCCAGACGTCCTCAGAAACAAAAACAGACTAAACCGGGTGGGTGGAGGGAGGTACAGGATGGAGGGCCAGAAACAGGAAAAAGTAACACTGCCCAAACCAAAAACAACCCGACAGGGCGAACTAAAATAACAGAAATAGAGTCTGGCGGGCGTCCAGGAGGACGGCCCCGACGAGTCAGGTTCTCCGGCGGGCGTCCAGGAGGACGGCCCCGACGAGTCAGGTTCTCCGGCGGGCGTCCAGGAGGACGGCCCCGACGAGTCAGGTTCTCCGGCGGGCGTCCAGGAGGACGGCCCCGACGAGTCAGGTTCTCCGGCGGGCGTCCAGGAGGACGGCCCCGACGAGTCAGGTTCTCCGACGGGCGTCCCGGAGGACGGCCCCGACGAGTCAGGTTCTCCGGAGGACGTCCCGGAGCACAGCGGCGGAGCAGGGCTTTCGGAGGCCTTCGGCGGAGCAGAGCCCTCGGAGGCCTTCGCCTGGAGAGAGAGAAAACAGACCCTAACGCTGGACTAAAGGCTAAAGGAGGCGCCGGGCTACAGGCGACTGGTGCTGGAGCCTGGCTACAGGCGACTGGTGCGGGAGCCTGGCTACAGGCTTCGGGCAGGGCCTGGCTACAGGCTACGGGCGACAGTGCGCTAAAGCTACGAGGAGCTGGCACTGGAGACAGTGCGCTAAAGCTACGAGGAGCTGGCACTGGAGACAGTGCGCTAAAGCTACGAGGAGCTGGCACTGGAGACAGTGCGCTAAAGCTGCGGGGAGCAGGCACAGGAGACTCAGTCTTTAAGCTGCGGGGAGCAGGCACAGGAGACTCAGTCTTTAAGCTGCGGGGAGCAGGCACAGGAGACTCAGTCTTTAAGCTGCGGGGAGCAGGCACAGGAGACTCAGTCTTTAAGCTGCGGGGAGCAGGCACAGGAGACTCAGTCTTTAAGCTGCGGGGAGCAGGCACAGGAGACTCAGTCTTTAAGCTGCGGGGAGCAGGCACAGGAGACTCAGTCTTTAAGCTGCGGGGAGCAGGCACAGGAGACTCAGTCTTTAAGCTGCGGGGAGCAGGCACAGGAGACTCAGTCTTTAAGCTGCGGGGAGCAGGCACAGGAGACTCAGTCTTTAAGCTGCGGGGAGCAGGCACAGGAGACTCAGTCTTTAAGCTGCGGGGAGCAGGCACAGGAGACTCAGTCTTTAAGCTGCGGGGAGCAGGCACAGGAGACTCAGTCTTTAAGCTGCGGGGAGCAGGCACAGGAGACTCAGTCTTTAAGCTGCGGGGAGCAGGCACAGGAGACTCAGTCTTTAAGCTGCGGGGAGCAGGCACAGGAGACTCAGTCTTTAAGCTGCGGGGAGCAGGCACTGGGGCTGAGATTGAGGGCAGGTCCTCCTGGACCCCCTCATGGAGCTTGAGAAGAGGCAGGTCGTCCTGGACCCCCTCATGGAGCTCCGGTGAGTCAGAAGCCCCAGGCTGAGGCGGGACATCGGCAAAGGGCAGAGGTCTTGAAACATTCACACCCACGCAGACTCGGGCCGTGGCGTGTGCAACAGGAACCTCTGTGCCCGATGCTCCGACCTGCACCGTCTCCGCACAGGCAGCAGCAGTGTACGCACCCACGCAGACTTGGGCCGTGGCGTGCGCCACAGGAACCTCTGTGCCCGGCGGCGCAGCGTGCACCACACCCACGCAGACTTGGGCCGTGGCGTGTGATGCAGCTGCTGGACTACTGCTGGGTGGCACAGGGGAAACCCGGCTGGGTGCTGCTAGTCGAAGTTGTGAGGCAGGGACCAGGCGGGGAATAGGCAGGGGATGAAGTTCTTCAAGGAGGATGAACGGGATCTCCGCCCGGATCGCCTCTGTGTCCAACCTCTCAGGCTTTCTGCTCAGCCTTTGAAGTAATGCCACCTGAGCAAATACCCTCTCCCATATAGCCTGATTTTCCTGTGGTCGGGACATGGTGGGAAAAAAAAAGAAAAAGAGGAGAGGACCAAAAAAAACAACGTACTTGTCTGGCGATGGGTCTGGTTAGGGCCACATCATTCTGTCAGGAACCAGAGACAGAGGGACCCAGTATTCAACCAGACAAGCAGAGGTTAGGTTAAAGAAGGTTTATTTTTCCAAAAATAAGATGTGAGCAGAAACCAAGACAGGCAGGCAAAAATGAAGGGCAGGACAAAAACAAAGCTTGTGGTAAAAAACAGTCCAAGGCGAAAAAGCAGGCAATTTGATAAGGGAGGAAAACCACTGTACATGGAATGCTAGCAAAACTCACCCATGGACATGGCAGAAACAAACAATGATGTGGCAGATTGCAGGGGGCAGAGACAGATATAAGTAGGGGAGTGAGCAGGTGAACAGAGTGAAACTAATTACAAGAATGGGTGGAGCTGATCAGGGGAGACAAAACGGCTGCAACTAAACTGAAGCTGATTGGATGGTAACTGGTGAAGGGGAGTGAGAGCAAGACAAAAGAATGCCGGCAGGTGAACTGAATAAAGGCTGGTGACAGAAGTGATCAGAGCAGGCCAGAAGAAAAGTACAAAATCAAACCACATTAAAACCCAAACTATTCCATTAACCAAAACTAGTACAGAATTGATTACATAAAAGAATCACTAAACCAAACCACCATAAAGACCAAACAGAACATAAGCAAATAATAAAAACCCAAATCATGACAAATATTAAAGGATCTTTAGAGACAATCAGATCCTGGTTCTTCCTATATCAAACCAAAAATTGCATAAACCGTAGGTCTTTGTGTGTCTGAAGCAAACAGTTTCCATTCTTTATCATACAACCATATTGATCAACATAATGCAACATCACAGTGTAGATGTCATAACACAAAAAATCAAACATGTAAGTCAGTGGAACAGAGCAGTTAAACAAACAGTAACACAATATGAGAAGAGTCCAAAACGACAAGAACGCAAAGTTAAGAAAGCCTCCAGGCCATTCAGGGCACAAGGCAGAAATGAATCTAATCGTGCTTAGGGTTCTACAGGCAACTCCTCCCGTTGAAGAATAAGGAATCAGAGTTCTCTGGCTACTTCATCTCCAGTCCTCTTCTTGTTTCCCCCTTGCAGGCTGGACGATTGAGCTGGATGGTAATAAGTTTTCAGTTCTGGATTGGCAATGAGCATTTTATTTTGCATTTCTGCATTTTTGCATTTCTGCCTTCACTTTGTGAAGATGGTCAGCAGACACAAGCCCTTGTTTCTATTGGGGAACAGAAACAAGGTGTAATTAGTGTTCTTATCAAAACCCCCATTCATGTGTCATTTATTAAAAACATCCTCCAAGCACTTTCACATTTAAGATATTTCTGTGCACAATTATTTAGCTCCCAGAATTATGCAATTTAATTATTTATTAAAAGAGTAATCTTTAAGTTCAAATGTATTTGCAGTACTTTTCCAGTAATTCTTAACAGAATGCATCAAATGTGTGTCTTAACTTTCATTTTCTGACAGTTGAAAGTTCTCTGCAACATAATTTCATCAACATATTTGTTTCATGTCATTTCCCATTTTATTTTGAAAACCCAGCTGAGAAAAAGGAAACCTTCCCATGTGGAAGCCTTTTCCAACTTCACCCTGACTTTCAACAAACCTTTTTCCCCTCTCTCTCTTTTTTTTTAAGAGGGAAGTGCAAGCGAGGTGCAAATCTGCGCAGCGAAGACAAAATATTTATACCATGCTGGTATCTGTTCAAGGATGCAAAAGGTTCTTCACAACAAAGCAGCGAGCAAGAGACGTAGAGAACAGGAGCTCTTTTGAAAACGTTCTAACATTGTTGAACAACCAAAAGCTACTTAATTGTGATTATTAGCCATTTTTTAACTGAGGATTAAGGACTTTGATTAAGAAGTTCTTGGATGAACGCGTCTCTGCGTTCCTATTTGTCTGGCCTCTGTAATCTGATCTATGTGTTCTGAGTGCCTGGTCAGGAAAGGTTAAATGTTCTCTGAAGCTTTCTGTTTTCAGCAACCCTGAAAACCTAGAGCCCTTTACAGTCAGTGTTAGGTGTCAGGTAACCTGTGGGACCACCTCGTCGTCTCCCTTGGTTCCAGCCTGGTTCTACCAGCTGTGACAAGTTTACAACAGCGCCAAACCACAGCAGCTTGTCCCTGGGTGCCGTGCCCCAGGGGTTTCCACACCCCCCTGTGTGAAACGTTTCTCGTTGTAAGGATCTCACCTGATGTCCCATTCAAGATGTTCTTTACATGCCAGGAGTTCCAATGTTGGGTGTCATTGCAGCTTTAATGTTTCTCAGAGAAAAACATTTACTCTGCTTACTCTGCTTATATAGTGAAAACTAATTAATTCATTTATTTATTCAACTGTTGATATAATACCCACTTAATTTATTAGGTTGCTCTATGATTCCATCAAGTTGCTTCTTTAAAAGTGTTCACCTTTACATAATCCTAATGTGTTTCGTAATGTGTGTTTTGTGTTTTAATTGTGTACAAGAAAATCTGAAGTGAAATGCATAAAGTCGTGTCTGCCGAACTCATCTGTGTTTTTTGTTGAAGGTTGTCCGATGCTTCAGTCATAGTCCTTGCCATTGTCCATTTTCAGTCCAATGTCTGAGTTCAACAGCACAACATTCTCCTTCCCTTCAAGACCCCATTCTCCAGTTCTCATGCCTGAAAACAGAATGAATCCTGCCAGCATTTGTTGCCAAAGAAAACTCCATAGGTTGAAAAGAAAATACAGCAGAGCAGTCACAAACAAACATTTTAACCACTGTGTTCCCTCTAACATGACAAACATAAAAGAAATAAAATAATTAAAAAAACAAAAACTAAAAGAAATAATGATTTTTCTTGAAGAAAAAAATAAATAAAACTTTTCCTCTGACAAAATAAAACTCAAAACTGGATCAACACAGTCCTTTTCCACTGTAAATCTCTTCACTCAGACGCTATTCTGAGCCACACATATGCGCAGATTTACACACATAGACCCACTCGCGCACACACACACTCTCAAGCGCTGTGGTCTCTCCTTTCATGCAATGATCCCATTAAACGACACATTATGTTGGACAAGATATGACAAAAACAAAAACATATCAGACAGACAGTTTGCGCGCAAAGAGTCTTTTGCGACACTTTTTTTTCTTTTTTTTCCTACGGAACCTTTAAATACCTCCTTGTCTAACAGCCGTGTTTTCAAAAACTCCCAAATTGTTTCTGTGGGATCCCCTTTTAAATCTCTTCATCTATTAATAATAGCTTCCTGAAATTTTAGCTATTTTTTGTTTGTTAATTCACCCCTTAAACCTGCATTGTATTATTTTACCCATGTAGCTAAATGTTTTATTTTATCAGGGTCCTGCTGTTCAACGAATTTCCAGTCTTTACTCTGGAGCTGTTTCAATGTTTTACTTTGTCCCTTTCCCATTTTTATAAATTTGGTCCAGTCCTGTAACACATAGGGTGTTCTATAGGCTGGGATATTTACACAATATGGGGTAACAATAAATACCTGTTGTGGTAATTCTCACTTCAACTCTTTCGAGTGGAGAATTCTTGCTAGACCTCCACAAAGGCTTGTTACTTACAATCCCACTGTTTTTAAATGAAAAGAAAATACCTAGTGGTATTTAATTTTCCAGTCATACACACAAACACACACTGCAGACTTTAATTTTGTAGGACTCTGCCGTCCTCTTTCGAATTACACGGCCCTTTATATGGATGCCGTTATCCTGTTTTTTTTTCTACACAGACTTTTTGGGCTCTGTTACCCCTTCGATTGTATCACAGACCTTTTGGGCTCTGTCACCCCTTTGCGTACATATCAGTGCCAAGGATGATAGGGTTTGTTATCACGGACTTTCTCGGACTCCGTTGTCCCATCTATGCACAATACCCCTCAGTCACACACTCATACCTTTAAAAAAATCCACTCACCACTGCTGTCAATCCTCCCTCGGACTTCCCGTCAACAGTCAGATACCAGGAGGCGAGATGGACTAGGCCCTTGAAAAAGGATCTGAATGCAGTGGCCACTGTCTTATTATGCACAACTAGCTCCTTAGTTTTCCTTGCATTAAGCTTGAGGTGGTTCTGTTGGAACCAGCTCAAAAAGCTCTCTCTCCATTGTCTGTACTCTGACTCATCCTCATCTGTGATGAGACCAACTATGGCTCATCAGAGAACTTCTGTATGTGGCAACCTGGTGAGCTTTTATCATTGTCTATTCCAATCAGATCTTTCACTCCTTTATAAACGAAGGTTATTTGTATTTTCATTCTCACTAATGGCCAAAGTCATTAGTCACCTTACCAACACCATACTCATTTAAAGGGTTAGGTGTTCATCAAAACATCATCATCATACATCCAATAACTATCAGCTACTGGATACGTTTGACCTCCTAAGAAAAATGATATGTGAATTGTCGGTTATGTTTTCACATTATTGCTTCAAACATTCAGTATTTTTATTCCATACAGACTGATTAACAAATATGTGTCATATTTCCCATATTTAAATCTTTATCAACTTTGTCTTCCTCAGCCCTTTGACAAACAGTAGAGCTTCCTTAGATCTTAAAAATTGTACTTCAGCTTTGATGTAGTACATTGCCCTTCAGAATGACTCAGCAAAATATTTATGCTTTTTCATGCATTTTTGTTCTACTTCGAATCCTTCAGCTATTGTTTTTCGAATCTTCAACTTTCTTTTAATTGCTTCTAATTCCTCAAATATTGTACTTCCACCTTTAAAATGTACAGTTTAACATAAGTTAAACTGTAAAATGTTAGCCTTGTTACTACTTCAAATCCTTCAGCTATTGTTCTTTCACTTTCATATTGCTTCTTGTCAGATTTTGTACTTTTCAGCTATTTTTTTCAACTTATTCTACTATCTTCTCCATCTTCTGCTCAATCCTTCTGCAGAAGAGTATTCTCTCTGCTGTGTCACAGGAACATATTTTTCTAGTTCTAATAATAATTATAACTTCAACATAAGATGTATGAACATAGAAGTGTTACATTTTTGTATGTTACGGTTTTACTTTGCTTTGAGGGGCTGTGCTCGGCTGGGATTGCCAGGTAATCATAACAAAATCACCACCTTCCTGTTCAATTACGGCTTCAAAATTAAAACACATCCGAAGTTAACAATCAAATTTTTTTTCACCTCAAACTAACTTTCCCTGTTCTCTTGAAGATGCCTCATAGCCCGGATCTCTGCCTCAGCTTTTCCTGTCAAAGCTGATAGAAATATCACAAGCAGCCTTTTTCTGTAGTGGCTGGCTACTTTAATGTCGGATTTTGCAGAAAGCAGACCTTTACTTAGCTTTAGTCCCAGTTTGAAGAGATGTTTGTCCTTTTCAACATCAAACAGCCACTGTCAAGAGACAGTGGCTCTTTGATGTTGCTTGCCTTTGCATACAACGGGAAAACAGATGGATTTGAATTGTAGGTCCATTGGGGTATCCTACTGTATAGCTCCTCCTCTCCAGGACCGTCTTAACGGGTGTTAGATTACAGTGGGATATTTATATTCTTCATGGCTAAGGCAAAACACGCTGTTCTTGTCCAGATAGGATTTATACATACGTGACGCGTCAATACAACGTGATGGCCTTAATTTTCACCAACTGGCACTGTAAGGTCTGATGAATCTGACTGTTTTTCAATTAAATAGACTGAACTGGGGATATTTGGATTGAATTGAATTGGACTTAAGTGTATTTATAATTCAAATCCACTTGAGATCACTATTTTAAAATTTTGACAGCATCCCACCGCTTTGTAAAAGTTATTGCTGTGACATTATAGGATAGGTAATTGAGAATCATTGTAAAGGACTTCTTATAAATTAGGTTGAAAAGGGGTTCTTCACCTGGTGTCTCTTTACTGAATCTATGCACAGTTAAGTTGAATGCTCAAATATAATAGGAATTGAAATCAAATTTGCACACCAAATGTGTAACACACCAAAGGAATATGGGTCTGATTTGATGATGTCTCTCAAGTTGTTGAATCATGTTTGTAGACATTGCACAATATACACACAGGCAGACATTGTTTGAGGTGAGTCCAATAAATAAGGACATCTGAATGTATTATATTGCATCGTATCGTATCATTCTACAGACAAGGAATGTTTTAATTTGCCTGTTACTAATTTAATGTATGCATTAATGTGAGTTATTTTGTCATCTACCTGTAGAACTTCAAGAGAGAAGAGCAAAACTTTGTGGTCCAGAATGAAATCAACAACATGTCATTTCTTATCTCTGACACCAAGTGCAAAATGTCAAAGGTATGAGAAGAAAATGCCAAATACTGGCAAAAGGGTTATATCAATAAATATGTGATCATCTTTGCCAATAAATAAAATTTTATCAAGATAATATATATATATGATACAATAAACATGTCATTTTTTTTGTTCTGATTGTTCCTCAGGGTATAGTTTCAGACCAGGAGAGGAAAAAAATGAAGAGGAAGGGTGATCGATACTCTATGCAGACAAGTTTGATTGTAGCCACTCTGAAGCGCCTGCTTCCTGTGGGACTGAACATCTGTGCTCCAGGAGAACAGGAGCTCATATCACTGGCTAAAAACCGCTTCACACAGGTAGGGAAAGAACAATATATGCATTTGGTTTGAATAGTTTACGACAGGCCAACCTGAAGCTGAGAACTGTTTCAGCAATGCTGAATAAAACAAAGGGTTTGAATGAGAATTATTTGAACAAGTAAAAGTTTCAGTTACCTTTTGATCATAACATCATGAGTATTATGTATTCCTTGGTGGGGAACAAAGTTTTTCTCACAATAAATCAAAACCATTTGCTTGAAGAGACCAATATTTTCAAATGCTCCATTATTTCTGGTTACATTTCATAACAGATAAAACTCAGAGTTTGATATTTTTATTCTCACAAAAAGTTTTATATGGAAGAGAACACTTGGAGCATTTTTTTAATAAATTGATTTCTGAAACATTTTTAGACAAAGAAATTTCACATTTAGATCATGTCAGGTTCCAACCACTACCTTTAAAACATTTCTGTATACATTGTGAATTTGTGGTTTGCACGAATGATAAGTTATGAAAGATGTAAGAAAAAAAAAAGCTAAACAAACTTACATTACAAAATACTTCATTACAAAAGCCAAAGCTTTGGCACCTCTACAAAACTTTTTAAAATATTTGACAAAGCTTTTTTTAATATTTTAAGGACTTTTTGAAAACACTGTATGTGTGATTTAAAACATTAACACTTTCTTTGTTTGTAGATGTCTTTGCATGGTGTTCACAAGAATGTAATTTAGAGTATAATTTGATACTGCAACTGTGAGTGAATCACATTGATATGCATCCGTAAAATGTTTTGGGTTCTTGTGAAAGTTCATTTTAGAAAAACGCCAATTCAGGTAGATAGGTTGTACCAAAATGGCAGGTAACTTGCCGATCTGCACTACATACACTTTTGTTCTTTTCAATTCAATTCAATTTTATTTATATAGTGCCAATTCATGACACATGTCATCTCAAGGCACTTTACAAAGTCAAATTAAATCAAATCAAATCATACAGACTGGTCAAAAAGTTTCCTATCTAAGGGAAACCCAGTAGATTGCATGAAGTCTTGACAAGCAGCATTCACTCATGAAAGAGCGTAGAGCCACAGGGACAGTCATCTGCATTGTCAATTACTTTGCAGCAATCCCTCATACTGAGCAAGTATGAAGCGACAGTGAAGAAGAAAAAAAAAAGAAAAAAAAAAAAAGAAAACTCCCCTTTAACAGGAAGGAAAACCTCCAGCAGAACCAGGCTCAGTATGAACGGTCATCTGCCTCAACCGATTGGGGGTTAGAGAAGACAGAGCAGAGACAAAAGCACAGAAGCACAAATTGATTGAGGAATCCTTTCTATGTTATATGGTAATAGCGGATGATCTGTCTCCACTGGATGATGTCACAACGAACAGAACACCAGACCAGGTGTACCTACAATGAAGAAGAAAATGACAGAGAACTAAAAGTTAAAAGCTGAAATAACAACAAACAATACAATGTTTCTGTAAAAAGGCACTAAAGATTGGGTGCATCCTGATGGGCTTTAAGGTAAAATTCCTTTGTAATGTAGGAAATCTACATTACAATCCCCACTTGTCCAGCATCCAAAAAGAACTTCCTCAATATTTTTTTTTCTCCTCAGTCTTTCCTAACCAAGATAAAATTGTTAGCTCTCCTGTTAAACATCGAGGCCCATAGTGGTATCACTATTACTCTTTTGTGGAAAGTGTTAGAGCTACCACACCCGAATGGCGGTGAAACACCCTTTGTGGTCCCGGTCTGTTTTACCCTTCAGACGACCGCCACTTAACTATTACGGTGGATGTAAGATTCTTGAAACAGCAAAGTATATTTCAACTTATTTAATTCTGGCAAGGTCAGAGAAATGGTTACAAAGACATCAGCGCTGATGGGATCTTGATCGACAAGACGCCCCGATTGCTCATCACACATACATTATATAGGGATCTAGGTACACACCCATGCAAGGGCTGTACGCTTCCTAACTGTGTCATCAGTAGGGAAAATGTGTCACCTCCGGGGTGCTATCTGATAGATATGTGCCAATCTTTGTGTTGGTGCTATCTAAGTGTGCCATGCAGCTCCCAGTCAAGCTGTCCACACCACTGATCCAAGGATATCCTTACAGACCCCCCCCATGATGTGCCTAAATGACACATCATCAAGGAAGATCAACCAGACCCGGATCAGCGGTAGGACTGCCCGCAGACTGTCCCTCTGCAAGAACAATCACTCCCCCTTGTTACCCCATAAAAACGTATATTAGGTACAAGAAAGAAATGATCAGACACCATTCTTCTAACACAATTACCTGTGTTTTACTGCTGATGGCCTCCAAATAAGAAATTCTTTGATTGTCTCACAGTGAGAAAATTCGGAACTGACAGTGGCAAAAACTCATATACAAAGTTGGACTTCATGTCAAGTTTCCTGAAGCTGCTCTGTCCTAATGACTCCCAGTCATTAGAGAGAGTGGAATGGACATCAGGACCCTTCTTTTTGACTTTGGAGATAGTTTGCAAACACCATAACTGTTCCTTTCAAAACAAATCCATCTTTTTATGTCTTATTTGATACCTGAAATAAGGTTTCAGTTGCTTTTGTGACCTTTTCACCAGCCTTGTGAAAAAGAAAGTCTTTTTTAATTCTAAGACTTGATGTGTTCCTGCGTGGGTAGTTAGCATGGATGCTACAGTGACTTAGACTTAGACTTAGACAACTTTATTTGTCATTTTGTATGCACAGAGTGCGTACAGAACGAAATTTCGTTTCACATACAGCTTGAAGAGTTACAGTAAGTAGCAGTGAATTACAGTGCAGCAGTGATTTCCTAGTAAACAATTTGAAATGTAAACAATGTAACAGTGCAGGAGAAAAACGACAGTGGTAACAGAGTTCGGCAGCATTTGTAGTGCTAGATCAGGATGCAATGATGGGATGTGCTATATACGAATGTTGTACAGAGTCCATTTTGTGGCTGTTCAACAGTCTGATGGCATATGTGTAAATGTGCAAATATGCAAATGTGCAAATATAAGAATGTGGTACATTTTTGTGGCTTCAGCAGTTCAGAGTCCATTTTGTGGCTTCAGCAGTTCAACAGTCTGATGGCAACAGGGAAAAAGCTTTTGCAGAACCTGGTGGACCTGCAGCGGATGCTGCGGAACCTCTTCCCAGAGGGCAGCAGGGAGAACAGTCCATGGTGGGGGTGTGAAGGGTCCCCTGATGATGTTACGGGCTCGGGACACACAGCGCTGAGATGAGATGTCCTTGATGGAGGGAAGATGAGCCCCGATGATCCCTTCTGCTGTCCTCACCACTCTCCTCACGTTCTTCCAGTCGGAGGCATTGCAGTCTCCACACCACACGGAGAGACAGCTGGTCAGAATGCTCTCTATGGTGCTTCTGCAGAAGGTCGTGAGGATGGGCGGGGGCAGGTGGGCTCTCCTCATCCTCCGCAGGAAGTACAGTCGTTTCTGTGTCCTCTTCACCAGTGACGTGGTGTTCACAGACCAGGTTGTCTGTGATGTGCACCCCCAGGAACTTGGTGCTGCTGACAACCTCCACAGCTGAGCTGTTGATGAGCAGTGGAGCGTGGTCAGGCCGGTTCTTCCTGAAGTCTACGATGATGTCCTTCGTCTTCTCCACGTTCAAGACCAGGCTGTTGTCTCTGCACTAGCCCACCAGCTGCTCCACCTCCTCTCTGTAGTCCTGGTCGTTGTCGTCTCTGATCAGGCCCACCACCGTTGTGTCGTCTGCAAACTTCACGATGTGATTGGTGGTGAACCTGGGGACGCAGTCATGAGTCATCAGGGTGAACAGCAGGGGGCTCATGACGCAGCCCTGAGGGGAGCCCGTGCTGAGGGTGATGACATCAGAGATGTTCTGTCCGACCCGGACTGACTGAGGTCTGTTTGTGAGGAAGTCCAGCAGCCAGTTGCGAAGAGGTGTGCTGAAGTCCAGATGTTCCAGTTTTCTTACCAGGTGCTGTCGGACGATGGTGTTGAACGCTGAACTGAAGTCCAGGAACAGCATCCGCACGTGCGTGTTCTTCTCCTCCAGGTGTTCCAGGCTCAGGTGAAGAGCAGAGGAGATGGCGTCCTCAGTGGAGCGGTTCCGTCGGTAGGCAAACTGGAACGGGTCGAGTGTTGGGGGGAGACTGGAGACGATGTGTTGTTTCACCAGCCTTTCAAAGCACTTCATCATGATGGGAGTCAGTGCAACAGGCCGGTAGTCATTGAAACAAGTGACTTGAGGTTTCTTTGGCACCGGAATGATGGAGGCAGACTTGAAGCATGCTGGCACTGTGGCTTGGTCCATCGAGGTGTTAAAAATGTCTGTGAGGACACCAGCCAGCTGACCTGCACACTCCTTGAGCACCCGCCCAGGTATGTTGTCGGGACCTGGGGCCTTCCGTGGGTTGACTCTCCTTAGAGTCTTCCACACCTCGGCGGTGTCAAGGCAGAGCACCCCCTCATCCTGATGGGGAACAGCCTTCACTGCTGGAGTGCTGTTCAGTGCCTCAAACCTCCCAAAGAAGTTATTTAGTCCATTGAGGAAGTCAGCATCAACTTTACCCGGGGGTGAGGGCGTGTTGTATTTAGTGATTGCCCATATGCCTTTCCACGTGCTCCTGGTGTTGCTGGCGTCATGGAAAAGCTCCTGGATTTTCTTAGTGTGGTTCCGCTTTGCTAACCTGATGGCACGGTTCAAGTTGGCTCTCGCTGTCCTCAGTGCCTCCTTGTCACCAGACTTGAAGGCTGAGTTCCGTGCTTTTAGCGCTTGACGGACCTCCACAGTAATCCAGGGTCGTTGGTTGGCTCGGGTGATGATGGTCTTGGTGGTGCTGACGTCCTCAATGCATTTGTTGATGTAGGCTGACACAGTCATGGCGTACTCATCAATGTTGATCTTGTCCTCATAAGTTGCTGCAGCTTTGAACATGTCCCAGTCAGAGCACTCAAAACAGTCCTAGAGTGCCTCCATTGCTCCCTCAGTCCACACCCTTACCTGCCTCACTGCAGGTTTAGCTCTGATCAGCAGGGGCCTGTATGCTGGGAATAGCATCACAGAAAGGTGATCTGAAGAGCCCAGATGGGGGCGGGTGGGCTGCCTTGAATGCGCCTTTAATATTTGTGTAAACCAAGTCTAGAGTGTTCTCTCCCCGAGTTGCAAAATCCACGTGTTGGTAGAAATGAGGGAGAACAGTTTTCATATTTGCCTGGTTAAAATCCCCAGCAATGATGAAAACCCCCTCTGTATGTGCAGATTGCAGCTCGGAGATAGTCCGATATAAAACACTCATAGCCTCTGAACTGTCTCTCCTTATTGTGCTACTTTTCCTTTGGTACAGTCACCTTAGATGAAGATAAACACACATATCCCCTTTCATAAGAAAAGTCTTCCTTGACAGTAGAAGACATTAAGTTTCCTTTCAAATTTGCAATGTTTTGCCTCTATATTGTGAGGGATCCAAAATGCTGCTTGATTGAAGTCAGTCATGGTCTGGCTTCAGACTGTGACATAGCACAGAGTCTGCCTTACTAAAAGTACACAATGACATCCCTATGTCCGTTGATGGTAAGTACCCTTTTGTATATAACCAACACTATGATGAGGTCATACATTTAAATTTAACACAGATCGCACATTACAATAATCAGTTTTTGATGTTTAATAAAACTTAAATCTTAGCCCTGTGGCTGGAGAGCTGTCCAGGATGGACCCTGTCCCCACCTCTTGCTCAGTGACTGCTGGAGATGGTAACCACTTGTTCTGGCCTCACCCAGTTAGAACCCGTTCTCCAGTCCATGTTGTAGCTGCAGTTTATTTTTTCTGACTTAGTTTCCTTAATAATCTGTATGCATCAAAATCCTTGCAATTTTATTTAACGAGTGTCCTGGTGGGCACTGTCTTAGCTGCCTCTACTCAAAAACATACATGGAATGCAAAGACTTAGCATTGTCAAAACATGTTGCATCACAGTTAAAAAAATTATTGAGGCAACACATGAATGAGTTTTTTCCAAACTAAGTTTTGTTAATAATTGTCCATTTATCAACAGAAAGACACAGAGGATGAGGTTCGAGAGATCATAAGGAGCAATATTCATTTACAAGGGAAGGTAAAAAAGAAACATTGTCTTTAGATTGCAAAATAATCTATTTTTTCTGTTAAAATTAGAAGTTTTTGTATTGTCCTATATTGCACCAAGTATGTAAATGTGTATTTTACAATTTGAATGAATTTACAAAGAAAATGCACTTCCTATGTCTAACTTTTGTAGCTGGAGGATCCAGCTATTCGTTGGCAGATGGCTTTGTACAGAGACCTCCCTCGCCACTATAAGGATACCTCTGACCCAGAAAAGACTGTGAAAAGAGTCCTGGACATCGCTCATGTCCTCTTCCACCTAGAGCAGGTCTTGATAATAAATTAACATAATTATTTGTTTCTAGATACATTGTGTATAGTGAAACACTCCACCAGTGAAGAAGTTCTATATAACAATAAATATTTGTGATTGTTCACTTCCCATCTTTTTATGCTGAGTTGGCCTTTTTCTGTTTCAGGTGGAGCATCCTCAGCGCAGCAAAAAAGCTGTGTGGCACAAACTGCTGTCCAAACAAAGGAAGCGGGCAGTGGTTGCCTGTTTTAGGATGGCACCCCTCTATAACCTGCCAAGGTTAGATCTGCACAATCCCACACATTGGTGGAGATAATTAGAAAAAGCAGTCTTAACATGGCTTGAAATACTTATTCTACCCTAACTCAAATACATTTTTTTTTAACCTGCAGGCATGTGAGTTGAAGAAGCAGTATTTATATGCTTTAATAATTCAACGTGTCCAAATAAACTGAACAAGATTTTTGATAAAAAGTACTGAACTAGTGCTAAAATAAAGATGTGATTCTTTCCTTTACTTGTATTTTCTTTTATTGCATACGTTAAGCATTTCTGCAATTAATGCTGCAAAACATAAGTAAAACCAAAACTTGAGATGGGTTTATTAGTACTAATTATGAAGGATGGAAAAACAGAAAGCAGGCATTAAACGGAGGGAAATTGTATTCCGCATAGTTTTTCTGAAAATGTTTCGTCATCTAACTGGGAGTCTTTGTCAATTCTAGTGGCTCGCACTTGAGCAATCTGTAATTGGACCGCTGCTGCTTGGAAGCACAAGGAAGCCCATCTTCCTAGGTGCATTCCAAGTCAGATCCACCCATTACTTTAAGCAATCACCTCTAGCAACCCAGGAGAGTTTACTGAGTTTATGTAGAGTAAAGCACTTGAGTAAGTTTGATAATATTCTTGGATTTTATTACTGTAGTCACATATGTAGGTGACCACATTTGGTTGCATTCTAAATGCAAATGTAATGCAAACATTAAAGAACAGTCCCTTTTTGGATGGGACTGATCAAGCAGAACAGTTTATTCATGAGTTTTTTTCCACTCCTTTAGTTTTTGGAAGAAATAGTGTAGAAAGCTATACTAAACTATACTTTTTTTATTTGTTCTTGTTGGGGAAATGTTATTCAGTGAATAACCAGAAAATGTATCCATTGAAGACTGAAAAAGTTGGCTGAATATCATGGATTTTTTTTTGTTATTATTGTAGACCAGTGTTCATTGTGTGACACATAAAGTGAACTATTTTAATACTTACATGAATTACTGCAACAATGCAACGTAACATGGAGGCAATTGGCCTGTGATTCTGCTGAGGTGGAATGGAAGTCCAGGTTGCTTTGATAGCTGCCTTAAGGCTGTCTGTTGGTTTTGGTGTCTCTCATCTTCCTCTTGATAACACTAAAAAGAGCACAGGAACACCAGGTGCATTAAACAAGCTTTTGGTACCTTTAGCAGTCTAGGCCCATATCAAGTCCTGCTGACTAATGAAATCAGCATTTCCATGAAGCTTGTCCGCAGAAGGAAGCTTGAAGTTCTCTAAACGTTCCTGGTAGTTGGCTGTGTTGACTGTGGATTGATAAAAACACTGTGGATCAGAACCAGCAGAACACATGGCTGCCTAAAGCAACACTGATTGTTAAAACTTAAAGTTGGACATCAAGTAATGTGGATTCTGCAGTGGCCTAATGGTATGTGTGTGTGTGTGTGTGTGTGTGCGCGCGTGTGTGTGTTTGTGAGAGAGTTTGTATGTATAAATTTAGTTCTCTGACTAATTGTACTTTTCTCCTTTTAAACTAGACATCGTGCTGTAAACTTGTTCTTGCAAGGCTATGAGAAGTCCTGGATTGAGGCAGAAGAGCATTATTTTGAAGACAAACTGATCGAGGACCTTGCTGTAAGATCATGTGCATTTAAGATTATACAGAAGAAGTGGAAATCTTCTGATCCCAATGAAGCAGTCATAAATCATTCTTGAAAAAAAAAAAAAATTCTGAACCGAACCTTAAAGCAATTTACTTGGTTTAAGGTTAATTTATTTGTCCTGTGTGTGTGCAAAATGGGCTCATTGCAGAAAGCAGGTGAAAGAGAGTCATCTGAAGAAGAGGAGGGCATAAAACATATAGATCCACTCCATCAACTTATTCAGCTCTTCAGCAGAACTGCCCTCACTGAGAAATGGTGAGTTCATGTCAAATATTTGAAAGAGTTGCCGCTAAAGATTCTATGGTTCTTTCGCTATATCAATAATATTATATAATTTTTTCTTTTTTTTAAATCAACACACCAATGCTGCTGGGAATTTTTTTTTAAGTTTTCATTTATTTTTTATTAATTTCACAATTTTTTTGTTTACTAAGTCATTAGCTGTGTTTTCATCAACATTTTTATGCTCATTTTAAAGTATTGCATCAAGGTGCATTTATACCGAATGCAAACGAGACGAACTGAGCAAGTGATTTTCATGTTATCGCTATTTAAAGACATGTTCAGGAGTGAATTAACGGTCTGTGATGCGAACGAAGCGTTTCGAGCGATGTGAACGGCACTAATAGAGCGAAGCAAAAATGCAAATAGAGTGAAGCGAAATTTCGCTCGAGTTAAAAAATCTGAACTTTTAGGTCAATTCGAATCACGTTAAGGGTGCTCCTCATCCATATACTGTATTTAAACACAAAAATATTTTTAGTTACATATTCAGACAGAACAATTAAGCTATATTTCTA
Source organism: Fundulus diaphanus (assembly GCA_037039145.1). Taxonomy (NCBI): domain Eukaryota; kingdom Metazoa; phylum Chordata; class Actinopteri; order Cyprinodontiformes; family Fundulidae; genus Fundulus; species Fundulus diaphanus. The sequence continues at coordinate 39,935,768 of CM073143.1, forward strand.
ATGAGCTATGATGGATTTACTGACCAAAGACGCCTGGAGCTCATGTCCTGGAGAGAAATCTGTCCTTCAGCCCTGACATGGAGCAGCAGCTCCCATAATGGGACCTGGAAATAGGGAAGTACCACTGGAAGCGACGGTGATTCAGTCGGAGCTACAGCTGGTGGTACTCGCCAAAATGATTGTGTCTCAGTTGGACCCAAGGGTGGCGACACCTTTGTCCAGGTTTCCACATTACATGACTCGCTTGGTAAAATCCATCTCCACCGCAATGAGTTTAACAGACAGAAGAAACTGATACGCAGACAGATGCTCCTTGTATTTGATCATATGGTGAAGCGGGCTCGGGTGAAAATGGCTGTGTTGTCCATGTGAGCGCACCATTAAAAAATGCTGATGGAAATGGCACAAAACTGTTTTTACGATGCCTTGAGGTGATTTTTGGCTTTTCTGACAAATAGTTAATGCGCAAAATGGGAGATGGAAACACATTTGCAGAATAAGTTCTAACGTAACAAACGTTTACTTCACATGACTGATCAGCTGTTTCCACTGTCAGCGTCTTCCTAGATATTTCCATGAGGGCTAAGTTATACCCATTCGTTAGGATGCCGCGCTGGTCTGTGCGGACTGGGCACAAGCCCATAAAAGGGCTGTAGACGTTCATGCTTGACATGGCCGTGCAGTATTCTCCACAAACACAGGGGCGTAGTACTCAACATACCCAGTGGAAATGTAATAAACAATATAAGAAACAGTTGACATCACACTACAAAAATAGGGATCCTTTTTAAAGAAAAGGTTTAAAGAAACACTTTGCTTTATTAAATAAAATGTTTTAGACTTGATTTGCGCTGTAAGTGATGGAAACAGAAATCAAAATCCTTGTTTGTACCCGTAAACCCGACCAAGAAAATCACACTTTAAAGTATACCTGTTATTTGTGAATGCTGTTGTCAGTCGCAGAATAAGCAGTAACAACATGGTATATAACAAAGTTGTGCCGCTTGAAACTTCTGGGCCATTTGATGCCAGAACATGCAAACTGGTTCAGCAAGGGCTCCTTTGAATTGCCCCATTTTGAATGAGGCTTGCGCACGGTCCACACCAAGTTACAAAACTTGGAGGCTGCTCGGGGCGGATACACTTTTGTCACGCACACCCTCGCGCCCTTTTCAATGTGGCAAGTATAAACCTACCTTGACGAGCATAGAATTGTGTTTCTTTCTCTACCTCTCTCGACAGCATGTAACATTGCCCAATGCTAGTTGACGCGACAGAACAACTACAGCAGTAACACATTCATGAAAACCTCTCCTTTTTTTTTTTTTTTAGACGTGTGATCCATTCTAGTTTCCAATCTCTATTTCCTGTTTGTTACAGCCTTGCGAAACAACAGCTTCTGATTAAATTACATTTTGTGTACCCTAGTTATTACGCTTTAAAGCAGGGGATGGAAACACGCCCAATTAAATTTTCCTTTTTTTTCACACAAAATTAGCCTGACAATTGGATAGAAACATAGCTAGTGAAACAACTTTCACACTCTTACAATCAACATCTTACTAACAGGAAACCTTTCAGAAACAGATGAATTACTGACTTGTTTGGTCCCATGTTCCTAAAAAAGGCTTTTCACTCATCAGTATGACACTGTACCATTCAGTGTGTGTGTATTTTCTGTTTCAGTAAACTGGATGAAGATAACCTTTACATGGCTTATGCTGACATCATGGCTAAGGTACCAGAAGCTGCAATTGTGAAGCTGCAGTTGACTTGGTTCTCTAATGAGAATTTCTACATCAGTAATTTAATGTGGACTATATCACCTGTTCCGTGTTTACTATCCTCCCTTCTGTCAGAGTTGTCACGACGAAGAGGATGAAGAAGGAGAAGTAAAAAGTTTTGAAGTAGGTGATCACTCACTGATTGTCTTTCACTGTTCTTGGATAATCTGGGAGCAGTCAAATATCCTAGCGCTTACCAGATAAGTGCCGTGCTTTGATGAAATAGGAGAAGGAGATGGAGAAGCAAAAGCTGTTGTATCAGCAGGCCCGACTGCATGACCGTGGAGCTGCAGAAATGGTTCTTCAAACAATCAGCGCCAGTAAAGGTAGGTCTGTCATTAAAGTTCTCCATATAAATAAATCGACTGAATAACTGGATTTGTTATTCGTTCTAAACGGTCTTCTCCTATGCTGCCAGAGAAAGAGCAAGCTACAAGGCCACAAAACCTTAATATTATTTAATGCAGCTGTAAATGGGATGAAAAACCTTGTAACAAAGAAAACACAGAAGTGATGATCTATGACTGCAACCTGGTGTCTGATATATCAGAGAGCACCTTAGTGATCGTAAAAGAGTGCCTGACCCTGGAAAACCACACTGGAGCCTTGTGTGACATTGTCAAGGAAAAAAGTATTGAAGGAGAATTACATTCATCTGCTGAATATAGTTGAGGGTCTTAATGTCAAGGTGTTTTTTAGCAGACCTCTCGTGTCCTATTATAGTGGAGCTGAGATTTTTTTAAAGAATTCTGATGCTTAACAACTGGCTAAAATAAATGCAATAAAACAACTGTGACCTTCATTGACAACTTGAATATTTTCTGGGAGAACAGACATGTTTTCAACAGAGAAGCTTTCTCTCTAAACAGGTCAGGTGCAAATCTCCTTATTTCCAGCATCGGCTTTGTCCTTAAACAACGTACAGCAAGTGCATAAACAGATGATAAGCCCAGTACAGCCTGAAACGGCCAAGATGAAGATAGCCAGAAAAATGACAGAGAAAGAAACTTCATCTCTACAGCAGGAGGACTCACCGGTAACCCCAACAGAGAACCTCCCAGTCCCCGGCACAAACTGCACCCACCTCCCCTCTCTCCCCACTCAGCCTAGATGTCCCTTTCCTGGATTTCATCAACAACATGAAATAGTTTTTTTTTAAGATTGGGATACAACCAACACCCTGTATAAATCTTACATCTTTTCCCCACAACCAGCTTCATAGCCCAGGCTCTGGCAATAAACCAGCATCCTCCAAAAGCCGCAGAGCTCCCCAACCTCCTAATCTATCTCCTTCACATTTCAAGGATGATGAAAATATCTACGCTCAGGCCCTTAAAATCACTTCACTGGGCCCCAGTGGTAACTTTATCAGGAATGTTAATTTCCAGGAAAAGCTTGGGCCCCTGATGGGAGAGAGCTGTAAAATCTCTGTGCAGAAAGAATAAAGCTAAAACGATAACCAGCAGTAATAAACAATCATAGTTAGAAGCCATATATTTTCAGATAAAACTAGCCATGGAGATGATAACCAGTAAACCATACAAACTGGCTTTATTAAACATTAGATCTCTGTGAGGAAAATCATTTTAATCAATTACTTCATTACTGACCATAATCTTGATGTTATGTTTTTAACAGAAATATGGCTAAATGAATTCAATATGGCACTTAATCTCATAGATTCAATGCCTCCAAAATACAATTTTCTTTGTGAGAACAGAGGAAAAGGTGAAGGAGTGGCCACTTTGTTTAGTGATTCACTAAAGTGTAAAAAGGTGCTTCTAGACAAATTTGACTCTTGTGAAAATTTGGCTCTGCAGGTAAATACCCCGGTGCAAAGTATGTTGTTAAGTGTTTACAGGCCTCCTCTGTTCAAATCAAACTTTTGAATTATTTAAATTAACTATCTGTGATGTGTTGATTACGACTGTTTAATTATTTAGGCCGGAAGACATTGACAAACCTGAAGACAGAGGTGCAAGTATGGCACGCATAGAAATGTTTGTTTGACTCAATGTGTTAAACAGCCAACACACAAAAAGGGACATATCTAAGAGTCTAAACATTTGTAAGGTCATTGTAACTGATGTTGCACTTTTCAGTTATCTCTGAAAGCAATATTTCCAATGACTCAGGCCTTGTCTACACAAAGATGAACATGGTAAATTTTCATAAACGATTAAGAAAAAATGTGCCCACTCCAGAGGACGCAGCAGAGCTGAAAAGACTGTAGTAGGTATGCTGGGCCCATTGTAGGCGCTGTAACACTACTAAAGAAACATTCAAAAAAAAAAAAAAAAACATGGGGCATGCGCGTAGCCGACAACTTACATGAAGTTAACACAGCAGCGTGGTGGGGGATCTGACACAGGGAACACGCTGCACAGAGCAGGGTCTTTAGAAAGGAAGAGTCAGAGGACCTTACTAACACCAATAACAGAACCTGCAACACTGGATTTCAGCATCTTTGTTATTGGTGAGAGTGAGGCCGATGTGGGTTACAGAGGGAGGTGAAGCTATGACCTAATTCTTAAAAAAAAAGATGTGACCCTTATGTACACATGGATAAATTAAACCGGCTTTTGAAATGTATCCACTCTGGGACCATGTTTCAAAAATTATCGTTTATGGTCTCCCAGAACGTTCTAAAGACTCTCCCAAAACGTTAAATGACAAAATACCTTTGCGGATACACCTTATCTCGTCTCTGTGGAGACCAGGCCTCAGTTAGCCAAAGGTCCCAAATAAGTAGATGTATCATGTTATTTTGATGCATTTTAACAATGCATAACAGCTCGGAAAAACTGCTTTGAGCTAATGGCTGAATTTCCCTTAGAAAACGAGTGTACATCCTCGTCGAATTCCGAAACACAGTGGTTTCTAGGTGATTGGTGTGTTTAATGTAATGGGACATTATACAACTTGTCCACAGATGTCAAAAAACACTGCGTGCGTGTGCGATTGTGAGTGTGACAAGTTATCCATGTATTCGTTTTATTTTTTAATTATATTTTCTACCTAGTAGTGTGGAGGATTTTTAACTATTAAACTATATAAAAGAATGATGACACGGGAAACGAGGTCTTTCTGCTTGCCAACTGGGAACCCATTTATTTCAGGCTTTACCTCTCAGCACGTACGAACGGGTGTGAGCCAGGGTTCTGACACAACATAGTGTACATGGATTTTATATGACACAGATGGGTGTGTGTTACAAATAAGATTCTACATGCATCCATTGGTCCGCGCCGTGACCCAGCAGTGTCCACGTGCTTCCAGCCTCCTTTGGCGGACATTGGTCTTATTTCTGGGAACAGTTCCACAAACGTTGAAAAACAGACAACCTTATCTTGTCAGTTGACCTCTGTTTGGGTCACACAGGATGTCATGTCCTGGTCATATTCTGGACTTCTGCTCCCTTTGCCTTTCTGGCAGGACACACAGACTTCAGATGTTTTCCAAACCTTACAGTAGACAGTGTTTGATACATTGTACAAGTACAAGCAATGTTCAATCATTACCTTTTTTCTGCCATACTGGATGATTCATGATCCAGAGTTGATGTTTATGTTTTATATGATGACAACAATTTTATCAAACAATAGCCCCATATGTACATAGGTTCTATATCTCAATTATTAATATCCTTGATTTAATCATTTACTAAAAGTTAAGTAACTGCTCATTGAAAGTAGGTGTACCCAAACTAATGGACATATTTTTGTATGGGATCTAGGTGTTATGGGCCCTATGGTTGCATCCACTCTGAAGCTGGGCATAGCCATTCTTAATGGAGGAAACTCAACTGTACAGCAGGTAACTGTTAATGTGTAACTGTTTAGGTGAGCACAAAAGTATTGTTATAACATATTAACTGGTCTGACTACTACTGGTTAAATATGGCTGGGCACATAGATACACTACCGTTCAAAAGTTTGGGGTCACCCAAACAATTTTGTGTTTTCCATGAAAAGTCACACTTATTCACCACCATACGTTGTGAAATGAATAGAAAATAGAGTCAAGACATTGACAAGGTTAGAAATAATGATTTGTATTTGAAATAAGATTTTTTTTACATCAAACTTTGCTTTCGTCAAATAATCCTCCATTTGCAGCAATTACAGCATTGCAGACCTTTGGCATTCTAGCTGTTAATTTGTTGAGGTAATCTGGAGAAATTGCACCCCACGCTTCCAGGAGCAGCTCCCACAAGTTGGATTGGTTGGATGGGCACTTCTTGCGTACCATACGGTCAAGCTGCTCCCACAACAGCTCAATGGGGTTCAGATCTGGTGACTGCGCTGGCCACTCCATTACCGATAGAATACCAGCTGCCTGCTTCTGCTCTAAATAGTTCTTGCACAATTTGGAGGTGTGTTTAGGGTCATTGTCCTGTTGTAGGATGAAATTGGCTCCAATCAAGCGCTGTCCACTGGGTATGGCATGGCGTTGCAAAATGGAGTGATAGCCTTCCTTATTCAGAATCCCTTTTACCCTGTACAAATCTCCCACCTTACCAGCACCAAAGCAACCCCAGACCATCACATTACCACCATGCTTAACAGATGGCATCAGGCATTCTTCCAGCATCTTTTCATTAGTTCTGTGTCTCACAAGCGTTCTTCTTTGTGATCCAAACACCTCAAACTTGGATTCATCCATCCACAACACTTTTTTCCAGTCTTCCTCTGTCTAATGTCTGTGTTCTTTTGCCCATCTTAATCTTTTTCTTTTATTGGCCAGTCTCAGATATGGCTTTTTCTTTGCCACTCTGCCGTGAAGCCCAGAATCCCGCAGCCGTCTCTTCACTGTAGATGTTGACACTGGTGTTTTGCGGGTACTATTTAATGAAGATGCCAGTTGGGGACCTGTGAGGCGTCTGTTTCTCAAACTAGAGACTCTAATGTACTTATCTTCTTGCTCAGTTGTGCAACGCGGCCTCCCACTTCTTTTTCTACTCTGGTTAGAGCCTGTTGTGCTGTCCTCTGAAGGGAGTAGTACACACCGTTGTAGGAAATCTTCAATTTCTTAGCAATTTCTCGCATGGAATAGCCTTCATTTCTAAGAACAAGAATAGACTGTTGAGTTTCAGATGAAAGTTCTCTTTTTCTGGCCATTTTGAGCATTTAATTGACCCCACAAATGTGATGCTCCAGAAACTCATTCTGCTCAAAGGAAGGTCAGTTTTGTAGCTTCTGTAACGAGCTAAACTGTTTTCAGATGTGTGAACATGATTGCACAAGGGTTTTCTAATCATCAATTAGCCTTCTGAGCCAATGAGCAAACACATTGTACCATTAGAACACTGGAGTGATAGTTGCTGGAAATGGACCTCTATACACCTATGTAGATATTGCACCAAAAACCAGACATTTGCAGCTAGAATAGTCATTTACCACATTAGCAATGTATAGAGTGTATTTCTTTAAAGTTAAGACTAGTTTAAAGTTATCTTCATTGAAAAGTATTTAAATTTTTTCAATTCAATTTTATTTATATGAAACATGTCATCTCGAGGCACTTTACAAAGTCAAATCAATCATATTATACAGACTGGTCAAAAATTTCCTATATAAGGGAACCAGTTGATTGCTTCAAAGTCCCGACAAGCAGCATTCACTCCTGGAGAAGCGTAGAGCTACAGGGAGAGTCGTCTGCATTGTCCATGGCTTTGCAAGCAATCCCTCATACTGAGCAAGCATGAAGCGACAGTGGAAAAAACACCCGTTAGCGGGAAGGAAAAACCTCTAGCAGAACCGGGCTCAGTATGAACGGTCATCTGCCTCGACCAACTGGGGGTTACAGAAGACACAGCAGAGACACAACAAGACAGACAAAAAGCACAGAAGCACACATTGATCCAGTAATCTGTTGTACATTAGATGGTAATAGTCGGTTATCTGTCCTCCCTGGATGATTTCACAGTCAACAGAACGTCAGACCAGGTGTACCTACTATGAAGAAAAAAGAGAGAGAACAAAAAGTTAAAAGCTGAAATGACAACAGTCATTTCAATGTAATGCAATGCAAATCTGGAGAACAGTAGAGTGGAGAACAGTAGAAATCAGTAGAGTGAGAAAAATAGGCCCTGATGTCCTACAGTGACTAAGCCTATAGCAGCATAACTATAGAGGTAGTTCAGGGTAACATGAGCCACTCTAACTATAAGCTTTGTCAAAAAGGAAAGTTTTAAGATTAGTCTTAAAAGTAGACAGGGTGTCTGCCTCACGGACCAAAACTGGGAGTTGGTTCCACAGGAGAGGAGCCTGATAGCTAAAGGCTCTGCCTCCCATTCTACTTATAGAGACTCTAGAAACCACCAGCAGACCTGCAGTCTGAGAGCGAAGTGCTCTGTTAGGAACATACGGGGTAATCAGAGCTCTGATATATGATGGAGCTTGATTATTAAGGGCTTTATACGTTAGAAGAAGAATTTTAAATTCTATTCTTGATTTAACAGGAAGCCAGTGAAGGGAAGCTAAAATTGGAGAAATATGATCCCTCTTGTTGATTTTCATCAGAACTCTTGCTGCAGTATTTTGGATCAGCTGAAGACTTTGAACTGCATTTTGTGGACTTCCTAATAGTAAAGAATTACAATAGTCCAGCCTTGAAGTAACAAATGCATGGACTAGGTTTTCAGCATCACCCCTGGACAGAATGTTTCTAATTTTGGCGCTATTCCTGAGGTGAAAAAAGGAAACTCTGGAAACCTGTTTAATATGGGATTTAAATGACATGTCTTGGTCTAAAATAACACCAAGATTTTTTACTTTACTACCAGAGGCCAAGTTAATGCCATCCAGATTCAGTGATTGATTAAGAAGTTTATTTTTTGAGGACTCTGGTCCAAAGATTATAACTTCTGTCTTGTCAGAATTTAAGGAAATTTAAAGTCATCCAGCTTTTGATGTCATCAAGACATGACTGCAGACGAAGTAATTGATTGGATTCATCAGGATGTATGGATAAATATAGCTGTGTCATCAGCATAGCAGTGGAAATTAATCCCATGCTGTCTAATAATTTTGCCAATCGGAAGCATATATATAGTAAAGAGAATTGGTCCAAGGACTGAACCCTGTGGTACTCCACAAGTGACCCTAGAGCTTGAAGAAGATTTATTATTAACATGAACAAACTGGAATCTGTCCGACAGATAAGATTTAAACCAGCCTAATGCTTTCCCCTTAATCCCTACAGTATGCTCAAGTCTTTGTAGGAGAATATTGTGATCAACTGTGTCAAATGCAGCACTGAGATCTAGCAGGACAAGTATAGACACAAGTCCATTATCTGAGGCCATGAGAATATCATTAGTGACCTTCCCCAGAGCCGTTTCAGTGCTATGATGAGCTCTGAAGCCGGACTGAAACTCCTCAAGTAGGTCATTACTTTGTAAATGTTCACAGAGTTGATTAGCAACTACTTTCTCAAGAATTTTAGATAAGAAAAGAAGATTAGATATAGGTCTGTAATTTACTAACTCATCTTGATCAAGAGATGGTTTCTTAAGTAAAGGTTTAATAACAGCTACTTTAAAAGCCTGTGGTACATATCCATTTACTAAGGATAGATTAATCATGTCTAAAATAGGACCACTGATCAAAGGGGATACCTCCTTAAACAATTTGGTTGGGATTGGGTCTAACATACAGGTAGAAGGTTTAGATGAATCTAATATTTTAGATAGCTCAGAAAGCTCTACTGCTTCTAGACAGTTCAGACACAGCGCAGGTTCTAAAGATTCCTCCAACGCCGCCTCACTTACTGAGGACGAGGTAATCATGTTTGGGAGGATGCCAATTATTTTGATTTTTAATGGAATCAATTCTATTTATGAAGAATCCCATAAAATCATTACTGCTAAGAGCTAAGGGAATGGATGTATCAACAGAGCTATGACTCTGTGTAAGTTTGGCAACTGTATTGAAGAGAAATCTAGGATTATTTTTGTTCTCCTCAATTAATGATGAAAAATATGCTGCTCTAACTCTGCGAAGGGTCTTGTTATACAACAATAGACTGTCCCTCCAGATTAGGTAGGATTCCTCTTGGTGTGTAGAGCGCCATTTTCTCTCCAATTTCAAGGAACGCAACTCTGAATTAAACCAGGGAGCCAGCTTCCTGTGAATAATCACCTTGTTTTTCAAGGGAGCTACATTGTCCAATGCAGAACGCAATGACGAAGTGATACCGTTAACAAAGACATCTATTTGTGAATGGGAAGAAACAACATTGCTGCTATCTGCAGGGCATTTCTGCAATACTGACGATATTAAAAGGGGGACAGACTCTTTAAAGTTTGATGCAGCATTGTCCGATAGAGATCTACTATAGTGGAATCCTCTTTTGGGGGTGGAGAACTCAGTTAGATTAAACTCAAATGTTATTAAAAAATGATCAGATAGGACAGGGTTGTGAGGAAATACTGTTAATTCTTCACAATCAATGCCATATGTCAGCACAAGGTCTAAAGTATGGAGCCAAGAGTGCGTCGGTTTATGCACATTTTGAGCAAAACCAATTGAATCTAGGATAGTTTTCATGTTGACACATTCAGTGTCAACATGAATGTTAAAATCACCCACTATAATAACCTTGTCTGTGTTTATCACCAAATCAGATAAGAAGTCTGACAGCTGTTCCGAAAACTGAGTGTAAGGGCCTGGTGGACGATACAAAACAACAAACAGAAGAGGTTTTATTGCTTTGCAGTTTGGATGAGGGAAACTGAGGGTTAAATGCTCAAAAGAACTGTAGTTATTAATTGGCCTGGGACTAATTAATAAATCAGACTGAAAGATGGTTGCCACTCCTCCTCCTCTTCCCACAGATCTAGGAATGTGGAAATTTGAATAATTTGAGAGAGTTGACTCATTTATACTAACGTAGTCCTCTTGTAGCCAGGTTTCTGTGAGACAAAATAAATCAGTTTATCAGAAATCAATTCATTAATTAACAAAGTCTTTGGAGGGAGAGACCTTATATTTAATAAAGTACAGTGCTTTTCCTTCAAAAATAAGGACATTTCCATGTGACCCCAAACTTTTGAACGGTAGTGTATATAACATGTTTTTTTGTTATAAAATGTATAGATAGTCGGGAAGATACATAATTACACTGCTCAATAATTAGTGTTGCACCAATACCGATACCAGTATCGGGCGGAGCCCCGATCCAGCACTAAAATGGTGGTATCGGCATCGGCGAGTACCAACAAATAGGGCGCTGATACTATTTTGATGTTTGTATGTCACTTGAACGCAGCCTTCTCTCTCCCGACACTCACTAGTGTTAACTATCGGTATTGGCCTGCTCAATTATTAATGTAATTTTACTTTCTTAATGTTGCACTAGTATTATACATGTTATATAAGTTCATGAAAGTTGCACTAGTTTGGCATTTGACAGCCAAAACTCAGGGTTTAAAAGAGATTATTCAATTATTAATGTAATTTTACTTTCTTACTGTTGCACTATTATACATGTTATAATTTCACAAATGTTGCACTATTTTGGCCTTTGAGAGCCAAAAGTTTATTCAACTATTGTCACCCATTCCAGGTAGGCAATAAAAAGTTCTACTGGATTCACTTTGTATTAGTCTTTTTCCTGCTTCACAAAGGTAGGCAGCAGCTTGACAAAGCCATTATGGCAATTATTTTACATCCAAGTAGTATGCAGTTCTTCATATATACACACACACATCAATTTCAAACAGATGGTATCGGTATGGTATCGGTATCGGCCAATACTGCACACCCAGGTATCGGGTATCGGGGCCAAAAAATGGCATCCGCGCAACACTATCAATAATCCAACAGCCCTGAAATGTTTTTATACAGTCCTTCCTTATGACTGGCTCATGGAATAATGTTATGATGAAGTGATATTTCCACAGCTCTACTGGGTTGCAGAGACTGGAACACCATCTTTTTTTAGTATTGGCTCACTAAAGAATAACAGCCTGCTGTCAGGAAAGTGGTTCTTTCCTCTTTATGTCGGCTTAGCACCAGTTTTTCAGAAGGCCAGAGCTTGTAGTTGAACACAAATAACTGATTCTAAGTAAGCTCTAGCACTAGTTAGGAGACATACTATTAGCCTCTCTTGCTAACAGTAGTCTATAGTTACTGTGTACAACAATTGGTAAATCCTACTGATCTGACTTGATATTAGAACGTGGTTATGAGTAGTTTGAAGTGATTCTGAGATCCAAGTTCGGACTCTAAAGGTCAGTTGTTTGGTTATTTTTTTTCAGTAGGTTCAAAAAGATGTCATTTTTGCATTTTGGGCATTTTATGTCTAAATTATAGTTACTTTGTGCCATATTCAACTTACGAATGGTTGAATTTTCATTTTAAAAATGTCTTTTGCGTATCAGAAACCCTATACCACCAATCAGTTTGAGTTGATGGTTAGACTCCTTTTTTTTCCTGGGTTCATGAAATCATTCGACCTGTCCATTGGCAGGTGCCTGAGTAACTACCAGCCAATGGGGATTCCTTGTCTGCAATAAGCAAAAATAGAAGGGACAAAAATTCAAAATGCTGCTTTACTTGTGTGCTGTGATATCTACCTGTTGGGAGGCTGCATCTAAAATTTATATCCAAATCATTGACATATCAGCAGAGAGTTTTTTATGTTTAGTCTTTGTTGAGGCCCTGTGAGAGAGGTTCTGTTCCACTTTTTCCACAATGTTCATCTTCTTTTAAATGCAAGATAGCATGAGATCTTATATAGCTTTTCTTCAACAGAAAATGTTGGATTATCTAAAGGACAAGAAGGATGTGGGCTTCTTTCAAAGTCTAGCTGGGCTGATGCAGTCTTGCAGGTAAGTGTTCAACCACTTTCTCATTGAAGACCCACTAGTGTATAATGTGTTTATGGCAAAGCTGTTGTGGTGAATTGACCTGGATGGTTTGGAAAACACAACTTTTAACTGCGGAATGGATTGCATAGCAAAATGGTTTTATGAACCTGAGTTTTAATATTTTCAGATATTTTTCCAGTTCGAGCAAAAGTTAATTGATCTAGGTGTCAGCGAGTTGTTTACATCGGAAATAGATCAGTGTTGAAGTGGTCAACATTTCCGTTCCAGGTAATTTCCCTACACCACTTTATATGCGTTTAGATTGTTGCTTTATAGTACCAGTTCAAACCTAATAAAAATGGATGTCCTATTACTGTCAGATACAATTCCACTTTCAAAATAAAGCCCACAGTCTCCATTCACACAAGTTCTGTCAATTCTGTTTTTTTCCTGACAGATCTATTCACAAAATCACTTTGAACTTTATATGAGTTTGTCTTTTGTAAAAAAAAAAAAAACACTACCATGAACACAATGAAGCCTTAGAGGACAGAATCATTTTACTAAGTCAGGGAGAAGTCCAAAAACATATTTTTTCCCCATCTTTTGTCAATACCACTGTAGTCCAGTTCCATTTAAAAGTAGCGCATATGTAAGGTTACAGTTCCTTTCTCAGTCTAAACAGTAGGAGAACATGATTTTGGTTTCTGATCTCTCACTCATCTGAACTTTTGTGTCCTTTCACTCTTTTATTCCATGTTTTCCTCTTTCTCACCTCCTTTGGTCTCCATGCACTAACATAAATATATCAGTGAACTCTGCTGTTCCCTTCCACTGTAGCTGGCCCTACTCTCTGGTCCACACCATGTGGACCAGAGAATGATTGACCATGTCCAAAAACTGTTTGAGTATCAAAGATTTCTTATGTATTCAGGTACACTTTTTAAACTGTCCTTTCCCTAAAATCAAATTATTTTGTTGTGCCATCTGTAAGCATATGCTCTGAAAGCAAAATTCTTTATTAATCCCAGATTTATTTTGTTATTTTAATATTTCCAGAATACAATGATTCCTCCATTCCTAATTCTATGAAAGCTGCATGACCTCATCCTGTCAACAAAGCTGTCAGTCTTAACACCTACTCTTTTTGGGTTTTGGTAAGTGAGACAGATTAGCACTCAAATGTCAGCAGGAAATGATAGTCCGTTTGTAACACGAAACACTTAGGGTCATTTATGGGTTCCTGAGTGATTGCTCAAGTGTGAGCCACCAGAATTGACAAAGACTCGTGGATAGGTGTTGAAACGATTTTCAGGAAAAAGATACCTTTACAGAAAATCCAGATCTTTATTTTGTTTCAGTTCCAGTACAGCTCACCACAGAAATATAAAAAGACATCACTCAGATGGAAATGGCCTCAAACTGATTTTCCCACACCTAAATCTTTGATTAAAATGGTTAAATTTGCCCTCCTTTTGTACTTAAAACTATGTTTTCCAGCTTTATTGTGCAATTCTAACTTGCTTTAGAACCTCAGATTAGATTATTTTATTTTTTCATTACTAAATACTGAGTAACTCTGTATGAACTCAATTAGTTTAACAATGTTTCCTGGCTCCTGCCACACAAAGGTTTGGAATTTTGACATGTCCTATCTGGCACTGTAGCCCACAGAATTTTTTCTTGAGTGTCAAGAGGGGAATCCCAACAGATTTACTTTGAGTGGAGTAAAACAGCTTTTGCTGTAATGCTCCATCATAATTAATTAATTAGAATGTTGAAAAGTTGATTTGTTTCAGTAACTCAGTTCACTAAGGGAAACATGTTTTTGTTATCCCCCTCCAACTAATAAGAACACTACATTTGTCAGGGTTCAGTTTTGCCTGCCTCACCCTGGGCAGTTTCTGGCACCTTCCTCCTTCCATACACCCCAGTTTCCACTCCACACCTGATCACTGCACCTGCCATCACTAATCAAAGGGAACTGATTCCACCTGCCTCTCTGCCTACATAAGGACTCCTCTGCCAGCCCTTCATAGCTGGAACGTCTTCATTCCTCCCCCCGAATGCTGTCTGACAAGCCTCTCATGCCAAGCCTCCGCTTACCTGATGCTCCAGCCTTTGCCTTACATCTGTCACCGCCTTCCTCGCGCCTGCCTTAGCTCCTTTGGTCCGCTAGCACCAGTTCCGCCAAGTCTGCCAGCTCCTGCCATCATCTCCACCGCTCCAGTCTGTAACTATTCACCGGTCTCCTTCTCCACTATCCATCTCCAACTGCTGAAGTTGAAGCTCTGTGTGTGGCTGAATTCGGGTTCCACAAATCAGTTTCCTGACAGTACGTTCCAGCCAAGAAGAACCTGTCGCCCACACAGAGCCCTCGTGCAGGAGCCGGCCAGATGGACCCAGCCCCGCTCTCCATGAGCAGACCAGCGGAGACTGGTCTCAGTGATGATGTGGAGTGTTTCAAGAAGCAGCTTAGGGAGTCCCTGGACGTTATCGCCACACTGAACCCACCATGGAGGCGGGTGGGTGCAGTGGCCCAGATCAAGGACCTGTTGAAGGGCAAGGCGGAGCTCCTCTCACACCTCTACGGAACGGGACTGTGCGAGGAGCTCGAGTGGAACCACTGTGCTGCAGTTGCTCAGATCTTCCGCAGGCCACCTCCACCCAGACCTCCACTCATCAGCCTGTCCACTACTCCCGCCGCTGCTCTCGCCGCCTTATCGTCAGCAGCAGCTTCCCCTACGCTGCTCGGGTCCTCCCAGCGCAGACGCCGTGCTCGCCGGCGTAAGAACACCTCCACTGCTCGTCCAGAAGCTCATCCTGACACCACTGCAGTGTCAACGCTGACGTCACCACTACCACCCTGGTGAGTCGGTCTGACATCATCACGGCTGCTCCGACGAGCAAGGCAAGACACTCTCCAGTTCCCCGTCATCTCAGTAATCACCTCCTCGATGACCAGCTGGCTCCTCGGGTGAGATCTTCAGCAGTTGTGTGGAGGACCACGCCTCCAGCCTACGCTTCCCAGTCCAGGGGGACCCGCCTCCAGCCTACACTTCTCAGTCCAGTGAGGCGGTCCAGGGGGATCCTCCTCCGTCGCTGGCCTCCGAGGGTCCGCCTCTGTCGCTGGCCTCCTGAGAGTCTGCTGCTACGCTGCCGGCTGCCTGAGACGCTGCTTCTCCGCCGCCGGGGTCGCCCTCCGCGACTCCCGCCTCTGACCCAACCACGACGGGGTCATCCTCCGCGACGCCCCCACCAGACTCTGCTGCTCCGCTGTCGGGGTCGCCCACCGCGACGCCCGCCTCTGGTTCTGCCGTGCAGTCCTCTGCCGGCCCCACCTGGTCACCTGTCGCTGGCTGGGCGCTCCACCGCTCTCAAGCAGCCGCCCAAGGCCTCCACCACTCTCAAGCAGCCGCCCGAGCTGCCTCCCAGCGCACCCAAGTCGCCGGCCGAGCCGCCTCCCAGCGCACCCAAGCCTCCTGAGTTCCCCAGTGCCTCTCTCAAGCCTCCTGAGTTCCCCAGTGGGTACCTGAGCTCTTCCTTGGCCGTCAACCCTCTGGTCGGCCACCTGAACTCTCTTTTGTTTTGCCCCTGGCCTGTTGTCCCAAACCTTCGTTCGCCCAGTTGGGGTAGTTTTTTGTTGGACTCTAGCCCGCCATCCTGAGCCTCCCTCCGCCCACCCTGGGTGGATTGCCTTGATTTTTAGATTTGTTTTTTTCTTTGGTCGCCTGGAAGCCGACCTTGAGGTGGGGGGGGGGCTCCAACTAATACACTACATTTGTCAGGGTTCAGTTTTGCCTGCCTCACCCTGGGCAGTTTCTGGCACCTTCCTCCTTCCTTACACCCCAGTTTCCACTCCACACCTGATCACGGCACCTGCCGTCACTAATCAAAGGGAACTGATTCCACCTGCCTCTCTGCCTACATACGGACTCCTCCGTCAGGCAACGTGAATTCTGTTCTTCTCTACTCTTCTTCCACACTCTGGACCCATTAAGTTCAGTGACCTGAAGTTTTCACAGTGATGATTTGGGGTGTCATGTCTTTTGCTGGTTCTGATTCACAGCATTTTCTGAATTCCGCAGTCAACACAGCCAACTAACAGAAAATGTGTTCAGCTGGACTTGGTACCGGCCTACACTGCCAAAGGCACCAAAAGCTCATTTAAAGACCATGGTGTTCCTGTGCATGATTGATCAGCAAACTGGCCTGAGCTGAACCCCGCATAAAATCTTTTTAGGATTGTCAAAAGGAAGATGAGAGACACCAGAACCAAAATGCAGATGACCTGAAGGCAACTATCAAATTAACCTGGGCTTCCATTCCACCTCAGCAGAACCACAGGCCGATCGCCTCCATGTCATGCCGCATTGATGCAGTAATTCGTAAAAGAATCCCCAACCAAGTATGGAGTTCATAGAAATGAGCATTATTTTCAGGAGAATAACATCCATCTTCATAAGATCATGTTTTGTTGGTCTTATGAAAAATTACAATTATCTGAGACACTCAATTTTAGGTTTTCATTGTCGGTTAGCCATAATTACCAAAATTACAACAAAGGCTTGACTCACTCTGTGAAAGGAATCTATATAAATTTCACTTGAAATGAATGATAAAAATATTGAACTTGTTTACTATTCAAATTTGTGGGGCTGCATTGTACAACAAGGTAGGAACTGGAAGTAATGTTCTTTGACATTTTGGATTTTTTGGGATGAGGGCTTTTGTCTGTCTCTAAACACAGATAAAAGAGAGCTGATTTGGTGAACTAGTTCATTACCATATTTTATCATAAAACAGGTATTATGATGCTATTTTTACTGCCTTGTGTGTTGCATGATCACTGGCAGCTCAAAAGGAAAAGCAGAAGCTGCTGTAGTTCAAAAGCACTTTTTGATGGGAATAAGGATTTATCACTAGGGAGTCACACTCATTCACAAGCCTTTTTCCTTTGTTCTAGTGTTCTGGATCTGAATGCATTTGAGAGGCAGAACAAAGCTGAGGGACTGGGGATGGTGACAGAGGAGGGATCAGGTAAGCAGTGATGTGGTTAAAAAAAAATAACAAGTCCTCCTTACAGACTTTTTTCTTTTTTTATAGCAACTAAAAGCCCCGTCTGGGAATTGAATAAATCAATGTTTTCCGATGTGAAACTTCCTCTCCTTTCTAGGTACACTAAAATATTTGAATATCTCTTTCAACATAATCAATTTAACCTTTTCCATAAAACACACTGGCACAGTCGTACTGGTTTTCCAGTTCTCATCACCTTGAAATAGTGGTACCACTGAAGATTTTTGTTATCCCTTTTGTATGTTATTTATGAAGACTAGATTTTGTTTGCCTTGTCAAACTATGCATATAATTTCTACAGACAAATTTATCACATCATTATTATAAGTTTGCTGTTGGGTTTGGATGAATGATTAAAGCTGCATTAGGGAATTCTGAGAAAACCAGGACTTGGGAAGAAATATGGTCTCATTAGAAACATTTTTCAGACATTAAAGTTATAACACTGAATCCTGTGAAATGTGATTTTTTTTTTTTTTTTTACTTTAAATTTGCCAGCAAAAATTTCACCTGCAAAGATTCAGCTGCAAAAATTTCACTCCCAAAGATTTCATTATTAGAAATTCAGAAGCGAAAATTCACCTGCAAGTATGTTGGCCTTCTGGTGACTAAAGCCAAAGCAATCAGCACTAGATAGAGTTTAGCGGCTTTTAGCCAAATAAGTTGTGCTCATTTGATCACATGACAGACCAGTGAGTTGGGCAAAGGTGAGTTAGCTGGTTAGTGGCAAACTGTTCAGAGATTGGTGCCCCAAACGCACTGATGTGTCACAGGATCAAATGAGCATAATTGAACTGACTAAAAGCCACTTGACTCGATCTAGTGCTAATTGCTTTGGCTTGAGCTACCTTCTGGGAGCTCACTATACATCTGCAGCTGAATTTTTGCTGGCAAATTTAAGTAAAAACAAACATGCATAATTTCACATGATAAAATCTGTTAGAAATTCAATGTCTAAAATAAAGTCTTATGAGACTAGATTTCTTCCATAATGGTCCCTACCCCTTGCTCTCTGCTGCAGCAGTCCCTCCACAGTGGAGCCTGCCGTGAATGCAGGTTAGTAAGCAGAGCTACCAATGACGGCGGATAAACGGCAATCAGTGATACTGTAACTGCTGCTATCTTAGTTGTCGCTATCCGAACATGTGCCCCTTGAGAAATTGGCAGCTGCAGCATACCGGCAATCATGAACTTAAACGGTACACAGTGTGCAGGTAAAGGGGTATGAGCAGCACGTACACCAGCGTGATCAATACTGCTAAGACATTCCTGCTGGCTCTGATTGGTTGTTTCTCTCTGGGAGCATTGTATTTCACCAAATAGTTGTAGGACCACTGGGAGGTGCCAGCGGAGCTTGATTGTTTTCATAGACTCTTCTTTTGCTGTCAGGCCAGAGTTACAGTTTCAGCAAATATGGAAAAAAAAATATATGTTTACAAAGGTTACCTACTGCAGATTTAACATGTTGTCTGTTCGCATTTATCATGTAGAATTTTCTGGTCTCCAAATAAGCCAATGAATATTATTGGATACAGTTTACTTTTGATGGCCCACATCATGGATATGATTGTGTTAAGAATTTGATAATATTGTTTTGAGATGCCAACAGTTCACCTAACATGAAAACATAATCTATTTTTGTCCTGTTATAAATGAACAGCAGTTATAGTTTTTACTTGCATTTATGTTTGACAATGAAGTTCTTAAAAAGTAAATTTAAGCTAATAACATGTTATATTATTTGTACATATGTCATTGAGCTAATCAGGTAAAACATTTTATGTATTAACTTTCATAATTTTAATAAGAGCTGTAGGAAAGACATTCAAAACCGTTTCTCTTTTGCTTTTCAAAAAGCAATTTGCATTCCTTCCATAACAATATATTTTATGCATTCAGCAGTAAGTTTCCTTTTTCTTACAATCTCGGGCTTTTTTCCTTCATAGAATGTAACTTCTAGTTGTTATGGTTTTGACGTATTTGGCCCACATGCAAATCACACTCGGGAGGCAAAAAGCAGATTAAGGCATTTATTTTAACACAGTTGTACAGCGCGAAAGTGTGGATCAATCACGACAAAGCAGCGCCAGAGAGAGACACGCGAGACAGGGACTCGTTCGATCTGGGGACGAGAGGAAATGGGTTAAACAGAGAACCGGAGGTGCGAGTGTGAGGGGAGAGCTTACCGCAGTGCACGGGATCCTAGCCGGGGGGAGTTGAGCAGAGAGACGGACTAGCAGGCGACTCCTAGTGATGGTAGCAGGTGACCGAGCAGCTGATGGGCGGGCCAGTGGAGCTCAAGCGGGGTCCGAGCAGCGCTGGTGGGAGTTATGGTCCGTGGACAGCAGGAGGAACCAGGGAGATCCGGTGAGGTCCTCAGCCCAGCTTGGTAATACCAAGGGAGCCCCCGGAGAGGGGTCCAAGGAGAGAGAGTGAGGAGACTTAACTTGGACACGAGGTGAGTGCCTGGAACGGGATCCAAAGCGATGAAAGCCAGGCGGCTTGACTTGGGACATCAGAGCACGAGAGCGCTTGGAACGGGATCCAAAGTGTGAGGCAACCTGAGAAAGACAGGAGACAAGGATTACGTAGGGAACGAGTATGCTGTCAGGAGACAGTGGCCAACTGAGGCGTACCACACAAGGTTAACACTCATTCCTCCAGCTGTCAGAATGCTGCTTAAATACTCCCGCACAGCGCCGCCGAACGAGCCGCAGGTGTGCTCGCCACGTCCACCTGCCAAACTACAGTCACCTGCAGAGAAGGGAGAGAGCAGAGGGAGCAGGGCCACCAGAGATCTGCTCGACCCTCCAATGAGAGGAGCTTAAATACTGGGAGGATGAGAGCTGTAGCAATGGCAGGGGTTGATTGACTGATAGGTGTGGAGAAGGAGCTGGAGGAATAACTGAGGAGAGATAGCTAATGGCAACAGGGGGCGAGAGAGAGCAACTTGGCAACTAGGAAGAGAATCTAACTAACTGAGGATCACCAGACACAGGGAATAAACTAAATACATTACAGAAGGGACCTGAAACAAGGCTGATCTAATAAATATGAGAAACACAGGACGACTGGAGGAAAACCTTGATGTAAAGAGAATAACTAGGATAACTAAGAAAAGACTGACATATCAAAAAAGGGATAACATAATATAAAGATACTGAAATGTTAAAACAGCACAAAAGCTGTGCAGACTGACATGAAAATCTTTTCTGCCTGTACACTGGTTGGACTGGAGCAGTAATGGACATTTTCAGCTAGGCACTCCAATCTCAAACTGCATCAGTCCTTTGCAGACTCCAGATACTTTAGTTTTTCAATTTCTATTTTTGTACTTACTATTTCACTTATTTCAATATTCCCATTTCATCTTTTATGTTCTTACAGACTGTGTAATATAAATTATATAGGAACAAAATGGGAAATTAGTTTATCTTAAACTGAATTAAATCTGGAGCAGGTGCTCAGTAGATTCCAGATGATCTTCATTTCTTTTCTGTTTTTTTATTTTTACTTTTCTTTTGTAGAAGGTTTGTATTGTTCATTGTAAATTCAGGGATTTCATAGCTTTTATAATTCCAATGTGTTTAAAGGTTTTCAACAGGATGTATTTTACCTGCAGTAAATTAAACCATTTAGCATCTTCTTTTTGAAAGAAGTTAGAAGTTTTTTCAGTTAACAGCTGAGCAGAGTGAGGCCAATATAAAAAAAAAAAAACATTTCTTTAAATAATAAGCAAAACTCAAATCTCAGAAATGTTACAGTTTTAATTATTTTTTAATAAACCTTCAAACTGCAGCTATGTTTGTATAATGTTATTTGCAAAGATGTTTAGGTTGTAGGTAGTGTTCCATAACAGTGACCATCCCATTTGGCAAACCAACAGAACCTGTTGGCTATTAGGACAGGTGAACTAGCTGTTGGGGGGGGAAAAAAAAAGTATTAAATATGCTAACTAAAAAAATAGCTGCAATTCAAAGCTTTTATTACATTTTTTAAGCTATTTATCACATATTTGCCTTTCTGGATATTTTTAACATGTTCCGTTTTTGCAGTAGGGGTTTTAAATGGGATTGTTATGGTTTTGGACCAGTACTTGCAGACAAACAGACTTCTAGGTAACTAATCATGTAATGCAAAACCAGCAGCTGTGGGTTTTCTAAAACTGTGTTTGAATGACAGTAAATGAGATTGGTGTTTTAACATAACATTGCTTCTTTATCCATTAAACAAGGACTCGACAGCTGGAGTCATGCTCTATCTTATCTTGTAAAGGACACTTAGGTTTAAAAGTAGTTATAACTGTCATGAATCAGAAACAGAGGACCCTGAATTCAGCCAGAAAAAGGTTGAAATAAAAGGTGATTTATTAACAGAACAAAAAACCAAAAGAGGGCACCAAGCCAAAAAGCAAGGAGGCAGTGTCCAAAAAACTCAAACAGTTCACAGCCAACAACCTAAAATAAGCTGGTCAAGAGTCAGGCTGGTCTAATAACAAAAAGAGCAGAACAGGTCAAATAATCCAGGTAAAAACTAACAGAATCAGGTTGGGTACAGGCAGACAGGCAAAACAGGATCAGACTTACCCCAGGCAGGAAAAAACACACAATGATCAGGCAGAGTGCAAGGGACAGAGGCAGGTATAAGTAGGGGAGTGAGCAGGTGAACAGAATGAGACTAATTACCAGACTAAGTGGAGCTGATCAGTGAAGTGGCTGGAGGTGGAACTGAACTGACTGAATAACTGGCATGTGAAAACAGGTTAAACTAAAACAGTTCAAGAACCAATCTAGAACACAAAATAAATGACAAGACCCAACCTAAGATGGAACCAAGACTGAAACAGGACACAAGCTAAAATAGAAAACAAGAACCCAAAGGCAGGAACTCAAACTATGACAATAACCCTTGCACATTTAGATTTTTTTTCATTGAACCAAGAATTTTCTTCTGACAGGAAATGACAGACGTATCACTTTTGAAAGAAAACTATTAAATTCAATTTTGAATATGATAAACAGAGGCTTGTTTAAATTATTTATATCCATCCCAATAACCAATGGAAACACCTGCTATGATATTATACAGTAGCAATCAGACCCTTTTACCTGCTGGCAAGCTTTTCACCTGTCTCAACTGTGCATCTTGTGTAATGAGCTCCAAGAATTTTAGGTTGGAAGGCTTCCTTCCATCATGCTAATCTCAACATATGTCCTGCAAATTCAAGCCTGGCCCCCTGAAAACATAAATATGACTTCCAGTCAGAAAACACAACCAATTACTTTAAATGTAATGCTGCCGGTTGTAGGAATCCTGCTGAGACTAACTGTATGTTGACAATTTTAAAAACATGAAATAAGAGCACATTTTGTGACCTAGTTCTGTCACGCGTATAAAGTAATGGTGCATATCATGAGACAATTCCTAAGCCTTTTAACTTTCTTTAAAGTATCAAAATATGTTTGCAGTTTCTTTTTCTAGACAAAGAACCCACTGCTTTCTGGAACTGGAGTTTAATTTTTTACCGTGTCTATTATAATGGTATGTCACGGTATACACCTCTGCTGGATATGGCTTCAAACCAAAAAGGACAAAAGAACTAATGTTCTGCCATTAACTCAGATCATGATCAGAAAAGCACTCCAACAATTCCTAAATGAAAAGAATAATAAAAAGATTCATGTTCTTTCTTATTTAAACTCTCATGTTATACACATTTTTAATTGAGAAAACAAAATCACAAAATTTTCCCTATATGTAATCTTTGTTTCTTTATTTGTGTCTTACTTTCTTTCTCTCTCTTTTCCCCCTGTTTTCTTTTTCTCATTTTTGTTTACTGCACTTTCCTCCCTACCTCAGTCATCACTCATGAGCGTGGTAATTATGCCTTCTGCCATTTTCTTGTGTGTTGGTTGCTCTTTCTCTATCTTTCACCATGGCTGGTCTGGTTGTGTCAGTTCTGTCCAGGTCCTGAGTGCAGACATCCGATACGTGTCCGTTATCTGCTCTGTGTTTCCAGTTACTTTTCTACCTGACTGTCACCATCCCAACCCCTCTGCAGTTTGTTTACCACAGTTTACTTCTGGGTGGTTTTATTCTTGATTTTGTCCTCTAGCAAAAGCTTAAAAATTAAACTGCAGAGAAACACTTTAAATAGGTTTTAAATCTGGACCTGGCACACGTGGTGGAAGTGTCAGCATCTTGCCACTCCTACCGCTAGGAACAACGGGCAAACACCTCCCCCTCAGGATCTGCACAGTGTCTTGCACATTCTGAAAACAACTAATACGAGTATTTAACCTGTCCCACCCTCATTCACCACCTCCTTCCTCTATAGTCAACCTTGAAACAGTTGGTTGTTTTGTCTCAGTAAGCAAGATGGTTATTGTGCTGTTATCTGTTGTGAAGTGAACACTCTGTTCTCAGCCTACCACTCGCTTAGGGCTGCAATGAATCCTAGAAATACATCTGAGCAAGTTTAAACAGATCAATTAAAGCTGCAGTGTATGGTGCAACCAATGTTCAGAGTGGAAACATCTACCCTACAAAATTCAACTACACAGCATTTGAGCATTGTTTTCTTTTCCTCAATACATCACTCTGGATATCAAAATCTTTTACCTCATATCGCTAAGTGCTATACAGCAAACAGAAAACAGTCAGCAACAAGCTCCTTTGCAGAAAGATTATAAAACTTGATCTGGTTTTAAAAGGTTTATAAAAATAATGTCTTCAATAATATCTAATATATAAATTGGTGTCCACTGAAAGGCATTCAGAGGCTGTAGTTTGTGCTACTGTTGAACTTGAGTCCATATGGTTTTCTTATCTTTTACCCGTTTCTGTAATGAGACCAAATGTAAACCAGATTGAAAAGGATTAGGGCACACAAAAATGGTCAACACATTAAAAGATTGGTTACATATAAAATTAAGGGACTTTAAAAGGATAAAGATGTTTTTTATATTTTATTTTATATCTGCTAAAAGAGGCAAACTCTAAATAAAAGCCAGTAGTTGCAGCCCTGCTCATCTATCATCTGCCACCTCATCTATTCTAATAGCTCTACTTTTCTGGTTTTTTTTCTCCCTGTTTTTTAACTGATACCTCAGAGTGGCCGTTTGTGGCCACACTGCTTTCCAAGAGAAGACCTTCTCCTTTTATCCTTCCTTCCTTTGCTGTTTTTAATGGCTAAGCTGTTCGCCGGAGTCTGCATTTGGCTTTTGTTTGTGAAATGATTAATTTGAAACTTGTTTCTCTGATAAAATAACCTATTGTGATCACACACATTTCTTTCCAAGCTTTGCTCAAGATTAGGTAATAGCTATAATAAAAATGTCCATGCATTATGCTGTGTCTATATTTACATGATTTCATCGTTGGAAGATAATTTATTTTTCAGTTGTTGGTGTGTGAAACTTACTTTTAAAGCATCTGTGAAATAACTGGCCTTTTTGAAATAGTAATGAAAATAATTTTAGACAGAGAACAATGCAAACCCTTCATCTGTTTTAAGTTTGTGTTTGGAATAAGACTGAAAGTACCTTACATAAGTACAAAGTAGCTCCGCCCTATTTTAAAGAATATATCACCAACTGATCAAACATAAATCTGCTTATAAGAAAGCCATACTGTTTGTATGATTTACAAGATTTGAATAACAGTGAATTCAAAGTAAATGTAACAATTTGACCATAAACATAAAGCTTTAAATTAAATCTGCTGCACCGACCAGTCTGTCCAGGATTTCAATTCCTATATCCCAATCCCTCTATGCTATATGGTAATAGTGAATAATCTGTCTCCTCTGAATGATGTCACAGCTAACAGAACACCAGACAATTGTACCTACTAGGAAGAAGACAATGACACAGCAGAACAAAAAGTTAAAAGCTGAAACAACAACAAGCAATGCAAATTTCAGAACAGTAGAACTCAGCAGAGTGAGACAAATAGACCCTGATGTCCTCCAGTAGCCTAAGCCTATAGCAGCATAACTATAGAGGTAGCTCAGGGTAACATGAGCCACTCTAACTATAAGCTTTTCAAAAAGGAACGTTTTAAGCCTAGTCTTAAAAGTAGACACGGTGTCTGCCACATGGACCAAAACTGTGAGTTGGTTCCACAGGAGAGGAGCCTGATAACTAAATGATCTGCCTCCCAGTCTACTTTTAGAGACTCTAGGAACCACCAGCAGACCTGCAGTCTGAGAGCGAAGTGCTCTGTTAGGAACATACGGGGTAATTAGAGCTCTGATATATGATGGAGCTTGATTATTATTCTCACGTATAAAGATACGCCAGAAGGAGAATTTTAAATTCTATTGTTGATTTAACAATAGCCAATGATGGGAAGCTAAAACAGGAGAAATATGATCCCTCTTTTGATTTTCATAAGAACTCTTGCTGCAGCATTTTGGATCAGCTAAAGGCTTTGAACTGCATTATGTGGACTTCCTGATAGTAAAGAATTACAATAGTACAGCCTTGAAGTAACAAATGCATCACTCCTGATCAAAATATTTCTAATTTTGGCACTTTTCCAGATGAAAAAGATAAACCCTGGAAACCTGGGATTTAAATGACATATCTTGGTCAAAAATAACACCAAGGTTTTTTACTTTATTACCAGAGGCTCTGGTCCAAAGATTACAACTTTTGTCTTGTCAGAATATTGGTGTGGGAGATATTTTAGTTTACTCTTCTACACATTGCTTCAGAAAGCTTTGTACAACACTTTAGTTTTGCTGCTTGGTAGCATTTCTGTGTGTTTACTGCTGTGGGTAGTTGTTCTCTGTCAGGCAGTTTCTGATAGCCAGGGGTGTAACCATCATCCCAGAAGTGAGTGGCGCAATTTTCTGAGAGGTCCAGTGGGTGATTTAGCATCTTCTCGAATGCAATCACAACTGTCCTTACTGGCTAAAGAACCACATAATCACTAGCAGCTACAGTAAAGCCCCGGGGGACCAACTTTAGCTCTTTAAACCATGTTTAAAGAGCTAAAATTTCAGCCGCCAAACTCTGGTTGTGTTCACACAATGACCCTTGAACATCTACAGGCTAGGCAGCCAGATCATTTAGTGCCAAATGACAATGCTGAACATGAAATGTCTCCTCTCAGCTCTTTCAATTGTGGCAATAAAGATTTTTTTTAAATATGTGAAGAGCCAGAGTGAGCGTATTTCTGCACATAAGTGTAAGAGAATTATTCTATGCATGAACTAACTAGCAAGGGATGTAACAGAGGTAATAACATTGGTATTCTTGTTAACTAGCCTAACATGATATATTGGATGTAATAACTAGCCATCATTTAGCCAACATCTGTATTCAACAGCATTACTATGCTTACACAGTTACAATCACTGTGTTTACAAAAGGCTTGGAAAAACACGATGCTGCGTGTTAGCAAATGATTAAACGGTTATAACCACTGAAAATAGTGTGGGGGACATATCCCATACTATCCCTTGTCCCTCACGCCCATGCTGATAGCCCCAGATTTGATTCATCATACTTTATTAATTCAGAGTTTTCATGGTAAGTTTAATGAACTCAAGGTGTACTTTGCAAGCCCCATCCACCACTCTCTTCCAATCTAGCATATTTGATCTCCTGGTAGGACTGATCTATGCATAAAGAAGGCATCTCTTTTCCATTGCCAAAGAATACTTTCACTTTCAGTCCTGTTCCAGAATCTCTGATTCTCTCCTCTAGTCCAGTTGTATGGAGAGAAAATGGACTCAAAATATATGTCTGTGTGTAATACTGGATTTATACCCATGTAACCCTGTTTGTGTGTAGCTTTAATTAATTGTATGTGTAAAGCATGATTTGTAAATGATAAAAGCCAATTTGTGTGTAACTTCAGGTACTTGGAAATGTCTGCCTAAATCCACACACCAATACTAAAAAATTATGACTAAAAAATAAATGTACACACGCACAATCACAAATTACACACACAAGTGTGTATATGTTTGCACAAATTGCTTGATACACACAGACAAATCGATGTTTACGCACAAATCACTTTACAAAAGCACGAGGGGTTTTGAGACTAATTTCACGCTTCAGATTTGTGTGTACATGGTGCATTTAAATAATGTTGGAAAGCTGGGTCATTTGAGTTTTCTTCAGAGTCTAATGTTATCTCCCTCTTGCTGAAGCAGCAAATATGTTTTTGGTGGAAAAAATAATTTCTTATTTATAAGGTAGACCTATATTTAATTTGTGACATTCAGCTCAGGTGGAAATATAGACATAAATAGGATACAATCTGAAAAACAAAATGTCTTTTATGGTTTGTAAATCATGCTTTACACAAACAATTACCAAAATCTACACACAAACAGGTTTACACAGGTTACAAATCCAGTATCACACACACACACACACACACACACACACACACACACACACACACACACACACACACACACACACACACACACACACACACACACACACACACATATATTTTGAGTCCATGTTCTCTCCATACAGTTCTGTTTCTGGTCACTTTGTATTGATGTTTCAGTTGATGTACCACATGATGTTTGGCCTTTCTTTGTCTATCATGGTTTAGAGCAGTATTTTTACACAGTCAGAGTAGCGAGCTTCAGTTTCCTCTGTGGTTTACCAAATCTATAATACAGTGCACTGAGCTTAAATCTTTTTCAACCAAATGATAAAATGAGTCAAAACCTCATTCTGATTGTAAAATACTGCACTATAAGCTACACTTGAGTTTACCACCAAGTGCCTGGCTGCCCACTTCTCATCCAACAGTGTGTATGTGTGTTTGTGTCAGATACGAATGGTGTATCATGGACACTGTAGTGAAAAAAGCACTGGTTATATCCTTACATTAGCACCTCTCTTTTAACATGCCCTCACTCTCCATCTTCCTGTTTGTTCTGTTCTTTCTCAAATGTTGTTTGCTTCTGTTGTCTTTTCTCTGATCCTTCTGTGTATGTGTCTGTATATATGAATATGTGTGTGCCTTTATGTTTGCTCATGCTTGTGTGGTTTGAATGTTTGTGCACACGCCTGTCTGTGATTGTGCTTGTGTGTGCTTGCATGTGTGTGTGTGTGTGTGTGTGTGTGTGTGTGTGTGTGTGTGTGTGTGTGTGTGTGTGTGTGTGTGTGCGTGCGCGCGTGCGTGTGGGTGCTTGTTTCCTCTCTTCGGCCAGGTGAGAAGGTCATGCAGGATGATGAGTTCACGTGTGACCTTTTCCGCTTCCTGCAGCTACTTTGCGAAGGACACAACTCAGGTACTATGTTTTCACTAACTGGTGACTTTATATTCGGGAACGTTCTAAAAAGCATTTTGTTATTTTACGAAGAGGTTTTTAAGCTGTCCTAATCAGAAAAAGACTGTGTGTAAGAATAACTGTAGTTGATTGTTTAGGTTCAGATATTAGCTAATGATAACACATAGGTTATCTGCTTGCTAAGTGGTCTTTAAGACTGAAGTCTAGTTCAGTTTGGATTTCTAACCTTGCTCTGAGGAAATTTTTTGGATGCACTGACTGTAAAGAGCTGGTAAAGTCATGATGTAGATAGAATGTTGAGTAGCATCAGCATAACTATTGCAGAGGGATTGTGGTACTCAATAATCTGAGCTAGTGGGATCATATAGATGTTGAATAAAACAGGCCGTGAACTAAGCTTTGAGGTACCACAAAGCTTAACCATTGCTCTGACTTAGACCGTATTTTTCAGACTATAGGTCGCCCCGGGATATAAGTCCCATCAGTCAAAAAATGCGTTATTAAGAGGGAAAAAAACATATATAAGTCACACCGGACTATAAGTCGCATTTATTTAGAAATTTATTTCACACAATCCAAGACTAAAAACTGACATTTAATCTGGTAAGGCAATTTATTTAATTGCAAAGCTGCATCCACAAACGGCTGAATAATATAGAACATACCTGGGGGATTGAATAGCGTAAATTAGCACAACAGGCCACCAACTCCAACCCGGAAAGTTCTCGTCAGAGCATTTCGGTCTAATTACGCTGAAATTAGACTGCGAGAGTACATGCTAAGGTGACAGTAAAACTGATATGTTTCAGAGCAGCATGAAGCTCATGTGCATTGAGAAGGGTATAACTGCAGGCCTAGCCAGCAGCAAACAAGCCCCTGTGGGAACGCCCACACAGTAGGAATGCCCACTCAGTAGGTGCGCCCACACACGCCCCTGTGGGAGGTCCGACAGTGTGGGCGTGTTGTTCGCGCAAACGATTATTGGTTCGTTGATTTGCCCACTTCAATTCTTATATTTTTTCCCTCCATCTTCTTCATTCTCCCTGGATTTGCCTTCTGTGATTGTATTGCTGATTCCCTTGAACACCTTTTTTACTTGTCCTATCTCAAGTACATTCTGGAGAGACATCAAAGAATGGTTACGTTGAAAATGACAAATATTCCACAGTTTTCAATCAACCATATTGTGTACTATGTTGATGGTCTTGATAATCAAATGTCTGATGTGGTAAATATTGTTTTCTTGCTTTAACACAATTGTTTCATGTTAGCAGAGTAGGACATTTGCTTAAAGTAACTAAATATGCCTAATTAGTTGTAAATGATGCATGAAATCTTTAAGTGGAAAACTCCCCTTGTTTTGATATTTTCTTTAATAATTTCAAATTGTATTACTCCTCAGTGAAAGTTGTCAAATCTGCATCTGCAAAAAATAAATAAATATCCACAAACATGTCTAAATATCTTTTATTTTAATTACTTGCTCCAATCCCTTTTAAGTTCCTTATTGTACTTGTCACTGTAATCTAGGGTGACCATTTCCATAACACCAAAAAGGAGGACAATATGCTGTATATCAATAAATCACTATGACGTACATAGGTCTCTGGTATACTCTCATTTATAGTACAACTTTGATTGGTTTAAATGTGATATTTGTTCAGCTGAATAGGAAAAAATTTATGAAAAGTCATAAAGTGTTGCTTCACAGTATTTGTGTTTATTTAACCCATTGTTGCCCTATTCGCACGGTATTAGTTTTACCTAGGGACCACATGTGATTTGTAATTATTACGGCGCTGTATGCAGACAGATATTAACCGGCTCGCACTGTCAGGAAAAAGCAACAGTGAGAGGACTCTTGTTGTACAGTGCGATAGACAGGATTATCCTGTCCTGTCAGGGTAAGGGGTTCTATTGGAGAAACAGCCCAAATATGCGACTGCACGTTGAATAATCAAGCGACAAGCCTTGTGCGCCCTCTTGCGGCTATAGACGGTAATGTTTACTACTTGGTTCATGTTGTTCAGTATGATTAACATTTAAAATCGATATATACAAGTCAAACCTGACTTATATATATCTATAGGTCGCAGGATCCGCCAAACTATGAAAAAAAAGTGCAACTTATAGTCTGAAAAATACAGCAATACCCAATCATACAAATATATATATACATATATATATATATATATATATATATATATATATATATTTATATACATACATACACACCGCATGTGTGCTTTGAGGTCAATTACAGCCACTAAAAGTGTCCAAAATCTTTCTACTCTAATCTGGTATTACAGAATATTTCAACTATAAAAGATAACAGTGCATTCACACAAATCTGAAAAGTGTCTAAGTCTATTTTAAAAAGCTGAGGTATTTATGATGAGTGTAATATGTTTACATTTTTAGCCAGATCTTAAATGTAGTTATTCAGACATGAAAATACCCCAACTGCAAAAGGATAAAGATGGGAGAGACTGTGCAACGAATGTTAAAATGGGCAGTAGCTGGTCTAACATATGAAGCAAGTAAAATATCTTATCCTAAATTTTCCCTTTAAACTTGGTTTGACTTTTTCCAGACTTCCAGAACTACTTGAGGACACAAACTGGGAACAATACAACTGTCAATATCATTATATCTACTGTTGACTACCTACTCAGAGTTCAGGTAAGCCTTTTCTGTTCACAGCTGCTGTTTGAAGGAGAGTCAATTTTACTTTGAGTTACATTTTTGCATGAAGTCTTATGTAAAAAAATGTGGGTATATGGACACTTTGACTTCTTTATGGTATGCAGAGAAACAACCCAACCAAAACTAAAGCAACCCAACCAAACATTTTGTGCATTTTGATAATGATGAATTTAAAAACTTTTAATGTAGAAATTGTAAAATATTTTGGAACAACTGATTAAATCTGACTTGAGTAAATTTTGACCCAAGTAGATTATCTTATATAGTTTATATAGATTGAGTTATAGTAGAGGATTTTTCAGGTCAATATGCACCTCTTGGCACATATTGATGCCATGTGCGGTCTGACATTCTCAAAAACCCACCTATGTAACTTTAGAGGGGTGTAATCTAGAAGGGTGGATGTGGCCTTGTCATTAGAAGTAACTTGATTGCTTCTCAGTCTGCTGGTCCAAAGTGATCTGCTATCAGATTCCAAAGCAGGTTTACTTTTGTGTTAATCAACTAATTTCTTATTTGCATTTGGTTGTGCATTTATTCAATAAACATATTCCAAGTTCTCAGACAGTAGTACTTCTAATTTGCAATTCTTGCTCCTTGGCCTCCCCCTCCTCAGGAGTCTATCAGTGATTTCTACTGGTATTATTCTGGGAAGGATGTTATTGATGAGCAGGGCCAGAGGAATTTCTCCAAGGCAATTAACGTGGCCAAACAGGTGTTCAACACGCTTACTGAGTACATCCAGGTAAGAGAAAACGGAACAGTTTTTCTTTTTTCTGTTCACATCACAGCTATAAAAAAATGCTACATTGTTAACAGTCTAATGCAGGGATTGAGCTGCCACTAGGGGGTGCGCAAGATGACAAATGTAATGGCGTTCTGGCAGTGTTTTTCCCCCACACAATAAAGATGTGTAAATAAACATTTCCTTTGTAAAAATTACAATCAAAAACACTTTCTGTTTCTTTAAGTTATGTTGTTTTGTGGTTATATGTGAAGAAATGTGTGGCTTCCGGAGGAGGAGTGGTGGTTCAGGGGGCTTTCGGGATACTCTGTGAAAGCTGTCCTACTCTGTTCGTCCTAAAATAAACTGTTAGCAGCAAAACCTCGGTCTGGTGCTTGGGTGGCATAACGGAACCACATTTTCATATTAACATGAAAATGTATTTATTTAGAAGAAATCTTCTACGCTTCATTTTAAGATGGAATATACTCATTGTGCTGTATATGCGCACCTAGCTTGTAGGGTGACCACCTGCTAATAAGCCCAAGGGGGGACAAGGGGTATGTTTCTGAGGGACAAAGTGGGACACTGCTTGGCGCGGCGGTGCCCCCACCTCACGGGCAGACTCACTGATAGGGGTTTACACATTTCTAGCACATACCACCTTACATGGTATATTAATAATGCCCTATTCCCATAAATATGTGTAATTGCTGATGTATGCTCATGAATAGGCCAACCAATGTGTATTTCTTTCTAAATAAAGATTCATAATACGTTGAACATTCAATGAACAGATGCACTTCCAATTCCGATTTACTTTAGCTATTTAATTTTATTTATTTTTCATTACAATTTATTCACTTTAAATAAATTATAATTTAAAATTAAAGGATTAACAGGAATTGTAGTTGCTCTACACCACAGGAACTGTAAAAAAGTCTTAACTCACGACTCCAGAGGTTAACAGAACGAGAAGGGGGAGGAAGGATGGTGAACTTGGATGTTGGTAAAGGCAGGCGCAGGAAAAAAAAAACTGTTCAACATCCTGGGGACACCTTTAGGACTTTGGGGTCACCTTTAGGACTCAAACCTTTTCAAGCCAAAACATGAAGTGGGCAGAATGTTTAGATGTCCACTTATAACATCAGTTTAATCCAAAACATTACAAAATTAACTGACCAGCAATCTAATCACAACGAGCCAACAGCCAGTATGTTTCTGAATCAGACCATTCATTAGCCTACCTTCCATAAGGTCGCCGCTGCATGACTGAAGGCTTCTCCTGGAGCTGCAGCACCAGAGCGCTTCGGTCGTCTCGGTAGAGCCGGTTGATGCAGTCAGGATCCAGCAGCGTGAACGTCGGACTAGTTTTGGCTTGAACGGCCAACAGCCTCCATGAATACCAGGTTATCCTTGTTGATATTTATTAACACCGATTCAACTTTTTCACTGCGGAGGTTCGCCTCGGTAAAGTCGCACTGCCCGCACCAAGTGACGACACGAAACGTTATATGAGGCACTTCTTCATGTCATCCTCTCAGTCATGAATAGTTTGAAGCTGTGGCCATAGTTACTTCGTCGTTCGAAAATAAGGTGGATAGAGCGACCAACTTTTTTTTGAGAAAGCATTGATTATGCGTGACACGGTCTCAATTTGCGGGACGCATGAATTGGGCTTCAAACGCTGTGCGCGCACGCGCTACGCGGGACAGGTGGTCACCCTACTAGCTTGTGGCCTCTACTTCATTCATTCTGGCAAATATGCTCAATTGGCTGAAATCACAGAGCTGTAATACTTTTAATTGTGATTCAGACAGGTGCAGTTAATTTTAAAGAGGAAGTTTTAGCGCTTATGAAAAGGGAAACCGGCAACCGGCGGTGGGGCTGCGGGGAGCTGAGGTGTGTTGCCGTGGGCGTGTTTACCTGCTGTGAAACAATGAAGAAATATTTTTTAATTTCTGATTAATAACAGCTTTATCGAGCATTCTGTTATTGTTACTCTGTGCCACTCTACCAGTTCTCTCTCTTTCGCTCGTCATCGGACACAAATTAAATCAAACTTCTTCGTGTTTCTATTTTGCGGCGTAAAATTGTAAGTCAGACTCAGATTTAGAAGCTGGTACATGAAATAAACAAAGCGAGAACACACACAGGTAGATCGTCAGAGTTTAGATCTTTCTTTGGCTCCAGGCTGAGCCACCGATGCACGTGAAAATCTTCAGGATCCTGTTGATGTGTGTAACTTTATTGCAATTTAATTCAAATTATGTTCTAATTTTATTTCCATAACATTTGTTATGATAGTTGAGTTCTAAATGTAACTGCATTTTTTTTTAAAAACATTTTTGAAGATTGGTGGTGCGTCAACCTGGTTGGGATACAGAAGGGGGTGCGCGGCGAAAAAAGTTTGGAACCACTGGTCTAATGAAATCAATCTTTTTCCTTACAAGTAAGGAAATCCTGTATGATATAGTTTATGTGACTTTAAGGATTATCCACTTATTTTCTCCTCAGGTCAAGGGTTTTTTAAACTCACTAAAGTGTGTTGTTATAATATATTTCAGTCACATTTTAGCACTGGAGGGACTGTTGACTGAAGTTATTTACTGATTCCTTGGGATGTGATTGGTTGTTTAACAAGAGTTTATCACCTGCATCCCATTTGGGGAGGGATGCTTCTGCTTGGGTTTTTCTGGGTGGGGGGATTGTTTATGTGTACCCTTGTCTGTTTTTATTTTTGTTGCTGTTCCTATTCTAAATGCTTCATGTCAGGCTAACTTACACTTCTAGTTCCCCTTTAGGCCTCTTGTTGCAGATAGTGTTTTTACTTTTAGGTTAAGATTTCATTCAACCCAGCAGCTCTGTCTAGTGGATGTAGGATTACATTCACTAGCTTTGACTTTCAATGGCTTAATAACCCCATTAAGCATAGTAGGGTACTACACCATCTTCGTCTCATTGGTGCTCAGGTCATATTTCTCCAACAAATCTATCTTAAAGTCCTGGACCAAGCTAAATTGAGGAGGGGGTTGGGTCAAATTTTCCACTACACATTTTGGGGGAAAGCTTGAGACACCAGAATTTGGTTTCACAAATCTTTCCCTTCATGTACTCAAATACAATTTCTGATCCCAACGGTAGATTTGTAATAATTGTTGGTCAAATATACAATACTCCAGTGGTCCTGGCAAACGTGTATGCTACAAAGCATAATGACAAAATCTTCTTAAAATGCCTGTTTTTGACTTTTTTCTGATTTGTTGTCATACTACTTAATCCTAGAGACTTGATTCATAGCTAGTGGTCCTTCAAAATCTGCTAAAGTAATCACACCATTCTTTGAGGAATTCGCTGTTTCAGAAGACTGGTGTTTTTTTAATTCCACTAAGAGGGAATACTCTTTCTTCTCTCATGTACATCACACTTTCACTCACATTGATTATTTTGCTATTGACAACAGACTGCTCCTGTTAATCTCTGCATGTAACTATGGTGTATTTGTCATCTCACATCATGTTCTGCTATCTATGCCCATCTCATTTAACAAAATCAATCCCGAAGATGCTCGATAGAATTTCAAGCCTTCTCTACTATTAAATGAAGACTTTGTTAATTTTATCTCGTCACAAATTGACCTTTTTTGGGACATGAATATAGTATCGTGTATTTGCTTCAAAAATATGTTAAGCTTTAAAATTATACATAAGGGGATTGATACTTTCTTACATGAGCCACAAGAGTAAATGCAGAAGAGAGAAAATATGTGCATTAACATTATGCATATCCAAACGTGACTCTCTATATTCCACTTCCAAGTCCCCAGAGCTGTATAAAGATACAGTTTTTTTCAGGCCGATATCAATACTGATTATTTTGACATCAGGCAAACCGTCGATATTGATTTTTCTTCTTCCGTTCACATGATAAAAATGACACAATGATAACAAATGTTACACAAGTCTCAATTTACACAAAAAATAAACATTTATTAAGAAAATAAAACATATTAACAAGGTTTAACAAACAACATACAACACTTAAATAGATAGCAATAAAAACAAAATAGAAATGTGAACATCTGAACCTGAGATTCTTTTACCACAGCAACCCCTCACTAAAGGTTCTTAGTAGTCCCAGTTTAAGAACAGCAGGTTGTAACCAATCTCACTGAATACGCTCTCACTGGGAACAGAGGAGGGAGGTGGAGAAAGGAACTTTCTTGCCAGTGGTGCCAGAAGGTGGAGACAGGATGCATTTTGTTTCCACCATTGCAGTGGTTGACCAGTCTGTCTGTCAATCAACAGCTCCTATAAGTACTGGACCAGTTGCTGAGATATTTGCTGCTCTTCATCAGTCACTTCAGAGATTTGAACATGAGGCCCCAAAATGTTTGCATAGTTCAAGCAGGCCAGATGGAGCAGGTTCCTCCTCTTCTTCCTCCATCTTTACACGTTTTGGATCTGGGCCTTCATCTTCCTCAGCCTCAGTTGGTTTCTCACCCTCTTCTTTTATCCATTCTTTGGCATAGCTCAGTATGCCCAGTGCTAAGTTGACCCTTGTGCCAAGGATACAGCAGTATTGCCAGCACCAAAAATTTGGTCTTCTCAACATTTTCAAATATTGTCTGTAAGCTTTTCATCATGGTATCCTGGACAGTTTTGATCCCCTTCATTTTGGGGCTGTCTGCTTCAAGTGCCATCTTCAGCACAGCAATGCTTGGTATGATGCAGGCGATGGAGGCATCTGGCTTGCTCATTTCCATGGTCACCTGTTTAAGTGGGCCCAGTGTAGCAATCAAATTGGAAACGAGAGACCACTGATCAGCTGATAGTGTTGAAATCTTTCCATGGTCACCTGCATACACATTTAAAGCACATTTCTGCTCCAGCATCCTCTCCAACATATGTAAAGTTGAGTTCCAGCGTGTTGGTACAGTCTGGATGACCTCACCACCACATGGCAGATGTTGTTGGCAAGGCTCGGTGCAAATTATTTTTTTCCTACTTTTTGCTGCCACACAGGATTAAATTTTTCAGCCATTTCTTTAAAAAGAGACAAAAACACATGTTCAGTATATTTTTGTCTAGTCTAGTGCTACATATTTGTTTGATTTGTATATTTGTATATATTTGTCTGGCATGACCAGAGGCGGAGGTTTGTGCATTTATATTAACAAAGCTTGGTGCACAAACTCTGCTACTACCGAGAGTCACTGCTCACAGAATGTGGAGTTTTTAATGGTCAAATGCAGACCTTATTACCTCCCAAGGGAATTAACTTCGATTATCCTCACTGCTGTGTACATCCCCCCAGATGCTAATGCCAAGCTAGCCATCAAAGAACTCTATGCGGCCATTAGCAAACATCAAACTAAAGACCCCGAGGCTGCCTTTATTGTTGCGGGTGACTTCAACCACTCCAACTTGAAGACAGTCCTCCCCAGATTCCACCAACATGTCTCCTGCTACACCAGAGGAGACAAGACCCTGGACCATGTCTACATCAATCTGGCTGGAGCTTACAAGGCGACACCCCTCCCCCACATCGGACAATCAGACCATCTCTCCCTGTTCCTCACACCTCGGTACTCACCACTCATCCAACGTGTGAAACCT
This sequence comes from Fundulus diaphanus, assembly GCA_037039145.1. NCBI lineage: Eukaryota > Metazoa > Chordata > Actinopteri > Cyprinodontiformes > Fundulidae > Fundulus > Fundulus diaphanus. The sequence continues at coordinate 39,973,770 of CM073143.1, forward strand.
ACTGTGAGGACAGTAAAGGTGTGGCCAGAGGGCTTAGACGCTGTGCTCCAGGACCGGTTCAGGAATACAGATTGGAATACTTTCCACCACACAGATTTGGATCAGTACGCCTCATCTGTACTGGACCACATCTCTAGCACCATTGAGTGTGTCACCACCCAGAAACGCATCACCATGTACCCCAAACAGAAACCCTGGATGAACAGAGATGTTCGTCTCCTGCTGAAGGCCCGCAACACCGCCTTCAGGTCAGGGGATGCACAGACCTACAGTGCAGCCAGGGCTGAGCTGAAGAGGGGAATCAAGAAGGCCAAACACCACTACAAAAGGAAGGTGGAGGATCACTTTTCCAACTCCGACCCCCGACGTATGTGGCAAGGCCTTCAGATTCTCACAGACTACAGGAACCCCAATACCTCCTCCGCCTCCTCTGATGTCTCCTTCCTCAACGAGCTTAACAACTTCTATGCTCGTTTTGAGAGAGGGAACACCACAACTGCAACCAAGGCAGCCACTACACCAGACCAACAGCCACTGACTCTCCTCTCTACTGACGTAGGAGCGGCTCTGAGCAGGATTAAATCCAACAAGGCTGCGGGTCCTGATGGCATACCTGGACGTGTCCTCAGAGAGTGCTCTGGGGAGCTGGCAGGAGTGCTGACGGGCATCTTCAACTTGTCCCTGGCCCGCGCTGTGGTACCGACCTGCTTCAAGCCTACCTCCATCGTCCCAATCTCCAAGAATAGACCCCTTGCATCTGACGTCACAGTCACGTGATCGGGGGTGCGCGCCTCCATCTTGGTGGGCACGCTAGCCTGACAGCCCATCTACTACATGACAAAACAGGTGATTTAGAGCGTACTTTTAGTTAGTTTATTTTTGGAATCTAAACAATGCCTACGACTTCTTGTGCTCCCGGTTGCACACAGAGGCATTCCAAATCGTTGGATGTACGTTTCTGTCGTTTATTGGACTGGGGGAGCCATCATACTACGAGAGAATTTGCAGTCTACACTTCATCTCCGGTAAATACAACTTAATTCTGCTCTATTCATTGTTCTACTTAAATAGCGGCGGAGGGGAGGTGGCGATCGCTAGACGGGCCGGAGAAGCGACCCGTCTAGCGATCGCTACAGCAGCCGCCGCTGTCTGAAGCAGCAGACAGCGGCGGCTTCTCCGGCCGGTGTAGCGATCGCTACACGGGTCGGAGAAGCCGCTGTTGCTGCTGTAGCCGCCGCTGTCTGGAGCAGCACCCGCTGTCTGCTGCAGCCGCTGTCTGAAGCAGCAGACAGCGGCGGCTGCGGCGGCCGGTGTAGCGATCGCTACACGGGCCGGAGAAGCCGCTGTTGCTGCTGTAGCCGCCGCTGTCTGGAGCAGCAGGAAGCGGGTGCTGCTCCAGACAGCGGCGGCTCTCCGGCCAGTGTAACGATCGCCACCTCCCCTCCGCCCGTTCACGGGCGCTACTTCTGTGTTTACGCTGCAATGTCGCCGACACCCCCACCCATTTTAACAAGACAAAAACACCAAAATAATCCGTAGTGAACTATGTTTTTTTAACCTACCGGGCAGGTCTTCCTGCCCGACTCCGCGTTCGTATGTTACACAAACATGTCTGAACATCCATCCATCCATGTTCTGACCCGCTTAATCCCTCATGGCGTCGCGGGCGTTTGCTGGAGCCTTTTTCCTGATATAAAATAATTGCAGCCGTCCAGTGGTTTCAGGGGCTTTCGTGCTCTCTTGTCCGTACTGGCCTGCGTGTTTATAAAGCAGCTGTGTCGCGGTACGAAACCCTTGGCAGCATTTCACAGACTCGCTCCGTCCCTTCAGGCTTTTGCTGTGTGGATCTGGCAATCTGATACCATCAACCATCAACTTAGTCTTAAAACGATCTTGTGATACGTTATCTAAAGGAGAAAAATACCCGGAGAACTCGTCATTTCGTCAAATGGCGTGCCAACCAATATGGCCGCCACGCAAGGGGTTCTGGGTAACGGAGTCACGTGGTTGCAAGGGGTCTATTCCAACCTAACCAGACTCAATGACTACCGCCCGGTAGCCCTCACCCCCATCATCACTAAGTGCTTGGAGCGGCTGGTCCTAGCACACCTCAGATCCTGTCTCCCCCCCACACTGGACCCCCACCAATTTGCATACAGGCAGAACAGGAGCACTGCACTCTGTCCTTTCTCACCTGGACAGCAAGAACACTTACGCCAGAATGCTGTTCTTAGACTTTAGTTCAGCATTTAATACTGTCATCCCATCACAACTCATTACCAAACTCACAGACCTCGGCATCAGTTCACTCATGTGCAACTGGTTGCTCGACTTCCTGACCGGTCAACCCCAACATGTTTGGCTGGACAACCACTTCTCATCCACCATCATTATAAACACCGTAGTGCCACAAGGTTGTGTGATGAGTCCCTTCCTCTACTCTCTCCTCAACCACGACTGCAAACCTGTCCATGGCTCTAATGGCATCATCAAGTTTGCAGACGATACCACCATGATTGGCCTCATCAGAGACAACGATGAGGCCGCCTACAGGGAGGAGGTGGACCATCTGGCGCTGCAGAGGGTGGTGAAAACTGCCCAGCACATCGCCGGGGCACCGCTCCCTACCATCAAGGACATCTATAGGAAGCGGTGTCTGAAAAGGTGTGTGTGCAGGGTGAGAGGACTTCACTCACCCTGCACACACACTCTTCTCCCTCTTGCCCTCTGGGAGGCGTTACAGAAGCTTACGGACCAGAACCACCAGGCACCAGAACAGCTTCTTTCCCACAGCTGTCACGCTCCTGAACGCCTCCTGACACAACTATAAGGACTGTAACCCCCCATCCCCCCATACAATAATAACATATGGACTGTCCTCACACACACAAATACCATGGACTGTTCCCCTCACACACACACACAATTTGTATACAATCTGTATAGATTCTGTAAATCTTATCTGCCATTATTTATCTTGTATTATAAACCCGCTAATACATATATAATCCTTCTCCTAACATTCCTGTATATTCTGTATAATCTGTGCATATAGCTCCCATATTTATATTTATACACAACATTTTATAGTCCCCTACTATTACTTTTTACTTATACATACACTTATAAATAATATTTATATCCTGTATAGCACTTCTGGATAGATGAAAACCACATTTTGTTGCTTTGTACTTGTGACAGTGCAATGACAATAAAGTTGAATTCTATTCTATTCAATTCTAAAGTTTATCTTTTTACATAAAATTACAATGTTTTATTATCCCATCTGATAATGTCAGGCCGCCATTGTAAAAAGGAATGTGTTCTTAATGACTTGCCTGTAAAAATAAAGGTATAATAATCTATTATGCATGCAACAAACTAATGGGTCTAAGAAGTGTCGAGAGAGAGAGAGAGAGAGAGAGAGAGAGAGAGAGAGAGAGAGAGAGAGAGAGAGAGAGAGAGAGAGAGAGAGAGAGAGAGAGAGAAGATTCCTTTTATTGGTCCGATGTTTCATTTACAATAAAAACTCATAAATTAGATAGCAATTAATTAATTACACAACATAAAATATCTCCTTCCCAAATAGAAATAAACTCATTCAAGTCTAACACCATCCTATAATAGGCAAACTCTGTCCTAAGACGTGCTGCCACCAGACCTCTGAACATCAGGTCAACATCTACAGAATCTGTCTCCTTCATTTTATTTCTCTTGCTGAGCCAAATGCTCATCTTTGTCTGATCTAACAAAAAATTAACCAGACAAATATTTCTCTTCTGTGCTGCCGAGTACCTAGGACCAAAAATAAACAGTTCATTGTTAAAACTAAGTCCTAATCCACCCACTCGTTTAACAAAGAGAAGAGAGGAGCTAGACTGGGACATTTGAGCCAGAGATGCTGTCACGTTTCCTCAGCCTGACAAAAGGCACACTGACTCCCTGATCTTTGATCAATACGTTCCACATATCTGTTCGTTGCCACGGCCCGTGCACCACCCTCCACTGGAGATCCGCACTGCGTTTCTCTATGGGGACCTCCAGCTGCCCCAGGGAGATGAACCCGGCGCCAACACATCAAACCACCTCGACTCTCTGACCCCAGCCAACATCTCTCTGTTCAGGACCTTCACAGACAGAGCATGCAAACTCTTTTTAGATACTTCAGAGAACTTCCTCAGCTCAGGTGTTCTGAAGGATAACAGGAGCCCGTCTGCTTCCTCCTGCTCCTCCACTGCAGCACAAATGGACAACTCAGGAAATCCTTCTGTATGGTCCTCTGCCTCTAATGCTCTCCTGAAAGAACCAGGAAGTCTGTTCATCACCTCATCCACCAGTATGTCCATGAGGCGCAGAGACTTACTTCCAGTGTCTTGACACAGTCTAGCAGCACTTTTCCACTGCTCCGCTGACCTCAGTCCTGCCAGCTTCGTCATCCCAGCCTCTGTAAGGATCCTCAGAACACTGTCAGAGCCCAGAGACCTGCTCTGTATGGCCAGGTTATAGAACAAAGGTTCTTCACCCAAAGTCCCATATAACTGAGAGAAAGCTCTCTTACTTTTTAAAACTGTTCTCCAATCTTTCAGAACCGACTGGTAAAAACTGGAAGTCCGTGTTACATCCATACTGTCCAGCTCCAAGAGAAACAGGTGCTTATCATAAGCCAGGTTCTTCACTCTATGAAGCAACAAGGATGCTGTTTCAGTCCAGCGCTGCTGCGTTCTGTAGAGAAAAAACGCTGTGTCGTCTGAAGCCGAAACGCAGTTATGCAACTCCTGAGGTCAATCAATCCCTGACCCCCTTCTGACACAGGTAAAAACAGCACTGCCGATTTAATCCAATGATATCCATCCCAGAAGAAGTCCACCAGTCTCTTTTGTATCTCTTTAATGACTTTGTCTGGAGGAACTACAACCGTTGCACGGTGCCAGAGCATAGATGCAGCCAGACTGTTGCCGACCAAAGTCCTCCCCCTGTAGGACAACTGGGGCTGGACCCATTTCCATCTAGACAATCGGGTGCTTGTTTTCTCAACTAGACCCTCCCAGTTTTTTGACTGAAAGTTTTCATTTCCCAGAAACACACCTAAGACCTTCTTTCCCTCTGTGCTCCACTGCAGGTTGACTGCTCTTTATTGCTCCACTCTCCCAGTAGAAGTCCCTCACATTTTGACCAATTAACCTTAGCAGAAGAAGCTTGTTCATATAATTAAATTTTCTGTTCCAGAATCTGAATATCGTCTTGACATCTTATAAAAACTGTGATGTCATCAGCATATGCTGACAATCTAACTGCATTGTTTGTGTTATCTGCCAAGTTTAACACTGAGAGACTCTGCCTGAGCTTATGCAAGAGAGGCTAAATAGCTAAAGCATAAACATCCCAGATAAGGGACATCCCTGCCTGATTCCTCTCTGAACAGATTCTGGTCTGCTAAGTCCCCCTCCTACACTTAACAGTACAGTTGCTCTTGAATATATTATTACAATCCATGAAATAAAAGTTTAACAAACCCAAATGCTTTCAGTGCTTTAAGCAAATAATTATGATCGACTCGATCAAAGGCCTTTTCTTGATCTAGAGAAAGCAAACCTACATCAAGTTCCTGGAATTGTGATAAGTCAATAATCCATTATTGTCCTGTCAGGGACACAGTATGTCTGGCTGGCGTGTACAATCATGTCCATACATTATTTAAGTCTATTTGACAAGACTTTGGCCAGAATTGTATAGTCAGTAATGAAACAAGCTGCCAGTTCTGTAGGAGACCCAAATCTCCTTTCTTTGGCAACAATGTCAGGACTGCCCTCCTACAGCTCGTTGGTAATGTCCCAGAGTCCAAACATCCCTGGAAAACTTCCATTAAATCTTTTCTAAGTAAATTCCAGAAAGCTATAGAACTCTGCAGGAAGTCCATCAATACCCGGAGACCGACCACAGCTGAGCTGTTTCACCGCTGCAGGCAGTTCGTTGAAATGAACGGTGGACTCCAGTGAGGCTGAAGATGCTTCCCCTAACTGAGGCAGTCCCTATAGTATCTCCTCCACACAGTCAGATGATTGTACAAAGGACTTTGAACAATCGTCTCTACTTAATCTATCATTGATTGCCCGGGTTGTGTTACAATCAATGTGCCTACCAAACTTTCCTACCCGTTCCAGTTCTTACCACTCTCCCTACCACCATCTTTTTTTTCTCAAACTTGATTCTCTAGTTGAGAAATTTATATGCAATAAAAGTGCATGGATTTTATGATGATGTTCTTGTTCTCTGAGAAAAAGCAAAATAAGCTGTTGTTGTCAGACTTGAACTAACCCCCCTCCTCCATCCTTCTCTATTTTGGGTTAAAGCTCATACTAGCTAGGGTTCTAAAGACCTCTGAATCTAACGAGTATTAGCCTGCTTAGGGTTCCTGTGAGACCTTTCTAGCTAGATTAGTAGGACACGACTGATCTACTAACCACCTCCCTCCTAGGGCCATACCCTTTTTCAGTAGACAAGTTGGGCAACCTAGTAGCCTGAGGCCACCTATTTCCTGTCTACCGCCCTAGTTAACGGTGGCTCCAACCGCACTTGTTCTTGGATCGGTTAGTTTTTAGTGACTCAGTCCCTAAGGGTGTTGTTTATTATATTTTTTGCTACAGGTAACCTTTAAAGATCTCCTAAATAATTTTAGAACCATGCATCATATCTGTTTTACAACCAATGAAGAACTTAATAAACACTGACTTAATAAATCAAATGTCCAACAGAATTTTGTATGCTTCTTTAATTAGTATGCTTTTAGCAGGGAATTAGTAACAGCATTATTAATCAACTACAGAAATCACAAATTACAATTTAACCTTCCTAACTCTATCTGCTTACTAATATGTTCAGGACAGGCTTTTGGAATTTAGAGGAGCAGACTGACCCATACCGCAGATGGAATCCCAATGTGTCTCTGACTTCTGGGCAAAGGAGTTGTTCAGACGAAAAACTTTTCATCCTCTTGATGGCAACACTAATGTCCAGATAATAAAAGACTCCATCCATCCATCCATCCATCCATCAATCGTCTTCCGCTTATCCGGGGTCGGGTCGCAGGGGTAGCAGCTTCAGTACGAAGGCCCAGACGTCTCTCCCCAGCCACTTGGGCCAGCTCCTCCGGGGGAATCCCAAGGCGTTCCCAGGCCAGCCGAGAAACATAGTCCCTCCAGCGTGTCCAGGGTCTTCCCCTGGGCCTCCTCCCGGTCGGACGTGCCCGGAACACCTCACCAGGGAGGCGTCCAGGAGGCATCCTAACCAGATGCCCAAGCCACCTCAACTGGCTCCTCTTGACGTAGAGGAGCAGCGGCTCTACTCTGAGTCCCCCCCCCCCCGGATGACCCCAACCCCCCCCCCCGCTCGGATGACTGAGCTCCTGACCCTATCTCTAAGGGAGAGGCCAGACACACTACGGAGAAAACTCAGTTCAGCCGCTTGTATCCGGGATCTCGTTCTTTCGCTCATGACCATAGATGAGGGTAGGAACGTAGATCGACCGGTAAATCGAGAGCTTCGCCTTTGGGCTCAGCTCTCTTTTCACCACAACGGATCAGTACAGCGCCCGCTTCACAGCAGACGCCGCACCAATCCGCCTGTCGATCTCCCGCTCCATCTTCCCCTCATTCGTGAACAAGACCCCAAGATACTTAAACTCCTCCACTAGGGGTAGCACATCCTCCCCAACCCGGAGGAGGCACTCTACCCTTTTCCGGCTCAAGACCATGGTCTCAGGTTTGGAGGAACTGAACCCGACCCAGACTCCTCAGGCTCTGCTTCCTCAATGGAAGACTTGTTGGTGGGATTAAGGAGGTCTTCGAAGTATTCCGCCCACCGACTCACGACGTCCCGAGTCGAGGTCTGCCCCCACTATAAACAGTGTTGGTACTGCACTGCTTCCCCCTCCTGAGATGCCGAATAGTGGACCAGAATCGCTTCGAAACCGTACGGAAGTCTTTCTCCATGGCCTCTCCGGACTCTTCCCACGCCCGAGTTTTTGCCTCGGCGACCAGCCTAGCCACCTGCCGCTTTGACTGCCGGTACATATCAGCTGCTTCCAGAGTCCCACAGGCCAGAAAAGCCTGATAGGACTCCTTCTTCAGCTTGACGGCTTCCCTCACCGCTGGTGTCCACCAGCGTGTTCGAGGGTTGCCGCCGCGACATGCACCGACAACCTTGCGGCCACAGCTTGACTAGCCGCCTCAACAATAGAGGCGTGGAACATGGTCCACTCAGACTCAATGTCTCCCGCCTCCCTCGGGACGTTTTCAAAGCTCTCCCGGAGGTGGGAGTTAAAGCTCGGTCTCATGGGGGACTCTGCCAGATGTTCCCAGCAAACCCTCACAATAAGTTTGGGCCTGCCAGGTCTAACCACCTTCCTCCCCCACCATTGGAGCCAGCTCACCACTAGGTAGTGGTCGGTGGAGAGCTCCACCCCTCTCTTCACCCGAGTGTCCAAGACATGCAGGTCAGATGAAACAACAACAAAGTCGTTCAGTACCCCCTCCAAGGACTCCAAAAAGGGTGGGTAATCCAAGCTGCCGTTTGGCGCGTAAGCACAAGCAAGCCCGGCCAAAAAGGGTGGGTAATCCGAGCTGCCGTTTGGCGCGTAAACACAAACAAGTCAGAGTCCGTCCCCCCGCACGTATGCGGAGGGAGGCCACCCTCTCGTTCACCGGGGTGAACCCCAACGTACAGGCACCAAGATGAGGGGCATGCCCACCCCAGCTCGGCCCCTCTCACCAGGGGCAACTCCAGAGTGGAAGAATGTCCAGCTCACCCTGGATGAGCTTGACCAGGCTCTTGAGACATTCCACGTCCCAAGAGCCAGCTTCTGCAGCCAAGGATCGGAACGCCAAGGTCCCCGCCCTCGACTGCCACCCGTTGTACAGTGCACCCGACCCCTTTGGCCCCTCCGACAGGTGGTGAGCACATTGGAAGGGGGACCCATGATTCCTCTTCGGGCTGAGCCCAGCCGGGCTCCATGGGCAAAAGCCCGGCCACCAGGCGCTCGCCAACGTGCTCCACCTCTAGGCCTGGCTCCAGAGTGGGGCCCCGGTGACCCGCGTCCGGGCGAGGGAACACGAAATCCATTTATGTTACTCGTCATAAGGGGGGTTTTGGGCTGCTCTTTGTCTGGTCCCTCACCTAGGACCTGTCTGCCTTGGGTGACCCTACTAGGGGCATAAAGCCCCTGACAGCATAGCTCCTAGGGTCATTGGGACACTCAAACCCCTCCACCACGGTAAGGTGGCAGCCCAGGGAAGGGGCTCACAAAGACTCACAGCTTGAATTTCTGTCCCGACAACATGTACTGAGGTTCATCTTTTTGGCTTGACAAGTTGTTTCAGCTTCAGCTCTGACATCCGGTGGGTGAGACTCCCATCTCTGGAACCACAGTGGCACTTCTTAACAGACTAGGTAGATCCTGGCCTAAATTGTGGAGGAAACATGGAGAAAGGGCATTAGACTCAGCCTCAATGGTTGTCAGAGAGAAGAGGTTCCGTGGTCATCCGTTGATCTTCTTACTTCTGTCTTGGGTCTTCTTTCTTCTTTTCTTCTGCTCCGTGTAACGTGTCTTCTGTGATGAGAACTGAGCACTTAGCACCCAAAATATGTCACTTTTATCTGTTTTGAGAACCGTTAGGAGTTTGCAAAACTCCAAAATGTCCCTGTTAATGTGGCAACAGTTAGCGGTCAGCACAATGAACATGTTTCTTCCCCTTTTTCAGCCCGATTTGTGACAAACAACAGGCTACTTCCTCTTTTTTTTGGGTCGCTACGTGACAACCAGCAGGTTTCTTCCTCCTCGAGTCGTCCTTCACCCTTCTTTCAAATTTTACTGGTCAAACCCAAGACTGCCCCACAGCCTTCATTGGACATGTTCAAAACATACTTCTTCTTTTCAGCCTGTCTAACACATCTACTTTATTAAAAACAAACTGTCATGCTTTTCAGGTGTCGGACCCACATGCAGGAACACTCAGGAGAACAAGTCAGAGTTTAGCAGTTTATTTTAAAGGCAAGGAATTAATCTGCCGAGATCGGTAAATCACAGGAGGCTCGGAGAACGGCTGGGAACGATGGAACGTCTGGGTTTACAGGAGGCGACGGGGAATCGGGTCTCTAGAACGAGAGGACACGGTTAAATCAGAATGCTGGATTCATGGAGCGAATCCACCGGTGCGCTCTTACCGAGATCAGCTGAGAGACTTAGCCAAGGGGAGTGGTCTACGGGCTCTGCGGGCGTTCGGAGCACAGGGGACGAGAAGGCGGGTTGGCCTGCTGGGCGAGAGTGGGCCGGGTCCGGCTGACGGGGCTCGGAGGGATCCAGGACCGACTGCCAGCTGAGATCGGAGGGAAAGATCCGGGGCGACCAGGCGACGGGAGCTTGAGCTTTAAGAGTGTAAAGACGGGATCCAAGGCTTGAGGTAACCTGAGACACAGGGAGAACAACGTTAACGTCAGGTAAGAGAGCTGTCATCAGACAGTGGCCAATTGATGCATACACTAGGTTAACACTGGCAGTGTTGCGCTGGCAGCCATCTGCTTAAATAGTCCAACCCAGCGCCGCTTAACACCGAACACCTGCCACAGCATGCTTCCCCGCTCATCAAGGCCACCTGTGAGGTGAGAGGGAGGAAAGGATTGCACCCTGATCGGGCGCAGCCCGCAGAACCCTGACACCACCCCCCCCTCAACGGTCGCCACCCGGCGGCCCAGAGGAGGAGGGACTAGAGGACCAGAAGTTGGAGATGAGGGAAGGATCAGGGATGGACATAAGGGACTGGAGCGGACAGGCTTGAGCTGGGAGACGTGGAAGGTCGGGTGAATACGGGAATGAGGGGACAGACGAAGGCGGACGGCAGAGGGGCTAATGATGGAGTCGACGACATAGGGACCGGTGAAACAGGGGGCTAGTTTCCGGGAAGTGGATCTGTGAGGGAGGTCCTTGGAGGAAAGCCAGACCCGCTGACCGGGGCGGTAATGGGGGGCTCGTACACGTCGCCGGTCAGCAAATCGGCGAATCTGCTCCATAGAGCGGCGGAGGGAGTGAATGGTCTGGTCCCAAACCTGCTTGCATCGGCGAATGTGGTGGGCTACAGACGTGACCGTGATCTGTTTCTCGTCCGCGGGGAAAAGCGGGGGCTGGTATCCCAGCGAGACTTCAAAGGGGGAGTTGTTTGTGGAGGTGGAGACGAGAGAGTTGTGGGCGTATTCGACCCAAGGGAGGAAGGTGCTCCAATCCGCGGGATTGGTAGAAGTGAGGCAGCGTAAGGAGGACTCAAGCTCCTGATTCAGGCGCTCTGTCTGCCCATTAGACTGCGGGTGATAACCAGATGTCAGAGCGCACTTGGTGCCGAGGGCAGTGGAGAACTCCTTCCAGACACGGGAGGTGAACTGGGGGCCGCGGTCTGAAAGGATCTCTTTGGGGATGCCATGGAGACGAAACACATGGCGAACCAGAAGTTGAGCGGTCTGAAAGGCTGATGGGAGCTTTCGTAGGGGAACCAGGTGGCAGGCCTTAGAAAAACGATCTACAATCGTCAGGATGGTGGTCATACTTCGGGAGGAGGGAAGACCGGTGACGAAGTCTAAGGCAATGTGTGACCAGGGGCGCTGGGGAAGGAGGAGTGGCTGGAGAAGGCCGGCAGGGGGCCGGTTCGAGGATTTATTTTGGGCGCAAGTGGGGCAGGCGAGGATGTACTCACGAACATCTTTGTACAGGGATGGCCACCAGAAGCGTCGGGTGATCAAGGTGGAGGTTCTTCTCGAGCCGGGATGAGCAAAAAGCTTAAGAGAATGGAACCAATGGAGTACTTGAGAACGAACGGAGCTGGGAACATAGGTCTTGCCAGGGGGTCCGTTTCCGGGGTCGGGTTCAGACCGTGCAGCCTGGGAGATGAGGTCTTCGATTTCCCAATGAAGGGAGCTGACTGTGCAGGAGGGAGGGAGGATGGGTGCAGGTTCCTTGGGGAACTCCTCGGGAGAATACATGCGAGAGAGGGCGTCAGGTTTGATGTTCTTAGAACCGGGGTGATAGGGCAGCAGATCGATTGCGCAATCATATGGTCGATGGGGTGGGAGCGACTTTGCTTTGCTTTTGCTAAACACCGCCTTTAGATCCCAATATAATTTGGGAACTAAACTGAGGTCTACTGAGTCCTCATTAAGAGGATCCTCTGGGATTGGTCCAGCTGACACAGCTGACTGGAGGCAGTGGGAGTGACAGTAAGTCGACCAGGACTCGAGCCTGCGTTCAGCCCAATTTAGGTGGGGGTTGTGTAGATGCAACCAGGGGAACCCGAGAACTATGGAAGCATGTCTAATAGGTAACACGTAAAAGGTAATGCGTTCCCTATGGTTTCCTGAGACCACTAGTTCAAAGGATTTAGTCCGATGGGTCACCTTAGGGAGGCTTCCCCCATCTAGAGCGGACACCAGGAACGGAGATGGAAGGAGTTCTAACTCTATTTTCGCCTGCCGGACAAGTGTGGGATCAATAAGGTTAAAATCACAACCGGAATCGATCAAGGCTGAGATCGGGAAATTAATTTGGGCTGAAATAATTGCTGCAGGCAAACAAAGTCGTGTGGATAAAGACATAGGGAAAACTTTTGGGTCCGCCGGCTTCCCCATTAAAGACGGCGGACCTGGTCTTTTGGACGCTCGGGACAGGATGCAATATAATGATCCGGGGATGCACAATAAATGCACAAATTCTGCTCTCGGCGTTGACTGCGCTCCTCGAGAGAGAGTCGCACCCAGCCAATTTGCATAGGCTCAGGCGGAGGCAGAGCGGGTACCGCGGATCGACCTGGAGTTAACGCGGGACACGGAACCAAGGGGCGCGGCGTTAATCTGTCAAAGCGGGTCCGCCTTCTGCTCCTGAGACGACTGTCTAGTCGCGTTGTCAAGGCGACGAGTTCGTCAAGGGATTCCGGCTCTTGTACGCGTGCCAGCTCGTCTTTAAGTGGTTCATCTAGCGCTTGGAAGAAGGCAGCCTTAAGAGCGCGTGTCTCCCAGCCCGCTGCGGCAGCGAGCGTGCGGAACTCTAAAGCAAAGTCCGAAACTGGACGCCCGCGTTGCTTAACGCGTTTGAGGGCCTTTATGTTATCTGTTTCTTAGTATATTTAATGTCAAAATTATCTATTAATTTGTGAATAACATAGAATATGGACAAGCTCACCACACCACCAATTGTGGCAGCTTGACCTGCATAGATGTTGCAGTTGCTGGTATTGGGTCTGGACATTCAGTTGTTGGCTCCCTACTAGTGACAAAATGTAGAGAGCACAAATAAATGTCTCTGATCAGATTTTCCACTGTGAAGTCCTCTCGCTTACAAGCTTGTATCCAACATTGACATTTCTCGGCATTCCTTCGGGGTTCAGGAAAATGCATGAAAAAACTCCCTTCATATGATCATGATCATCATATCGCTAGTCACACAGTATATACCAATTTAGCAGTGTTTTGTTTTTGCCATAGTTATGTCTGTTAAGGTGATACTCAGGACAGATCTCTTCACTGTTTGACTTGTGCAAGTAAACTATTCAAACTTTACCGCTCAACGTTTGTCTAAATCTAAAAGGGCCACGGCACATGTATACTGTGTTTTCTACATTTTGCAAATTCACTATTGGACAAAGATTTTTAAGATATTGACAGAGATAATGGGGATTAAGTCCAAAACGGTTTGACTGCACTGTTAATTTTCACTCTCCCTTAAGCTAACCTTACCAAATCTAATAAAGATGTCCTAGTTTTTACCTGCTCACTAGAAGACTTGTGACTAATTGGAAACTGTTTACGCCACCCTTCCACACCTGCTGGATTGGAGACGCTCTTTATTTTCCCAAACTTGAGAAAATTAGACTCACTACTCTAACTGGCCACACTAGTAAATTGTTTACATATTTTTCTAAATTGAAATGTATTTCTTGTAAATCCTATAAAGAGAGGGGAAAAGGTTAATAATAGTTACTTTTTGATTTTCTTAGAGTCTTAAGATGACATACATAATCTTTAATTTGAAAATAAATCATTGCACTTGTATATAAATCAAAATCCTTGTTATTTAAATGTAAAAGTAATCTTTCCCTGAACAGCTAAAACAAATCACTTCAGACTAACAAACTGATGGCTTGTTAAACAAATTGAAAGAAATTATACAACAGTGTTGTCAGGATTTGTTCTGATGGACCCGAACTCACACACCACACACGGAGCTTAGTTCTAAAGAGTTTATTTAATGTTGAATGGTTGTGGAGGAAGAGAACCAGAGTCTTTACCCGGATGGAGTTGGTGAATGGTGAGAGCAGGAGCTTTAGAACTGGAGAGCACTGGAGAGCTGCGCCGCAGAAACAGGAAGCCTCCAGAGCAGGTGAGAGATGACTTGGAGCACTGAGGTAACAGGAGAATCAGCAGCAGCACAGAGAGAGAGAGTTCTTGGGACACAGACGGGTGCAGTAGGACCAGGAGTGCAGCAGGGAGAACCCTTGGAGGTGCAGGCAGGCGCGGGGAACTCCACAACCAGACGTGGGAGAATCTCAGGTTAGCCAGACCAGGGAAAGTCGATGCTCAGCCAAACATGGTAAGATCTCTGGCTGAGGTGAAACAGAAGATTGAAGATGGACCGGCGGGGAGGAGATGACTGAGGTGAGCTTTTATAGTTGAGCTTGCAGATGGAGAGAGTCCAGGATGATTAGAGGGTGAACAGGTGTAGATGATTAAGGTGAGTGGAAACAGAGCTGGGCAGGAGGAGGAAGGTGCTGGAAAATGCTCAGGGTGCAGCAGGCAAAAACTGCACCCTGACAAGTGTGTATATATATATATATATATATATATATATATATATATATATATATATATTTTTTTTTTTTTTTTTTTTTTTTTACCACATTTTAAATTTACTTCTCTAAACATCTCTAAACTGATACTGTTATTTCATCAATTTTAAAAGCTGAAGCTTTTAAAATTCAATGTGAATTACAATAATCTGCATACCGAGTAAAAAATGTTAGAGGAAATTTCCATTTGCTTTCATAAGTTTGAATTTACTAAATCAAAGTTAGCTTTGCTTCAGATGACTAAGGGAGGATCTGTGCTGCATGACATGCCTTCACGCGGCGTACTGTGGGAAACAAAATGGACTAATCTCTGAAAAATAAAAATAAAGCAACTAAAGTAATTTACATTCCCACATAATATGTATGATATGAAGTGTCTTAAATTATTCTGTCCCTGTCGGGTAAAACTGGTTTATGTGTTACTGGTTTTGTAGGGCCCGTGCACTGGCAACCAGCAGAGTTTGGCTCACAGTCGATTGTGGGATGCTGTGGTTGGCTTTCTACATGTCTTCGCACACATGCAGATGAAATTATCACAGGTTAGTGGAAAATAACCTTAGCACAAACTGATAGGTCCCAGGTATACATCCACCTCTTCCTCCTTTGGTTTCATTATTAGAAACTGTTTTAATGTTTGCAATTCCTGGCTTTGCATGTTTGAAATTAGGCATTTTTCTTTTTGATTTTGTGAAATGATGCAAATAGCCACATGAACCTTCTTTTTATAAGTCAAGTTCAATTAAATTTTATGTATATAGCGCCAATTCACAACACGTCATCTCAAGGCACTTTACAAAGTCAAATTCAATAAAATCACACAGACAGATTGATTGAGAAGTTTCCTATGTAAGGAAACCCAGCAGATCACATCAAGTCTTGACAAGCAGCCTCATGAAATCACTCCTCATGAAAGAGCGTTGAGCCACAGTGGACAGTCATCTGTATTGTCCATGGCTTTGCAGCAATCCCTCATACTGAGCATACATGAAGCGACAGTGGAGAGGAAAACTCCCCTTTAACAGGGAGGACAACCTCCAGCAGAACCAGGCTCAGTGTGAACGGTCATCTACCTTGACTGACTGGGGGTTAGAGGGCTGGGGGTTAGAGGGTTGATATGGTTGATCAGTCAACCAGTTCTGGTGAGTGTGAACTAATGAACATGTGTTTTTTCTCTTTCCTCTCAGGACTCAAGTCAGATTGAGTTACTGAAAGAGCTGATGGATCTGCAGAAAGACATGGTGGTTATGTTGTTGTCTATGCTGGAAGGTACAAAACAGCATCTCTGATATATTGCCATTGATGCATCTATTTTTATCTGTTAGGAGGTAAATTGTGCCTCTTTATGGTTGACAATGTCCTGTATAAGAAATATTTACCTTTTACCACCACAGGTAATGTAGTGAATGGGACAATTGGGAAACAGATGGTTGATATGTTGGTGGAATCGTCCAACAATGTGGAGATGATCCTCAAGTTCTTTGATATGTTCCTGAAACTGAAAGACCTGACCTCCTCTGATGGTTTCAAGGAGTATGATCCCGATGGAAAAGGCAAAAAGCACTTCAGACATTTGGTTGAATAAGCTATTTCTGAGACCTAATGAGAAATGTGCTGGATTTACATTGTTTGCATATGACATGTTTTGCATGGCGGGAATAGTTGGTAATTTGTAGATTTGTAAATTAATCAACAGGTGTCATCTCCAAAAGGGACTTTCATAAGGCCATGGAGAGCCACAAACACTACACCCAATCTGAAACAGAGTTCCTCCTCTCCTGTGCTGAGACTGATGAGAATGAACTTCTGGACTATGAGGAGTTTGTCATGCGTTTTCATGAACCAGCCAAGGTGAGTTAGAACATCAAACATTTTTATTGATATTTAAACATTTGAATGAGGGCTCGAAAGAACCAAATGTTAAAGTCTTGGGGAAAAAATTATTTACTTCACTTTTTTGACAGCCATTTTGGTACACATAGTCTTGATGTTACTTTTCTCTCAAGAGCCCAAACTTGTTGATATGCGACTCCAGCTGGGGTCCCAACCTCAACACAAACACTGGTCTAATATAAACTGTGATATCCTTCACCTTCTAATTTTTTACCTTCAACAATTGAAGCTTTATTTCAGTGAATACCAGGGTTTTTTATACCTTGATAATATTATCTAGAAACACGATAACTGTCAACAGAATTATTGTAACACCAAGGAAAAGACAAGTCACAGTTATTTTCTTTAAATGGCCTTATGTTATCTAATAGTGGCATATAAATGAACTAAATTGAAATGAATTCAAAGAGAGAAATATGAGATTTGAACAAACATTATGTGAAGCGATCAGATATGGAAATTAGAAGCCCTCTCCAAGGGCAAAAAGGCTGTAGATCATAAAAACATCATGTCCCCTAGCTATTGCTAAATAACAAGGGTTTCTACAAACTGAGGTAATTTTGTTCATTGATAAAATTACTTTTTAGCTTCATCAGGATCCATGCTTAAAAATGATAAAAGTTTAATTTACAATTCACACTTTACTTTTTTACTCAGGACATTGGCTTCAACGTGGCAGTTTTGTTGACCAACCTGTCCGAACACATGCCTCATGACACCCGCTTACAGACCTTCCTGGAGCTGGCAGAGAGCGTCCTCAACTACTTCCAGCCATATCTGGGCCGGATCGAGATCATGGGCAGCGCCAAGCGCATTGAGCGGGTCTACTTTGAAATCAGTGAGTCCAGTCGGACACAGTGGGAGAAACCTCAGGTAAGATTGTTTTTAACAATGCATCACTTCAGATGAATATCTGCTGGTTGGTTCTGCCCAACTATAAACCCTCAAATTTTGTTGCAAAAATTCCCCTGTGTGCACAGGTTAAAGAATCAAAACGCCAGTTTATCTTTGATGTGGTGAATGAAGGCGGAGAGAAAGAGAAGATGGAGCTCTTTGTGAATTTCTGTGAGGACACCATCTTTGAAATGCAGCTAGCTGCGCAGATGTCTGACGCTGGCGAGCGCTCAGCTGTGAAAGAGGAGAGTGAACGAGAGAAATCCGATGAAGAAAACCCTGACATGGGCTTTTTCTCTGTTTCCACTGTGTGCTTGGCATTAATCGCGCTTCGTTACAATGTCATGTTGCTAATAAAGGTGGGAGAACACTACAACTACTTAAAAAAAATACTGACAAAATCATGAAAAAAACTTTTTTTAAAATATGTATCCAAAACCTTGCATATATAATGTCTTCGTAATGTGAAAATACAGTGTGTTTCAAAATGATATTTCGATGATTGAGAACAGTTTTAAAAATTATGCTGGTTTTTACCTGGGTTAAGAATGTTAATTTTGCTTTAGATAGTGAAAGCAGTTGTTAGCACTGTTGCCTTGTTACAGGAAGATCTTGAGTTTGAAACCCAAGATGCTGCACACCTCCATAAAAGAGGAGAGATGACAGTGATGAGCAGCAGAGATCATTCAGTGACCTGAGAGTTTAACTTTGGCTTTGTTCCTTGCTTCAGGTGCTGTCAATGAAGAGCCTAAAGAAACAAATGAAGAAGATTAAGAACATGACACCGAAAGACATGGTGACCACTCTAGTCTCTTTCTACTGGTCAGTACTGCTGGGTCTCCTCCATGTGGCCTTCAGTGTGGTTCGAGGGTTTTGCAGAATCTTCTACAATACCTTCATGGGAGGAAATTTAGTGGAGGGAGCCAAAGCTGTCAAGGTTATTTATTTAAAAATGTATAGATAAATAAAAAGGTATTTAACAAAGAGCTATTTAGATTTGGCATCAATTTCTCATGAAAAACTATAACCTGTCTATACACAGGTGTCAGAGCTGCTGGCCACCATGCCTGACCCTACCCAGGATGAGGTACGTGGTGAAGAAGATGAAAGAGAAAGGAGACTATCTGACCGCAGTTTCCCGAAGGAGGACCTAGCTGATCTTGCTGTCAATACCAGTGAAACTGAACTGCTGTCGGACATTTTCGGTCTGGACTTGAGAAGAGAGGGAGGACAGTACAAAATCACCCCCCATAACCCCAACGCTACCCTCACCGAGCTTCTCAATTCCCCAGTTCCCTCCTCAGCTTCAGCCACTGTTCCTCAGCCAGAACTCAGACAAAGACATCAGGTAAATAAAAGTGTTTTTACTTGGTTTTATCCATCACATACATTCATTTGCATAGTGCCTTGCAAAACCGGTTATCACCCTTAACAGTGTTGTCAGTTAACCCTTTGCTAAATCTAAATTTAGTTCAGCCAGGTTAAAATTAAGTTTTTAAAATATGGACTGTAAAGCATCCGTTCAGCCTGAGTTTATTATTACTTTTTAACCATATTATCCTCTATGTCCGGTTTTTGTTATTGCCCTTTAAACTATCATTGCTCAAAAAAGACCCACTCAGTACTGAAAAAAATGGTGCACTTTATTTCATGACAGGGTTCAAACAATGAAGTCAGTGCTCCTCTATCATAAAATCCTGATTGTGTTTAAGCTCATCAGCTGAAAAAAACTTTGATTATGTAAAACAAACAAGTCTGTGCTGTTATTTCAGGTATTCTTACCTATACGAGTCTGAGAGAAAAGAAAGAGGTCTAATCAGTTGCAGCTTCATTGTTTATCTTTGCTTTTTTGCCAATTTATAAACAATAAAATTGGGGCGCAAGTATTGAATGAATTAATAATTTATTTCAGATAGACAATCCAGCAAAATTATAAATTTAACACATGCAAATAATACTTATGTTGTGCTATTACACACTGTTTAAGTTGTTTAATGTTTAATAAATAACTCTCTGTCTTTTAGGTATTGTCCGGTGAATATCAACCCAACAGCTGATATAGGACAATAGTTGAAAGGAATGATTCGAGCACTGGCATTCTTTTAACAGCAAACTCTGCACACATATAGAATAAAGGAGTGACAACTTCTCTTCAAGTTCAAGAATTTATTAACAGAAATAAAATGAACATCCAGAGAACATCACTATAGAATGCTGTTTATCTGAATTAACACTATATTTCAATCAACAAATCCTCTATACTAGGCTGGTGAAATTTAACTAAAACTACTAAGCAAAATTAAGATAAAAAGAAGCTAAGGAATCATGTACACACAAAAGAAATAAAAGACAAAATAAAATAGTTGATCACTATCATCAGAATGATTCAGTGAATCCTGGTTCATTGCAGATTAAAGTTAAAGTACTAAAGTTCATCTTAAAGAATGTGGAATGAGATTAAATTATTTTAACTAATTTAGAACAACATTTGGTATGTGTTTCAACCAATTCACAATGCAAATCCTGAGTTAAACACAACATTATTTGATAAAATAACATTTTAAACAATGATTTGCTCAGTAAAATCTGTAACTTTAGGACGCTTGATTTTATTAATGTGCTTATTCCTCTGGGAAGCTAGGGGTCGCTGTAGCAATCGATCACTAGACGGGTTAATCCTAAAGTTATACAAAACACAAATCAACAATAACGTTCCATATTAATGCGGTAATAACGCTCATAGAACTATTGAACGATGGCGGAGCGAACGCAACAAACCTTGAAACGAAACTTAGGTACGCTGTATTTTTTTCGTGAAGCTAATAGCATTATGCTAGCTGACATTCAGCGCTGATTTTAAAAGGCCTTATTTTGGTCGTAATGAGCGGACCGGAAAACACAAACATCATTATCCCATCAATGTATAAAACCCTTATGGAAATAAAGTTTGTTGTAACGGTAAAAACACATTCGAATTGCATCAGCTTGGCATGGTTTCGAAGAGCAGGAGCTATGCCTGTTAGCTCAGTCAAGCTTTAAAACCGCCATGAAACCCATTAACCAAACCATTCTAAATAAACCATTTAACTTTCCCTGTTTCAACTCTGCCAAATCTGTTAGTGCCTCTGTGTCAGTTCACTTTAGGGCATCCAGTTGGAAGCAGTTAAAGCAGGCAGGGTGAAGGCTGGTTGGGTGAAGGGTGTTCGTCTGACCAGCTATAGGCGGCTAGCCCCAAACGTGTCCGTAAGGAGGCGGCTCCGGGTCCTAGGCAGTAGAAAGCACTGTGGGGCTGCGGCATGTGTGCGTTCGGGCTGCGGAAGGGAGGACCTCCTCTCAGCTTGGCCTGGCTGCAGAAGAGGAGACCACTCCGCGCCGTCTCGAGTCAGTTTCCTGCAACAGCTAAGAAAAAAATCACGAGGCTGGTTTCGGCATAGATGGATTCTTTACTCCGGCATCTGGTTACACAGAAGATAGACTGCAGACTTAGCTTCAATCCAGTCTGTGGTTCTCTGAACTCCAGTCGGAACCTCCACTCTGCAGAGGAGGAGGCAAGTGTTCTCCCCTATGCTGCTCCAACATAGCAGCAGGAAAAGAGGGCAACAAGTGTTATACAATGAGCCCCCCTGCTGTGAGAGGCAGTCCTTTGGTGCCTGTAAAAGTCTCAAATTTCTTTGCTTACAACTCAGTCTGATTTTTCTTCAGGCTTGATTGCACAGCATCTATAAATAATGATATATGAAATTAGTATATTATATGTATCATTTAGTCAATACGTCTGAATCTTGATTTAATTTATTAGTTTGGCTCATTCAAGCTTCAGCCTTTGGTTTATATTAATGTTTTGCCTAATGCAAAGCAGAAGGAATTAAAGTGAGTGGAGAAACAAGTGGTATCTATATCGAACACTTATGGAACGTGTGTGTGTGTGCTTGTACTTGCAGCTGAGTGAGAACATATTTTCCATATTTTACCACCAAAGTGCGCACTTTGATATACTTTTTATGGTCCTCACTTTTTTTGGGCTAGGGGTTAGGTTTAGGACAGTTAGGTTTAGGGTTAGTGTTAGGCCATATAATGGATTAAAAAGGAATGGAAGGCATTGGAATTTCAAGGCAAGATCCTCACTTTAAAATATGGACGTGTGTGTGTGCGTGTGTGTGTGTTGAATTTCATCTCTGCTGCACGCATGCATACAGAGCCTCCACCAACCTCACCATTCATGTACATCACTGTCCCTTCAGTTTTTTCATAAACTGAAGGGACAGCTAATAAAACTCGTAACTAGCGCAGATCAACTTTTCACCTGCCAGAGCTCCCGCACACAGCTTTGCACATCTGCTGTGTGTGTCTTGAGGTACTAGTGCAGCTTCTCAGCACCTGGCATTGCCTCCTTTTTTGAGCTTGCTGCACGCTTGAGTCCTGATGGCTTAGATGGCCCCCTTGCTCTGCCTGCCTTGATGACTGTCTCTCCAAACTGAGCTTGAAGCTCCTCTCCCAGCTTCTGCAAACGTCCGTCGTGGGATCTTAGTGACAGTGCACTTCTGGAAGAAAGCATGGATACCGTATTTTTTGGACCATAAGGCACACCGGATTACAAGGCACACTTTGAGTTAACGTGTCTTTGTGCATCTTTGTCCACATATGAGGCGCACCGGATTATAAGGCACATTAAATATTCTTCCCATATGTGTAATATCTCTCCGCCCTTCCGCGTACACAGCTCTCTCCTGAGAGAGAGAGAGCTATCCGTCTCTGCCAGGAGGACAGAGTAGTTTCTAACATTAGGCCAAAATAAACGTAACTTTTATAATGACTTAACTTAATTGGTTTATTGTTGCTAGCGCGTACCCTGGGCGCAGGCTGCCTTACATGAATGCACTTCAAGTTTAGACATGGCAGTCTTGTAGACTGCTGAGGGGTCCGATCAGGTAGTGACACAGTGTACCGTAATGCTTCGAATATCCATTCAGCAGAGCGGCTTCGTTGCTAATGTTGAAATTAATATGGGCCTGCTCCTGCTTATTTCTTAAGGCCCGTCTTACCCCGGTTTAAGATTTGATAGTAAAGGAGAAACAGATTATCAGAGGCAAACATTTCAAATATGCATATTTATTTCATTTGGAATTCCAAAGAGACAAAGAAAAACTTACAAGCTTAGTTTCAGTATATTACCCACGTCCTTCTCCCAGGCATTGCAAGCTTCTTTGTCTGCTCACTTATTCGTAAACTCATCTTTTTATCATAGTGACTAACCCCCCCCTGATTAGTTTGGGGGTTTTGGTCCCAGACACCGTGGTTCCAGGTCATATCTGCTTCCAAAACAAGGAGACTATTCTCTCGAGAGTCTTCATGTAGCAAGGCTGATTTAGTACCCAAATGTCTTATCAGGGGTCAAGCCAGATGACCTCAAGAACCATAAAATAGCTTTCAGACCTTAAAGCAAACATCCTGTGAGCTGTGTGTTTTCTGCCTCAGAGGGGAGACACAGTTTAGAGACCAGAAGTACCTCTTATTATTTTATATAGAAATACCTGATTAATATAACAACTAATGATATTTTCCACAACACTAACCTGTGAAACACCTCCTAACATCAGGTTCAGGAGGTGTTTCACTAAGTCCTGCATGATAATAAAATTGAAATAAATAAATGCTGTCAGAAGACATCAGGTGTCTCCTTTTCCTCGGGATGTATTTTTGCTGCAATCAGACCTATTTTTTGGGCTGGATCCACCATGTAATTACTTACTTTGTCACTTCTCTGTTTTGAAATACCTATCCTCTTGCAGATTTATTCTTAGTAAAAGTGTGTAAAGAGGCTCAATCTTCATTCCCCATCACACTTCCTTCCAGTCCATGAAACATGATATCATGTCTTAAAACTGTTATGTTGTTAATGAGGTACAGCTCCATGATAGTTTTAGAACCTAACCCTGCTTTAAACTTCTTGTTTGTTCTCAAATGTTCTCAAGGCATTTGGTTGCACTGGAGTATGCTTAGGGGTATCAAATAAAAGGGGCACACAACACTTTTCAGATTTTTATCTCTATCAAAAAAGTTAAAACTATACTTTTTTCACTTTGATCTGTTGTGGACTGAGACAAAATAATCTTTTTTTGTGGCTGTAACATGACAAAATGTGGAAAAGTTAAAGTTGCAAGGGGGTATGAACAATTTTGTAAGGCACTGAGTTATTTAGGTTCAGATCTCTGCTGACTGTAAGAATATACTTGATTTTAGTTATTTATTTTTTAGTCCAAGAGTGGTCCCTCAGAAAAGAAGGAAGAAATACCAGAATCTGAACCTGAACCTGAAAAAGCGTTTGAGTAAGTATTTTTTTTAATTTTTTTTTTTTTTTTTTTTTGCTTTTATGAAAATGACTGCTTTGGCAAAAACAAGAGAAAAATACAGCTACATATAGAATAAAGCCTTATGTCAGCAATACAAATAAGTTCCGTTTCATGATTTTAGAGAGGGACATGTGGGGAAACAAGAGAAACAACTGAAGAATGAGAAGATGAAACCAAAAGTGAGAAGGCTTCACAGCTCAAAGTCTGATGAACCAGATCTGCAGGAGTCGGCTTTCTTGAAGAAAATTCTGGCCTATCAGAGGAAACTGCTGGTACCACCAACTTTCCTGTCCTTTGGTTTCTGGTAGTTCTGAAATCAGTGTGTTCAGATCTATTTCAGTGATTCAAACTAAATTATAAATGCTTCCATATAGTGACTAAACTAATCTAATTTACTCCAGTTAATGAGATGATGAGTAAAGCCCATGTTTAGGAATGTCAGTCTGTTACAACTTAAACAAACTGATTTTGTCTTCCTGTCATCCCTACAGAACTACTTTGCCAGAAACTTCTACAACATGAGGATGTTGGCACTGTTTGTTGCATTTGCAATCAATTTTATTCTTCTCTTCTATAAGGTAACCATGAACTGTGTATGTTAGGAACTTAAAGCATCTTTAACAGCAACACTGGGGGTGTACATAGTGTTGTGCTCACCAGCTACTATATTCTAAAATACTCCAAAGCCTACAGACAAGTTTAGTGTTCCACAAATGGGAGTAAAAATATTTAGAACACAGACACACATATCTTTAACCTTCTGTTCCAGTTATCACCATTCACTTCCAATGGAAACCTGACTGCTGCTTATATTAAAGAGGCTTGGAATAGTTCATTATAATAAATTATCTGCAAACATCAGACACAAGTAGAAGCATGGGTTTGGGGGTTAGGAAACTACGAAGCTCAGTTGGGTTTAGTAACTAGATGTAAACTGTCTTTGTTGTAGGTTTCTAACCAAACTGTTGTTTGGAGCAGTTAGATGCAGTTATTTGTTTGTAAAGTATTGCTTGCTGTCCTGGCTGTGGATATCTTATTGAATAAGGGAAACAATATCATTTGTCTGTTTTTTTGGTGATGTTTTGGTGTGAAAAGCAAGTTAACAAATGTTCCTTTCAGGTTTCTACCTCTTCATCCTTGGTGGAAGAGAAGGACACAGTGTACACCAACAGCCAAACAGACAACAGTGTTCAGTGGGATCCACTGGCTGGAGAACCTCAACTATCGAAGGACACGATGACAGATGAGACGGGAGAGCCCCTGAGGCCAGTCTCAGTCCGTTTTGTTCTGGAAGAGAGCACTGGATACATGGAGCCCATGTTAAGAATCCTGGCTGTTCTCCATACAGTGATTTCTTTCTTCTGCATCATTGGATACTACTGTTTAAAGGTAAGATTCTGGCAGTTACAAAGAGGAGCTTGTTTTGTTCTTGTTTGCCCATGTTATCAGTAGTTAGTCATATTTACAATAAGTTGTTTATAGTGCAGCAGTATTGAATATTTGTAGTCAAAATTTGTTAAAATAATACAGACGTGGACAAAATTGTTTGTACCCCTTCTGTTAATGGAAGAAAAACCCATAACAGTTATTGAAAGATCTTGAAAATGACAAAAGTAATAATAAATAAAAAAAAACATACTGCAAATTAACCAATGAAAATCAGACATTGCTCTGAATCGTGGCAGAACAGAATAAAAAAAATTAAACCGGCCTGGACAAAAATGATGGTACCTGTAACTTAATATTTTGTTGTGCAAGCTTTTGAGGCGATCACTTCTGTCAAAACAATTTATGTCAATGAGACCTCTGCACCAGTTGACAGGTATTCTGTCTCACTCCGCATGAGCAAACTGCTCCAGCTGTCTCAGGTTTGAAGGGTCCCTTCCCCAGACGGTGTGATTCAGCTCCTTCTATAGTTGTACAATGGGTCTCGAAAGGGCATGTGATTTCGCCATGCATTGTGGGATGCAGTCGCCATTTTCAGGGGCAAAAGCTTTTGTTTACATTGCTGATTTGAGTGGCGTGCTGCTAGAGATAGAGATAGAGATTTAAGTGCTTGAAAAACTGACTGCACTAAAGAAACGCTATGGACTGTACCAAGAAGCTAGACGCTGTTCTGAAAATATCTCTAGGATCGGTGGGATTGCTCCATATAAGCATGATAACTGGACAAAGGATTTACATCACCTGCTGCTGCCCACCCCTATTCTCAGAAGCTGAGCTTGTTTTCTATCTCATCGATGGAGTTAGTTTTTATACTGGTGATGAATTCAGAAATGTTACGTCTCTCTCCTTCACTTCCTGTGATCCATGTTCCGTGTGGCCCACACCATATCACCAAACAGCACAGTGGGTACTTGTAACCTGTTAAATAGGCAGGCTAACTGGTGACAAGCTTGAAGACATCTGTAATGCTAATTAGATAATACACCTGAGTTTAACATGTCTCTATGGCATGGGTTATAGTTCTCCGTCGCTGCGATGGATTTCTGTCAATTGGAAAATGAGAGCAAAAAAATGGATCCACTTGTTTCCGTTTAGATTTTTTATTCAAGGTTTCAAACTGAAGCTGTGCTCAACCAATGACACCTGGGAGAGCTGGGACAGTAGCCAATCAGAAATAGACTAGGGTGGGTCATTGCAAAGCAGATGTCTGCCAGTCTGAGATTTGTCGGTATTCCATCATATTAACTTTTGGAAGAACGTCTCAAACTGGTCACAGATTGCAGGAATGAAAGTAGTGGTGGTCAAAGGTTTTCTTTGGATTTATGCGAGCCAGCAAGTCAGAAAGTGCAGCGGCTCGAACACCTGAGAAAAACTTCCTCGGTAAGTGTCCGTATATTTAGTGACTTTTCAGACCCCTCTTGCAAATTTTTTTTTTCAAAAAACGACTAGACAAATCTAGTGAAATGTTTCTGTTTTATTGGCGACTAGCGACTTCACGTGAAAGCACCAATTAATCTGCAGTTACTGTCTTGATGGAGCAGCGAGCGCTGCTGTGAGTGAGAGGCGCATTGTCTCTCACACAGAGACGCACACGACAGCAGTCTCGTCCTGAAAGCCCCGTGCTTAAGCCCCGCTGCTTGCAGTCAGAGCAAAGATAGTAGAGAGGAGAGAGGCCCACTCTGCTCCGTTTTCAATGTATAACGCAAGTGCAAATCTGCCGGTGATTCCGCCTTGGGTTATGGATGTGGAAAGTGAAGAAGAGGATGGAGAGGGCTGCCAAGGCTCTGAAGCTGAAAGGTGGGAAACACACAGGAATTTCCAATGGATATTTTAAAACTACCAGATTTGGTTAAAGTTGACTTTGCACAACAATAAAGTGTGGTATATAATGTGGCATGACGTCCACTGCCCCAAGAAAATATGGGCTGACTAGAAATAATTACAGTCAAACTGATTATTTTTGCTTTAACCCCTGCTCTGTGGTCAAAATGTTTTCAATCTTTTCTAGAGGTACCATAATGTCTAATGTCCAATCATGTTTCATTAGTTGTTTTTGTTAATGATTCTGTTGAACCACAGTTCAAAAGTGCTGTCTGATTTTTATTAATTCTCAATACATTTTTATTTATCACTGTTGTCAGTTTCGAGTTTTTTCAATGAGCATTGTGGGATTTTCTTTCAATAACAGAGGGGTATCAACAATTTTGTCCACGTCTGTATAATGGTCCTGTGTTGCTTTGTGTATGGGTGATGCAGGTTCCGCTGGTAATCTTTAAACGTGAGAAAGAGGTGGCCAGGAAGCTCGAATTTGATGGTCTTTACATCACCGAGCAACCATCTGAGGATGACATCAAAGGACAGTGGGACAGACTTGTGATCAACACACAGTGAGTGGATCTGAACAAGAACATACAGAGCAAAGGAGTATATATATATATATATATATATATATATATATATATATATATATATATATATATACTGTGGCGTCTCTGCATTTGGGGCTCTATGTTCACAATAATCAGTGGGACAGGATTGTTGTTCATAGAGTAATATTATAGAAAAACAACGATTCCCTTACCAATAAAATTTTGTTAGAAAGATTTGTGTCTATATATCTAAGTCTGCCAGAAAACTGACAAGCTCAGTAGGCTAAATCCTCTTGAGGCGCCTTGATATTGGGGCCACAAATCCTCTGGCCCCCAAGCTCGGATCGTCCAATCAAAATGCTTGAATTGCACACGTTACGTTTAAGGCATTTACATTTAGTGCCTTACCTAATTTTTTTGTATAGCACATTTCAGTACAAGTCAATAAAAAGTGCTTTACATGATTAAAAAACAGTTGGAATAACATGTTGGAAAATTTAAACAAAATAGGAAAATGGAAACTAAAAGCTAATATTAATCTAGTGTTGGTTGACCTTGCTTGCTCATTGAAGAATTGATGTGAATCTTTTCTGTTCAATAAATGAACAATATGAGTGAGCCTTTATTTATAATTTTATGTCTAAAACTTAAATGATATTTAGCTTATGTAAAAAGTGTTTTCTACTTTGTTGGTTCATGCTAATTTATCTGTTTAATTTAAAATTTATCAAAGTCAGGCTGTATGTATCGCGAGGAAATTAGCTGCTGCTGATAGGTGTTGAGTTTTTGTGCCACACTTAACTTATCATGCCAGACACCACTGTATATATATATACACTCACCGGCCACTTTATTAGGTAGACCTGTCCAACTGCTCGTTAACACTTAATTTCTAAGCAGCCAATCACATGGCGGCAACTCAGTGCATTTAGGCATGTAGACATGGTCAAGAGAATCTCCTGCAGTTCAAACCGAGCATCAGTTTGGGGAAGAAAGGTGATTTGAGTGACTTTGAACGTGGCATGATTGTTGGTGCCAGAAGGGCTGGTCTGAGTATTTCAGAAACTGCTAATCTACTGGGATTTTCACGCACAACCATCTCTAGGGTTTACAGAGAATGGTCCGAAAAAGAAAAAACATCCAGTGAGCGGCAGTTCTGTGGGCGGAAATGCCTTGTTGATGCCAGAGGTCAGAGGAGAATGGCCAGACTGGTTCGAGCTGATAGAAGGGCAACAGTGACTCAAATAACCACCCGTTACAACCAAGGTGGGCAGAAGAGCATCTCTGAACGCACAGTACGTCGAACTTTGAGGCAGATGGGCTACAGCAGCAGAAGACCACATCGGGTGCCACTCCTTTCAGCTAAGAACAGGAAACTGAGGCTACAATTTGCACAAGCTCATCGAAATTGGACAATAGAAGATTGGAAAAACGTTTCCTGGTCTGATGAGTCTCGATTTCTGCTGCGACAGTCGGATGGTAGGGTCAGAATTTGGCGTCTACAACATGAAAGCATGGATCCATCCTGCCTTGTATCAACGGTTCAGGCTGGTGGTGGTGGTGTCATGGTGTGGGGAATATTTTCTTGGCACTCTTTGGGCCCCTTGGTACCAATTGAGCATCGTTGCAATGCCACAGCCTACCTGAGTATTGTTGCTGACCATGTCCATCCCTTTATGACCACAATGTACCCAACCCATGATGGCTACTTTCAGCAGGATAATGCGCCATGTCATAAAGCTGGAATCATCTCAGACTGGTTTCTTGAACATGACAATGAGTTCGCTGTACTCAAATGGCCTCCACAGTCACCAGATCTCAATCCAATAGAGCATCTTTGGGATGTGGTGGAACGGGAGATTCGCATCATGGATGTGCAGCCGACAAATCTGCGGCAACAGTGTGATGCCATCATGTCAATATGGACCAAACTCCCTGAGGAATGCTTCCAGCACCTTGTTGAATCTATGCCACAAAGAATTGAGGCAGTTCTGAAGGCAAAAGGGGGTCCAACCCGTTACTAGCATGGGGTACCTAATAAAGTGGCCGGTGAGTGTATATATATATATATATATATATATATATATATATATATATATATATATATATATATATATATATATATATATATACTGGATTATAAGGGACACTGTGAATGAGTGTTTTTTCTACATATAAAGCGCACCGGATTATAAAGCGCACTAAATATTCTTCTCATGTGTGTACGTAATATCACTCTGCCCCTAAACGTACACAGCTCTCTATCCATCTCTGTGGGCAGGACAGAGTAGTTGGACTACACTGCCCTGTTTCTAAATTAAGGGCAAAATAAACTTAACTTTTATATTGAATTAACTTACTGGGTTTAATGTTGCTAGCGTGTACTCCGGGCACGGGCAGCCTAAAGGCTCCCACATACTCAGGCGGACTGTGTGCATACTGTGATCTTGCCGGACTCTGCGCTGGCTCTGCGGATGTTTTACCCTTCATAGTCCAGCGTACTGTTGCCTACATTTCTTGTGGCAGATTCCTACAATTCCCAGACTTTCTGCCAGTGGGATGAAGTGGCTGAACGGATGGTAAAATGTCTGATTAGCTAGCTGAGCATCTAGAGCCGTTTCTTTCCCAGCAGGCTCCCACTGCACATCTGTCAGTGAAAACAGAGAGGGACTGTGATGCTGCGCGTCCTTGTAACTGCCTGCTTGGAGCATCTCAGTATATCAAGCTCGGTCTCACATATAAAAAAATTCGTTGCAAAGACTTCTTGCCACCGAGAAGTCATAAAAATTGAGCTCTGCACGTACCTGTATGTGCGGATCTCCTTGGAGTGAACTACGCCTGAAAATGTTGGGGTCTTTACATGAATGCACTTTTAGTTTAGACATTACAGTCAGGTAGTCTTGTAGACTGCTAAGGGGTCCGATCAGGTAGTGACACGTTGTACCGTAATGCTCCTAATATCCATTGAGCAGAGCGGCTTCATGCTTACCATAATTGTACATTTAACAGATTTTTGAGTGCATACAACCACATAAAATCGGTCAGCAAGCACAACTTTAATCATATCTAAGGATCACCGGATTATAAGGTGCATCATACATTTTTGAGAAAATTTAAGTAGATAGATAGATAGATAGATAGATAGATAGATAGATAGATAGATAGATAGATAGATAGATAGATAGATAGATTTTTTTTTTTTTTTTTTTTTTACAAGTTACAGTTTTTTTTTCCTCTTCCATAATAAAAATGTTTGCTTTCAGATCTTTTCCCAACAACTACTGGGATAAGTTTGTGAAGAGGAAGGTAGGCAGAAGTGTTCATGAGATGTGAAGTTTATCTGAATGAACACAAGACATTTTTTTCATGAACCCTTAATCTTCTTCAGGTGATGGATAAATACGGGGAGTTTTACGGTCATGACCGCATTAGCGAGTTGCTGGGGTTGGACAAAGCTGCTTTGGATTTTAGTGATTCTCACAAAAAAAGAAAACCGAGGAAAGACAGTTCACTGGCAGCAGTGTAAGTATGTGTTTGTGTTTATGTCTTAATTGAACAATGTATGTGTGGTTATATGTGCGTGTTAGTTTAAGTGGAGGAAGATGATGAGTTAATCTAAGGTTCAAGCTTTTCCTCCTTACAGTGAACCAATGCACCCTAAGTTTTAGGTTCTGCCAATGACATTTTCTACATTTCTTTAAAGAGGAAGGTTTACTTTGCCATTGTGCAGATTGTGATTCTTTAGATTTAATAATAAATCTTAATGACTGCAGCCAGGAACATATTGAGGTCATTATAATATGACATAACTGTTTTATCTCTTATACCAACCAGTCATTATGAAATTGGTGGATTGTTTTATCCTTGCAAAATTCAAGACATTCTTGCAGGTTTTCTTTATTTTTTAACTGATACTTCATTGTATTTTTTTGTTTTATTTATGTTTTTATTTATTACAATTTCTTTTTCGTTTTTATTCTACCATTGCTCACATATTTCTTTTGAGTTAATGCCACACAGTAATGCTTAATAGCAGCATGGCGCAAAATAAAAGGCGGGGCTTTAAGCCACCCTTGGGAGGCATCGACTAACACTTGGAGGCCTTACCGGGTCTGTTGAAAAACAAAAGGGGTACAGTGGAGTGGAGCTTGGACGGGACGAGTAGAGTGATGTGGGATAGACAAGGGCAAAGGGAAAGTCCCATAAGTGCAGCAGGAGGACAGGTCCCACAGAAACGGTCCCCATAGTTTTTGTCCCTCACAGTAAACAACATGATTAGGAAAGAAAAAGCTAAAGATTTTACACTAAAGACCCAGATTACATAAAACAATTATATGAACTATCTGGAGTGCAGTTTTAAGGCTCTGCACAAGACATTAGGCTGCAATTGTTGAAATCTGGCGGCACACAAGTGTCTTGCTGAGGAAGTAGCTGACTTATAGCAATTATTGGGAGCCAAGTTTCACCATATTTCCTGATATTAATCAGTACAAAATGGTGTGAGCTGGCTCCTGAGTTGATACCTGGAGTCGGATCAGGACATTCCTAATATAAATATAATACTGTAGAGGAGATAACTGGTACTTAAAATATTGTGATTCTTATTCACAGATTTATTACAAAGGTAATGGCATCAGTCTGAAGATTTCACATGGTTGTATTAAAAATAATGAAAATTATTGATTGTTTAATATACATATGAAGAACACCCAACCTTGTCCCTGCCCCCTAACAGGCTTAACTCCATTGATGTGAAGTACCAGATCTGGAAGCTTGGGGTTGTATTTACTGACAACGTAAGTGTTCCAGCACACAAACCATTCAGCAACCATGTCCATGTGTGATTTCTCAGCTACACTTTATAAAAAGAGAGCTTCTAATCCTTTAAAACCACCTGAAATAAACTTCATATTTATTTCAAATTAATGCTGAGTCACAATATTAGGTTTATTGTAATACTGAAAAATAAAGTAAATAATTCCAATATAGACAGTTTAAAATGTAATAAGACACATTTCAATTCATTCCTAATTGTAAATCAATGCATGTACTCAAGGAGACTTTGCAGCAATCCTCCCTCCTCAACAAGCATGTAACAGTTACTGCCACTTACTTCGAGTTGTTCACTTTAGGCCCACTTCTACTGGCTTGTATTGGCCGCGCACAGCACGGCTCGTCTCACCAACGAGTGTTTCAGGAGATGTTTTTTTCAGGGCCAACCCAGGTAAAGAGTTGATGGCAGCAGCTCCTTTAGTAGCTCCATCCAGGAGAGAAACATACTGAGACATTGGTACACAAAGTTGTGACAGCAAACTTTAGCTTAAAGTTTACAGCCTGCTCCATTCTTTCTCTGTGCAGTCAGAATTTTAACAGAGTATAACAGAAGACCCCATTTCATAGAACCGAGGGAACACAGTTCTGTACTATATAACCTATTACTACATTTTGCTGACAGAGCATGTCTTTGAAACCTGAAACATTTAAGATTCAGATTGCAAATATAATAAAACTGACTTTTTGTTTTAAATACTGTTGCAGAAAATAAGTGATATTCCTGCATCAATCCCTAACTGATGTCTTGTCCCCTCACTGCAGTCCTTCTTGTATCTGGCCTGGTATATGACCATGTCCATCCTGGGTCACTATAATAATTTCTTCTTTGCTGCTCATCTGCTGGACATTGCTATGGGTTTTAAGACGCTGCGTACCATCCTCTCATCAGTCACACATAATGGCAAACAGGTAAGCAAGCTCTGTGTTTGTGTGTGCAACAACTGTATTATTAGAAATTATAACACACATTGTTCTAGTTATTAATTCTATAATTCTTTGATTTGTTTTTTTAAATATAATTTATAAGTTTGTGATCATTTTTGATTCAGGTAAATTTAATTTTTTAGTTTCCTCTTAAAGGATTCAAACATTTCATGAAAATAGAATGTCAGTAAAAGAAAGGAAAATAATGTAATTAAAGCACTTTCTACCCTTGGCAGCCCTGGGGATGATCTGTAAAAAGTTTAATACTGAATGTATTTTTAATTCCACAAGGATAATATCACACAAAAATTAGGAAAAACAACCCTTTGCTTTTAGCAAATTTATTAACAAAGGAATATAATTCACATTGAGAAGTAAACCGGTATTTTCTTTACCTTCTTTTTTTTCATGTGTCATGTCATGGTATTTGAAGCTTACCGCATTAGTTTTTGCCCTTGGAATGTGGTCTTTTGAGGGGCGACAGAACTTTGTTAAGGAAAATAAAAAATTGTATTCATCTTCTGTGTATTGTATTTTATGTATTTCTATACCTCTCCTTATTTCTTTATCTTGTTTTTCTGTCTCTCCATCTTTCTTTTACTATATTTATCAATCTTTCTGTCTCCCTCTTTACCCTTTCTGTCAGTTTTATTCTGTCTCACTCCACCTTTCAAACTTTAATCTACTGTATTACTGAGTGTCAGGAGCAGGGCAGGAAGCACTTGGGCTATTTTGTATGCTTGTACCGGGAGTAGGAAAGTTACTCCTCCTCGTGACGTTCTCTGTCTGCTGGCGGGAGCAAGTGTGTTCACTTGCGTGTGAGAGCACTAGTGATGGGAATGGCGGTGCTCTTGAGTGAACTGAATCACTAGAATCATTACATTAAAATGATTTGCTCAAAAGATTTGTTCACTGAATCTTTCAGTTCATGTAACTGTTTTCCGTTTTTACAATTATATTAGGTAATAAGCATGGCTTAGGTCACATTTAGTGTGATGTTAATGAAGCTTAAACTGCATCTTCTGTTCCTTTACATTTAGTGCCTTTGCGAAAGTATTTGGCCTCTTTGAACTTTTCGACCTTTTGCCACATTTCAGGCTTCAAGCATAAAGGTATAAAACTGTAATTGTTTTGTGAAGAATCAAAAGGTGGGGCACAATCATGAACTAGAACAAAATTTATTGGATATTTCAGACTTTTTTAACAAATAAAAAACTGAAAAATTGGGCGTACAAAATTATTCAGCCCCTTTACTTTGAGTGCAGCAAACTCTCTCCAGAAGTTCAGTGAGGATCTCTCAATAATCCAATGTTGACCTAAATGACTGATGATGATAAATAGAATCCACCTGTGTGGAATCATGTCTCCGTATAAATGCACCTGCTCTGTGATAGTCTCAGAGGTCCATTTAAAGCGCAGAGAGCATCATGAAGAACACGGAACACACCAGGCAGGTCCAAGATACTGTTGTGGAGAAGTTTAAAGGCAGATTTGGATACAAAAAGATTTCCCAAGCTTTAAACATCCCAAGGAGCACTGTGCATGCAATAATATTTGAATGTAAGGAGTATCAGACCACTGCAAATCTTCGAAGACCCTGTCGTCCTTCTAAACTTTCAGCTTATACAAAGAGAAGACTGATCAGAGATGCAGCCAAGAGGCCCATGATCACTCTGGATGAACTGCAGAGATCTACAGCTGAGGTGGGAGACTCAACAATCAGTTGTATACCGCACAAATCTGGCCTTCATGGAAGAGTGGCAAGAAGAAAGCCATTTCTTAAAGATTTCCATAAAAAGCTTGTTTAAAGTTTGCAACAAGCCACCTGGGAAGAAGGTGCTCTGGTCGAAACCAAAATCAAACTTTGAAACCAAAATCAAACTTTTTGGCAACAATTCAAAACGTTATGTTTGGCGTAAAAGCAACACAGCTCATCACCCTGAACACACCACTGTCAAACATGGTGGTGGCAACATCATGGTTTATGCTGGTGAAGATTCTCAGTCATCCAGGTCATGGTCATTCCAAAAAAAGTAAAAAACAAGGCAACTGGACTTGTTATCCGTAGTAGAAGACGTTTCGCTTCCTCTCCAGGAAGCTTTCTCAATTCAAAAAGTCTGGAGTAATGTGGAGTAACCAGCTTTATACCAATGCCAAACAAAGGCCTTGTAATGGCTTAGATAACATGCAAATTCAACCGAAACAGGTCCACCCCTTAGTAATGGGCGGTTGTTAAAGCCATTAAGCCAGCAGATTGGACCGAAACTGGTCCACTCCTCTGTAACAAGGAGTCGTTAGGGTTGTTATTGGCCTGGCTTAAAGGAACAATGTTTTGATCACCCGAATGAGGGTGAGAGTTAAGGTGAAGATTGGCCGGAATTAATCCTATTGCTGTATTGTAAGTTTTTGAGAGTTGGAACCTAAGGCCTCCTCCTCTGTTTAAGGTTGGTTTTTCTCTCTTAACGTAGATGGCTTCCTTCACACCCCTTTCAAACCATCTGTCTTCTTTGTCCAAAATGTGAACATTTTGGTCCTCAAAAGAGTGTCCTTTGTCCTTAAGGTGTAGGTGGACAGCAGAGTCTTGTCCTGAGGAGGTAGCTCTCCTGTGTTGAGCCATGCGTTTGTGGAGAGGTTGTTTGGTTTCTCCAATATAAAGATCAGAACATTCCTCACTGCACTGAACTGCATACACCACTCCGCTCATCTTAGGTTTGGGGGTTTTGTCCTTGGGATGCACCAGCCTCTGTCTGAGGGTGCTGTTTGGTTTGAAATGTACTGGGATTTTGTGTTTGGAGAAAATCCTCTTGAGTTTTTCAGAGACTCCAGCAACAAATGGGATGACGATGTTTTTGCGTTATTCTTCTCACCATTATGTTCTGCAGCGGGTCTTTTGGATTTTCTTGCTGATTTGACAAAAGCCCAGTTAGGGTACCCACAGGTTTGGAGAGCATCTCTGATGTGTTTCTGTTCCTTGTGCTTCCCTTCTGTTTTAGTTGGGACATGCTCGGCCCGGTGTTGTAAGGTTCTGATGACCGAAAGTTTGTGCTCCAGTGGGTGGTGTGAGTCAAAAAGAAGACCCTCAGACAGAGGCTGGTGCATCCCAAGGACAAAACCCCCAAACCTAAGATGAGCGGAGTGGTGTATGCAGTTCAGTGCAGTGAGGAATGTTCTGATCTTTATATTGGAGAAACCAAACAACCTCTCCACAGACGCATGGCTCAACACAGGAGAGCTACCTCCTCAGGACAAGACTCTGCTGTCCACCTACACCTTAAGGACAAAGGACACTCTTTTGAGGACCAAAATGTTCACATTTTGGACAAAGAAGACAGATAGTTTGAAAGGGGTGTGAAGGAAGCCATCTACGTTAAGAGAGAAAAACCAACCTTAAACAGAGGAGGAGGCCTTAGGTTCCAACTCTTAAAAACTTACAATACAGCAATAGGATTAATTCCGGCCAATCTTCACCTTAACTCTCACCCTCATTCGGGTGATCAAAACATTGTTCCTTTAAGCCAGGCCAATAACAACCCTAACGACTCCTCGTTACAGAGGAGTGGACCAGTTTCGGTCCAATCTGCTGGCTTAATGGCTTTAACGACCGCCCATTACTAAGGGGTGGACCTGTTTCGGTTGAATTTGCATGTTATCTAAGCCATTACAAGGCCTTTGTTGGACATTGGTATAAAGCTGGTTACTCCACATTACTCCGGACTTTTTGAATTGAGAAAGCTTCCTGGAGAGGAAGCGAAACGTCTTCTACTACGGATAACAAGTCCAGTTGCCTTGTTTTTTACTTTTTTTGGAACATCATGGTTTGGGTCTGCTTTTCTTCAGCAGGGACAGGGAAAATGGTTAAAATTGATGTGAAGATGGATGGAGCCAAATACAGGACCATTCTGGAAGAAAACCTGTTGGAGTCTGTAAAAGACCCGAGACTGGGACGGAGATTTATCTTCCAACAAGACAATGATCCAAAACATAAAGCAAAATCTACAATGGAATGGTTCACAAATAAACATATCCAGGTGTTAGACTGGCCAAGTCAAAATCCAGACCTGAATCCAATCGAGAATCTGTGGAAATAACTGAAAACTGCTGTTCACAAATACTCTCCATCCAACCTCACTGAGCTCGAGCTGTTTTGCAAGGAGGAATAGATAAAAATTTCAGTCTCTCGACGTGCAAAACTGATAGCGACATACCCCAAGCGACTTGCAGCTGTAATCACAAAAGGTGGCGCTACAAAGTATTAACTCAAGGTGTCATGGTGCAGCTTTGCCTGCTGCACCATGGACATATTCAGGGCACTTTTCACCCTCCATACACTCCAGTCTCCTCTCCACCTCAGTAATCATCTACACCTGTCAGCCACTAATCAAACCAGTACTCAGCACACCTGTCATCCTTCCTATTTAAGCTCCCTTCATTCAGCTCTTCCTTGTCGGTTCACCTGCTCACTACTACTCATTCTGCTCATTTCTACACACCCTCACCTCTTCCTTGTCCAGCCCGAGTTCCCTTCGTCTCCGCCTGCCTGCTGTTGCTCTGTTCTGCAAGTATTCACTCTGCTGTGCTGCTGGTCCAGCTGTTGCTCTGGCCTCCAAGTCTTCACTCTGCCGTGCTGCTGGTCCTGCCACCTCCGTGCTCCGGCCTGCTTGCCAGTTCCTGCCATCAACATCCTCTGGCTCCAGTCCGGTTCAGTCTCTCTGGTCTCCTGCTTCCACTACTCATCATCATCCAATAAACTCTTTTAAAACATATCTCTGTCTGTGGTTGTGTTCGGGTTCACCTTCAAATCATGACACAAGGGGGCTGAATAATTTTGCACGCCCAATTTCTTCAGTTTTTTATTTGTTAAAAAAGTTTTAAATATCCAACAAGTTTCGCTCCACTTCATGATTGTGTCCAACTTGTTGTTGATTCTTCACAAAAAATTACAGTTTTATATCTTTATGTTTGAAGCCTGAAATGTGGCAAAAGGTCTAGAAGTTCAAGGGGGCCAAATACTTTCACAAGGTACTGTAAAATAGGCAATAAGCATGGCTTTAGTAACACTAAGTGTGCTATCTATAGAACTTTAATTTGCTATATTGTTCCTTTTGGCGAAAACAGGTTATAACGATCAGGCACTTTTCAGGCTCTCTCCTTACTTCTCTCTGTACTTCTTTGTAAAGTTCCTTGAAACGTGGTGCTATATAAATAAAATTTAATTGAAAAAATAGAATTACCTTATTTTGAAGATCCAGCAACCGGAAGTCAGGCAGCTCTAAAGAAAAGAGTAGTAAATATGTCTCCAAATATGGCTTTTAAATAAAAAATGTATCACTTCTGAATAAGATAGAACTCCAGATTACGTCAGGGACAAGGGCACCTCTAGGATAATATTATGTGCCTGGCTCCTGAAGGCCGCAGTACTCCCAGGCAGACACAAGGCATTATTCCAGGGCAGTGATACACACAGAGGTCATCAGGGAAGCACGAGAGCTTGCAGCCCACAGGACAAGAAGGCACTGGGTGAGATGCTGAGTCCCAACCCCAAATCCCGCCCTGCCAAACCAGTTGGCAAAGCCCCCTGGCCCCTGGCCAAGCAACAATGCTGCCCAGCAACAAGAAAGGGAAACCCCCCAAGTTGTATCCTGCCCAGCCCCCCTGTACGGATAAGCGGGGATGGATGGATAATAATAACATAATCTTTATTGGCATTGCAACATATATTCCAATGAAATTAACCCATACCCTTGGGGAGCAGTGGGGTTAAGGGTCTCGCTCATGGAGCCAGAGAGGCAGTTTGTGTTGAACCCAGAAACTCCAGGACACAAGCGCAATGCTCTAACCACTAGGCCACCACTCCCCCGTCAGGGAATCAGACCCTGGTCTCCCACATGACCGACGGGGATACTCACCACTATACTAACGAGGAGATGGATGGATGGATGGGTTTGTGCACAGATCCAGGAATTCCGTCCAGATGTTACATGTTATTTAGACTGGATCAGCAAATGGGATTCACCAAATCCAAGTATTGACAATTTAGAGTTAACAATGTTATAACTCTGCTGGGCATCAATACAGTGTTTTTATCTTCCTTGCCTTCTAGCTAGTGCTGACGGTTGGCCTGTTAGCAGTGGTGGTGTACCTCTACACAGTGGTTGCCTTCAATTTCTTCAGAAAGTTTTACAACAAAAGTGAAGATGGAGAACTTCCAGATATGAAGTGTGACGACATGTTGACAGTGAGTATGACAAAGGTCTTGTCCAGAATACCAGTGAAGTTTGGTAGAATTCATCCATGGTACTAAGTTATCTTCACATTTGCTTAGATTTTTTGTTTATAAAGTAATGTCTGTATTTCATAATGGAGTGCATTGCAAAATAATTTTAGGACACAATATAAAATGATAATTAAAGATAAAAATTAAAATATCTTTTTGTAACATACTGTCAAAAGTTGCTGGTAACAATAATTTAGTCGAAACGTTAGATGCATTAAAGATGGGCAGAGCATTAAAAAAATTGTGAAAGGAAAATGTGAATAGGCTGTTATCACTTTGATAGAAATGCCATGGATTTGTTGTAAAGTGGTGCAAAATACCTAAATATTTAAATACTCACCCGCACACACGTTGGTATATACATCATTGTGTAGCTATTACCGTATTTTTCGGACTATAAGGCACACTTAAAAATCCCTAAATTTTCTCAAAAGTTTATGGTGCGCCTTATAATCCAGTTAACCTTATATATGATTACAGTTGTGCTTACTGACCGATTTTATGTAAACAATGTGTACAAAAATCTGTTAAAATGTGTAAGTATGGCTTTGGTAAACAACAAAGCTGCTCCGCTCAGTGGATATTCGGAGCATTATGGCACACTGTTTCACTACCTGATCGGATCCCTGAGCAGTCTACAAGACTGCCTGACTGTAATGTCTAAACAAGAAGTACATTCATATAAGGCAGCCTGCGCTCAGAGTACATGCTAGCAACAATAAACCTAGTAAGTTAATTCAATATGAAAGTTAAGTTTATTTTGGCCTTATTTCAGAAACAGGGCAGTGTCGTCCAACTACTCTGTCCTCC
Organism: Fundulus diaphanus; assembly: GCA_037039145.1. Classification (NCBI taxonomy): domain Eukaryota; kingdom Metazoa; phylum Chordata; class Actinopteri; order Cyprinodontiformes; family Fundulidae; genus Fundulus; species Fundulus diaphanus. The sequence continues at coordinate 40,014,436 of CM073143.1, forward strand.
TGGTAGAGACGGATAGCTCTCCCTCTGAGGAGAGAGCGGTGTTAAGGAGGAAACAGACCGGATGCGATGCAAAGTGCAGTGTCACTGTGTACCAGTAGCACGATCCGTTCCATCAGCTCATTTGCGATATTGCACACTTGGGAATAATATGTAATGCGCCCAATAATCAGTGCATCTTATATGACACAGACACATAAATTCACGGTGCGCCTTATAATTCGGTGCGCCTTGTAGTCCACAAAATATGGTACATTGAATTCCATTAAATCTAAGCATTAGCCCAATTTGCATTGTGAGGACCTTGCAAAATGTCTTTACAATACCAATTGTCCACACAACATTGGTCTACTGTCAAGTTTTGGTCTTCATAACCATAGCTATACATGCCCACACACAAATAAATATAAATATGCCATTATATCTAAAAACTTTGTGTGAATAAAAGTTTTTGTTTGAATACATGCACAGTTAGTGATGGTAAATATGATTCTTACTGACTCGCGTCGTTATGAGCCACTAAACGTGACTCGAGTTTCTGAGTCACTGAGTCAGTTACCCACTATACTGTTACCCTATTTAATGTCGTCCAGTCGAGATAAAAAGTAAATAAATACATTTTCCAATAGTTTCAAATATGGCAAAAACATGCTTTTTGCATTGAAGCATGCAAACAGCATTGATTCATACCCTGAAATTGTAATTTATCTACACAATAAACCATAGAACAAGCTAAAAATATATTAGCTTCTATTTTTTGTTTCTATGCTGTCACTCTGACGATAGGAACAGACTGCAAAGAGCAGGCAGCAGACTTCCAGGAAATGGACGGGTTCTCCTACCAGCAGAGCACACAAGCGTGCTGCTGCTGAGTTGAACCAATAACTCACTGACTCATCTTGACCTGAGCTGCGTCGAGTTGACTCATTAACTCACTGATCCACCCTTGTTGTAACTGCGCTGTTTTTGGTTGCTTTCGTGAGTGAAGTCAGTTGCAGTTAATACCTGGGTGTTTTGCTCACAGCTCAGAGCAGAAAGGAAATCAGGAGTTGAACTGAAGTAACAAACCATAGGCATAGCTTTTCCCAGTGGTATATTGTCTGGTCTGTTTTTTTCACCCAGCTAACTGTAGCTGGGGCTACAGGTCACATATTGAGTTAATAGCGATGACGAACCGTGAGTCATAAGTCAGCAAAGTGACTAACAGGTTTTGAACGACCCGTTCAGGACTCGTACATCAATAGCAGTTACACCCATGGGATTAAATGATGTCTGTTGGAGGGCCCTGTGATCATATTCTGTAGAACACAAGCTAATAGGACAATCTTTTAGATTTTAGTAATAACCTTAGTTCAGCAATGGAACTCAAATGATGGTCAAGGTATTCTTAATTTTTTTACTGATGTCTGCTTTTTGCCAAATTTATCAGTGACCCCCTGTCTAACTGAAATCAGTCAGCACCACAGAGCCTGCCTTAACAGTACCATCTGGCTCCATTTATGGTGAGAGAACCATGGGTCTGAGCATTCAGTCTTGAAACCAGGCATGGTTGCCTCTGCAGCAGTATGCCTCTCTTTGGCATTCATATGCAGCAATTGTACAAGCATGTATTTCATTAACCAAGATCAGTTGTATGCTCCTAAACTGGAGTCTTCCTTAAACTCTAGGCATTATTTATAAAATGGGATTCTAAATAGAGAACACAACGTAGAAAGTAACTTTCTACTCTACAGGAAATTTAGTCCTGCTAAAGCTGAGTCAGCAGGAATACATTTGATGCAAACGTTTTTGTATTATTATTACTATGTAGGCTATAGAATTATGCGTCATAACAATCTAATTAGTATTGATGGACATGGAGTGGATAGAACAAAACTGGCTGTAACGGTCTGTTCTTTTTTTAAAAGAGCACGACAAAAATTAAGATGTCTGTTTGTGTTTCTGAAGTTGGAAAGAACCTTCTGTCACCCAGACATTTTGGGACACACGCTAATCCTTTACAGTCACTCACCCATAGCACCTCATGGAGCTGGTGGTTTCCTATTAAGGAGCCAAATATGGCAACTGTGCCTTAACTAAAATACAATAAGGTGACAGGGGCTTAAGAGGATGGAAGGATGAACCAGAGGAAGTCGGAAGTCATGGAGTCACGTCTCCGTTTTCACACATATCCCAAATCAGAAAGAAGTGATCTGATGTCTAAGTTTCTTTCTGTTCTGTTTATTTTTCTGATGTGTACGAAGGAAATTTTCTAATGTTCCTTATTTTTAGTTTATTTCTTGATCTTGATGCTAGGAACTTTTCAGTTTCATCTTTTTTCCCTGTCTTATCGTGTATAACTCTTTACTCAAGACCATTTTTTAGACGATCTGATCATTCCTGACAGTTCATGTACCAATAAGCTTCATATTTCATTGACTACCATGTTAGACTGCAATATCCATACTAATTAATATGCACTGTCCCTTTAAATGAATAAATATTTAAAACAATATGTGGCGCTTCTTAATTTTATATTTTTACCATTGCAGACCACAACCATCAAGTTTATTACAGGCACTGGTGGAGTCTGTCTAACTTAAATGTCCTGTTTTTGTCTTCCTTTCTCACCCAGTGTTATATGTTTCACATGTATGTGGGCGTTCGAGCAGGCGGAGGTATTGGCGACCAAATTGAGGATCCTGCGGGTGACGAGTACGAGATCTACCGCATAATCTTTGACATCACATTCTTCTTCTTTGTAATTGTAATCCTGCTGGCTATCATCCAGGGTGAGCGATGCAGAAAATCCACTCTTGTATGGACAGACTTACATTACTAACAACAAACTCAATAAATGTTTACAGCATGAAAGTGGTTGCACAGGCTCTGATCTGATCATGAATCATTTACACTGTTGCTCGGATGCTGATATCCTTTTGCACACGTTTTTGCTTCTCCGGATGTCACTCTACAATCATGCATATTGCATATTTTTCTCTTGTGTAAATCTGCTGCTTTATTTCCTGTGTTTAAAACTAGATTCTATGATTTTTTTATGGAAGTCCCTTTTTGAATGACCCCAAGTCCCTTTTTGAATAACCGTGCATGTGCAAGACCGTCTTACCTTGCTCTTCCGCTCCTCAGAGGGATCGTGTGAAAAAATCTCCCAAATCCACTCTGGTCTTATTTCTTTCTACTGAGGCCTTCCTCTTCTTCTCATAAACTTGTACACGCTTTGCTTCTTGCGACTCTCAGACATATTCAAAGTAAATGGTGAGAGCAGCGAAGCTACAATGAACGGCTAACACCGAAACTAGGCACTAAGCTAACCGGATACATAAACACTAGGCAAGGCAAGGCAAGGCAAATTTATTTGTATAGCACAATTCAGTACAGAGACAATGCAAAGTGCTTTACATGATTAAAATACAGGCAAAGAAAACAGAAAATGTAGAAACAAAATAGAAAATCAATAAACAGTTGGACTAAAAAAGTTGAACTAATGCTGTTTCAGTAGAACAGTTTAACTTGAACATTTAAAGGCAATTTTAAACAAATGTGTTTTTAATCTTGATTTAAAAGAACTCAGGTTTTCCGCACTTTTACAGTTTTCTGGAAGTTTGTTCCAGATAAGTGGAGCGTAGGAACTAAATGCTGCTTCTTCTTGTTTAGTTCTGGTTCTAGGTACGCAGAGAAGGCTGGAGCCAGAAGACCTTAGTTCTCTTGAGGGTTGATACACTGATAACAAGTCTGTGATGTATTTAGATGCTAAGCCATTCAGGGATTTATAGACTAACAGAAGGATTTTAAAGTCTATTCTCTGAGATACAGGGAGCCAGTGTAAGGACTTTAGAACTGGGGTTATGTGTTCTACTTTCTTAGTCTTAGTGAGGACGCGGGCAGCAGCGTTCTGGATCAGCTGCAGCTGTCTGATCCACTTTTTAGGCAGACCTGTGAAAACACCGTTGCAGTAATAAATTCTACTAAAAATAAACGCATGGATTAGTTTTTCCAGATCCTGCTGAGACATTAGTCCTTTAATCCTGGGAACGTTCTTCAGGTGATAGAAAGCCGATCTTGTAATTGTCTTTAGATGCTTTTGGAGGTTCAGGTCTGAGTCCATCACTACACCCAGGTTTCGGGCCTGATCAGTGATTTTTAGCTGAAGCGACTGAAGCTGTGTGCTAACTTTTGATCTCTCCTCTATTGGTCCAAAAATTATTACTTCTGTTTTGTTTTTATTCAATTGAAGAAAATTGTGGCACATCCAGGCATTGATTTCTTCTAGGCATTTACTCAGTGCCTGAACTGGTTCATAGTCATCTGGTGACATGGTGATGTAGAGCTGTGTGTCGTCTGCATAGTTATGGTAGCTGATGTTGTTGTTTTTTATTATCTGAGCTAGGGGGAGCATGTAGATGTTGAATAGGAGGGGACCTAGAATGGACCCTTGGGGAACCCCACATGTGATTTTTGTCATTTCTGATGTAAAGTCACCCACTGATACAAAAAAGTCCCTGTCCTTTAAGTAGGATTTAAACCAGTTAAGAGCTGTACTAGAGAGGCCGACCCAGTTCTCCAGGCGCTCTAACAGAATGGAGTGATCGACAGTATCGAATGCTGCACTGAGATCCAATAGTACCAGCACGGTGGTTCTTCCACAGTCTGTATTTATATGGATGTCATTAAACACCTTGATAAGGGCGGTCTCTGTACTGTGGTTAGCACGGAAGCCAGACTGGAAAACGTCAAAGCGGCTGGTCGTTGTTAAGAAGGTGTTTAATTGTTGAAACACAGCTTTTTCAATAATCTTGCTGATAAAGGGGAGGTTTGAGATGGGCCTGTAGTTCTGGAGTAGTAGTTTGTCTAAATTGTTCTTTTTCAGCAGTGGTTTGATAATTGCTGTTTTTAGGGACTGGGGGAAAACACCTGACAGAAGGGACGTGTTTATTATCTGAGTCAAATTAGACGCTATGACAGGCAAAACTTTCTTAAAGAAAGCTGTGGGGAGAACATCAAGGCAGCAGGAGGAGGAACTTAGCTGCTGAATGATCTGCTCTAAGCTTTTGTGGTTTATTTGGCTGAATTGGGGCATTTTGTCAGGATAGGTTCCTGCTGGATACAGCTTTGGTTCTGGAGTTGGTATGGATGTACAAACTGATCCTCTGATCTTTAGGATTTTCTCAGTGAAGAAGTTAGCAAATTCATTGCAGGCCCTGGTGGAGTGGAGTTCGGACGTCACGGACACAGGAGGATTTGTTAACCTGTCGACTGTGGCAAATAAGACACGAGCATTATTAATGTTTTTCTTAATGATCTCAGAGAAGAAAGATTTCAGTTGTAAGTTATATCTGTAAAGTCTCTCTTTATAGATGTCATAGTGAACCTGGAGTCTCGTCTTTCTCCACCTGCGTTCAGCTTTTCGACACTCCCTTTTTTCACCTCTAACTGCTGGAGCATTTCTCCAAGGAGATTTTTTCTTCCCGGAAAGAACTTTCACTTTAACTGGAGCAATGCAGTCAATGATGTCTGAGACTTTAGAATGAAAGTTATCTACTAGCTTATCTACTGAGTTGCAGCCCAAGGTTGATGTAGCAGAGTAAGCTTGAATAAAAGTTTCCGTGGCATTGTCCTTAATGGTGTGTTTTCTTACGATATCCCTTTGGCTAAATGAGTCACTTGAAATTATGCTTTCAAAGGTAACAGAAAAGTGATCAGATAAGGCAACATCACTTACATTGACCTTAGAAATCTTTAGACCTTACGTGATGATCAAGTCTAAAATATGTCCCTGTTTGTGTGTTGGCTGTTTAACATGTTGAGTTAAACCAAAGTTTCTAAGTGTGTCACACAGTTCTTTTGCACTTCTGTCTTCAGGGTTGTCAACGTGAAAGTTAAAGTCTCCCACAATAATTAAACAGTCATAATCAACACATATCACAGACAGGAGGTCACTAAAATCATTAAAAAAGTTTGATGTGGACTTAGGAGACCTGTAAACATTCAAGAACATAGTTCGTATTGGGCTCTTTACCTGGAGAGCCAAATGTTCAAAAGAGTCGAATTTTCCCAATAACACCTTTTTACACTTTAGTGAATCATTAAACAATGTTGCCACTCCTCCACCTTTTCTTTTCTGTCTGCTCTCACAAAGAAAATTGTAGTTTGGAAGAGTCGTCTCTAATAGAATAGCTGCTTCGTTAGATTCATGTAACCATGTTTCTGTTAAAAACATTACATCAAGATTATTGTCAATAATGAAGCCATTAATTAAAAGGGATTTTCCTGACAGAGATCTAATGTTTAATAAACCCAGTTTATATGACTTGGTGGTTGATGATGTCTCTGTGACAGGTTTCATCTGACAGTTTATGACTTTTAAGTATTTGTTCCTGTTTATCCTTTTGTTTTTCTTATTTCTGCCACGTATCATCACAGATATTCCATAATCTCCGGCAAAAGGCCCAAGCTGATGCTGGAAACTGTCATGTCTGATAAACGTGCGGCCAGGGCCCGATCTGTATCACAGCGAAGTAATCTGGAGGTCCTGAGTACCAGAATGTTCGGTAATACGTAGAGGAGGAGGATCTGAGGCTCTGAGGCCTTTGGAAAATGCTGGTTTAGTCACAGCAGAATGGCTATGTGGAGAGGATGTCATCTGTAGGCCAATCTTAAATACTTTGTTCATGTTCTGAGAAAATTCCAGAAAAGGAACTTCTGGGCTTTGTGGAGAAGAAGGGGAGGCAGGTGCAGTCTGGACCGGTGTTTGTGGGGATGGAGGTTCTTGGTCCTCTCTTTGTCCTGCTGAGATCTGGGATGGATCCTCCTGTAGCTCTGACGAAGCCTCTTTCTGTGTCATCTTTCTGTGTGATGATTCTGGCACTGGAGCTTATTCTGTTCAGTTAATTCCCCTTTCCAGTCTCCACCCGTTGCAATCAACCTCTACTGGTTTCACCTGTCTCCACCTGCATAAGAGCTCTGTCCTCGTCAGTCTCCAGTGCCAGATCGTTTTCGAGCCTTGTGTGAGTAACTTTCCAGCGTTGTATCTTCCTGTCTGTCCCAGCACCTGACCCTGACCTGTAACCAGTGTTTTTGAGCCTGCCTTTTCCTAGCCTGTGTCTGCCTGCCTGGTCCCCTGTCTCCTGGAACCCTTACCCTTGGACTGCCTCCTAGTGTATCGAATTTTGGATTTGGACCTGGTTCCCCCACTTGGATTTTCCCCGTGTACCTCGCCTGGATTGCTGGATTCCCCGTTACTGGACCTGGATTGCCTCGCGACAAACGACCTCTGGAAAGCCCCTAGTCTGACTGACTTATTCCTCAGCCGCTCAACGGCTTCAGTCTCGCCTGCGGACGGATCGACTCTCGTGGCAGCACATCTGTTCTGCCCGGCTCTCCTTAGTATAAGGACGTTCCAGCCAGTGAGCGCGAACCGCGAGAGCCGACGCCCGCCTCGGCAGTTTGATAATAAACTTTTAAGAACGTCACTGACCTGTTGTGGTGAATCTTGGGTCCAGCTTTCGGTTCATTACATAACGATCTGGCCATTTTAATGGATCCATCACCCAACGGTCAGTGGCGGGCAGGCGTGGAGAGGTCCATCTGTCAATTAAAAACGGTTGTCGCCGAGATATTTTCTCATCTCCGCGGCCAAGCGGCTCCAGCTCCGGCTCTTCCGCAAACATCGCCTGCCGTTGCCACGTCACTTCCGGTGACGTCCTCACTACATGAGCCGTGTCTCACCCCTCCCGAACTGTTTAGAGGCGATCCTAACCATTGTCGTGCCTTCCTCACTCAGTGCGAAATTCTTTTTGAGCTGCAGCCTTCTTCTTTCCCCACTGACCGTGCAAAGGTAGCCTATGTTATTTCCCTGCTGGGCGGTAGGGCTAGACTTTGGGGAACTTCCGAGTGGCAAAATGATTCCTCCATCTGCCACTCATATTATGGCTTCTCCCGTGAGCTCATTAGAATTTTCAGCCCGTTGTTACCCTGTCGAGAGTCCTCTAGGGGGCTCCTTTCCCTCAAACAGGGGGAGAGGTCGGTTTCAGAGTATATTATTGAGTTTCATCTGTTATCTGCAGAGAGCTTTTGGAACGAGCCTGCTCTGATGGATGTTTTTTTTTCCGGGTTAAACGATAAAGTCAAGGATGAGCTCGCCACACGGGACTACCCAAGGTCTTTAAAACAATTAGAGGGTTTGGTCTCCCGGATAGATCTCCGGCTCATGGAGCGGCGACGGGAACGCCGCTCAACTCGTTCTGCTCCACCTGGGATCCCTGTTGCACGTTCACCCCCCAGGGCTCCAACAGCCTCCGAGCCAATGCAACTAGGGAGGACAGCTCTAACAGAGGACGAGCGACAACGCAGACGTCAGCAAGGGCTCTGTTTTTACTGCGGTGGAGACAGTCACCGCGTTCGCACCTGTCCGATAAAGGCTCAGTTAGGGAGAGGGAGTTTCCTACTGAGTCGTACCAAACTTTCTGTCCCCCCAGACCTGTTGCTGCCCGCTACTTTATCCACTTCAGTTAAATCCCACAGTATCTCAGTTTTTGTCGATTCAGGTGCAGATACGGAATTCATGGACAAGGCTTTTGCCCTGAAGCATAACCTTAAACTACATCCTTGTCCTTCTCCTCACAGTGTTCTTGCCTTGGACGGCCACGAGCTCAACCAGTCCCGTCTCATCACTGAACCATTGGAGCTCCAGATGGGGGGTAATCATGTCGAGAGGTTGACATTTATGATTATTGACTCTCCACAGGTCCCTGTAATCCTGGGAGCCACATGGCTCAGAAGGCATAATCCTCAAATTGACTGGAGAAGAGGGGAGGTGACGGGTTGGGCCTCATCCTGCTCGGAGTCCTGTTTGTTGTCGGCTCAGCCGCCCCACTCGTCAGAGGGTAAGATGGAGGAGCTCTATCCAGACCTATCCAAGGTTCCCTGTGAATACCATGACCTAAGGGAGGTTTTTAACAAGGCCAAAGCCACGAGCCTCCCTCCTCACCGTCCCTATGACTGCGCAGTCGATCTGTTGCCTGGGACCACTCCACCCAGAGGCCGTCTCTATTCCCTATCCGCTCCTGAGTCCCGAGCTATGCAAGAATATATTTCTGACTCCCTAAGAGCAGGCATTATTCACCCCTCCTCCTCACCCGCAGGCGCAGGTTTTTTCTTTGTCGGGAAGAAGGATGGTTCTCTCCGCCCTTGTATAGATTATAGGGGTCTCAACAATATCTCGGTTAAAAACCGATATCCTATCCCCCTCATGAACACGGCATTCGATCAGGTTCAGCGAGCCAAGGTGTTCACTAAACTGGACCTGAGAAACGCCTATCACCTTGTCCGCATTAAGGAGGGTGACGAGTGGAAGACTGCTTTTAACACTCCGACTGGGCATTACGAGTATCTTGTCATGCCTTTTGGTCTCACCAACGCCCCAGCCGTCTTCCAAAACTTGGTTAACGAGGTTCTCAGAGACATGATAGGCCATTTTGTCTTTGTCTATCTGGATGACATCCTCATTTACTCTGAGAACCTCACCCTTCACAAGCAACATGTTCGTTCTGTTCTACTCCGCCTCCTACAGAACCAGCTCTATGTCAAAGCAGAGAAATGCCATTTTCACACTACCTCCACCTCCTTCCTCGGTTTTATGTTATCTCCCGGTCAGATGTCCATGGATCCTGCCAAGGTCAGGGCTGTCGCTGAATGGCCCACTCCAATGGACAGAAAGCAACTTCAGAGGTTCCTGGGGTTCGCCAATTTTTATAGACGGTTTATCCGTAACTATAGCCAGGTCGCTGTTCCTCTCCATGCCCTCACATCCAGCAAGGTCAAATTTTCTTGGAACGAACAGGCTGACAGAGCCTTTAAGCGCCTGAAGGGACTGTTCACATCTGCCCCAGTTCTTGTCTCCCCTGACCCGGAGAGGCAATTCATTGTGGAGGTGGATGCCTCTAGTACTGGGGTAGGGGCTGTACTCAGTCAGAAGGCCTTGGATGGTCGCGTTCACCCGTGTGCCTTCTTCTCCAGGAAATTGTCCACGGCTGAGCGCAACTATGATGTTGGAAATCGGGAGCTTCTGGCAGTCAAGTTGGCGTTAGAGGAATGGAGACACTGGTTGGAGGGCTCCAAGGTCCCTTCCCTGGTGTGGACGGACCACAAGAACCTGGAGTACCTCAAGACCGCCAAGAGGCTCAACCCCCGGCAGGCCAGGTGGGCTCTGTTTTTTGGTCGTTTTAATTTCTCCCTCAACTACAGACCTGGGTCTAAGAACATCAAGCCAGATGCCCTTTCCAGGATGTTTGAATCGGAAAAGGAGAGTCATGACCAAGCTTCCGAATATATCCTTCCGGAATCTGTAAGGTGTGCAGTTACCAGACTGGGTCTGGAGAGAGAGGTCAGGGACTCCCTGGAGAACGTACATGTCCCCGAAGCTTGTCCAAATAACAGACTCTTTGTCCCCGAACTCCTCAGACAGAAGGTCCTGGACTTCTGCCATGGTTCCCGTCTGTACGGCCATCCTGGCATTACCAAGACCCTCCGTTTGGTCCAATCTCAGTTCTGGTGGCCCACCTTAGTCAAGGACGTCAAGGAGTTCGTGCCTGCCTGTTTTCTCTGCAACCAGGCCAAGGTCTCCCATTGCCCCCCCTCTGGTTTGCTCCGTCCGCTACCCGTGCCCTCCAGGCCGTGGTCCTGCCTCTCGATGGACTTTATCACTGGTCTACCGACCTCCGAAGGCAACTCAGTCATCCTTACAATTGTTGATCGCTTTTCGAAGATGGTTCATCTGGTTCCATTACCTAAGCTCCCTTCTGCTAAGGAGATGGGGGTAATCCTGGCAAGGGAGGTCTTCAGGCTGCACGGTCTGCCAGCTGACATCGTGTCAGACCGGGGTCCCCAGTTTGTGGCCCGTTACTGGCAGGAGTTTTGTGCCATGCTGGGTATTTCCGTTAGTCTGTCCTCCAGCTTCCATCCCCAAACAGATGGCCAGACAGAGAGGGTTAATCAGGAGGTCGAGACTAAGCTCCGTCTCTTTTGCCAGTCCGACCCCGCCAAGTGGGTCCAGAACCTGCCCTGGGTGGAGCACGCAATTAACTCCATGCCCTCTAGCTCCACTGGCCTCTCACCGTTCTTTGTAGTGTACGGGTTCCAGCCACCAGTGTTCTCCATTGAGGAGGTGGAGTCCAGGGTCCCGTCTGCCCGGCTGTCTGCCCTGAGGTGCCAGCGTGCCTGGAGAAGGGCTAGGAGGGCCATTCTCTCTGCCTCACAGAACCAGGCCCGGGCTGCCAACCGCCGACGGGTCCCAGCCCCGCAGTACCAGGTGGGAGACAGGGTCTGGCTTTCCACAAGGGATCTTCCCCTGAAGGTGGATAACAAGAAACTGGCACCTCGGTTTATCGGACCATTCTCCATCTCCAGGGTGGTGAACCCGGTGGCGGTCCGTCTCCGCCTGCCCCCTGCAATGAAGGTCCATCCTACCTTCCATGTTTCTCGAGTCAAGCCGGTTAGAACCTCAAGTCTGGCTCCCGCCTCCGCGCCCCCACCACCCACCCGGCTCGTTGATGGCTCTCCTGCCTACACGGTGAGAAGGATTTTAAAATCCCGTAAGTGGGGCAGGGGCACGCAATATCTCATTGACTGGGAGGGCTATGGCCCGGAGGAACAGCAGTGGGTTCCCTCTCGCCACATCCTGGACAAGTCCCTCATCAGGGATTTCCATAGAGCCCACCCAGACCAACCTAGGGCGTCTGGAATCCGCCCTTGAGGGGGGGGCTCTGTGATGATTCTGGCACTGGAGCTTATTCTGTTCTGTTAATTCCCCTTTCCAGTCTCCACCCGTTGCAATCAACCTCTACTGGTTTCACCTGTCTCCACCTGCATAAGAGCTCTGTCCTCGTCAGTCTCCAGTGCCAGATCGTTTTCGAGCCTTGTGTGAGTAACTTTCCAGCGTTGTATCTTCCTGTCTGTCCCAGCACCTGACCCTGACCTGTAACCAGTGTTTTTGAGCCTGCCTTTTCCTAGCCTGTGTCTGCCTGCCTGGTCCCCTGTCTCCTGGAACCCTTACCCTTGGACTGCCTCCTAGTGTATCGAATTTTGGATTTGGACCTGGTTCCCCCACTTGGATTTTCCCCGTGTACCTCGCCTGGATTGCTGGATTCCCCGTTACTGGACCTGGATTGCCTCGCGACAAACGACCTCTAGAAAGCCCCTAGTCTGACTGACTTATTCCTCAGCCGCTCAACGGCTTCAGTCTCGCCTGCGGACGGATCGACTCTCGTGGCAGCACATCTGTTCTGCCCGGCTCTCCTTAGTATAAGGACGTTCCAGCCAGTGAGCGCGAACCGCGAGAGCCGACGCCCGCCTCGGCAGTTTGATAATAAACTTTTAAGAACGTCACTGACCTGTTGTGGTGAATCTTGGGTCCAGCTTTCGGTTCATTACATTCTGGCCATCTTTATCTTGGCTTGTTCGGGCTGTACTGGGCTTATCATTTGTTTTGGCACTGGTTGTGCTTTGTTGTGGAACAAACCTGATAGCGCATGGTTCACAGAATAGAAGATGTTTGAAATCAGCCGTTTTGCATCTAACCTATTTAGAGAAAAACCATCTCTGTTGAACAGATGTCTCCTCTCCCAAAAGATGTTAAAGTTGTCTATGAAGGTTACAGTTGTTTGTTTGCATGTTTTTTTCTGCCATTTGTTTAGCATCAGAACTCTGGAAAAAATCTCGTCTCCACAATTAACAGGCGCGCGAGGGCCGCTGAGAAATACCTTCACATTAAGGCCATCAACTAAGTTCACCAGACGAATGTAATCCTCTTTCAATACTTCTGATTTTCTTATCAGGTTGACGTCGCCCAGGGCTGCAGCTTGTATTATGAGTTTTTCCAAGGTCGGGCGTTCTTTCAAGATCCTTGGAAGGATGTCTGATATATCAGACACCAGGCCACAGTCCAAAGGGTTGTAAATCAGCACCTCTGTGTTTTTCTTGTTACAGAAATTTTTAATCCCGCTTACAGATCGATTGCCTAATATCAGGGTCCTTGGCCCTGTGGCATGTCTTTTCTCTGGTAGCTTAGTGTTGACATACCTCTGAATGTTGTCATGATCCTCCTGGGTCACATTTTGGAGCGGAGCGAATCTGTTTCGTAACGGAATTCCAACATTTCCAGCAGGCTTACTCCGATCATTTGTTTTGAGAACAGCCCGTTGTCGTTTCACTTGTCCTGGGACAGTTCTCTGTAGTATCGGCCAGTTTCCTTTGTCTAGGTGTGGGGTTCGTTGCTTTGGTCTTGCACCCAGAGTGGTCCAGGGATTCTCATTTTCCTCAGAGAGCTGTTTGTTCAATGAGTTTCTGGGCTGGTGGTCGCCGTTCGGAGTCACAGGCAGGGTTGTTTCATTTCCATACGCGCCGTTTACATCATAATTCAGTTCGAGTCGGCACTAGAAGTGCACATGCTCAGCCAGCAAGCAAGCAGAAACTAACAAGGAACGTGCATGCACACTAGCATTACGTGAGTGTGTCAAAATTATTGGCATGTGGGACAACCGATAGATAAGGCTATTCCCCTGTGTTAAGATTTGGGCCCATTCCTGTTCCATTCACCACGACCCGTCTCACCCGGTTCGAAGATTTGGTAGCAAAGGAAGAAACAATTATCAGAGACCAAACACTTATAACATACATGTATTTATTACATTTGGAATTCCAAACGGAGACAAAAAATTACGTTACCATAACGCTGTATTTAGTATATTTACCCAACATCCTACCCCGTGGTGCTGCAAGCGATTTGTCTGCTTAACACTACCCGAACACAGACTGACCAGCCCCCTACGGAATGTCAAGGGAGGGGGGAACCCCGCACAGTCTTCAGGCGCCCATCTTCCCCAAGCAAAGGAAATCTGTATTTGCTTGCTAGCTACAAAAACAATCGGAATTTATAGCTCAGGTCTGGTTTTAGGAGTTTAACCAAGATTACATTAAGAACCATAAAACATCCTGACTTCGTGCCTGGCCTCTACTTGAACAAATCTACTGTTTTCAAGTGGGTCAGCAAAAACCCCACCTTCTGTAAAAAAAATACACAGTTTAGGGATTAAAATGGAACTCTTATTGTTTTCACCAAATTGCCCGATTAATACAACAACGAATCATATACTTCCATAACACCTAGAACCTGAGGGACAGAGGGGGGTGACAGCAGGACCAAAACGCTGACAAATCACTTCTCTTCTGTGTGAAGAGCAGGGATTGGTTAAAGTTTTTACAGGCCTGCAGCAACCACAGAAATAGATTTTTTTTTACCTCCTTTTTCTGAATACAAAATGTATTGACTACTGTCAGGATGGAACAATATGCCATATTGTCAATAATTTTGCAATGCTTAACTCTGATTTAATTTTTACTTTTATTTCAGCCTTTCTGATAAGTTAATTCTCTGCTGCGTTAGAACTAACTTTAGATTAGATTAGCTGTTTTTTCATTACTTATTTAGTGTGTAACTCTGTTTTAGCCACAGTCACGCCCCATCGTGGGACAAGGAAGGCGATAAAAACTGAGCAGGAAAATAATGGACAATTCAATTCAATTCAATTTTATTCAATTTTATTTATATAGCGCCAATTCATGAAACATGTCATCTCAAGGCACTTTACAAAGTCAAATTCAATCAGATTATACAGATTGGTCAAATCATTTCCTATATAAGGGAACCCAGTTGATTGCATCAAAATCCCGACAAGCAGCATTCACTCCTGGAGAAGCGTAGAGCCACAGGGAGAGTCGTCTGCATTGTCCATGGCTTTGCAGCATTCCCTCATACTGAGCAAGCATGAAGCGACAGCGGAAACAAAAACTCCCCATTAACGGGATGGCAAAACCTCCAGCAGAACCAGGCTCAGTGTGAACGGTCATCTGCCTCGACCGACTGGGGGTTAGAGAAGACAGAGCAGAGACACAACAAGAGAGACAAACAAGCACAGAAGCAACAATAATAATTGCTGAAGGAAAACTCAACCACGTGATATATACTGGCAGGGATTAGACATGATACAAAAACAACTGGACATGTCAGTAAGCTTAGCTGGGAATAGCTAACCAGTACATAAAGGTGTGTTTCTACTGTATGTAGTCTGAACCTTTATCTTAGTGAGCTTATTCTTACAAACCTCTGAAATTTATGGAGATAACAAGGAGCAGTGGTGGTTTTGTATCTCGTTTGTTGTTAGAATCAGGTAAGCTACATGTGAGGTGTCAAAAATACACACTGCTCCTGAAAAGGTTTTTACAGTTAAAAAGTCCCATAATATATAATTTTATATTAAATAACTTGTTTCCTTGTTGTCTAATGAATTTAGTGATGTTGTAGTGCTGCAGAGTTATTTGAAAAGAGCAGGGCAAAGTGTGCTGTTACAAAGTGCTGTATAGTTGGCTAGGCTGGTAAAGTTTCAAATTTCCTGCTTCTTGTCCAATGGCAGGTTTGATCATTGATGCATTTGGTGAACTGAGAGACCAACAAGAACAAGTCAAAGAAGACATGGAGGTAAAAAGACACACAGTAACCAGCAGAAGCAAGACATTAATCTCCATACTAGATGCACATGTTACACCACGCACCATGCTTCATTGTTTATTTTATATTCAGATGGAAATTGTTATTTAATAGCTACTGTCTTGTTTCTCTTGCAGACCAAATGTTTTATCTGTGGAATAGGAAATGACTATTTTGACACCGTACCACATGGGTTTGAAACTCACACTCTACAGGAGCACAATTTAGCCAACTACTTGTGAGTATATGAAGGTCATGTTTGCTTTTATCTGGTTGTTGCAACTTGAAGCCAGCCACTACTTAGACACATACAGCCCTTAGTCCCTTTTACACTGGCACTACCCTATTCTTTCTGCTCGGCTCCACACGACCCGGCTCTACTTTGCTTTACTCCTGTTGGTTTTCCACAGACCAGACCTGGTATAGCCAGAAGGCTTTACTCCACCACTAACCTCTCAGTATTGTGCACTGTGCTGCTATTAAGCATTGTTGTGTGACATTAACACAATAAATCTGCAAGATAAATATCTGGATCACAGATCAGCCTGAACAAATAATACAATTATTTCCTTTATAATTACCAAATAACATGAACTTAGTTTTCTCCAAAATTAAGGAAAATTTGTTTTTGTCACACCAGTTTTTTAGTTTATTCATCCCTGGAGTGATATCATCCAAAAGCTGCTGTAAGCATTTACCTGTACAGAAAATATGTGTATCATCTGCAAATAAAACAAACTGTAATACTTTTAAAACCTTACGAATATAATTTATGTAGAGAATAAACAGTTTTCATCCCAGTACTGACCACTGGGGGAAACCACAAGCAATGTCCAAGCATGAAAACTAATTTTCACAAATTGTTGCCTGCTACTTAAATAGCTCTTCATCCACTCCAGAACACCCCCCTTTATACCACAATGCCCAACAAATTGACCTATATTTCAAATTAGGTGGGGCCGTACAAAATTTCAGATTGAATCAGTCTGACATTGTACTGTGCCATATGTGGCAGGGAGGGTGTGTAAGTGCCTGTACATCAACACAGCTGGGTTTTACTGAGTAGAAAAAAACAAACATTGCGACCATCAACCAGTTCAGCCTGAAACAGACCAGCTGATAAGGAATCCTCCTGAATCTCCCTATGGCCATCCCGCCCCTGATCAGGAACCACGCCTAAAGGAAACAAAAGAAAGCAAAAAGTACACTTTACCTTTTAAAATCTTTGTTGTTGTTCTTTTTATGGCAGAGGCAAAAACCTTCTCATAAAACCCCAGATTATAACTCCTTGAGGCAAACTTTGGAGCAGATCAGACAGTCTTGGCACCCCTCTCTGCTTTTGTTAAACCAAAGTGTCACTGGGCAAGCCACTACAGCAGCTATTACCAATAGCAAGTATTTGTGTATGCGTGGTGATATAGTAAAAGGTTCTTTACAAATATATTTTACAAATATATTATAAATTACAATGAGGATAATTTAATTGAAAAATGCGTTTTAATCCAAAAGGGAAATTAAATGCCTGTAGAACTCAAATGGGTTTCTTCAAACAGTTGAAGATGATGTTGGTTGCACACAGGAAGGATCTCTTGTAGAGGTCTGTCTTACAGCGGGTCTGGAGAAGCCTCTGACTGAAGACACAATGTTGTTGTAAGGGTTGTCCATAATATTCTTCATTTTATGAAGAATCCTTCTTTGCATAGCCAACTCCAGAGGTTCTAGAACAGTGGTCCCCAATCCTGGTCCTCGAGGGCCGGTGTCCTGCAACTTTTATTTGTTACTCTGCTTCAACACACCTGAGTCAAATAATGAGGTCATTAGGAGGACTCTGGAGAACTTGACAGCACACTGGGGAAGTAAGTCAGGTGTGTTGGATCAGGGACACATGTAAAACCTGCAGGGACACCGGCCCTCGAGGACCAGGATTGGGGACCACTGTTCTAGAAGGTTCCCCAGAATAGAGCTGATCTTCTTTAGCTTGTTGGGCTTCTGTAAATCAGTTGCTCTAATGCTGCTAACGCAACAGATGATGTCAGAGGAGATCACACTCTCCACAACAGACTTATAGAAGATCTGCAGCATCTTGCTGCAAATGCTAAATGATCTAAGCTTCCTGTGGGAGTATAGTCTGCTCTGTCTGTCTTGTAGACAGCTTTACGGTTATGTCTTGAGTCCAGTCTGTTGTCTACATGAACACCAAGGTATTTATACTCCTCCATCACCTCTACTTCTCCCAGGATGTAAATAGTGGTGTACCTATTCCTGTTTCTCCTAAAATCTACAATAATTTCCCTTGTTTTATTCACATTTTGGATTAAATTAATGTTTCAACACATGCCATAAAGCGGTCCACCAGCTCCCTGTACTTAGCTTCCTGTCCATATCTGATGCATCCAACTGTAGAGTCATCTGAGTATTTATGCAGATGACAAGAGCCTGGAAGTATGAGGTGTAAAAACAGCAAATATCAAACCACTGCTGAAAAAGAACAATTTAGACAAACTACTATTCCAGAACTACAGGCCCATCTCAAATCTCCCCTTTATCAGTAAGATTATTGAAAAAGCCGTATTTCAACAATTAAACACCTTCTTAACAACGACCAGCCGCTTTGACGTATTCCAGTCTGGCTTCCGTGCTCACCACAGTACAGAGACCGCCCTTATTAAGGTGTTTAATGACATCCATATAAATACAGACTGTGGAAAAACCACCGTGCTGGTACTATTGGACCTCAGTGCAGCATTCGATACTGTCGATCACTCCATTCTGTTAGAGCGCCTGGAGAACTGGGTCGGCCTCTCTGGTACAGCACTCCACTGGTTTAAATCCTACTTAAAGGACAGGGACTTTTTTGTGTCAGTAGGTAACTTTACATCCCAGACGACAAAAATTACATGTGGGGTTCCCCAAGGGTCCATCCTGGGTCCCCTCCTATTCAATGTCTACATGCTCCCCCTAGCTCAGATAATAAAAAATAACAACATCAGCTATCATAACTATGCAGACGACACACAGCTTTACATCACCATGTCACCAGGTGACTATAAACCAGTTCAAGCACTGAGTAAATGCCTAGAAGAAATCAATGCCTGGATGTGCCAAAATGTTCTTCAGTTGAATAAAAACAAAACAGAAGTAATAATTTTTGAACCAATAGAGGAGAGATCAAAAGTTAGCACACAGCTTCAGTCGCTTCAGCTAAAAACCACTAATCAGGCCCGAAACCTGGGTGTAGTGATGGACTCAGACCTGAACCTTCAAAAGCATCTAAAGACAATTACAAGGTCGGCTTTCTATCACCTGAGGAACATTTCCAGGATTAAAGGACTAATGTCTCAGCAGGATCTGGAAAAACTAATCAATGCGTTTATTTTTAGTAGAATTGATTACTGCAACGGTGTTTTCACAGGTCTGGCTAAAAAGTGGATCAGACAGCTGCAGCTGATCCAGAACGCTGCTGCCCGCGTCCTCACTAAGACTAAGAAAGTAGAACACATCACCCCAGTTCTAAAGTCATTACACTGGCTCCCTGTATCTCAGAGAATAGACTTTAAAATACTTCTGTTAGTCTATAAATCCCTAAATGGCTTAGCACCTAAATACATCACAGACTTGTTATCAGCGTTTAAACCCTCCAGACCACTAAGGTCATCTGGCTCCAGCCTTCTCTGCATACCTAGAACACGAACCAAACATGGAGAAGCAGCATTTAGTTCCTATGCTCCACTTATCTGGAACAAACTTCCAGAAAACTGTAAAAGTGCGGAAAGTCTGAGTTCCTTTAAATCGAGATTAAAAACACATTTGTTTAAAATTGCCTTTGAATGTTCAAGTTAAACTGTTTTACTGTTTTTAAATGTTCTTTTTTTGTTTCTACATTCTATCCCTACTTGCTTTTATTCCTATATTTTAATCATGTAAAGCACTTTGCATTGTCTCTGTACTGAATTGTGCTGTATAAAAAAATTTGCCTTGCCTTGCCTGAGCCCTCCATGTGAGTCTTCTGGAGTTTCTGACAAAGCAGATTAAGCTGAATTGGGTCAAACGTACTGGATAACTCAAACAACATGATCCTCACAGTGCTGTCTGCCTGGTCTGAAGGACAGTAGGTTTGTTGAAGCAGGTATATGATGGCATCTTTAACTCCAACTACACTGCAATAAGAAACGGCAGGGTGTCCTGATAGTTGCTTGTTTGCTTACTCAGGTGAGCCAACATGAGTCGCTCTATGACCTTCATAATGGGGGATGTCAGGGCAACATGTCTCTAGTCATTGAGGACTGATTAGTGAATTCTTTTGGTACTGGAACAAGGCAGGAGGTGTTCCACAACACTGGAAAGGTCTTCTTGGTCAGACTAAGATTGAAAAGGTGCTGTAGAATCCCAGAGAGCTGCTCCGCACAGGCCTACAGGACTCTGTAGACACTATCTGGACCTGCAGCCTTATACCGGTTCAGTCTCTACAGTTGCCTCTTCACCCAACTTCTAGAGACAGAAAAGTGGAAGGGGTGGCAAAGGGGGCATCACCATTTTCTGACTTGGTTGAAAACAAATTCACAGAAGCGGAAGAAAGGTCTATGGCCAAAGTGTGAGATAAAACATCTGGAAGGTTTGGGTCAAAGAAGGTTGTGATAGCTGTTTGGTTGTGGGCAGGAGAGGAGGATGCTGAGCTTCTTCCTGAACTGAACTATTAAACAATGTGTTCATCTCATTGGTTTTGTCCAGACTTCCATCTGTCCGATCCTCCTTCTGCTTGAAGCCTATGACCTTGTTCATCCCTGACCACACATCTCTGATATTGATCCACTTGAGCTTGCTCTCCAGCTTCTTCCTGTACACATCCTTGCATTATCTTATCTTAATATTCAGTTACTTTTGTATACTCCTCAGTAATTTTCTGTCTCCGTTCATGAAAGCTCTTTTTTCATTTAGCAGTTCCTTCTGGTCACTGTGATCCAGGTTTTGTTGTTGGGGAAGCATGTCACTGTTCTGGTGGGGATGGTGAAATCCACACAGAAGTTAATATTGTCAGTGGCACACTCAGTCATGGCATTGATGTCTTCTCCATGTGGCTGGCACAGTGCATTCCATTTTGTTGCCTCAAAACAACTCTGAAGGGCTTCTTCAGCATCCTGTGACAATCTTCTCACATTTCTCGTTAATGCTGGTTGCCTCTGAAAAAGGGGCTTATATTCTGAGCAGGGAAATACAGATTGTGGTCAGGTTTGCAAAGATGAGGTCTTGCTTTTGAGATGTATGAGTCCTTGACATTTGCATAAAACAAATCCAGAATTTAGTTTTCTCTTGTAGAGCAGAAGACAAACTGTTGAAAAGTTGGAAGTGTAGCAGAGAGTGAAGCATGATTAAAACCACCAGATACTGCCACAAACGCACTGGGGTGACGACATCACAAGCAGTGTTGGCCATAGTAGTTAGTGAAATGTAGGATGTTGCCAAAATTACACAAATGAACTCTCTCGGTAAATAATATGGACAAAAACTCCCTGCCAACCCTTCAATATCTGGGCTGCAGAGATGAAACTTCACAGTAAAATGTCGTGGATGACACCATCTGTTGTTCACCAGCAACGACAATCCACCCCCTTTGCTCTTACCGCTCTCTTCTTTAAATCTCTGTCTTCTCTTATGGTCAGAAACCCTGACATAGAGACAGGGATATGATTATGCAAATATATTTCAGTAAAACACATAATACTGCAATTTGGCTGGGTCCTTGTTAATGCTTGGAGTTCAGCCAACCTTTTCTGAAAGATCTCACATTGCCCATAATTATTGATTAAGAGATAAAGAGGTGGCTTAAAATTCTTCCTTCTCTCTCTTCTTCTTGCTCCTGCTCTGCATCTTCGGTGCCTCCTTTCCAACTCATCTGGGATTTGGACATGTACTTGAAGTATTGTTTCAGCTTTGGAGATGTTAATCAGCTGTTCCCAGTTGTACAAAACCAACTGGGTGGATGGTTACACATCATAAAGACTGGTTCACACGGCAGGATTTTTAGCCCGTTTTTCCCATGATCTTCCCCTTCCGACAGGCGGCAACTATTGCCGTTGCTCTTAAGATAATCTTAAGAGACATTCCTGCCATGTGTGGTGTGTTAAGAGTGATCTGGTCCACTCGGTGGAACATTGGGACCGCTCTGACCTCAAATAATCAACATATTGGATTGTCTTCCATGCTCGGGGGAAGCCTGTTGAATGTCACGTGTAGCCGATCAGAAAGCGAGTTTGCGTTGTCTCCGCTTCTTTGGCCAAAGGTGTTAAACAATGCAAGGAATTTAGGAATCTTCTATTTGTTGAGATTATTTAGATGGAACAAAAAGCAAAGATGAAAATTAGGGAAAACACTCAGAACTCAGCAGGCGTCGGTTGTTAACTTTTGAAGCATTGCTTGTTTGTAGATTAAGAAAGAAATTGTTACAAAAATGCATTTAGTTTGAGTCACTTTTAAAATGTGGTAGCATAATAATGTTGAACAAATGTTTGTCTGTTTCAGATTCTTTT